>CM051470.1:5667132-6289632 GCA_028015225.1 Carex myosuroides | reverse complement strand
GAATGTTAATTGGTTGAACCAACTTTGTTGTTTTCTCATAAAATTACCAAAAGAGGAAGATTCCAACTTCATAATATTTTTGTGTCAAAAATATTACAACTTAAATTTCAGATTTTTTTTATCATATTAAACAGTGATTTTTAAAAATAGTAAAAAAATTCAAAAAAAATGTAAATTTTGGTCTCCAAGCCGAAAATAAATGGTGTGGTGTTTAAGTTAGTTCAAAGCTCCCAAAAAATGTGATTATGTAGGTAGTTTAACACTTGAAATGGCATGACTTTTCAAACATAAAAGACATCATAACATCAATGGAAAACTTTATTAATTACCCCAATAGCATTACATCGTGGAAGCATACATAATTTTCAATAATTTTCAAATTATGTTTTAGTCACAATTGAATAGGGTGTTGGAGAAAACCTGAAAAATGAAGGAAATTCATAATACATAATTAGCAGACCTCTTCCAAATTTGCAGTTTGGTTTTATATAAATTGATCCAAAAAACATACTATTAACTATATATAGTTGCCCCAGTGTGGTCTCAATCTCCTAATGGCCATCCTCCTCCTCTGGCCCCCACAGGAAAGATGCCAGCACATCATCAAGATGCCCTTACATCCTGCCATGTCCACAGGAAGACCATTGAAGAATTCTTCCATGTCGTGAGACCACCGCACACCCTTCCGGCAACGAAGCCACACCTGATGGTATGTCTACTTTAACTACTATAGAAAGAGGCAAGTGAAGAAAACTTAAAAAAATGGCATATTAATTGTACTTTGTTATTTTAGTCATCCTGGCATGGTGTGAAATTATCCTACGTTCCAGTTATTAATTGTTGTAAAAAAATTATTGGTTATTTAGCATGTAATTAAGTCAACCTTTTTTAGTACAAATATTCCCATGCTAGTTAAATCATATATGCAAACTAGTGTAATTTAAAAAGATAAACTTAAATTTAGAAATTAAAAGAAGATTTAAAAGAAATTATCAAATAATAATAACAAAGAGGAAAGAAAAAATAAATAGTGTGATATAGTTTTACATCACGTACAGAAAGTGCGATTATTAATTGAGTTAGTTGCATGTTCCAAACGGCATGACTTCTTAACCGTCAAATTATAGAACCCACATCACATAGAATCCTTTATAAGAAATGATATACTTTAAGAAGCAAATTAAACCAGCTCATCAATAATCCAACATATGTATAATTGTGGATGGACGTGAATTGTGATTGATGATTGCAAGAGAGATTTGCTTGGACTGTTTATTTGGGCCGCTATATTTGGGCCTTAAATTTGGATTTTCCAATAGCGGATCATATATATAGTGAAGGATCTAATAATTGTTGGACCGGTAATTACTTGATTATTTCTTTTGCTCATTTAATTGAACTATGAGGTATCAATTAGAGATATAAAATACTTCAATTTATAAATTAAAAAAATTTACATAAATTAATTAAGAAAATATTTTTGTCTTAATATAATTTTCAAGAAACCTAGCTATTTTATATATTCATCTAATTTTCTATCTTGTGCAGATTTTCTGATTCCAAACACAAGCTCAATTCCACAATTAAGGTTACACGAAATGCAACAACTGTTCATTGTAGGTGTCAAATATATAAATTAGTATAGAAATTTTTTTCCATTGCTCTCCGAATAGAATTGGGAGCAATTGCCCAAGGAAATGGAAAGCAAAGTGAGAATGGCAAGCTTGACCAAGGAGAGATTATGAAGTTCTCACATAATATCTTCTATTAGAATCATGTTTGATCTGATGCTTTGTTTTTACAGACTCCATTATAAAAATATACTTTCAGGCTAATCAAAATGTAACACACAACAACACCAAATATAATCTAAGTTTGTGATTTATTTATTTTTATCAGGTCCGACCGGTTGATCAAGGTAATCATTTTGTTCTTAAATGTACTTCTCTTAGAGAAAAATGAAGGTCAAACCTTTCAAATTCTAATATTTATGAAGTATGAAGGACAATATTCGGTTTTCAATCCTGCGAGCCTTTACATCATTTGTACTTAAAGTTGTATCTCTGATATGCTAATTATATTCACATTTTTAATGAGTTTCTCACTACTAAGTTATATATTACCCCGATACATCATATATAAGATTCCGTACACGTATCGGATAACGATACACGTCCAACACAGCCCCAATGTATCCCATTAAATTAATATATGTTACCCCTCGATACAGTCCGCAATAAGCATGGATATGGACAAAAAAAAAATTTGTATACACTTGATCTTAGCCAAAAGGCTGGGAAAGAAATGAGTTGTAAATGTGCTATGCCTTCTGTTATATAACAACTCCAAAAGTACCAGCAGAGGTCAGAAAAACTTGTGGGACTAAATGAGCGCTCTGATCATTCCGACCTTTTGCTTCATAAACAAACCGGCTGCTTCTCTATAACGGGCCTCTGAGCTAATACATCCAGATAATTACAGGTTTTCTTTTCTTTCTCTCTTTATTATGCGCAATTATTACGCATCCTTAGTACCATTGAAGTCTCATTGAAGGCCCATTTTTCGTATGTTATACAAGTGTTGAATTAATAATATAATTAAAATAATAAAAAGTAATATATGTATATGTATGTATATATATGTATATATAATAGCCGTATTGTATCTTAGATTTTTGAAAATTTCTGTATGACAATATTCGTATCGTATCCAATATGATACCCGTACCTGTATCCATGCAACATAGCTACTAAGTAAACCTTGTATATTAACAAATGTGAAATGAAAAAAAGGTAAGCAAAAGTAGAAATTAATGGAAGACTTAAAATAAATTAGTAGATAATAATAACAAAGAGAAAATATAAGGGTGTGATCGGAACAAAACAGTTATGGATTTCAATTGATTTTAATTCAATAGAATTCAACAATAATTTCACTACAAGTCAAAGTGACAGTACTTTTATTCTTATTATTATTTGTTAAACAAATACAATAACTGTCTTTTTAGGTGTTTTTTCTAAACTCAAGTATCATGAGTCTGTTTTTCTGACAGACATATCATATTTACCAATAACCTCCTGCAAAAATGAAATAATTATCAAATTCATCAATAATGTGTTTTGAAGAAATATGTTGCACTAGAAATAATTATCAGACCGAACTGAAATACAATAGTATTGTGAGCACTCATCAATAAGTGTAATCTGCTCATGTAGTTTTACATCTTAACTATAAAGTGTGACTATTTATGAGATAGTTGCACTCTCCATATGGCATATGATTTCTCAAATGTGAAATTATATATATAATCCACATAGAATACTTCATAAGAACTTCTATATTTTAAGAAGCAAATTTGCTCCTCAAGAACCCAATATATGCGTAATTGTGAATAAGATTTTGTTATTGCTTGGTAGATTGTATAAAATATTGGAGAATACCAAAAAATTAAACAAAATGTATTTTTAAGAATAATCAATATAGACAAATTAGTTTAATAAACAGTAATATTGCAATTATTGAGAAAATTCTTATTTAAATATGAACTTCTATGCTATATAAAATTTTGGGTTCCTGATAGGAGGGAAGTTCTTCCTTAGTATAGTACCATTTGCACAAATGATTTTGCAATATTGAAAATAAAAAGATAAGAAGATATTATTTTTTTATTAGACTTTGAAAAAGCCTATGACAGTTTGTATTGCACGGCAACAACTGGAGGTTAATTGGAACAATTGCATCCAAGCAGAATATCCACAAAAAACATAACTATTAACTATAGTTGCCCCAGTGTGGTCTCAATCTCCTTATCACTATCATCCTCCCCCACAGGAAAGATGGCAGCACATCATCAATATGCTCTTACATCCTGCCATGTCCACAGGAAGACCATCGAAGAATTATTCCATGTCATGAGACCACCGCACACCCTTCCGGCAACGAAGCCACACCTGATGGGACGGAGTATTTCTACTTTAACTAATATAGAAAGAGGCCAGTGAAGAAAACTTAAAAAGTGGCATATTAATTGTACTTTGTTATTTTAGTCATCCTGGCATGGTGTGAAATTATCCTGGCATGGTGTTAGAAGTATTGTTTGAGCTGCAATAAATCAGGACGATTTTGTTAATTTTAAACATTTTATAAAAAAAAATTCTACGGATATAATATTTCTAATTTTTCTAATTTTATTGAAAATAGAGAATTAATGACAGTGACGAATCTTTTCTATTTTTTTGTGTTTCAGAAGATACTTATATATGATATTCATTCAAGCTTTTTTTCAGGTGATATGTAGAAGAGTTAATTGGAATGGGAAAAAAATTATGTATTGTGGTCATTGAAAAGATTTGTGATCCATGTATGTGCAAGAAATGTTTGTTGCTTTATAAATTTTATTTCTTATAATGCCAAGTTCTTAAATGTAACTCAACTATGATGAATTTGTTTACATTGATTCATTTTATCCTGCAATGCAAATTTAAGACAATTTCATCTATTTAAGTTTGGGATCAAGATTTTGATAGTCAATTGTATTAAATATTGCAATTGATCAAGATTAAGAAAATATGCAGCAAAGTAATGCATTAGTTCTTTTGCTTCAAAATAAATAGAAATTTCTCTCAATATGCAAAAAAAAAAAAATGGTTTTTATCTATAACCATGGAACTAATTCCTGCTTGTAGATCACAATTTGCAAGCTACGTAAAAAAAACTAGGTTATTAGATAAAGAAATTGCTAAAACTATAAGACTAATCTACAAATCAATGTTATATATTTCCTCAAAATTCTCCCTAACTATACAAGATGTGAATCACATAAATGCTAGGGAACTTGTAAAAGATGTAAATCACCTTTCCAATTTACAACAGTGCCAGTTCCGCGAAACTCTAAGTGACTATATGTCCCCTTGAGAAAAATAAAAATACAAGACAAAACTGATATAAACAGAAATACCAGAAATGAATTTTCTACTTTTATCAAAACTTTAATGCTACTGATTTGCATTGCCAAACATAAGATGGTTGATTTGATTAATTCCAACATCTGAAATCGGGTCAATTGGTTTCTCCATTCCTTCTGACGGAGTGAATGTGCTAGGTTCACGGCTATATTCATCTACAAACAGAATATATTTAACTTGCTCTAATTAATGAACACAAGATATCCAACAAATAAATTGAACTGTTTAAGGTACCAAAGTTAAATGTCCTTTATCATTACCATAAATTGCATTGAGTGAATACGGCGGAGGTGTCGCCAAGAAATTCAAACCCAGATAGAGCACCATCATCAAAAACACAGACACAATTACAAAGGATGGAACAGCCAACGCCCAATACCTGAGAACAATAGCATATTAGGCATCTCAATAACAGCTGTAGGTGTTAATTTGCTACCATAAGAAATAAAGTTTATAGATAATAACCGACATGGTGCAAATTGTATAGTGAGTCACAAACAACACAAATCAATAAAAGGAACTGGTCTATCAAGAAATTTGTGGATCTTATTAAGTTTCCGAACTTGGCACTGGTAAGTGAATTCATATCACCTAAGGTAGCAGAATATTTCTGTTAAGATCTGGATCATCCGATCAGAAACCGCACTAATATTAAAAGGGGCCAAAATGTAATATGTTGAATCATTAAGGCACATGAGTAGAAATGTAATGCCATTGGAGTAAATGTTAGACAGTTGTATACAATAACAATAGATACAGCACATACTTGCTAGGATAATAAGTGATCCCTAGAGAATGTAACCATGGCTCGGGTGTATATGCCCACACGAAATATATCACTGCACTAAGAAAACACAGGTCAATCAGTACACCGTCAGTTACATATAATAATCCATTCAAGATAAATCAGAAATATCTTACAAAAAGCATGCACCTTGTTCTATTTAAAAAAATGAGATGAATCTTTACTGCAAAATACAACCCCACCATAAATCCCCAAAAAACTAGTTAGTACTCAATAGTTATCCAACCAAACTGCAGCACATTAGAAAAACAAAGGATCAATATATCTTTGCCGTTTAGAAAATTATGGGATCAGATGACTCCACTGATATTTACAAATTTACATTGAAAATAATTGAAGGTAGTTAAAATGACACCATTGACCCCAGCAAAAGAGGTTTCTCCTTCTGCTGCTGCCAAGGATCATATCATCCAGCAAATTTATTCTAATCTCATATCCACCTGGAAAACTCATTACGAACTAAATTCATGACACAGACACAAATGCTGCTGCTAAAATGTGATTTCTGATAAAAAGAAATTGAGTGTGGCTATGGTACTATGCATAGCGCGGATTGGTCCGTACTATGGATCAATATTTCCGTTTTCAAAGTTCAAATAATCGATCTACACCATTCAATATGATATCCATGTAAATATGTACTTGCAAACTAAATTTTACATTTTTCAGAATATTTTTACTATTTTTATAGATAGGTAGAAAAACAGTACTTTTGGATGGTCTAGAATTATTTTATTAAGTGATTTTCTACCTATCTAAAAATATAACAAAAAATTCTAAAAAAATGTACAATCTGAACTACAATTACATTTTTATATGGAGATCACGTTGAACGGTTCAGATCGACTGTTTGGACATTGAAAACAGAGATATTGATACATAGTACGGACCAATCTGTGCTATGCATAGTACCATAGCCTCATTCAAAGAAATATATGTGTCCAAAAGCCAAACGCATATGCAGCTGGATGTTCTAAAATTGCTTGAAATTGACGGAATTTAATTGAAATGTGACCTGTGGCAATGACAGTGGTGATGGATCCAACAAATCCATACACCTCAGGTGGTTTGGGGCCATGCTCTACTGTGAAACCAGCATCATCTGTTCTTGTGTGTTTGTCATGAACCGGAAAGGCAGAATCAGAGCTGGAGATGAAGGCTGAGGACCGGCGGTTACGCAGTAGACTAAGTGTGCGACGTGGACTGCTAACCACCAGCGTTGTCGGCGAAGAAGGTCCCTCTTCCATTACCTTTTCGATTTAGGTATAATTGTTTAATGGAAAATTCCACTCATGTGCAATGAAATTAAACAATGTTAGTTGCTGACCTTGCAACAGGTACCAGCAATGAGTGGTTCTAGAATGTATTTAAGCTTCCTAGAACCCTTCTTAATACTTCTCAAGATCTGTGAAATATTTAAAGCATAAATTAAATCATTACAACTATACTTGACCGTCAAATAAATTTTGGTTGGTACAGGAAATAATCACACACTTACCACTTTACCAGTCTCCATAAATATAAATCTTGTAACATTAACCACAATCAACAAATTATAAAAAATACAAAATTGTTAAACATGCATCCTCAATCACTCCCCCCAAATTACTTCTCTGAATTTCCCACAAATAACCCAGCATCACACGGAGAAAACTCACAAATCAAATAACCGAGATGCATTTTATGCTTGAGATACGAAAGGATTCGTAACCCAACCAGCGATCTCAGACTGTCAGATCCTAAGCTCTGACAATTGGGGAATTAAGCCTCAATTGAAGCTCAATTCTGGAAATCTCGAACAAACAAGATAGAATCGTCACTAGCTAACTATAGCATAGAACGAGATAGAAAATAGACGAAACTGCAAAATTCTTTATTTCTTTTCATAATTCCATTATTACAGAACTCAGCCTTTTATAGGCGATACAAACACAAGAATCCGATCTAAGATCGGTTTAGCGGATCTTGCTAATGATCAGCAATTGGATCCGCCCCATTATTAACAACTTGCCTAACTAACCTTTTATTCCATTTCAGTGGGACCCCTTGTCAGATTACATCGCAGCCTGCAGAGAGCTCTTTGATTGAAGTGGTCCCAGTTGCAGCGACACCCCTTCTTTTAACATCACTGCCCGAGCCGCTGCCCTGATCAGCCGACTGCCCCTTTTCTTCACTTTCACCAACGGCTAATCCCAAATTGTAATTGGATTGTGACACAGACCAACAAAAATCAACCAGACGAAGTGGAAAACCAAACCAAAAATAAAAAATAAAAGTTTAAAGAACCCAGAAACAGACCTGGCCGCGCCAAGGGGAAGAACCAACTGAAGCAGGGAAAATTACGCCGAAATGCGGAGGTAGCGAATGCGGGGGTCGGGGTGAGAAGAGAAGGGGTTGGCCTGTTGAGCCCAAATATGTTGTTTGTTATAGCCCAAAATTTGTTGTTTCTGTTGGCCCAAAATTCTTCGGGCCTGTTGACACAAAATATTTTTATCTTTATAAAAATATAATGGGATGATATAAATTATCTCAATTCGAACGTATTTCTAGTTCTACCCCAAAAAATCATTTTCTACAAATTCCTACGGTACAAATCATTGATTTCATTCAGCCAGTTAAATATCTCCACGTAAGAATATTAGTAAAAGTCCGTAGAAACAGATACCAACGACCACCTACATGTCAAGCTGCTTATTTGGACTTGACCTGTTGACCATGACCAGTCTCATCTCACTGGTTGAAAGTCAAACTCACATCAAAAGAAAGTATATATACATGTAATTCTAATATTTGACACATAAAGCAAAAATCGGAATCGGAATCGGGATCGATCATGTGGAATCAGAATCGGGTGAATCGATCAGAATCGACTGAATTGGATTGGAAACTCAGACTTTTTTGCCATAAGCTTGTTTTATACTAAAAAATAAAAAAAAATTGATAAACAAATAATTTGTCAACAATTTATGTTTAGATAAATGATTACAATCAAATAATCCACTAATACGATATAATACAAGCATTTCAACACTTATATGTAGAGTGGAAAAACGTGCCGTGCCGTGCCATGACTAACACACCGTGACTTTAGTCTTGTGTCGTGCCGTGTTGTGACCAAGTTAATTTTTCACGTGCCGTGCCGTGACCAAAATTGTCAAAGGGTGGTTACCTCACGCGAATGGTCACGCCACGTGAGTCACGCTGTGCCTAAACATGCGGTGACCATACGTGACTCACGTGACCATTTAATCATAATTTAGGTTAGTTTATTCAAGATTCACCATTAAATCAATATCTAATGGTCCTAATTACACGTGACTCGCGTGACTACATGTCATGTATTGCCATGACTAAATCTTTCACGTGTCGTGCCGTGTCATGCCTTGTCATGCTAAAGTTTCAAAAAATGATTACAGCACGCAAATGGTCACGGCACGGGACACGCGAGTCACAGCACATAAATGACATGCATGCCGTGCCGTTCCGTGACGGAGCCGGCTCCGCCGTGCCATTTTTCCCACTCTACTTATATGTACATGTAGTTATATATTTTAGTAACAAAAGATAACATAGTGTAGTGGTAGTTGGTTTGGTTGATAATTAAGAGGTCATAGGTTTGAATCACACGCTGGAGGCAAAAAAATTGGATTGTTATATTTGCTAGTTTCGGCCTATGGTATGAATGGAATCAAACGGTTCCGGCTGAAATTAGACTGGAATGGGACCAATTTGCCCGAAATTTGACTGAAATTGGACCGTTCCGGCTGAAATTGGATGAAAAATTCACATATCGTGACTCGGCCTGAAATCGGATCTCTACAGTCCAATTCCGGTCCGGAATGGCCAATTTTTCCTTCTGTGATTTGACATACATTAGAGGAAAGTCAACTCACATCAAAAGCACTGTGTTGTTTCAACTTTCAAAGTAAAACTGTCAATTCTATTTTAGGAAATTATTTCTAAAGCTAAAATAAATATCAAGTATATATACATGTACCTTTGGTATCTTTCTTTGTTGAGGAACTACAGCATATCGTTGTATCATCTGCTTTAAGTTGCTGACAATAATATATATAATAATAATAAGTTTTAAGAATTAATGAACCCTCATAAAAAAGTTTCATAATATAATTAAATCATACCATTGATCTCCCAGAAAAATCTGATGAGATTTCTCATTTGACATTTGAGGGTGAGAACAACAGTAATATTACTGGAACATCACACATTACAGAGAGCACCTCGGCCATGAGAGTAAGTTGTCTTGGACCAGCTCTTCCCTTTAACAATCCCATACAAGTTTCCCAAGCACATAGGCCATACGAAGAGGATCTCCACCCAAATCAATCGAACTAAGAACAGAGGCTTCTCTTAAAGAGGATCTCCACCCAAATCAATACAACTGTCAATTAAAGAGAAGTCAAATTATAATTTTAATACAGATCAAAATATACATTCTCCATAAGATTCAAAAGCACATAATTAGAAACAAAAATAGAATGAGTTAGAAAAAATTTCCTTTTATTAATGCACACCTTTGAAAGATAAAAGAGACTAGGGAGATTGTACTTCTGGTGTTCCTATCTCCCCAATTAAGTGGACGAATGGAATATGAGATATCTTATGCCAATCATCCCCTTAATTGGGTTCGCATCGGCGTATAAGATCTGGGAAATTCTCGATGTATAGTTCTACGAGGTTTGGTGGTAAACCGTTTACTGGTAATGAACGCAACCCACGGCAAGAAGAAATCTGTAGCTTCTTCAAGGAAGTGAGCAAATGTAATTGGCAAGGAAGACAGCTCAGCATCCAACAGTCACGGAACTCAAGTTTTTCCAGGGATGTTAATTGGTTGAACCAAATTTCGTCATGTTCCATATTACAATCTAATAAAAGGCATTCTTGTATCAAAAGCGAATGCAGTGAAGGCAGCCTTCCTAGTCTTGGGAGTCTCTGATAAATAAAATCATTGTCGCACAGGTGCAGGTAAGTAAGAGATTGCAAACATTGCTCTTCATATTCTTCATGAGAAATCTCATCCGAGGGACGTTCCTCATAGGTGTATCGAATTTTCCCAGAATAATTTATTACTAACTCTCTCAATTTAACAAGGTACTTTAACCCTCCAACAAAATTAACATGGTCCCAAATATCCGTTAGGTGCAAAACCTCAAGGGATTTTAAACGAGTACAATCTATAGATACAGCACATTCAAAGCTAGATATGCTAAAGTGAGCAAGGGATGGCATCCATATTGTTTGAATATTAAGAGTGACACACGAAGTTAATGTAAGCTCCACCACTGAGGTTAAAGAAGACAGAGGCAGTGTCAGCAGTGACCTGCAATCTTTCAAGTGGAGCTTTTTGAGTTGTGGAAATATCGTCTTTCTAACCTCTCCATCCTCCCAGTTTGTCCAACGTGACATTTGAGAGAGTGTCAACTCCTTCAAAGATGGAAATATCACATCGGAGCTGCCATAAAATTCACTACCGACCTTATCAATTGATGGTAAATCACGAAAGTTGAGAATTTCGAGGAAAGGGAGCTCCCCAAAAGAAGGAAGGCTTCTTAAACAAAAGTGTGATACATGAATAACCTTTAGATTGTAAAAAACAGGATGAGATGAGCACATCCAATCTGGAAGAGATTCCCCACTGCAGCCTCCAACTTTTATAATTTCTAAACTTGGGGCTGGCTTTAGGGCATCAAGAACCTCCATTTTCACCTTGATTGTTGGTCCAATTTCATCATCGGAATCAAATCTCAGCTCTAAACTTTTGAGGCACTTTTTCTTGTCTAATTTAGATTCAGCTGCTTCTTCTTTACTAGATACATTCTGGAGCTCACATAGAAGAAGGTGTCCGCTGATTTCATTCATCTCCTTCAACTCACTGATCCTATGCCCATTGCTCTTTCCTATACGGAATTCCTCAAGCTCTTGGAGCTTGGTTAGTTTCCCTATGCTGGATATTAGAGAAATGGTATCAGAGCTTGCATATAAATGCCGCAAGTTTATAAGTTGATTCATTCCTTTAGGTAACTTTTCAAAGTTACACCCTCGCACATCTAGCACCTGAAGATGGCATAAGGCACAAAATTCATCAGGAATCGATTTAATACTAGTGAAGGAGAGATTCACAAATCGGAGATGCCACAGTAGACAAGCAGCATTAACGGGATCATTTGTTTCAGGCACAATATAAGATGAATCCAACACACGTAGACCCTTGTTATTGACAAAGATATTGCCAATGAATTTATCACTGCTTTTTGTCCAATTACCAAACAAAATCACAGTTCGTAGTCTTGTACTATTCTCCCATGTCCACTCTACCTCTGAATTATCACAATATATACCCAAGTGGCGGGGTGAAGATGGGATATGATTATCCTGGCTTTTGACAAAACAAAATTCATTTGTGGAAACAGCAATAGCTAGGTCCCGCACTAGATCATGCATGACGTACTTGCCATCACTTAATGTTGGCTGAAAGAAGATTCTGTCGACGAGTTTACCAAACCACTTCCTTCCTATATCTTCTAATCTAATTTCTCCTTTCTCCAGCCTACCTTTCTCTTCTTTGCCGGGTTGAATAAAGCCATGTGCAATCCACATCTGAACCAATCTTTCCTTTTCAAATACATACTGCTTTGGAAATATGGAACAAAATACAAAGCATTGTTTTAGTTCAGATTCCAAATAATTATAGCCAACACCAATAGAAGGAAGGATTTTCTCACGGGCACCTTCAATATTCCACCAATCACTTCCACTAATATCTTCCCAGTATGATTTTTCTAATCTGGTACTCAACAATGTCCCAATAACCTCTCCTGCTAGAGGCAACCCGTGTAACTTTTCAACTATTCGTTTACCAATCTTTTTCAATTCCTCTTGTTCTGACAGAGTCAAACTTGCAAACTTGAAACCACCAAATGCATAATACTGAAAAAGTTCCCAGAAGGAATCTGGTTTCAAAACATCCAGTTTTACTTCAGGCAGAGTTCCTATTGCGTTTGCAATGTTTGTGCTCAGGGTGGTTACAACGACAACACTTCCTACCTCCCCATAATAAAGCACTGACCGCAGCCTACTCCATATGTGCTCTGTCCTGTCGGTCAAATCATCTAGGATAAGTAAAAATCTCTGTTTTTTTATAGTTTCGATAAGCATCTTTTCAACAATATTCAAATTTTCTGAGCCTATTGATGTAGATCCAGAATCGATACTACACACTTTAAAAGAACATAACATCTCTTGCATAATTTTTTTAACATCATGATTTTCTGAGACATAAACCCAGGCTTCTAAAGCAAAATGCTCTTTCACTCTCTCATCATTGTAGATCTTTTTAGCAACAGTAGTTTTCCCAACACCACCTAGACCAACAATGGGTATAACTGCTAGTTTCCGATTGCCGATGGAATGAGGTTCTGCTATAGTGGTAATCGTTGTTACTATATTTTTGCTTTGTTCTGGCACATCACCCTTTTTAACTGTGCCACTAAACATTAATTTCCCAAATTTACTCAAGCCTGATGCTTTTTTTTTACTAAACATTGATTTCTCAAATTTCCTCAAGGCTAATGCTTGTTTTTTACTTTGTTCTGGTGCATAACCCTTTTCTATTATGGCACTCGACATTGATTTCCCAGATTCACTCATGCCTAACAAACCTTTTTTACTTTCTTCTGGTGCGTCACCCTTTATAACTGTCCGAATAAACATTAATTTCCCAGGTATACCCCAGCTTAACAAATTCCTGAATATCTTATCAGAAAGGCTGCCGCTCCCTTCTCCTTCTCCCTGTTGTAAATTAGGATCATCTAAAGGTTTATGGTTAAAATCTCCATGTAGAACGTTTAATATCATGTCCAAGATTAACTCAATTTCTTTATCCCGGCCAAATATGGTAACACCAGGGGCTAAAGTAGAGGTTGTTTCAATACCGAGATTGCCCAAATGTTCTTTTCCTTTATCACTATGAGCTTGTACTTTAATGAAATCCCCCACCCCCATGCACAGCTTATCAAGCTTTTTAACAACAGATTTCAACTCCTTCAAATCTTTATCAGGAGAAAACAGATTTTTAACCATCTTACCAGATGAGGAGGCAATTTCACTAACCTTACCCTTCCCCTTGATACTTTCACGAATCCTCTTGGCTTCAAAGTGATCCAGAACATCTTCTACCTCATACGCAGCATCTTTGAGCTGCTCGAGCCATGTGTCGAGACCCTTGTTAGTAATTTTCCACTTCTCGGCTGCTTCAATCACGCTTTGGATATGAGGAAGTTGAATCTCCAAGTTTGCGATCATCTCCCTGGTGTCAGTGTGCTGTTTATAGTTGTCACCGAGATAGGAGCGCCCTTGATCGACAACCTTGCCAATGACGGTGGATGCAAACCGCGCTCCCATTAGCAACTCCACTCCAGTCATTTTAAGAGAAATAACGAAGAAAGAGAGGTAAGAGTGATAGGCTGGGATCAACGGGGTGTTTGGGATAAGAATAGGTAAAGGAGTAGATACAGAGGTACAATCAGCGGTACAGCTGTCCGGATTAACGGATTAATTAAATCAGTTAAGTTAATAGATATTATATTTCTCTCTCCATTATCCAACCACTAAAGCTTGTCTTTTTTGTTTGTAGTGCTACTTTTATTCTACGGGCATCGAACTTTCCGCCTAACTTAAAATATTTATTAATAACAGAGTGGTTGCATCTCAGTGTAGCTTTACAAACAAACTACTGCTCGGCTACTCCAGAAAATGACATTATTACTATTAAATTTATGGGGAATTTCGTCTATACCACTCAAAAACTTAAAAATTGCATATTTTTCTCTCTAAACTTCAAAAACTCACAAATTTACCCGTTTCATTATATGCAACTTTAAGTGAAGTCCTCGGCGTAACATCGAAATTTTATATTTTTCGATTATTCTTTTCGAAGAATTATTTATTTTCATAATTTCCATAATTAACAAAGATCAAATTTAAATTTAGAATCAAACAGTATTAGCACGACAATACACACATATCATGTTGATGTATGTACATATGATATCAATGTACGTACCTTCGAATTTAGCTATTCAAAATTAACAGTCTTTTATGGATCATCAAACAGTACTTAAATTTCATGAAATTTAATTAATTTTCAAACTATCTATGTGTTTAATAAAATACTTATAAATTTACTTTTTATTTTTATCTTTTCTGAATTTTTTTAAAATAACTCTTATCAAGTGATATCGGTGACTCCGTCCTCTATTATTATAAATGTGGGATGGATAATTGGATATGCTATAAACATATCAAAACTAGGATTTTTATCGGGGGTAAGCAAAAATTAAAAGTTACAACCAAGATTTCTATCACCAGCTCCGCATAGCTTGTCTCGCACAAGTCGCATAACCGCAACTAGTGATTTTTCTTTCTCCGTAATTTTTCTTCCTTAGACAGGAAATTCAATACGGGAAAAAAAAGGTCTGAGAGAACACAAGATGGTGGCTAGTAGAAAGAAAGTTTGCAGGTAAGGATTTACGTCAGAATGCCATGGTCTAGCATGGGCTGGGGCACCGGTGCCAAAAAACTAGAATCATGATGTTGAAAATCAAAATCAGAATTATAATCAGTAGGAATCAGACAAATCGAACCATAAACTTTTGAATTTTTTTTCAAAGGAAGCTTGTTTTATACAAATAAAAATAGAAAAAGAATTGTAAAAAATTATTACATTTATTTTTAAAAAAATCTTTTCTTGTTTATTTATTTATTTATCTATTTTCTTTGATAAATATCAGTTTGGTTGGAGACCCCATGTACTTCTCTTTTTCCCCCAAATTAATTTCGGGGACTACTAATCTCCATCTCAGATTTGTTTTAATACTGATCTGTCCACTCATTAACTCATTCCCCTCTCTCACTCTCTTCACTAGTCACTGTATTCAATATTTTTTTAGTACTCTATTTTTCAGGCCCATAAAAGTGGCCCATTCATGACTTAAACCATATAAACAATCGACAGATATCCTCCCAAGTACCTGACTCAAGCAAATTGCAACGGCAGGCCCAGATTAATTCTATCTGGGCCAAACTCATTCCGGTGTCTATTGTGACTGTAAGAGGTCTGTTTTGAGATTCGTGCCATGTTAGATGGGCCGTCCGATCGTAATTTGCTTGAATCAGGTAACCTGAGGTGATGTGAATTCATAAACAATGACCCCACTTGTCAAAATCACCTTCTATTATAGTTCTTTTTCTTTCCTTCCTCTGAAACTATGAATCGACGATAGCTGCAGAATATGAGCTGCAAGTTTTTTACATGGTAAGGCAACCAAGTTTATCAGGGTAAGCAACGACACTTATCTAAAGTAGACAATGTGTCAATTTTCTGAGGTAGGCAAGTGCCTACCCTTAGATGAGTGTATCTTCGCCTATGGATGTATATATATACATGATATCAAATTAACTTCGAAATTTTAACTGTTCAAAACTAACTGTACGTCTTTTATGGATCATCAAACAGTACTTAAATTACATGGAATTTAATTAATTGTCAAAATATCTATGGGTTCAATAAAATACTTATAAATTTATTTTTTGTTTTTAACTTTTATTTAATAAATTGAGAAATCATGTGTGATTTTTTTTTAAATAACTAGCTCTTATGAAGTGAAAAATAACTAGCTCTCATGAAGTGATATCCGTCCCTATTACTATAAATGTGAGATGGATATACTCTCATGAGAAATCAAGGGCGGCTATGTTGGTAGGGACCTTAAGTGGAAGCAAGAAATGATAGTTATTTATTTAGGGATCGACTAACAGTCCCCCCATTCTGTCCCCTAAACGTCCCCCTGATTAACTGATGTGTAAAGTACAATGGGGACCACTAACTACATTAACAACTTGGGGGACCACTTATAATTGAAAAAATTTACAACTGGCTCGCATATGTATGGATACTTATGTGTGCAAGTATTACCATATAATATATTAAGTATTCATACCTAAGACATCAAGTATTAAACAAAAAAAACTGGACATCAACTTTCTTTTCTCTCTAATTACACACTCATCTTTTACATGTTTTTAGAAGTGGGTTTTTTTTCTCCGTTTAATCTCGTCAATATTTCTGACGACCTGTGAAAATTTTTGCGAATCTAAAACTACTAACACCTTCTACGTAATTTTCTCTTTCAAATGAAATCCATGATAAAGTACTTTCGGATTGTTCGTCGTTCAAGTATTCATACCTCAGTGTGCAAGTATTCATAACTTGTCGAGTATTCATCTCTAATATGTCAAGTATTATTCTCTAAAATGCCAAGTATTCATACTTACTCAGTAAAGTGTGAATATTTATGTTGTTAAATATTTATGAGAAACCCACAGACGTGTCTTTGGCATTAACTACCTGGGGGACAGCAAACATCGCTTGAAAGCGACCACAATAGGAACCACCACCGCACAATCACCAGTATGGTAGTTTTAGTAAAAATATTAATATCTAAAATATTAATTATTCATACTTACGCATTGAAGTGTGAATTGTTACGGGATAAAATAAATTAAATTAGTTAATATATTTGGTGCTTAAATGTATTGATAGGTACTGAAGAAAGTATTCATACTTATAACTAAAGTATGAATTGTTTACATATGACACTTGTATTTCTAAAAAAATATATAACATATCAAGTATTCATACGTAAAATATCAAGTATTTCTAAAAAATATTAATATCTAAAATTTTAAGTATTCATACTTACGCATTGAAGTGTGAAGTGTGAATTGTTATATTGTAAAGTAACTTAAATCAATTAATTTGTTTGGTGCTTGAACATATTGATAGGTACCGAGAAAAATATTCATACTTATAACTGAAGTATGAATTGTTACGTTGTAAAGTATCTTAATTTAACATTTTTTTTACAAAGGACTCTCGTTAGCGCTTGATTGTATTAATATGTAATATGAAAAGTGTTGCCACATGTGCATTGATGTACGAATATTTACGTTGTAGAGTATTTTTTATCAACATATTGTTAGAAAAAACGTATTTTGTTACAAATCTTTTTGGAGATTGACGGTATTAACATGTTATCTTGAAAGTATTCATACCTATACGTTGATATACGAATATTTATATTATAAAATATGTTATATAGTAATACTAATATTTAACAAATTAAAATTTTATACAAATACTAATATTATCTTCTTCTTCTTTTTTTGAAAACCTTCGCAAATACTAATATTACCAAGTTCATAAAATTGAAAATAATATAAAGTCAGAGAACTATATCAACATGTAAAAATAATAAATTTTTACATGCTCACAAAGAGGTCCCTATACAGGGATTGTTTTCTAAATAAATTAATTTTCTGTCACAGTTCAGTCCCTGAACCTTGTCAGATCCGAAATTTTACACCACAGACCCTGTTATTTACCAAAATTCACACAGAGGTGTACAAAATATTAAAATTTTATAGAAGAGACCCTATAATGCTGCAGAAATACCCCAGAACAGTGCAGAAAATTAAAAACTTACAAAACAGTCCCTGAACTGTACCAGAATCGATTTTTTTCGCTGGTACCAATTGGCAGCAAAATTTAGAATGCATAAAAATAGCAGAATTGATTTGGCATAAAGAGAAAAACATTGGTATAATGCAGTTTTCATTCGGTACCAAATTAATGTGAATAAAGAAGAAAGGAAATCAATGTTTATTACCCTCAATTCATCAACAATTTTAGTGAACCTTAAGATTTAAATTTCCAACACACACGGGGAAAGGAATTCAAGCAAATCAATCAATTTAAAGAGTAAAAACTGATTTTCAGGTTAGAGAAGGAAAACACATGAATTTGTAAGTGTAACAGTTCTGATTCCATCAACTGCTCAGATGAACTACTGTTACCAATAACAGTCTTTCCTTTTATATAGAACTTGAGTACTCTTCCTCCTCTGAAATAGCACCTTTAGCAAGCAGAGTTGGCTGGATGAAATATATAGCATCCATAGATAGTAAGAGTTGTCTTCTTTTGTATAAATCTTCAACCACTGAAAATTAAATATTTTCGGATCTAACCTTTAGAACCTGAAAATTAAATCTTTGTTTTAGAACCTGAAAATTAAATATTTTCATTTATCTTTGCTTTAGCCTGCACCAGTTTGGGTTCGGATCTAACCTTCTCGATCAACAATGTCTCTTTACTCTTCACTGGAGAAATCTTATCGGATCCGGGTCTGGAGCGATCTGATTGGGTTTTCTCAACTCGAGTTAATGGTTCCAGATCTCTGCAAGAGAGGAGAGACCTTTCCAATCACGACATCTCTTTGCTCTTCAATGGAAAAACCTTATCGGATCCGGGTCTGGAGTGGTCGATAGGGTTTTCTCAACACGAGTCACAGATCGGGTTCGGATCTCCGCAAGAGAGGAAAAACCTTCTCAATCAGTGACGTCTCTTTGCTCTTTACAGGAGAAACCTTTTCGGATCCATTTGGAACTAGTTCCGGTTCAGATATCTGTAAGAGAGGAAAATTCTCAATCAGCGACGACTCTTTGCTAAACGCCTGCTCCCGCCGCTGATCGGAGGAGGAGATGGAGAGAACAATTTTACCTAATCACTTGATCGGAGGCGGAGGAGGAAGTTCAGTCTAATCGGCCAGGAGGCAAGTGTAGGCGAGAGTGATTTTGTATGTTCGTTAAAAATTTGAGTTCGTTAGAAAATAGATCAGTTCGTAGATATAATTTAGGACAGAGATCAGTTAGACGGTTAGGGGGACAATTAGGGAACCAATCAGCGGGGGACAATATAATTACTCATTTATTTATTCCTTCGAGAGATGCATAAAGTTTTCATCGCTTGACACATACACGTACGTAACTATATTCTTACCAAATATGATATAAAAAGATGATGAGAGATTGCTTATCCTCACTCTTCGTTAAAAGTTATCTCCTTATTTTCTTATATTTAAAATGTGTATTTTAATTTTCATAAACCAAATATAATCCAGATTTTTTTTTAATTTTTCATAAACCAAGTATAATACCCACGGACGATTGTTTTAAAAAAAACGAAGTATTTACAAAGCCTAGCCTCTATCTAACAGCAATCTAGTTCATATTGATTACAGTAGACTTATATTGTAAATAAAATCTCAATTAAAATACAGAAAAAAGATGCAAAGTCTCCACACTGCGAAGTATATATCCACACCTCTTCCTACTTATAAATTTTGTCTCTACCTAAAATAATATATTTAAATGCCCGTTTTAGCCAATAAAAACTTTCTAAATCAATTAACATTCTTAAATAGGGGTACATATTACGTGCTATTATTGAGACTGTCACGTATATATGTATTACTACGAATGCTCCTAATTTTGATATGTATATAATTAATTTTCTTAATATTACAGTACACTTTAGTTGCTTCACATAATCCTCCATTAAGTACGGAACACTTGAATGTTACTTCGGCACCTTCGAATATTAACTTCTTAAAATGGTTCCTCGAAAGCAGAAATGATTCCCAAAATTGTAGCAGTAAAAACAACCTTTTATAATATATAAAAGGACTCCTCTTGCTGATCAAGTGCAAAATCAAACGCTCTAGTCCAATCCCTTTTTGTCTTCTCTAGTTATTACATAATACTTAATCTATTGGCCTTTTCAATCCTATACAATGCTCTATCATCTATACTCAAGTTCATTCCAAATTTTGTATCAGAAAAAATCTCGTAACCTCCACCATCTGTCCACCTCTGACAACTCGTCTTCAAACTTGTGTTTGAAAGGTGTCAATTTCTTCATAAAAAGCTCTGCATCCGCTGACCTTTTCGTACTCAACCTAGACACTGGCATCGGTCACGAATCCTTCATGCCTCATTGTGCCAAGGGCGACATCCTCGCATATTCAAATGGGTTAGTTTTTTTGCAAATCAAAGGAAGCATAAGAGGGAAGCATATGTGTTTTCAATTCAAATAAAAAGAGTCTTAAGAAAATCTCAGGCATGCTAGTGAGAATTTACAGGAACTTGTATACGATTTTGGCCTTTCTATTGTGTACAATGGAGACATGTTACCATATTATAGGTTGGTTTGGTGGTCCTAACTTAGGGGTGGAATAGTGAAGCCTATTATCGAGTGTACGAATCAGAAAAAGGTGCATGCACCGATAAGAAGAACATTTGGAGAAAGTACATTTTTGGTGTCTGATTGTGGAGAATATATTCGAGGTTCCAAGCCGTCACTAGTACAAAAAACCCCTTCACCGACTGTTAAAAAACCCTTATACCGACTGTTATTGAGGCGTCGGTGATGGCGGCGACAGTATAGATAAATCTTTACTGACGGGTGAATAACAGTCAGTGTAGGCACCCAACACCGACTGTTTTTTTGAAAAAACAGTCGGTGTAGGCGCCCAACACCGACTGTTTTTTTGAAAAAACAGTCGGTGTAGGCGCCCAACACCGACTGTTTTTTTGAAAAAACTGTCGGTGTAGGTGCCCAACACCGAAATTTTTTTTTGCACCTGTAGACGTGACAACTGGCAAGCCAAAATTTGGGTCATCTTACATTTTAATTACTCAGCTAAGAAGTTCAGAATTTACATATATAACACAATAATAAACAACATAACTCATATTTCATTCACAAAAAAACACACTATAACAAAATTTACATATATAACACCATTTACATATCCTATATATTTTATAAAAAAATTGAAAACAAATGAAATAAGCAATCACAGCACACTGGTAAATATAGCTACCAAAATTGATTGTTTTGAAGTTCAAGGAAACCTTGTCAGCAGTTGCATCCCCACTTGTACCAGTATAAGATTCTCTACTCTACCTCTCCACCTCTACTCTGCCATGTAAGCAATCCAGTCCTTAGACCACATTCACGTAAAATTGCTTCAGAAAATGTGCAAGTTGAACCCTGGAATTATCAATTACATAGCAACATTGGCACCTAATTTATAAGTATATAAGAAGACATCAAACTAGATCAAACTATAGATGAAACATTAATGCAATCCGATCTAGGTCAAAGATGTACATAGTTCTTTTACCTTGCCTTTAGTTCCTGCAACATGTATGATTTTAAGTTCACCGATGCTTTGCTCCAAACCTACCATCTGTATATTCCCACAGCAAAATAAACATAACTATTATATATAATTTCTTTAAGCAAACTATAACACTGTATAAGAATAAAAATACAGATGTCAGGGGTAAGACGACATTTTCTGAGCTTAGTAGTAGCCATGATATCTCTACTATCCCAGCATCATTACAACAATTTGGTGACCTAAAGGGCCATCGTGAAGTTGCTCGAATAAAAAAGAAAATTCATGGTGTTGAAAGCTGCTGACATTTTCCACTAAAATCATTGAGCAGGCATTCAATCAGGGTTTAAATCAATTTTCCACTAAAATCAATATTGGGAAAGGAGGTGTTATCACTCAGATATACGAGTCTTACTGTGAAGTAGGTATAGCTTTCAGAAGGTTATTTAAGGGACTTGCTTAATTTAGTCACAATTAAATGGATTAAAAAAGCGAGTCAAACACTGGCAATAATATAAGTTTTCAGCTATAGGACTCGCCCTAAAATGTCTTCCACACTAATCCAAACTAACCTTGCACACCCCTGCGAGTGTTGGTATCTGTTGAAGAAAACAAGAAGCCACTTTCATTCTTGCAAGGTTTTTACATTTTTCAGCTTGTAGGGAGAATTCATGCAACTTTTTAGCTAAAGAAAATAACAATAACTCACTTTGCTGAGAAGCTCGAGCTGCCGACCGATTAGAGGAAGGTCGCATGCGATTCAACTCCTTCATATCAAAACCAAAAATAGAAGAGAGCTTCCCTCTGGCCTCATTGATCACAAGCGTCGGCAGAGACCTCTGATGGTAGTTTTTGGTTACAATCTGGGTCAATTCTTCCCTCCTTATGGGGCAACCTGAGCTCTGATGCGTCTTAAAAAGCACATAGCAGATCACCTCTGCCACCAGCTTGTCCTTTTCCTAAAATTTTCACACATTTTACACAAGTATGAACCTTCACAAATCAAGCACACATGACACAAGAGTAGAGCCATGAAGAATATTCTTTTGTTCTGCTAATAACACCTAATATTTTAGTAGATTTGCAGATAGATTCTCACATTCTTTCACCTTGGCAAATAAGTACAAGAGAGTATACCCACAAAGCTCCTTTCTTTTAGTAGCCCAACATAAACTATAATCACTCGGAGTGAGTTGAAGTGTTCATTCCTTCTTTGTATTGCACAGTACAAAATTAATTTGCTGAGTTGATATGAAACAGAACAGGGAGTCATTTTTTTTGCATAACCTAAGTTGAATGGTACAATTTTCTTCACAATTGCATACATGAGAAATATTGGATATCAGCAGCAAAGAAGCAATGCATGTGTGGTATTCATTGAAGCTCCAATTTAAAGCAATGAAAAAGAAAAACAAAGAAACTTATACCAAAGATAAAACCTACGTCATAGCCGGTACATATCTGGTCATTACCAGTGTGCAGGAATTAATGCATGACGCTATGAAGAGAATATTTAAGGTAGAGTGTAAACCTGTACAGAAATGTCTAATTGAGAATAATCTTCATTGCTTGCCATCCTGTTGTGAATTTATATGAGGAAGAAATATTAAAAGAAGTAATTATTTTCTGCTTGATCTTAAAAAAAAAGTTACAACAGCTTAAAAAGATGCTCATTTGCATATTCTATTCCGGGTGAAGCAAGAAAGAAGAGGAAAATGTTGATAACTCTGGTGGAATGACAAATCAGAAATGAGCAGGTCTGAATGATTACCCTGGTAGAACGACAAACTTGTCCAAATCTAGAGTTATTGAGCAACAATTATGTCTCCGTACTTAGGAAAAGAACTTAATTTCCTAAATCCATCAACAACTGATACAAATTTTAAATAGTTTGGAGTGGGTTATTACCTTCCGATTGAGAACCCTTGTGCTCGCAAGAAATGCTTCGAGATGAAGGAGATCGAAATAGTGATGAAGGGAGGAACGTCGGCTTGTAGAAGATCGGCGGCGAACCTATTCTAATTATGTGGCAACAGCGGAAGAGGAGCGGGAGAGACGAAAAGAGAGGTTGTGGCCGCGGGAAGTGCTCCAATTTAGGAGGAAGGCGGGAAATGGAAAGAAAAGAGAAGAAAAGGGACAATCAGGGGTTTGTGTCGAAGAGGAAACCCTGAACCCGGCTAAGCGGGTGCTCGGCGGAGCCGGAGGCAGCAAGGCGGGGTTTCTGGAGATCGCGAGGCTCATCGAAATAGATAAACCTAGCTCAAAATTTTGGGAGGTTTTTTCGGCAAAGAAGAGGGAAATGAAATATTTCGCGCCTGATCGAAAGTTATAAACCGAAACTAAATTTTGTTAGCTCAACACCGACTGTTTTTTACAAAAACAGTCGGTGTAGGTATCACCAATGCTGACTGTTTTTTATAAAAAACAGTCGGTGTAGGTATGAGCAACACCGACTGTTTTTAAAAAAAACAGTTGGTGTAGGTGATTGCTTAACACCGACTGTTGTTTGTGAAAAACAGTCGGTGTAGGGTATGAGCAACACCGACTGTTTTTTTTAAAAACAGTCGGTGTTGGTTTACTGACGGTTTTTTGTAAGAGAACAGTCAGTGTTGAGATTGTTCTTATTTACGATTTTACCAGCAGTCTCTACACCGACTGTTACATATTAAAACAGTCGGTGGTTGAGGGTCGGTGAAGGGGTTTTTTGTACTAGTGCGTATATATTAAGTCTATGCTTAGAATCTGGGAATGCTCACATTGTACATCTCTCCGAGGAAGCTATGGTCACTGGTACAATACCACATTGATATCAAATTTGGATCACAAAATATGACGAAGATGCATTATTCATGGTGCAATACGATAAATCTCATGTTGTTCTGGCACTATAATGGGAGATTAAGCTTGTGCCATTTCCAAGATGGAAATTTCTTCAAAGGATAAGCATGATTGAAAGAGAATTAGAGAATTAAGCATGAAAATATTTATGGTTTCACACTCATAAGTAAAGAATTTTTGGCCTTTGATATGGGATCCAGAATTTACATGTATGATCTGGTTAAACTCCCCAACTAGCGATTTTTGACCAGGATCACATTCTAGAATATCGCTAGTATATTTACAGCTAGCAGTAGTAGTTGCATGCAACTCTTTATACCTACACGTACAAGTCTTTATACATCACATATCAAATCTTATATCTGACATGCTAAGTTTTTATAAATACTCAACATATCATTTCATTATGAAGAATCGGCAGCTAGCGCAAGTTAGGCTTTAATTTGAATTGGAACCTTTCATAAATGTTATGCATCAAAAGTAGGACTAGTTAATGTAAATATTAAAAAATCATTGATTTGAACTTTATTAATAACAATAAGACTTTATATCTAACATATCAAGTTTGTATATCTAGCATATCAAGTCTTTATACATAACATGTCAAGTATTTTAAAATTCAAAGTGCAAGTATTTAAAAGCTTCAAACTACAGTCTTTACACAGAGCATATGAAGTCTTTATATCTAGCATATTAAGTTTTTATATCTAGCAAATTAAGTTATTATACATAGCATATTAAAAAGAAGAAAAAAAAACTAAGAAGCAAATTTAATCAAAAAGTACTTCATCACAAATCTCATTGAAAGAGAAAATCAAGTACAAGACATTCGCAGTTTTAGATTCGTAAAATTTCTCACAGATCATTAGAAAAAATGAGCAAGATCAACAGAAGAAAATAAAGGGTAGATGAAAGAAATGTTTCCTTTTTTTATTTCAGTAGCAAATTGGCAGATGAAGACGCAGAGACCACAACGTTTCTCTAATTTGTTTTAGGGATCGACTAACAGTCCCCCCCATTCTGTCCCCTAAACGTCCCCTGATTAACTGATGTGTAAAGTACGATGGGGACCACTAACTACATTAACTACTTGAGGGACCGCTTATGATTGAAAAAATTTACAACTGGCGCGCGTATGTATGGATACTTATGCGTGCAAGTATTATCATATAATATATTAAGTATTCATACCTAAGACATCAAGTATTAAAAAAAAAAAACTGGACATCAATTTTCTCTTCTCTCTAATTACATACGCATCTTTTACACGTTTTTAGAAGTGGGTTTTTTTTCTCCGTTTAATCTCGTTAATATTTTTGACAATATCTGTGAGAAATTTGCGAATCTAAAACTACGGACATCTTCTACGTAATTTTCTCTTTCAAATGAGATCCATGATGAAATACTTTCGGGTTTTTCGTCGTTCAAGTATTCATAACTCGTCATGTAGTATTCATATCTTGTCGATAAAGTATTTCATACATCGTCGTGTGAGATTTTTTTTCCATTCACCCATCTTTTACACGTTTTTAGAGGTGGATTTTTTTTCCATTCAATCTCGCCTATATTTCTAACCATCTGTGAGAAATTTTTGCAAATCTAAAACATCAAGTATTCATACCTAAGATATAAAGTATTCATATATAATACATCAAGTATTCATACCTAAGATATCAAGTATTTAAAAAAAAAAACTGGACACATCACTTACTCATCTTTTACACGTTTTTAGAGGTGGTTTTTTTTTCTCCGTTCAATCTAACCAATATTTCTGACAATCTATGAGAAATTTTGCAAATCTAAAACCACGAACGTCTTCTACACAATTTTCTCTTTCAAATGAGATCCATGATGACATACTTTCGAGTTGTCTGTCGCATCAAATATTTATACCTAATCGAGCAAGTATTCATACCTAATCGAACAAGTATTCATAATAGTGGTCCTGCCAGTGGGTATTGACAGTTAGACAGGAACCACTAACTGTTGGTTAAAGTCGTTAATTAATGATTAACACAGTTAGTTATCATCAGGGGAATGTTTAGGGGACCAAACAGCGGGGAACAATATAATTAGTCTTTGTTTTATCCTGCAATGCTATATGTATAGCCATAATTATAGGTAAGTAATTTAATTAACTTTCCAATTTGCCAGACATTAATATTTTTAATTCACTTTCCTTCCCACCACATCTTTATTTGCGGGCCCTAGCCCCTCTAATTAAAGGCCTTATATCAATTTGCGGGCCTTATATATATTCACTTTCCTTCTCACCACATCTTTTGCAAGTACTGAATCCAAGCTAGCTACATGATCCTCAAATTAACAATCCCCATTTGGTCCAGCAATAATTTTGCAATGTTTGTTATTTTTTTTTAAATAAAGTGATTCATACCCAATATGTACCAATATTGGTTATTTGACACGTACGGATTGAATTTTTTTGAAGTATGACTTTTTTAGTTGTAACATAATTTATCTTTTCAATAATACGAAGAATGGAAAATTAATTATGACAATAGAAATACAAATGTCGTGATTTTTAGTTAGTTCAAACCTCCAAAAAATATGTTATTACTTAGATATATAGTTTCATGATAAAAATGTGATTACTCAGTAGTTTCATGCTTCATATAGCACATTGCATGACTTTTCAAAAATAAAAGATGCACAATTGAAATAGAAACCTTTATTAGCTCAATATATAGTACTAAATTAATCATGAAAACAAAATCACTTTTTAAATTTGGCATTAGTGTAGATACAACTATTTTCCGTATATTACTACTATTAATCATGAAAACAAACAAATTTTTTAAATTCGACATTTGTGTAGACAAAACTATTTTCCTTGGTGACAATTGAATAGAATGTTGGGGGAAATCAAATAAAAAAGGAAATATATAATGCACAATAAGTATCTTCAAATCATACATTATTCCACATCACTATAAAATAGAAAAACAACAAAAAGCAAGGATTTGGGCGCATGTTGAGTTGTAGTAATGCCACGACATCCTATCGATGAGAATGAAAGCAAGGTAGGGGTTTTGTCAAGGGAATGATTTCATTACGGGATTTAAAATTATATATTAATGAACTGGTTTTCATTCTATTTGTGTGCTGACTGGAATTTTAATTAGAGCCTTATCAATTTTTAAACCATTAAAAGTTAGATTTTTTTTTTTGCCTATTATAAATTTTGCGAACTTTTAGTTTTCAAAAATAACTAGAAACAAATAAATATTATACTTTATAGCAATCTCTTTTTACTTGTATTATAAAAAAAAAATATATGATATTTTTGTTTGAGCGACTGTTGTATTTAGGGTATTGATTATTTGGGATGATTTTTAAATGTCATTAAAGCTTATATTTGACATCAAAATTGCACGTCAAGTTTTCGCATTGAATATTATATTGTATTGCTGAAGTATTTATGAATCATAAGTCTAAACAGATGACAAAACAGCTGAATAGAATTACTCGAAAAATAAAGTAAAACTGTAATAAATAAATAAATTAACAGTCTGATGTATCATACTAATACAAAAAGGAGGAAACAAAAAACCCATCAAGTACTCTGTTTTCTCCTTTATTATTTTTTCATTTTAATAAAGTTTTTTATTTTAATTATATTTAGCTTTTTTTCTTTTACTAATTAATTTTACCCGAAATTTTTGTATAATAAGCTGATACCGTACTCTTATGCCGAGATTTTTGTTAATATCCAAAGTTAATTAGAAATTAATATTTATGCCCAGAATTTCCGAATTTCGCCAAAAATGCCCAAGCCGGCCACAAAATGGCCGGCTTACTCCTTTTTCCTTTTTTAATTTTTTTTTATTTTTAGAGGCACTATGAAGAGCAAAATAATGAAATCTAACATTGAAAATTTGAATTTTTTGTTTAAATTATTTGTTAGATTACTTCTTTTGATTTATAATTAGCATATTTATACTAAAATACACGAGATTACTTGAAATTATGTTGAATTACACTATATTACAATAAATTATGTTGAATTACACTAAATTACGTTAAATTACGCTAAATTACAATAACTTCGCTAATTATGCTGAAATATGGTAAATTACGCTAAAGTAGACTGATTTTGTGCCATCTTTCATGAATAATCAAAAATAGTAAAAAAATTTGGAAAATAGTAAAAATTGGTATTCTACAAGTTCATTATGTAACTAATTTACTGAGCTACTTGGATTGAATAATAGAAATGAAAATCTTAATCGGAAACTTCAACTCAAGTTTTGAGGCTGTTCCCTTAGTTTTTTGGCAATTATGAATTTCTAAAAATGCCATAGTCGTCACGGACGCATGGTTATTTTCGCAAGATTTCCGAAAAGTGGTCATTTGCTGAAATCGGACACTCGAGCGCCGTTTTATGACCGTTTGAAGTTTTGTCATCGTTTTCGCCTTTTTAGTGAAGATATCGTCCATATTAGTATATAATTTAGTGTAGTTTACCATATTTTAGCGTAATGTCAGTGTAATTTAAATTAATATAGTGTAATTCAACATAATTTCAAGTAATTTAGCGTATTTAAATATAAATATGCTAATTATATATCAAAAGAAGTAATTTAACAAATATTAAACAAAAAATTCAAATTTTCAGTGTTAGATTTCATTATCTTGCTCTTCATAGTGTCTCTAAAAAAAAAAAAAAGAGTAAGCTGGCCACAAAATGGCCGGTTTACTGGGGGACTAAACCGGCCATTTTATGGCCAGCTTGAGCATTTTTGGTGAAAGTTAGGAATTCTAGGCATAAATATTAATTTCTAATTAACTTTGGATATTAATAAAAATGTCGGCCTCTTATGTCTATAAATATAATTTAAAATCTTGACCTCCACATTTCTTATAAAAAAACAAACGGATTACAGATTAGCATACAGAAATCATCATGCTTGTAGATTTTTAAAATGTTCAGATGGATCGCATTGCTATGCATGAAACTTCTGCAAGGAACTTTTACTAATTTGTCAAACTTCGTGTTTTAAAACTATGATTCTAACAAGAATTAAAAATATAAGGTACATGTGAGAAGTGTGATTCACACTTATTTGACTATTAAGAAAAGTGGATTTCTTATTAACATGCATTTATAAACAGAAAAAAAAGAAAGAGGAGAAAACAGAGTAAGACATGCATGTGTTGCGTGATTATTGATATATATAATTACCTCGCCAATTATGCAAATGATATTTCCTGCAATTTTGACTAAAATTATATAATAAAAGTCATTAGCAAATTGTCTATCTATTAATTTTTTGGAAGTTGATATGAGTACCCGCAGTTGAGTACCCGCACCTAAACTGCCATAACGGTTTGTGGGGACCGCAACCGTTCCAAAACTGTAATTTTGTTTTACAAGTATTAATAGTAACATTGTGAAGTATTTATACCTATACAAGACAAGTATTTATATCTATACAATGAACTACATATATGATATATGAATTTTCCTTAAATAACTGTACCCGCACATTTTTTGAAAAATTCTCGCGTCGTACCCGCATTAGGGGACCACACAACCGTTCCAAAACTGTAATTTTGTTTTACAAGTATTAATAGTAACATTGTGAAGTATTTATACCTATACAAGACAAGTATTTATATCTATACAATGAACTACATATATGATATATGATTTTTTCTTAAATAACCGTACCCGCACCTTTTTTTGAAAAATTCTCGCGTCGTACCCGCATTAGGGGATCACACAACCGTTCTAAAACTATAATTTTGTTTTACAAGTATTAATAGTAACATTGTGAAGTATTTATACCTATACAATACAAGTATTTATATATATACAATGAACTACATATATGATATATGAATTTTCCTTAAATAACCGTACCCGCACTTTTTTTTGAAAAATCTCCGCTTCCAGTTTCAAAATCGCTAGACGATCGTCTCCAAATTGCCTCCAAATCGCCTTGAAATCGCCTCGAAATCGATCTAAAATCGCCTCGAAATCGATCTAAAATTGCGGAAGCTTCGAAAAAGGAAGAAACGGAGAGAAAGGGAAATTTGAAATTCAAACTGGAAGGTATGGAAATTATTTAATCGGTAGTTGTGGAGACCGCTTACAGTTATGGCAGTTAATTGGAAGAAATTAATTGCGGGTACGATGCGGGTACTCAACTGTGGGTACTAAAATAATTATTCTAATTTTTTTTATAAAATCACCTCTCTAGTTAGTACATTTATAATTTTATACAAGTATTTACTTGTTGTGATTAGAGATCAAAGAAAATTAATTAACCTAAATCGAGAAATATTTTTTTTATTACTGACTAAATATAATGTGATAGTAATTGCCTCCAACGAGTAAGACATTCGGTACCGACCAATCAGCAATGAAATTAATCTAATTATTGGCCATATTTTTAGCCATAATTCTTATTTGTCAAAATTAACACTATCACTTTGCCACATTGAGCTGCTTACTTCTATCAATTCATGCATTTAATTATAGTGCTTTATCATTATCAATTATACCTTAGTTTTTTCCGTATCAAAATAGTAAACGAGTTGTTTCCACTAGTCCATATTGATCTCTTCAAGTCTGTGATTGAAATCAAACTATATTACATATTCTTCTTAAAAGTTGTGAAATGCAAACTTAAAACACTACAAATATACCTTTTCAATTTTAACTCATAGTTAACCGAATTTTCAAAGTTAATAATATTTTGTAATTTTTTGTTGTTTAATATATGTTATAGAATCCTCTTTAAATGAATGAATTCGCACTAAACCAGAAAATGAGGAGAAAATAAAAAAATTGGGGAATGAATTAAAGCAAATGGAACAACTAGAGGCACAACAACCACAATAATAGATGAATGTGCACAATAAGTATATGATCAGCAAGCTCGACAGACAACAAAACAATTAAAAAAAAAAACAATTGTGAGTTCAAAGATTTACTAATTAATTTATTGCAATGTCTCTGACTAATACTAGGTTTTTATGCAACATGGGCTGGATTAATAATCCTACTATATATAACTCATTTCCAAAATAATATGTTAGAAGTGGATATAAATCTGCTGTTATTCCAAAGGGATCACATGATCCTATTATTCTTATCACAACCGTTCAAAGTTTTTCATGCACAAATCTCAAGGAAAATAGTTTTTTGTGCCCGAATTAAGGCAAACGTCAACGGCTGGGATCGGAATAGCAGGAGTCATGTTATCTCTTTGGAATAACAGCAGATTTATTTCCGTTAGAAGTACATGCATGATGTTATATACAATACAATACATTGGTAATTGTTTTTTATTCAAAAATAAAAAAATATTGATTTCCCCAGTTCCTTGTATTGGTATTTAGGTAGTTGGATACCGTTGGCTACATTTACGGAGGCTTTTGTAACATTTTTACTTGTCAAATTTTGTAACAATTTCGAACAACTTTTCATGTGGTGGTAGCACCTGAATCAATCATCCAAATTTTTTTAATTATGATTGACAAGCCATTGGATTTAATTAAATATGCTGAAAAATTAAATGAATCAACTAAAATAAAGATGTGTCTTAATTAAATTATGAGAAACAATTATGAAAATTATTTAAATCATGAGAAATATTGTGAGAATTATTTAATTGATGATGGGAATTGATTAAATGATGTTTACAATTAATTAGATTATGAGAAATATCACTGTTTTTATAAAAAAATATGCTCTCTTATCACTTTCCCTTTGATTTGATTTATATTATGGGCTTGATTCTGGGCCTGAGCAGGCTTCTCAGCCTTCTGCACGAAATTTGATGTGTTGATTGAGCTTCTCATCCTTCTCTACACTCCGTTCCAATTTGTTATATAGAATTGAGATTGACACACATCTCTGTTAAGTTCCCCATCGCCACCTTCTATCTCTCCCCTCCTCCGTAGACGACAAAATTCTCTCTGTTCATCATCGGCTGGAAAGATTTGGATTCTGGAATTTCGAGCAAGTTTCCGGGTCAGCTTGGGGGTTGATTCGTGGCCATTTTGATTAATTTTAAAATTCCTCTTTTTCTCGCATGCGACTTGATTTACTGGTACAATTTTGGTTTTCTGGCAAAAAGTTGATTTTTGTTCCTGTTCTTAGGTCTTATTAATTTCACTGAATCAAATTGATTAAAACTGTTTATTGAATGATCATTCAAGTATTACATTGAGTACAACTAGTTTTATATATTGTAGAAGGCTCTTAAAGAGCCGTTGAGATTTAGCCTAAGAATGGAAAATAAGAATAATGACTTCATTGCTGTAAGTAGAAAAGGAAAGGTAAAATCTGTAAAAGTGCATCTCAAGGATATGCTAATTGTCTCCACCTTGTGTATCTCCACAGTGTAGATTTTTTGTTATGTAATTTCAACAGGGTCCTTTTGTATTGTTGTACTTGTATGACCTTGAACCAATTAATCAAACAGATAACAGTTACTACCTATATATACTTTAAATAAATGAAAAATCAACAGCTATAACAAGTGCTTGCCAAAAACTGAAGTCACCTTGTGTTGAAAACCTATTTACATAATTAAACAGAGATTGTAATATCGAATGCTTTCTACAAGATAAGGCTCATCTTGTTTGAGAAGCCATGTATTCTAGGTCTTCATCTACCCTGCCGCTCCTCCAGGCTAGCTCCACAAGGAAGAAGACAGTTGTCCGATTTTGTGTTGTTCACCGCCTGATAAAGCCATTCCATGTTGTGCCTGCTTGGAGTACTGTAGAGCATTGACCATTTGCTCGCTACTGTAGAGCGGGACCAAAGATGAAGGTGAAGATGAAGATGGGATCTTACATTCCATCAACTGGGACCCCCGGCAGCTGCGCTTGTTCTCCTCCTTGTGCTGGGCCCACATTCCAGCTTCAGTTCCTGCTTGCGTTTGTTGCATCGATATCTGCTGCAAGTGCACATCCTACATATGTGGACCTCCGGCAGCTGCTCTTGCTCTCCTCCTTGTGATGGGCCCACATTCCAGCTTCAGTTCCTGATTGCGTTTGTTGCATTGGTATCTGCTGCAAGTGCACATCCTACATATGTGGACCTCCGGCAGCTGCGCTTGCTCTCGACCTTGTGATGGGCCCACATTCCAGCTTCAGCTCCTGCTTGTGCTTGTTGCACCGGTATCTGCTGCAAGTGCACATCCTACATATGTGGAGGAAAATTCAGCAGTTAGCACACATGACCTTGTTGTAAGTGAAGAAAGAAACCAAATACCAGATGGTTAAATTCTTTTGGTTGCAGCTGTCAATTAAATGTTATTCTTCCCTGCAAAGCTGTCAATTAAATGTTATTCTTCCCTGTTCTCTTCTTTTCATAATGAAATTACCTCTCATCCAACACCCGTAAATGTAGATCTAGTATATTTTTCATTTTACCCCTCATCCAACACCCATAAATGTACTTTACCTAAGTATTATTTTGTGAAATGGCATTCTTTACGCAGTGCTCTCTCCATTTCCTCAATAAAATTTATATCATCAATTCTATTGATATCGTGCTAAAAGAAGTGAAAAAGTATTAAATATGTCGTCAAAATGTTGATATATATGAAAACAATATCTGGTTACAAATCAGGTGCTTATTTTGGATCCTTATCTACCAGATTTAGCTCTTGTATGTTGTGTTTAAAAATGCATCCTCAATTGCTCTCCCAATTACTTCTCTCAAATTTCAATTACCCTTCTTTCCTGAGCACAAATGTCCGTTTTCTGACAAACACTAAAAGAAAACAACAAATAAATGCATACCAGCTAAAAAGATGATGCGAAAGGATTCGTAACCCAACTGGCAATCTCAGACCAACAGTGGAAAAAATTTCTCCGAAATGCAGAGCAGCGAGTGCGGGGGTCGGGGGTGCGGCCTGAGGGACTGAGGGGGCCGAGGAGAGAATGGGGTTGGCCTGTTGGGTCCAAATTTGTAAGAGTATGATTTGTGATATGGCGCAAAATTTGTTGTTGCCGTTGGCTCAAAATGCTTCTGGCCTGTTGACCCAAAATATTTTTATCTTTAAAAAAATATATTGGTACGATATAAACTGACTGCTGTAGGTAGGGAAATATAAATGATCTCAATTCGAACGTATTTCTAGTTCTACCCCAACAAATCATTTTCTACAAATTCCTACAGTACAGAAAAAATGCTTGTGGATGCATTCATTGATTTCATTCAGCCAGTTAAAATATCTCCACGAAAGAATACTGGTAAAAGTCCGTAGAAACAGATACCAATTATGAACTACGTACATCTGGAGCTGCTTATTTGGACTTGACACCAGTCTCACTGGTTGAGTTCACTGCAGAATAAAATGTTTCATAATTTTTTATAAAATCATATAAAACATAACTTCATTGATTACCAAAATTAACAACATTGGCTAGCAGGGTTTAACGATTAATTAGTGATTGATTTTAAGGAATTTCAAAAACGAATACCTGCACGATCCACGTTGGACTTGTACAGGGAATCCAACAACTTCACCTGCGGAAAAAGAAAACAAAGGGAGAAATATTCATAAGCCTGGCAATTTTTTATGAACATCTTCATCATAAGAAAACCTTCCCGTTTACAAAAAAGTTATATATATATTTATATATGATGGACATATTCTTCTCAGTATTGAGTTTTTATTGTGTATTTTTTCTGAATTTTTGTCTGTTAATCACCAAATCAGCAATTATAACTTTATAAGTGGTATCAGCCTATGTTAGTTTTAATAAACTAATTATATTTTTATTTTGAATTAGTCCTTAACTACAAAATGGAAATAATATTTTAAAATTTTCATTTTACCCCTCATCCAGCAGACCAGCACCCATAAATGTACTTTACTTTAAAGAGTATTATTGTGTGAAAGGGCATGCTGTGGTGCTCTCTTCATCTCCTCATTAAAATTTATATCATCAATGCTATTGATATCGAACAGGTAGCTAAAACAAAAGTGAACAAGTATATATTAAGTAGGTCGTCAAAATGTTGATATATGAAAACAATTTCCAGTAACAAATCAGGTAAGCTTTGTTTGTAGTAAGAACTTCAGTACTAATAGGTGCTTGTTATGGATCCTTTTTTACCAGAGTAAGCTCCGTCTGTTGTGTTTAAAATTAATTTTCCTCCCAAAATGGCAAACTTAAGATTCTTATCCACTCCAGTATTAGACATGTCATTATGCACAATAGTCATAAGATTCATGTTATACCATAATTGAGAGGTGACTTACTGGTACTATGTACGGCTTTCCTTGACCAAATTCAACTGTTAAGTATCAAAGAAGAATTACCTAACCTGGGATGGCCCATTAATCAATAATTGACATCAATTGTTTTGCCCTTCTTTGCGAATAACTTCTTTAGTAGCTGCCTAAAAACAAGTCAAACAACTCAGGTTGCTTACAATATATTTTTTAAACAATTTAAGACAAGTGATGAAATTATTATTTAATATTAGGCATAATCTGTGAGATTTGCATTATGAGACAGTTTGGTTCCTTTTTCTTTAGTTTTTAGTATATTTTGGTTTTAAGTTGTATTAGCTTGTTTATGTTGCTATATTTATGGGCAAATTTGGAAGTTATGTATAATTAGCTTGTTTTAGATGTTAACTTCTGGTACCAGGGTGCGGTATCCAATTTTGAATCTTTAGTTTCTAATGAAACTCATGGTAATCCGCCATCTCAAAAGAATAAAAAAAATGTAATTTTAATGTTTTACATAAATTAGAAGGAAACCAACTCACTTCTCAAAAGCCTCCACTTTGCTGTTTCAATTTTAAAATAAAACTGTCAGTTCTATTTTAGGAAATTATTTCAAAGCTAAAATAAATATTAAGTATATATGCATGTACCTTTTGTATCTTTCTTGTGGAGCAAATGCAACAAATCATTGAATTATTTGCTCAAATTGCTGACAATAATAAAACAAATACAATAGTGAGTTAAGGGATATATATATAATAAGAATTAAGGATTAATGAACCCTCATAAAAAAAATTCAGAATATAATTAAATCATACCACTGATCTCCCAGAAAGATATGATGAGATTTCTCATTTGAGGGCGAGAAGGAAAGTAACCTTACTGGAACATCACACATTATCCTTGGCCTTTTCAGAATACCATTGTTTTTCTTTTAGCATTGGTACCATCAATTTTTTTCTCGTTCAAAGTTTTCTTAGTCTCGATTTCAATTTTATTTCTTCCCATCCTAAATTTAAAAAAAAAAGTTATAGAACATGAGTCAGTTTTCTTTTTTCTTGCAAGCTTACCGATATTCCTGAAAAAATGGGACTGCAGCAACCAAAAATGAAAGACGAGGAAATTAAGGAGCAGATAACACATAGGGTGTAACTTTTATTTTTGATGCAGAAAGTAATTTGTGATAAATTACGTTACTAACAAAACGAAAAATATATGCTTTGATTTTTTTTGTAACAGGCTACAAATCTGCCATATTTGGAAACAATTCAAGAAATCATTCACTAATTAAAAAGTACCCTAATTCAAATGGTATCAGGTGGATGAGCTTGCTGACAGAATGAGTTAATTTGAGAAGATGTTACTCCCCACAAAATGAGAGATTGATGTACCTTGAGTACACAGATTGCGAGCTTCACTTTCTTCTAATAGATATTTTCCTTTACTTTTTCAGAATCTTCCCAGCACAGGAAAACGGGACAAGTCACCTTTGATCGGGTCTTCGAATCTCCGTATAGAATGCTATGAAATACAACTGTGAATTAAAGAGAAGTCAAATTATAATTTTAATACAGAAGTACAATCTCCATAAGATTCAAAAGCACATAATTAGAAAGAAAAACAGAATGAGTTAGAAAAAATTGCCTTTTATTAATACACACCTTGAAAGATAAAAGAGACTAGGGAGATTGTACTTCTGGTGCTCCTATCTCCGGAATTAAGTGGATGAATGGAATCTGAGCTATCTTATACCAATCATCCCCTTGATTGTATTCGCATCGGCGTATTAGATCTGGGCATTCCTCGATGTATAGTTCTACGAGGTTCGGTGGTAAACCCTCTTCCGGTAATGAACGCAAGCTACAGCAAGAAGAAATGTGTAGCTTCTTCAAGGAAGTGAGCAAATGTAATTGGGAAGGAAGGCATGTCAGCTTCTCACAATCACGGAACTCAAGCTTTTCCAGGGATGTTAATTGGTTGAACCAACTTTCTTCGCCTGCCATATTACAATAATATGAAGGGTATTTTTCAATCAAAAGTGTACGCAGTGAAGGCATCCTTCCTAGTCTTGGGAGGCTCACGAAACTGCACAGGTGCAGGTAAGCTAGAGATTGCAAACATTGCTTTTCATATTCTTCATGAGATATCTCAACCAACATATGTTCTTCGTAGGTGTGTTGAATTTCCCTACAATCTTTAATTACTAACTCTCTCAATTTAACAAGGTACTTTAACCCTCCAACAAAGCAAACTAGGTCAATATCCGTAAGGTGCAAAACCTCAAGGGATTTTAAATGGTTACAATCTATAGACGCAGATCGTCGGTGCGTTATGCTAAAGTAAGCAAGGGAAGGCATCCGTATTGTTGGAATACTACCAAGCTCACAACCCAATACAGAGGACAATGTAAGCTCTACCACTGAGGTTAATGAATACAGAGGCATTGTCTTCAGCCGGCAATCATCCAAGTGGAGCTTTTTGAGGTGTGGAAATATCGTCTTTCCAACCTCTCCATCCTCCCACTTAAACCAACAGGACATATCAGAGAATTTCAACTCCTTCAAAGATGGAAATATCACATCGGAGCTGCCATAAAATTCACTACCGATGTCGGTAATTGTTGATAAACAATAAAAGCGGAGACATTCGAGGGAAGGGAGCTCCCCAAAAGCAGGAAGGTTTTTTAAGTGAAAGTGGGCTAAATAAATAACCTTTAGATGGTTAAAAACAGGATGAGATGAGCACATCCAACCTGGAAGAGATTCGCCAAAGTCGCCCCTGACTTTTAGAATTTCTAAACTGGGGGGTGGCTTTAGGGCATCAAGAATCTCCATTTTCTCCACGAAATCATATCTCAACTCTAAACTTTTGAGGTACTTTTTCTTGTCTAATTTACATTCAGCTGCATCTTCTTTACTAGATACATTACAGAGCTTACTTAGACGAAGGTGCCCGCTGATTTCATTCATGTCCTTCAACTCACTGAGCCTATGCCCCTCGCTATTTCCTATACGAAATTCCTCAAGCTCTTGGAGCTTGGTTAGTTTCCCTATACTGGATATTAGAGAAATAGTATCAGAGCTTGCATATAAATGCCGCAAGTTTATAAGTTGATCCATTCTTTTGGGTAACTTTTCAAACTTACAGCCTCGCACATCTAGTACCTCAAGATGGCACAAGGAACAAAATTCATCAGGAATCGACTTAATACCAGTGAAGGAGAGATCAACAAATCGGAGATGCTCCAGCCGACAAGCGGCATTAATGGGATCATTTGTTTCAGGCACAATATAAGATGAATCCAACACACGTAGACCCTTGTTATTGGCAAAGATATTGCCAATGAATTTATCCCTGCCATTTGTCCAATTACCAAACAAAATCACAGTTCGTAGTCTTGTACTATTCTTCCTTGTCCACTCTACCTCTGAATTATCACAATATATACCCAAGTGGCGGGTTAAAGATGGGATATGCTTATCGTGGCTTTTAACAAAACAAAATTCATTTGTGGAAACAGCAATAGCTAGGTCCCGCACTAGATCATGCATGACGTACTTGCCATCACTTAATGTTGGCTGAAAGAAGATTCTGTCGACGAGTTTACCAAACCACTTCCTTCCTATATCTTCTAATCTAATTTCTCCTTTCTCCAGCCTACCTTTCTCTTCTTTGCCGGGTTGAATAAAGCCATGTGCAACCCACATCTGAACCAATCTTTCCCTTTCAAATACATATTGGCTTGGAAATATGGAACAAAATACAAAGCATTGTTTTAGCTCAGATTCCAAATAATTATAGCCAACACCAATAGAAGGAAGGATTTTCTCACGGGCACCATCAATATTCCACCAATCACTTCCACAAATATCTTCCCAGTATGATTTTTCTAATCTGGTACTCAACAATTTCCCAATAACCTCTCCTGCTAGAGGCAACCCGTGTAACTTTTCAACTATCCGTTTACCAATCTTTTTCAATTCCTCTTGTTCTGACAGAGTCAAACTTGCAAACTTGAAACCACCAAATGCATAATACTGAAAAAGTTCCCAAAAGGAATCTGGTTTCAAAACATCCAGTTTTACTTCAGGCACAGTTCCTACTGCATTTGCAATGTTTGTGCTCTGGGTGGTTACAACGACAACACTTCCTACCTCCCCAAAATAAAGCACTGTCCACAGCCTACTCCATATGTGCTCTGTCCTGTCGGTCAAATCATCTAGGATAAGTAAAAATCTCTGTTTTTTTATAGTTTCGATAAGCATCTTTTCAACAGTATTCAAACTGTTTGAGCCTATTGTTGTAGATCCAGAATCGATACTACACACTTTAAAAGAACATAACATCTCTTGCATAATTTTGTTAACATCATGATTTTCTGAGACATAAACCCAGGCTTGTAAAGCAAAATGCTCTTTCACTAATTTATCATTGTAGATCTTTTGAGCAACAGTAGTTTTCCCAACACCACCTAGACCAACAATGGGTATAACTGCTAGTTTCCGATTTCCGATGGAATGAGGTTCTGCCATAGTGGTAATCGTTGTTACTATATTCTTACTTTGTTCTGGCTCATCGCCCTTTTTAATTTGCCCACTAGACATTGATTTCCCAGATTCAGTCATGCCTAACAAACCTTTTTTACTTTGTTCTGGTGTATCACCCTTTATAACTGTCCGAATAAACATTAATTTCCCAGGTATACCCCAGCTTAACAAATTCCTGAATATCTTATCAGAAAGGCTGCCGCTCCCTTCTCCTTCTCCCTGTTGTAAATTAGGATCATCTAAAGGTTTATGGTTAAAATCTCCGTATAGAACCTTTAATATCCTGTCCAAGATTAACTCAATTTCTTTATCCCGGCCAAATATGGTAACACCTAAAGTAGAGGTGGTTTCAATACCGAGATTGCCCAAATGTTCTTTTCCTTTATCACTATGATCTTGAACATTAATGAAATTCCCCAACCCCTTGCACAGCTCACCAAGCTTTTCAACAACAGATTTCAAATCCTTCAAATCGTTATCAGAATAAACCAGATTTTTAAGCTTCTTACCAGAGGAGGAGGCAAATTCCCTAACCTTACCCTTTCCCTTGATACTCTCACGAATCCTCTTGGCCTCAAAGTGATCGAGAACATCTTCTGCCTCATAGGCAGCATCTTTGAGCTGATCGAGCCTTGTGGCGAGACCCTTGTTAGTAATTGGCCGCTTCTCGGCTGCTTCAATCACACTTTGGATAAGGGGAAGTTGAATCTCCAAGTTTGCGATCATCTTCCTGGTGTCAGTGTGCAGTTTATAGTTGTCACCGAGGTAGGAGCACCCTTGACCGACAACCTTGCCAATGACGGTAGATGCAAACCGCGCTCCCATTAGCAACTCCCCTCCAGTCATTTTAAGAGAAACAACAAATAAAGAGAGAGGGAAAGATCTGAGTGATAACTTGGGGTTCAACAAGGTGTTTGGGGTAAGAATGAGGGACACGGGAGATCAGATCTAGAGAAAAAAAATCTAGAGACAGAAGTGGACCAGCAAGAGCTCGCCTGTCTTTACAAAGTGGGTAGACTGCCCATTTTCTTACTAATAGAATTAAAAAAAAAAAAAAAAAAAGCAACATCGATTCTTCAATATCTTATTTCATAGGAAGGACGTGGTTTACGGGCTTAGGATATATTCAGGACGGACAGTATAGTTTATAACGTCCGGAAAACCTTAAAAAAATATAAAAAAACTGGAAACGTAATAAAAAAAAAAATTGAGAAAATCCCGGACGCTATTGTTTAGCACGTCCGTGGATGTAAAACAGTTTTTGAGTTTTGAGGGACACAATAGTATTGGAACCAATAATGCTTACTTATCTAGGCTAGCTATAAACAATTAATTAATCCTATCTATAGGCAACACATTTTCTCGATATTATTATTATTATTATTATTATTATTAGTATTATTATTTTTATTATATAAAAACCAATTGTTTTAAAAAAAATAACGTATGTCAATTGGATCGGATTTCACTCTTAACTTTTTACAAAATTTATTTAAATTTAAATTTTCGATTATTAAAAATCCAATCTATACCCCACCAATAAAAATCTAAATTCACAATTTGATATATTTAGTTGGGTTAGTTGACTACGGGCATTTCTCAAAAAAAAAAAAAGAGATGAGTTAATTGATTTAAACTTATACTCCTCATCTAGACAATGAAAAAGTGTGAATATACAAAAAAAAAAAATATATATAGTAACTGAATGAAATTGACGAAAACCGAACCAACACGGACTCGGATTTGGTACATTTTAGTTGTTCTTAAATCCTTTTTATTTTAGTGTTGTAATCTAGAAGTCAGTCATAGGATGATTATATTTTAAGTTTTATTCATGTAATTCAATAATTTTATTTATCATTTTCTTCCTTAAGTATTTTATTACTTATAGATAATTCAGGTTGAGCATTTGGAATTGTGAAACTCTATAAAAATAGTTAATAAATGTTCTAAAGTGTCACTAATTTTGATAATTAACAAGGAACATTAATTATCAATAAAATATTAGCATTTGGATTAGATGATTATCATGTTCTATAGATCATATGATAAAAATGAATACCTGATGGATATCAGGTGATTGGACATGACCCAAAGTAAAATATTAATATATATTGTGTTTGTGTTATTAATTTTTATTTGTGTATGAAATTATGAGGTATGAGATAATTGTTTCTCTCACATGGAAATACATATTTGTGAGTATTATCTAATGTTGTCTTTAAATGACAGTAATACATATTTTATAGATTTTATTTCAGTATGTATCTTAGTATGTGTCTCTCTAAAAAGTTGATGCTTGCAACAAGGAAATTGCGCAATTTGAGTACCTACTGTTTGATTAATATTGATGGTAAGAATCCAGAGAAAAGTATAGTCTTAATGGTTTGAGTTATAGAGAAAGGGATTGGAATATTATTTCTTGACTGACATCCGTTACAATTACATATATGTGGTGTTGATGAAAACTTTATAGTTATTCTACTTTCAAACTTTCAAACTTTCAATGTATATAATTTAGAGTTCCTCTATATGTGTTTATTGGTTGTTATGTATTGTATGTTATATGTTGAATATTTGACTTATCAGTCTTATTATGGATATATATATGTATGTTGAATGTAATGTCATGTTTTCAACATTGTTTTCTATGTTGAATGTTAAATATTAAAGTTTTATTTATTGTATGTTGTAAATGTTCAATATTTTTTTAAATTTTAGATGTTCAATATTGTATGATTAATGGCTAGTAATTAGCAAATATGGATGCTAGCTACTTTAAAATAGAATAAAAAAACAGAAATCATACACGGTTATTAACAACAAACCGTGTACAAAGAGTATCGTGCCACAATTTGAATTAACCATCTTGTATGATTTGTAAAAATCGTACACGGGTCCCTTGTAAAAACCGTGTATATAACGCTTGTTATTTTACACAGTTACTATGACCTTGTATAAATCGCCAGATCAGCACCTTTTAATTTCTTGGAGATTGGACACGGTCCGATTCTAGGAACCATGTATCTTAGCACTATGTCACACGATTTTTCAACCATATACAATCTATCGACCTTTTCATACACAATGCTCGTGGATATAGTCACGGAACTCTGTGTTATTAGTTTTTTGGCTCTTGTATAGTCGTGTTTTTTGTAGTATTGAGAGAAGAAAAAATCTAGAGATAGAAGTTGGGCTTAACGGGGTAAACGGGGTGAAAAAATTGTGGGACGAGATAGATTATCCCATCCCACCAATTTTTATTTTTTTCCTCTGCTTAACCTATTAACTTAAGAAGAAATTAGCGGGTTACGGATTTAAATTAGTGGGATGAGATAAATTGTCCCGTCCCGTGGAACGGGATAATCAATTCCGGTTTACCTAGATATCAAAATTTCACCAAATCGAACACCTTTTGTGATATTTTATTTGTTTATTTATTTTCGATTAATAAAAAAAATCGGTCAAGAGTCACCCAGCTGTTTTTACAAATTGGGTAGAAACTGTCCACATCAGAACCAACAAGGCACGACGATCTGCTCTGATCTTATACCATTGGGAAATGAAAAATCCTTTCATTTTCAACCTTTGCAAACTTTATCCCCAATTCCCCACAGCTGGAAGCTCATAAAGATGTGGACCCATTATTGCTGGATGCTGTACCTTTCAAGCAAGATCACAAGGAGGCCAGTACAAAAAGATTGAACACTTCATTCAGGATCCAATGCAACTGAGTGACCCACAATTAATGGATGGCCCACCACCTGGTTTCACACAGCCCACCCCAATCAAGGTTTACACAATACTTTGCAGACAGAATGTACAAACAAAAGTATTAATGCAAGAGGTTTTTGTTAAAGTCTTCAAATTAAATTGTGGAAACACTTAGTTTTCGTCAATTTAATTTGAAATAAAAAATACAAACTAAATGTTTCCACAACAGAGGGATTTACAAGGCCAGATATGATATTTTTGTAATTACCTCAATTAACCTAATGCGCTTCTTAAAGAGACATGTTCAGACTTTTAAAATTAAACAAATTAAGAGCATACATGAGTTTTTCTCAAGGCTCAAGGGAAGTTTCACATAAATTAAGCTAATATATATATGCTTCATGGGGACATTAATAGTGAGGCACATATTCATTTATTCACCTGCAAACTGAGAATTACCCTAACTAATACATACAAATCAAAGGAATAAGTGTATTTCGTTTTTATTTTAATTTTTTTTCCTTTTTTTCCTTAAAACTTGGAGAGAGAATTTAGGGCACAATGAATAACATTTAGTAGAGTTAGATAATAAGATTGACATGTAAGGTGTCTACAAGTGTCCTCTCGTGCAGATAATTTTAACAAGAAACTCAATAAATTTTCTTTCATATATTAATTGTTAGTTGATTTACACTAAGCCCCCTATTTTGAAGTAACATGGACTTAAATAAATTACAAAAATATTCCAAGGCTAATAGGAAATATATCTAATCACTTGTATTATATTTCATAGAAAGATGTGAATGGTTTGGCAAATTAATAAGTTAATAATTACAAATAAGATGAAGCTCAAAAAAAATATTCAGCTCAAAACATATTTTATACGGATAAGGTTGTATTATTTTAATTAAGTTAGTTTGTAATAATTTCTTAATATTTAAGAATAAAACTTGACTTCTTAATATTATAAAGTTTTAATTACAACTTGTTGTGTAAGTTCTAATTAAAATATTTCAAGTAACAAGAACATGCATGCCACCATGTGCTAGAGTAAAAAATGACTATTATTGCTAAGGGTAAGCCGGCACAAATTGATATTCCCGATGGTGTTGCTATTACCAACATGACTATTCCCGACGATACCGATGGTAAAAAATACTTTTACCCTCGCAGATAGTAATAGATTATTGTAGTACTATATAATCACTTACGACATTTTATAATCAAATCTGACGATCATGATGTTACATAAGATGTTACAATTAACTTTTAAAATATCTCAAGCTAAATTAAGTAACACTATTCATATGACTTTACAAGCACATGTAATTTAATTTCAAACTACTGAAATACAAAGGTTTATAAAAGTACTTGGAAAACCAAATTGTTATTTTTAAACGCACTTCACTTCACGTTGAATAATTCTCCAATTCTTCGAAAACTGAGATGTTACAAAAACATACCACCAAAAGAGCAACGGACGGACAATGAAAAGAGTCAGAAATACATGTGCAGAGCAGACAAACGACAAATAAACCAGTGAATTAATCCTAGAGCCAAAATACAGTCAAAAGCACCACCAAAGCATCAAAACACAGAGTCTATCAGAATACACCAAACAAACATTTAAACCTGACAGAAGTTGCCCAGTTGCAGCGAGAAAAAGCACATCAATCTATTGGGAACCGTTCCCAAACACTTCAAAATACTCTGCGAAAGTAATAGAGCCCTTGCAGGGGCAGTGCACCAACCCTACATATGAATACAAATACCATCAATGCCAGGCCCATAATACAGGCCCAAAAAGAAGACGACAGAAATAAATCACACACAAAGAGCAGTCAGGGAAAAATTAAATCCTTGCATCATGCGCTGGCTTCACCACAGAGACAACAGCCGTTTGATCTGCATCCGACATCTGAGGGGCAACTAGAAACCAATGTTCAGAATTGAGGATTTATCGTGGTTTGGAAACTCGGCCGAGTCAACTCTGTATCAGTCGGGTCCGATCTGAGTTTTATCCGAGTCTCACGCGCGACCATGTGAGTTTTTCATCAAAACTCAGTTGAACAGTGTTTGACTCGGCCGAGTTATCCGATTTTTTGACCGAGTCAAGCCGAGTCAACGGATTGCATTTTTTTTTTTTTTGAGTGGACCACATTTGAAAATCGTACTCCAACGGTAATAAAAAAGAGCAGGAATCCTTATTCCACCTGTGATATATGTAGTACATTTATTTCTTTAGACTAGATTTTTGAAAATTTGAAAATTTGGACTAAAGTGAAGTTAGAATACTATGCATACGTGATTCTTTTTTTGGTTTTTCTTTTTCTGATTTGACTAAAAGTAAAAAACATACCATGTGATTTACTAATTTGTATAGCGCGTAGTAAGCAGAGGTGATAATTGAGTATATAATTCTCGTCGATAAATTGATAAGAGAATTAACATTCTAACTTCAAACAAAAAAAAAAAAAAAAAACTAACATTCTATATCGAAGCAAGGAAGAGAAATTGGCTTTTGAAAATTGTATGATCTGGTGATCTGTTCTAGCCTTATTAGTCTGTTCATGTCAAAAAATAAGAAAATTATATATGTTTTATTTTTAATTTGATGTTGCATTAATATTGAATATTATGGTTTAGATAGTACAATATTATACTTACATTTTTATTTCCTTTAGTTAATATTTACTTAGACATAATCGTGCCTCTGTTAGTTAAATAGATATATATTATGGTTTATATTATTAATCAGTCAAAGTTGTGCGGTGTCTCTGTCGAATTTATATTGATTATAATAATATAGATATTTTAATATTGTAGATTAATTATTTTTGGACTAATTATTTTTTACATTATTTTTTTACAATTTTTTTCCTATTTTTATTATACAAAACAAGTATTTTAATAAAAAATCCGAGTTTCCGAGTTGACTCGGCCGATTCCGACCGATTCCGACCGATTCCTCCGATTCCGAATCAAAAGTTCACTACCCGATTCCGATTCCGATTCCGATTCATATCAAGAGACCAACTAGAAACCAGCTGAGGGGCAACCTGGCAGAAGTGGCCCAGGGGCAACTAGAAACCACCTTCGTTATCAAGTTCGTGAATGATTCGTTCTTTTACTTTTTTCTTTTTTTGTCTTACTGATGTTACTGGTACTGTAACATGTTTCAATCTGTCCCTGCAAGTGAAAAGTAGTCAATTCAGAAAAAAAAAAAATTAGTGTTATTTTTAGCTTTATTTGAATAATAATTATATCTGACTCACATAACAAAGTAATTAATTGTGAAACACCAATCAATTGAGCAGTTCAGATCATAATTTCTGCCGACATACATATCCAAAATCTTGCAAAATATGCATGCCGCAAAATATTGTGTATAATTGACTAATCACACACAAAGTGTCTGAATCAGAATTATAAAGTAGCATGAGATATTTTGTTATTTTTATATTGTTCATTAGTATTCGTATTTGAATCCGTATTGGTGGATATCCGCTCCGTATCTGTATCTGTTTAAGAAAAACTTAATTTCAAAATTTAATTAGTACCTATTTACTATTCATATTTGTATTCATATTCGCTCAGATACAAATTTAGTATTAGTATTATCCGGTCCGAATTTTCTCTTTTTACACCAGTAGCTACTAGCTAGAGTGCGTACCTTGGACCCCAAAACCCAAAACCCAAAACGGGGCTGGGTTTTTGCTGTGATGGGCCTATGGGCCGAGCAGTTTAAGAAACCTAGTAATATCATTTTCTTCAACACTTCCTACTGGAAAAGGCTGTCTACTAGACTACTAGATGTCCCAGGTGGGCCCAAGAAAGAGTGTAGAAGATGACTTGAGAGTAGGTCCGATGGGCATCGGATCTACCTCGGTTCGATAGGTTTAATCACCATTGATTTTCTTTTAGATTCGAGCGAAATGCTTTAAACTCCGTGCGTGTATGTTTCAATTTTCGTGCGCACAAATCTTGTACTAGATCGGACGGTGAGAGTGGCGTTGAACCTAAAAGTAGGTCCGATGGACATCGGACCTACTCCGTTCTCGTAGAAGATAACTAATTAGTGATATCTATTCAAGCACGATATTTTATAGTGAAATCAACCATTCGGTCAATTATTGTCCTTGTACTTTTCTTCTTTTAGAAAAGTGCCTGTAGAATAGATTCAGTTGCCCAGTCTACATGAAAAGTCTTCTGAATATATCACTGTTCTTTTTATGAGGATTTGAATGATTTTGAATATATCACTGTTCTTTTCAAATGGTCCATTTAATTTTATTTTCCTCTTATTATCTCTAAATCTCCATCTATAAAATGAGTGGTACAAAAGCAATTCGGACCAATCCGGCAGATAAATATAAAATATCCTCTTATTATCTTTAAATCTCCATCTATAAAATGCCAAATTTTTTTATTAATATCCTCCATTCTAAAAAAAATTACAAAAATGTCCACTAGTTTTTTTCAAAGGCCCAAACCGTCAGAATTTCTGGCGGTTCTATTATGTTCAGAACTGCTAGAAATATAGTCGATCCTGAAGGGAATAGGACCGCCAAAAATTCTACCGGTTCAAGCAATTTAAGTAATGTTCTTAGAGTAGAACTAGAGTGCTTAAGCTCACCAAGCCTCTTTGTGAGTTTAACTCAAAAACCCATCGAAATCATTTCAAGCAACGTATCCAAACCGTTGAAACCGATCTACTTCATGAGTGATGAGTTTATATGTCAAGTTTTTAATATTTTGAACTAATTTAATATAAAATCAAGCGGTAAAAAAATAATAAAAAATGAACACATTAAAATTAACTTAATAAACCATCTTTCTTTTACCAATTCAATGGGTTTCAACAGACTTGGTAAGCGAGCTTAAGAACACCCTAATTCTACTCATGTTCTTATATTATAAACGTGCAAATAAAATAACAAAATTTTAGTGTAGTTGGTTATTACCTCCACCTCAAACACCAAAGGTCCCTACTTTAAACCCAGCATTAGACAAAAAAAAAAAAAAATTAAGAGAGAGAGAGGCAAAGTATGTGTTAAGATCTTTTATGGCAGAGTAATTATGGCAATTCGTGTTAAAGACAATTAACAATTAATTTTTTAAATACATAATTTGTATTATCTAAGAATTACAAAATACTTTTATATATATTATAGATATATTTTATTATTCTTAGGTCCAGATCCAAACAAGAAAACTGTTCAGTATCTTTTTGAAATTATAAAAATTAATTGTTAATTGTCTTCAACACGGATGGTTATGATTACTCCGCCATAAAAGATCCTGACACATACTTTGCGTCAAAAGCTGGGTTCGAACCAGGGGCCTTTGGTGTGTGAGACAACTGTCAAAACCAATTTCATTTGCACGTTTATACTATATAGGAATATTATTTAAATTGTCCGAACCATAAGAATTTTTGGCGGTTCTATTCTCTTCAGGACCACCCAAATTTATGGCGATACTAAAGAAAATAGAATCGCCAGAAATTCTGACAATTTGGATATTTAAAAAAAAAACAGTAGACATTTTTGTAATTTTTTGTTTAATTGTGCTTATTAATAAAAAATATCGGTATAACATGTGTGGTACAAAGGCATTTCAGACCATTACGGCCAGATAAATTAAAAATTTGTAATTATCTCTAAATCTCCAACTATAAAATGAATGGTACAAAAGCATTTCGGACCATTAGGACAAATAAATTAAAATTTTCCTCATATTATCTCTAAATCTCTATCTATAAAATGTGTGGTACAAAGACATTTCGGACCATTTCGGCAGATAAATAAAAAATATAAACAAAATAAGGGGAACAGCAACGCACATTTAGTTTGTTATAGAATAATATGTATTTTTCTTTTCTTGAAAAGACGGGTACCTGTTCCCTTTTTTTTTAATTTGGAGACAAATTTTTGCACACAATATCCTTCAATCAACCATTTTTTCCAGAAAAATAAACATGATAACCATACATGTGTACAAATTGCTACTAGCTAGTACGCCTTTTAATTAAATCGGAAGCACCATCTGAGGGTCGAAACATTTAGGAGTGTCGATGATACTTTTTTATCCGTTTATCCGATCCGTATCGTACTTGAAAAGGCGGATAAGAATAATATTTTTTTTCGTTAACTTATCGGATACGGGTAAGAATAAAGATTTATTTTTGTTATTATAATGGATAAGGGTACGGGTAAAGACGATTTCTGATCCGTTATCATATAAGATAATTTCTAAAAATAAAATAATATATATAGATATATATAGAGGAGGGTTCAAATGCCTCTATTTTTTGTGCCTCCACCATGCCTTCATTTTTTAAAACTTTCATAACTCAAATTTTAAAACTTAAAAGTCAAAAGAAAACCGTTAGATATGATCTACATCATTTTATCTATGTGCTCATAAAAAAATTTCACATTTTGATTTTGTTTTTATGTGAATCAATAAGTTGAAAAATCAACGTCTAGAAATTATCCACATTAGTACGTTTTTTACAAGCTCTTGATGACAACTAAAACAAAATTGAAATGTCATAATTTTTTACACGTATATAGATAAAATGATGTAGATCATATCCAAAATGTGAAAATTTGAGTTATTAAAGTTTTAAAATGATGTAGATCATATCCAACGGTTTTCTTTTGACTTTTAAGTTTTAAAATTTGAGTTATTAAAGTTTTAAAAAATAGAGGCATGGTGGAGGCATGAAAAATGGAGGCATTTGAACCCTCCTCATATATATATATATATATATATATATATATATATATATATATATATATATATATATAGTGCTTGGCTATTATGCTTATATAAGCATATGCCCACATATGCTAGCTTAAATAAGCATTTTTGCGTTTCCAATATTCAAATGGTCGATCCGACCGTTCATCTTGTTCTCCATATTAATATGTGCTTGGAGACTAAATTTTACATTTTTCTGAATTCTTTTACTATTTATTAAGTCACTTTGAAAATTGCTGATCATATGGTCCAGAATTTTGGAAACACTGTTTTTACTGTTCACCCAGATCAGCAATTTTCAAAGTGGCTTAATAAATAGTAAAAAAATTCAGAAAAATGTAAAATTTGGTCTCCAAGCACATATTAATATGGAGAACAAGATGAACGGTCGGATCGACCATTTGAACATTGGAAACGCAAAAATGAGTTATAAGCATATGGGGGCATATGCTTATATAAGCATAGTAGCCAGCCCCTATATATATATATATATATATATATATATATATAGAGAGAGAGAGAGAGAGAGAGAGATGATACATAATACGATAAAGTTTTGCACTTCACTAAATTTGTATAATTAATACGAATAGTTGTAATCATTATTAATTTTTTCTTATTTTTTCTTGCTTTGATAAATATTTTATCGAAGCACAAATTGAGATGTCAATGGTACTTCTTATCCATTTACCTGACCCGTAGTTTATTCGAAAAGACGGGTAAGGATAACATTTTTTTCGTTAACATATCGGGTATGGGTAAAGATAAAGATATTTTCATTATCATTATCATGATGGGTACGTGTATAAAAATTCTTCCACCCAACCTGTATCGTAGCTTGTCAACTCAATATTGAGAGGAGGGTTCTAATACTTCCAATTTTTTGCGCCTGCATCATGCCTTCATTTTTTGAACTTTAATAACTAAAAAATTAAAAATTAAAAATTTAAATATCAAAATAAAACCGTTAGATTTGTTCTATGTTATTTTCTCTATATGTATGTAAACAAATTATCACTTTTCCATTTTATTTTTATGTGAACTAATAAGTTGAAAAATCAACGTCTAAAAAATATCCACATGATTGAGTATATTTTTACAAACTCTTGATAACAATCAAAATAAAATTGAAATATTATAATCTTTTACATATACATAGATAAAATGATGTAAATCATATCTAACAGTTTTATTTGACAATTTAAGTTTTAAATTTGAGTTCTTATAGTTTTTCAAAAATAAAGACATAATTGTGTCAGAAAAAAATTAAGGCATCTAAACCATCCCAAATATTAATTCCTATAATATCTCAGCAAGGATGCTTCGGTCAAAGCACAGTCGGAGCATTTTTAATAATATTAGACGCCTAACTGCTTGTGTTTCACTATCCTAGTCATGGTCAAATTTAATCCATGGAAAATTATATAAGAGGTTACAAGAATAGCATGTCTGTATCCTTTTGTCTTCTCCAAAGTTCAGAAATAGCTATAACTTAATATCTCAGTTGGTTCCATCTGTAATGGCTGTTTCAGTACTGGCTTGTCTTTTTTTCATTTGCATCCTTCCCTGCTTCTCCAACTCATGTAATACTACAGTTCCATGTGATCGTTCTATTCAAATTAAGCGTCCTTTCTACCTTCAATCAGATACTATGAAGGATCCTAGTTGCCTTGGTTCTTTAAGTATTGAATGTAGCAATGATAGCCCACTTCTCTTATGGCAATTTTTGCTGTTACAATTGGAAAACATCTCATATAACACCAACACTTTTAAGGCTCATGATCTTTATCTTAGTAGTTCTTTGAAAAATTCTGGCTGTGGTAATCTTTATTTTAATTTTTCTAGTGATCCTGTCAAGTTAAACAATGAGATGTATAATTTATTGAATAGTAGCCTTTTTCATGTGAGATGTGACCAATATCCTAATCAGATAGAATCACCGCCCAAGATATTTGGAAAGGATTACAAACTTAGCTACTCGCCGTCGACTCTTGATGAAGATCATAAATCTCAACAGAATTGTTCGTGGCCTCATAGTTCCCTTGCCCCATCTTTTGAGTACATTTTCTCATTCAAAAATGACAGTTCAGAGCTTTCTCTACTATCTGCTAGTTACGCAGATGATTTTGTAGCGCGGCCCGGTTGCTTTGCAAACTCGACAGAGGTTACTGATCATGAAGATGTTAAAGGTTAGTAGCTTGCATATTTAATCAATTTATCCTTTTAATTTTCTTTAAATTTCTTTGTAAATTTTGCAGAGCTACATTTTTTCTTTTAAAATAGGTATACAAATACAATTCCATTTTTTTTTGGCAAAATTTCCTTTCCCCTTTGGTATAATAATTGGATCTTGACATAACAGCTCTAATAGAGACACGATATGAGACTGACTAATTTAGTAACCTTTACTATAACTGTTCAAATTTAATGCAATAATGGCTAATCATTTTTTCTAATTTTTCTTTCAAACTTTCCTGAACTTAATTTCATGTGAAAATTCCCAGTTTTCTCAAACTTTTTGAAAAGGATGGTTACCTTTTGCTGTTCTAAAATCAAATCAGAAGCCTTTTACTTCGTGCCTAACTCAATGTTTAGCAAAAGAATTCTATAACATTTTACTTTTAGTACAGGTATTCTTTATTGCTTTTCATCAACCTTTGTAGTTCTAATTTATCTTAATTTGTTCTCTTTCTCTTTTTATTTTTCCTGTTTCCCTCCCCCTGCTTCCCTATCTCATGTCAAACTACACTTCCTTGTAATAATTCTATACTAATCAATTATGACAATCAATTTCGGTGAAAAAAACAATTATGACAATCAATATCTTTCCCTGATATCAGCTAATTATTGAAATAATCTTTTAACTAAGCCTAATTGCTTTGCTAACAGCACACTGGGAATAGCTTGTGATCAACAGTGTAAAGGATAATAACTTGCTGACATGTTATTTAGTTATTTTAATTAATTTTAGTTATTGTACATGCAAATTGTATTCACTTTCAGTACACTGAAAAGAAAGTATGAAGTCTATCTAAATTGAAGATTCATTTGTCACATTTCTTTATAGATATTGCAAAGAAGCACTCTCAATGGAGAATCATCATAATAGGCAAGTATCACTTCTCTTTTAGTTTTTGAATAAACTAAATATATGAGTTGTCTTTACCATTTTTTACATGAAGGTATATGAATCTTTCAATATGACCCTTATGTTTTGCAGACTAAATCAAAAAGAAGGAAGAAAGTAGCTTAAATGCGTAATAGAAAATTAAAGCTTTTTTCGATTACCTGATTTGTTCTGTTCTGAATTAATAAGACTGGCACCAATGCTTGTAAGTGTCCATTAATTCTCTTGCTACTCCTTTCTTAATAATCTCTCAATCTTTGTTGAACCATGCTAATTTTTCCATGTCTCAAGATTAGTTTCCTAATCTATTTGTTTTCCCCTATTTCATTATTTAGCCCACCTGTTTGTCAAACCTATATTCTTAGATATGAAACATAAATTCTTTGGTTAATGTAAAACCGATCCTAGTAGTAGAACTACGAGTATATATAGTATCAGCAGCCAAACCAGTTCCTTAGCCATGATCTCTGTGTTGAGCTATCAATGTTGAATCTCCCAACATGCTCTCGTTAAGATCCAGACAAAAAAAAATATTCTAGTAGCAAATATTGCTAATTTGATTTTAATATATTATCTATTAGGGACTTCAATGGATTATATATATATGAAAGAGATTGTTTTGCCAGTTTAAATGACCTTCTGACTATTTATATTTTTTCTTCTGTTTGTAGTAACTCTGTTAGCTCTCAAAATAAATTAAAAACATATCCATTCTATAGTTTGTAATATGTGTATATATGTGCTGAATACTTGTATTTGGTATTAATGTAGGTACATCAGTAGGATTGTTAGCATTCGTCGTAGCATGCATTATTTTGTTGGTAAAGCTTTGCAGTGGCAAAATTTATGCTGAATGCATTTCATTGAGCAAACCCAGACCTCAAGGAAATATTCAAGTGCTCTTAGAAAACTATGGATCGTTTGCCCCCAAAAGGTACAAATATGCAGAGCTAAAGAAAATCACATCGTCATTTCAAAATACACTAGGAAAAGGAGGTTTTGGTACCGTATACAGAGGAAGACTGCAGGATGGTCGTTTGGTTGCTGTCAAAATTTTGCACAATGCTTCAAGTGATAGAGAGGATCTTTTGAATGAGATCCTGAGTATTGCAAGAACTTCTCATGTCAATGTTGTTAGTCTAGTAGGATTTTGCATTGAAGGCTCCAAGCATGCTGTAATTTATGAATACATGTCAAATGGATCACTCGACAAGTATATATACTCTGAAAATCCAAAAGCACTTCTTGGTTGGGAGAAGCTATATGAAATAGCAATTGGTATTGCAAGAGGTTTAGAGTACTTACACCGAGGTTGTAATGCACGTATTGTGCATTTTGATATAAAGCCACAAAACATTTTGTTAGACGAAGATTTCAATCCAAAAATTGCAGATTTTGGTTTGGCAAAATTGTGTCCACCAAAGGAGAGCATTCTTTCAATGGCTGAGATGAGGGGAACCATTGGATACATTGCTCCCGAAGTCTTCTCTCGGAGTTTTGGGGTTGTTTCAACAAAATCTGATGTATACAGCTAGGGAATGATGGTGTTGGAGATGGTAGGAGGAAGAAGGAATGCAAAACCAAGTGCTGAAAACCCAAGCCAAGTGTACTTTCCACATTGGCTTTATGATCGTCTCAATGAAGACAATCCAATACAAGCTTGTGATGTATCAGTCGGAACTGAGGAAATTGCAAGGAAGATGGGCATGGTTGGTTTGTGGTGCACACAAACATTACCGGCTAATCGGCCCTCGATGAATAGAGTCGTGGAAATCCTTGAGAAAAGTACTTTTGAGGAGTTGGAAATGCCACCAAAACCTTACCTGTGTTCTCCGTCTCATTTAACAATATTATCTGATACTTCTCATACTCCAAGTTTAGATTAAAATTGCCTAATTATACCATTTTATGTTATCATTGTTCAAGTACTTAATGAGCAAAGGATTTATTTATTCATTTGTTTGAGTTATATGTACGATTCTGTTTGGGCTAACTTACAACATCAACTGTAGATGCATCCAATCGAAGTCAATTTTTTCGTTTCTGTTTTTTTGTAAAATAGATGAGAAGTCAATTATACAAGGCAGTTAAATCATCAAAGATGTTCCATCCTCCTATGAGAAGCACCAATCTGAACATTTTTTGTATGACAGAAATTCAACAAATAATTACTTTGGTTCATCACGGTATAAAATTCAAGGTCTACAGATTATCCCTCGTGACTTTTTTCAGTTAAATTTGCAAAAATGAAAAAGGATCCATAACTTTACATCACTATGGCAATCTGTCTAACACCTTATATTGTTCTTAAGCATATTCCGTCTCATTGTGCAAGATAGAACTACAACCAAGATAATTCGGGATTGTTGCTCCTTAGACACATCATGAAAGCAAATGACGATAAGTCTGAAATATCCAGCAGTTGATCATAATTATTGTTTTAATTAATTTGAGAGAAAATAGAAATGAGATATTTACTAGGATACAAACAGAGAGGCTTTTATCTTTTCAATGGAGGAAAATATTTCTGGAATTCTAAAACAGAGATAAAGGCATAAGTTGCTATAGTACTCGTTTTCTTTTATACTGGAGAAAGAGTTTTAGTAAATATTATAAATGAAGATTTAAGCAAATATATTGGCAATTTGAGTTTTCAAAATAAAGTTTCAACACTAGGACAGTTCAACAAGACGCTTTAGATTGACACGCTCCAGTATTTTGGCCATAACTTCTTCATATGTGGTCCAATTGAGGTGATTCAAAATTCTCTGAAAAACTTGTAATATTCTCTACAGCAGCTCCTACTTTAAGTCCACAGTATATATACGGTGGTTTATCATGGTGCCAAATTCAAGGTTTACAGATTATCCCTCATGACTTCATTTTTTTTCAGGAACTTTGAAATTAGGTAATTTAGATAAGGAATTTATGCATTTCACCCTTTAAAAATAATATCATATATACCCTTCTAAATCAGCAAAAATGAAAAAGAAACCATAACTTTATTTCAATATGTCAATCTGTCAAACAAGCATAAGAAAATAAACCATGACTCGTCTCGCGTTGGTACTAGGAAAATAAAAATAAAAATCTACCTATCGGTGTTTTTAAAGTTTACTTATTCTCTTTATGGATTGTTCGATGGTGAATGGATGTGAATTGTAATTGATGGTTGGGAGCGAGATCTTCTTGGGCCGTATATTTGGATTCTCCTAAAGGGGATATATAGTGAAAGATCCGACTACTAATTGTTGGACCAGTAATTACTAGTTTTTTTTTTTATGGTTATCGACAATTGTCGATAACGAATATATTATAAAGAAAATTAAATATTTTTTACAAGCTAGGGGACATTACTCGTTGTCCCAATTATTTAGTAAATAGTGCTGCTAGGAGCACACAGTATGCCCCCGCTAAATCTAGTACCCCCCTACCCCAGCTCATTTTATACAAACAGTTCCCAATTGTGTAGATTGGTTGTGGTTTCATCGATTAATATTTCCAGAGTTTTACTCGTCCCAGAGAAGGTTCTTCTATTTCTTTCTTTCCACATCGTCCAGCAACCTCCTGCCCAGGCTATGTCCCACCTCTGTCTTTGCCTTCCTTGCAGTCTCCCTTGCCCGCTCTGCCATGCATCTCTGATGTTTTGTGCCCTTGGCCACGGTAAATTTAATTGTGCACAGAGACCTTGCCAGAACCTTTTTACGAACGGACAAGTCCACATGATGTGACCAGACGTTTCGACTCCAGGGTCTGTGCACATCTTGCAGCCCGTTTCCACCTGGCATCCGCGTTTGATGAGGTTTTCCTGAGTCAAAATCCTATCCAGCAGTAGTATCCATAGGAACACTCTGACTTTCATTGGGACTTTCAGCTTCCATAGGCCAGCGTGATATGTGGGCCTGACCCCTGTATCATGGAGTGCCACGTATGCCGATGCAACTGTGAACAAACCATTAGTATTCCACCTCCACAAGCGTTCCGTGTGACCCGGCCGCACCGTGACAGAGTCAGTGTAAAATGGTGAGAGAGCGGCAAGGTCCTTTAGGAAGAAGGATTCTGACGCTCGTTGTGCCAAACTTACCTCGTCTGAGATGCCATATAGGTGAGCGAGGGTCTGAGCCCACTGACCTTCCGGGTGTTGCTGAAGGCACCAGATCCATTTCACCAATAACGCTTCATTCTGGTGACTGAGGTCTATTATTCCCATGCCTCCGTTGCTCTTCAGAGCACACGTCGTATCCCAATTTGTCAAACAATGGATACCTTTACATATCTGGTTTCCCCTCCATAAGAAGCTTCTTCTCATTCGATCAATGTGTTTTACCACTCCTTTCGGCATCCTCAGTGCTTGCATGAAGTGTAGGGGTATGGCCGACAGAACAGACTTTACGAGTGTTATTCTGCCCCCATAGGACAGCAGGTTGGCCTTCCAGCCCTCGATCCTGCTTCTGATTACCTGTAACATGGGTTGGAAGTGAATTTTCCTCGGTTTCCTGAGGGTGAGTGGTAATCCCAAGTATTTCACTGGTAGCTGAGTTGGCTGAGATCCCAGGATTGATATGATCACCTGCTCCATATGTGGGGGTAGTGCTATTGGGATGAAGGCGCTTTTAGACTTATTAATCTTGATGATGAACTGCGTATACTGTAAGGATCCTGCTCCATATCCCGGATAGCTCTGCGTATACTGTAAGGATCCGACTGATGACTTTCAGTGAGGTTGGGTGAGCCTCTGCTATAATTACCGTGTCATCTGCAAACTGAATGGCTCGTGTTGCAAGGAACACATGGGGCCCCATTGCCGGTTGTGCATTGTGAAGGAACCTACTCAGGGAGTCAGCTACCAGGATAAATAGTAGTGGTGAGAGTGGGTCACCTTGTCGCAGCCCTCGCATGTGGTTGATATGACTAGTTTGGGTCCCGTTCACTCTGACTGAGGAGGTGGAGGTGCGGAGTATTGATAGTAGCGCGAATAGCCACCTTGGTGGGAAGCCTCTCTCTATCAGTAAATTCACCATAAAACACCAATCCACCGTATCGAATGCCTTCTCGAAATCGACTTTGTACAGTACCGCTGGGAGTTTCTGTTTGGAGCAGAAAGCCAGAAGTTCTCTGGTCACAAGAAACGATTCCATCATGGATCTGCCTTTGACAAAGGCCGTTTGATTTGTATTTACAAGGTTCTGGATATGCGGTTGTAGCCTGTTAGCCATGATCTTGGTTATGATCTTGATTACCGTGTTGATAACACTGATCGGTCTGTAGTCTGTGATCTGTATCGGAGTTGTTTTTTTGGGGATCAACGTAACCGTGGCCCGATTAAGGCATCTGACGTTTCCTGTTGAATTGAAAACATATTGTACCAGTGAGATGACATCATCCTTGATGATGGTCCAGAAAGCTCGAAAGAATTCGATCGGTAGTCCATCTGGTCCACTTGCTTTATCCCTTGGCATGGCATTTATTGCGGCTAGAATTTCCTGTTCTGTGACAGTGTCGTCCATGGACCGCAATGCAATACCCATATTTGGGCCCACCAGACCCGATATATCAAAAGGCCGACTCCTAGGCCCCCTGCGGCCAAGCATGTTCTGAAAGTGTTGCTGGATATGATTGGGTAGGTCATTATCCGGGATAGGCACTCCGTGCCGTGTTTGCAGTCCCGAGATAGAGTTAGTGTTTTTTCTTCCATTGGCCACTGCATGGAAATACTTTGTGTTTTTATCCCCTAATTTAAGCCAATTGGATCCGGATCGCTCTTTCCACTTTTCCTCGCGATCAGCCACTAGTCTGTATACATGTTCCCGCAGTCTGATCCTTAGTCTGAACTCAACCGTGCTTAGGTCACGCCTTTCCTCTACCCTATCTAGTTGTTGTAGAACCCACTTTGATCTCGTTAGGTGTGTATCTCTATTTTTGAATTTTTCCTGCGCCCATGTTGTGAGCTGTCGCTGAGTTTCCATAGTTTTGTGTCCAAAGTTCCATGCCGGCGATTGGCCAGGCATCGGCGAAACTTCCCACGCTCGTTTGACTATCTGGTGTACATCCGAGTACCGCAACCAAAAATTTTCAAATCTGAAGGTTCGTTTTTTCCTGTGTGTGTGTGGTTGGATGTGGAGTAATAACGGTACGTGATCCGAGGTGGTCGTTGGGAGGTCCTTCATAGTGTAGGAGGTTCCCAGGTCTTCCCAGTGATGGGAGAGTAGGGATCTGTCTAAACGGGAGAAGGATGGGTTCGGTCTTTTGTTGGACCACGTATACCGCCTGCCTCTGAGCGGGACATCTATGAGGCCTGTATCATCCATGAGAAGGTTAAAGGCTTGCATGACTCCTAAATTGGTCGGGTCACCGGTTGTTTCACTAGGTTCCATTATAATATTAAAGTCCCCTGCAACCACCCACGGATGGTTATTTAGTTCTCGTAGATTTTTTAGCTCATCTAAAAATTCAATTTTTTCTCTATCCCCCTGGGGGCCATACACTCCCGTATACATAAATATAAATTGGTCTCTTTTTAGGATTACTGTGATGGAATAATTATGTTGAAAGGTATCCATGAGTTGAAATACAGAGCTCCACGCGAGCAGTATTCCTCCTCGCGATCCTTGTGCATTAAGTGTTACAAAGTTGCTGATTTTCGCGGGGCATGTTTGCCTCACACGGAAAATCGAGCACTCACTCCATTTAGTCTCTTGATAGCAAATTAAATCAGGATTTGCCTCTATTGCCAAATCCTTTACTACCTTACATTTTTTCCTATCTCCAAGGCCCCGTACATTCCAATTAAGCACATTGAAAGAGAAATTCATCATAATAAAATTCATGGATTACACAAAAGGCACTGTGATTGGTGCACACACAAAAGCGAATAATTAACTAACACCATAGACTCTTGCTCCACATGAGCAACATAATCACTACCTAACTAATCACTTCCTAGCTAACTTTGTCCTAACTGGACTCTCCCTCTCCCTCCTCATCTGTGAAATCGTCGTCACTTTCAAAATCCAGCGCTCCCAGTACAGATTCTTCGCCTTGGGTATCATCAAACTCATTAGTTTCATCCTCTATGTGTTCAGCCACTGTTCTTTCTCTGACCACCCCCATTTGATTTTGCTGAACTTCTATTACCGTATCCAGAACCGTGTCATCCTCTATAGTCGTATCCAAGGCAGTCTCAAGGTTGATAGGTATAATACCACAGTAGCCATCAATCTCGTGTGCTAGATCATCATGTATTGGGTTGGTTGTCAGGTTTTCGAGCCGAAGTGCACGAGCCAGGTCCGAGCTGTGGAGTTTCGCCTTGACCGATGCTTCCCCGGCCTCTATCGTTTTCCCACTCTTCTTCCTTTTTGTGGAGTATGTTTTAATTGGACTTTTACCCTTTAATCTATCACTCTGCCTTACTGGTGGAGAAGGGATATGCTGAACTTGCTCCATTTGGACCCGATCAGCTTCCATTTGGACCCGATCAGCTTCTGTTGCCGTGAATTCAATAGCCTCGAGTCCAGCTTGTTCTTCTTGCGCCAGTACGGCATCTTCTTCTCGTTGAGCCGATTCTATCGCATCCAGTTGGTCTTGCCGTTCCATCTCTGCTTGGTAAGCCTCTACCTCTGCCATATATTCATTGAAGGGTGAGGAGATCACGGAGTCGACCGGGATATCCAGGTTCGGATCTCGAGGTGTGGACATCGCCGAATAGTGTTCAGACGGGTCCTCCCGTTTCGGTGACTGCTGGAGCGGCAATTGTTGCATATCGTAGGAGAACTCTTCACATTCGAATGGCTCATCTTCATTGTGCGCGGGTACTCGGGTGGTTAAGTCCGGTGCCGCCTCCGCCATATCCTCATCCCCACTGTCCTGCTGTGATGACGGGTCTGGGTTTGGGTTTGGAGCGGGGCTGGTAGAGTGAATCGGATTTAGGTCTCGGGTCGAATTGATGAATGGTGCCATCGCCTGTTGGGCAAGTTTTGGGTTCGGGTTTTTGTTGGATGAGGTTGCTGGGCTACGGTCCAAGAGCTGGGGAGTGGGATGGGTTGCGTTGGGGGATTGGGTTTGGGTTGGTTTGTTAAGAAGGCCAAGGGCCCGGTCGATTAATGGGCTTGGAGGATGGCCGGGTGGAAGGGGAGTGTGTGTAAAGTTATTGGGCTGTGCTATTGCTGGGCTTGTGTAGCGAGTGGCCCGGTTATTGACTTCCGGAGTTGATTTTTGAATTTGTTGAAATTCTGACCGTTGTACAGTACCAGCTGTTAAATGTTGCGGTTGGTTGTGGGGCCCGAGATTTGGGGATAAAGTACTAGCTAGCAAATTATTCTCTGACCTGACATTAATTCTGCTGCGTTTCCCCCCTCCATTTTGAACCGAACCGGAGACGTCCAGTATCGTCTCTCCCACTTTGTCCTTCCCTTTCCTTACTCTTTCCTCAGCCGAATTAGGTGGCTCTATCATAGTTTCTCCTTGAGGTCGCCTGTGGACCTGCACTGATGTGTTATGTTGAGCAAATAGGGGGCTTATGCGCAAGGTTTGCTCCACTTTGTCTCTCTCTATGCTTGGTTCCAAGGTTTTCCAAACCAGTAACAGGGTGTCAAATTCTACTGCCATCTCTCCAGTACCTTCCGGTCTCTCTATATGGTGGATATTGCCCGGACGTTTGCCTCGTGAACTTTGTGGAAGAAGTCCTCGGGTGGGGTGGTGTCCATTGGAGGTGTGAAGGGTATAGGTTCTTGCAACCAGCTGTGCACCACCACGTCTACCGGTCTCGCGATGCCCCGCATCCACATGAGAATTGAGTGGGGGACGTTTGCAAGGTCCGTCACCGCGACCACGACGCACATTCGTTCAATGGATGAGACTTTAGACATGGAGGAGTGGTCCAAAACCACTCCAAATGTGCTTACTGCCGCCACTAGATGGTCTATGGTCCATGCTAACGGTGAAAGTCGCCTTAATTCTAACCACACCTTGTAGTTGAGGTGAGCTAGATAACCATTTATGGCTGGTGACCATGGGTATAGGATGTATCCTAGCTCTTGTAGCTGATGAGTGTGGTATTCCATGAAGCGCTGCCGATCGGAGCCCGGTGGTAAGAGAAGGAGGTATTGAGTGCCCTCCATGTGGGTTACGGGGAAGGGAATTTCAGATTGGCACGTGGACATGAGAACCGATTGGATGGCCCCGAGAGTGTGGTGGGGGCGGAGACGTGCGTCAACAACCAAGGCTCGGTTAAACTCAACGGCGTCATGTTTCATTTGGTTGGTTTCGGGGATGTAGGCGTTCAGTACCTTGGGTCGGTTGGTAGGTAAGTCATTTTTGCCCATGTGACCACGGGGGCGCATGGGCTCCAAGCGGTGCAAATTTGGGCAGTTTTTTGCTTGATGCCCCTTGGCCTAGCAGTTGGCACATGTTCTCTCATGGCTTTGGCAGCCGCTTTGGTCGTGGCCTAGTGCGAGACAATTGTAACAACGACCTTTCCAGCGCGGGTGGTTGGGTTCCGGGGGTAGTGGCAATGGTTGTTGCGTTGGGTCAGTGGGAGGTCGTGTCGGTAAGGGAGCTTGCCATGGGTCGTGGTCCATAAAATGTTGCCATAGAGGGCTTTGGTAGCGCTGGGTAGTATTGAGCGGCCGAATGGGTTGATAGTGAATGGTAGCAGCGGCATGGGTGTAGGAGTGGGGGGGAATGGTGTTGGATGGTGGGGTCAGAGGGGTGGGGTTCAAGTGGGGCAGATGTGGGTGTTGAGGGTTGGGGTTGGAGTGTGGTAATGATGGGTTTTGGGGGTTGGGGTTCGGTTGTAGCTGTGAGGGGGGTTTAGTGTTGGTGTTGATGTTGGTGGATGGTGGTGGGCGCATTGAATGGGCTGAGTTAATGCTGGAGTTTTTCTTCCTTGCCATTGGAGCAGTGACTGGTGGTTGGTTGGAGTTAATGGTGCTGGTGGTATAAATGCCAGATGGGTTTGATGGATTTGTAGCATGTTTAAAGTGGTTCGTGCCATTAATGCTTAGTGGAACCTCATAAATGTGATGAGAGGGTCTAGGGGGGTTTGAGTACGGGAAGAGGTTGTAAATGGTGTTATTAGCTGGGACGATTTGATGGGGAGAGGCGTAATTAATTCTCTGAGGAGGGTACGTACCTTTTGGTGAGAATACGGCTTGCTGGGTGTGGCGAGTATTTCCTAGCCGTTGAGAAGACAAACCCCTCCATTGATGGTGTGCATGTCTTTGCTTGGGCCAGCGAGTGCGCCACTGTTGCTCCGTGCTTGGTGGGGGAGGGTTATGGTGTCGGCGGCTGACCACCTGAAACCAGCCATCTCCTGTTGGAACCGTTCGCATGATCGCCAGCGAAATCGCCTGTGGGCGTTTTCAAAATCGCCTCTTAACGGGTCCCAGTTAATTGGATCCGCTTCTTCTTATCGTGTTAATCTTTTCCAGTAATTACTAGTTACTTATTTTGTTCATTTAGTTGAACTATGAGATATAAATTAATCTTTAATTATCTATAAATTGAAAAAATAGATGAAGCAATTATTCCACAGGGTAATTTTAAATTGGGTCACTAATGTAATTACCAATTTATACATATTCGGAAATTTGTTTACTAATAAATAATTGGTGTGACCAAACACATCTTCCAAAACGGGAGACTACTAGTATGCACGCCTCATACAACCTGTTACACAAAATTTCAGGGAAAAATGATTATCTTTAAATTTATTTAAATGCTATTTATATATCAAATTTTGTTTATTTACAATTAACATGGCTAATATTCACATTCCTATATATTTAGCTAGTGTTTGGTGATATTAATTTTTTAGCTAATGTAATTAAGTCAACCCTTTTTGTATTACAAATATTCCCATGCTAGCTAGTTAAATCATATATGCAAACTAGTGTAATCTAAAAATCTAAACTTAAATTTAGAAATTAAAAGAAGATTTGAAAGAAATTATCAAATAATAATTAAAAAGAAGAAAGAAAAAATAATAAGTGTGATTTAGTGTGACATCACAGAAAGTGTGATTATTGAGTTAGTTGCATGTTCCAAACGGCATGACTTCTTAACGGTCAAATTATATATAGAACCCACATCACATAGAATCCTTTATAAGAACTGATATATTTTAAGAAGCAAATTATACTTGCTCATCAATAATCTAACATATGTATAATGTGGATAAAGTTTTTGTTCTTGCCTGGTGGCTTGTATTAGATATTGGATAAAATTGAAAAAAATAAGCAAAGTGTATTTTTTAACATAAAAAATGAAAGTGACAAAGGATCGATGAGTGCACGGTGGATGAGTGGACGGTGGTTGTGGCGCTTTTGCAGTTGAAAGGGATATAATTAAGTTGTAATAGTCTTTTTTTGGTTTGGTATTATTGTGTTTAGAGAAATTTTGGGATTAGGTAAAATTTCTTTTTATTATCATGCATTCCAGTTATTATTTAAAATCGTTTAAGAACTGATATTTTTTGTTTTGTTCTTTTTTGGGTGCAGTGTGAGGCCTATTAATAACAAGCGTGGCTCCCAGGTTGATAGGGCCATGTTCCACAGGCCCTTTTATTTACTGGGCCATGAAAGACTGGGATTCGGACCTTACAAGGCCAACCCGACGTCATATGAAAAAGCCCAGAAACTTATTAAGCCGGGGCCCAATATGCCGGCCCCAAACCAGAGCCTCAATATAGGCCCATGCCAACCGACTTACGGGATAGCCGGGAAACGGCTAGCTTAATGCCCACGTCCCAGAAACGGCTGGTTTAATGCCCACGTCCCGATAACGGACGACATAACTGCCCACGTTCTCCCATAAACGCCCGAGATGGCAGTTATGGCTAGACTATATAAGGCAGTGATTCCAATGAAACGGGGGACGCAATTTTGAACTAAGAGAGAGATCATACAGGTTAGAGTCCGAATCTCTCACAATCCATCCCGAGTTCCTAACTCAACCCACACCTCGGCCTGCCATCCCTCGGCAGGACGAGTCCAGTTCAGCCCAAAACTTCCATACGGCCTCATCTCCCGAGATAGGGCGTATCAACCACCGTGGGGCCACGCCTAGCTCAAACACAGAACTAGATGGCTCGTCCGACCACATCAACTCCGCTCCCACCAGGGGTGACGACCCCGCCAGGAGTAACAATCACGCCACCTCCAGTGGTAACATCACCTACAGCTAATCCTTCCCACAATCAATTCCCGGGAGCGAGGCCCAGCAGTTCAACAGTGCGACCCCAGGGTCCTCAACCCGCTCAACCTCGTCCCGACATTACTCGACCTTCGTTCACTGAAGGGAACACAGCCAGGCCATTCTACGCCGAACACAACCAGATGGCCGGTACTTATCACAATCAGGTAACTGGTGCTTATCAGATACCCTACATACCGTATTACCCTCAGCAAACGCCGCTGTATCATTACAGCGCGACTCCTTATACACCTTACACTCCCATGGGTCCCCAGTATCCCTATGTCACGCCATCTGGGCAATGGGGCCCAGGAGGTGCTCACGGGGCGTATCCCACGACAGGTCCCATACCATATTCCCAGCAAGTACCACTGCGACCTGTCCACCAGGCCGTACCACCCGCCATAGCTATACCACGACCTTTATCCGCAAACCGTGTCCACAGCCGGCCGGCAAATGTTTCACCAAGAAATCTGCAGCGAGAGTTCGCACAGGTCCGAACAGGTGATGAGACGGATACCCCCTCACTACCCGACCAACAGGTCCAATCCGAACCCAGGGACCAAAATGCCCTGCCTGCAGGGGTACACCCCGAGGTAGGAAGGCGCCCGGAAGGTCAGGATGAGAATAGGGGACCCCATCCTGCGGAAGAACCACACGCTGAAGGCCCCAGAGCCCACCTTAACAACGAGCGAGAATCAGCTAACCACGGCAGAGGGCCCAGACCATCCCGCAGAGACCAATCTCGCTCCCATAGAGAGCGCGAACGAAGCCCACCCCGAGGTCGGGATAAAGATCGCCGCGATGACCGAAGAAGGAACCGACGATCACCTACCCCAACCCGAGGTATCAACATGGCCCAAGTCGAAGAGCTGATCCAAACCAGACTCGCGGCCAAACTAGCCGAACTCGAGTCCCAGAAGACAGGCACTTACTCTCGGCCTATGGGAATCGACGACGGCCCTCTGTCCAGAGACATCTACCGTCAGTCAATGACGGACTTCAAATACCCGACAACCCTTCCCAGCTTCCGGGGTAGCGGCGATACACAGGATCCACACAACTTCGTGTACGGGTTCCTTGAGCGACTTCGACTTCTTGGGGCCACCGATGCCATCATGTGCCGAGTTTTCACCACTTGCTTAACTGGAGAAGCATGGGACTGGTATATGAGCTACCTCGGAGGTCCATCAACAAATTCGAGGACTTCGCAAAACTGTTCTTGGAGAGGTACACAATCATAAAACCACCGCAAGCCACGTGTGAAATGCTCCTGGATATCGTCCAAGGACAACGTGAAAGGACAGGCGCGTTCGTCAACCGTTTTATACAGGCATCTCGGCGAATTCAGAACCTCAATGAAGAATTCGCCCTAGCCGCTATCAAGAAGGGACTCCGCAAAGGAGGTCCAGGAACCTTGCGTTATGAGGCCCACATGAAGAAGATGACCACCCTCAGAGAATTCGTAACCTTTGCGGAAGGTTACATCCGTGCCGAAGATGACAACGGGAGTCCCACGAGACCGAGATCTCGATCCCCCCGCCATCAAACTAACAGACAGCCAGCTCCGGACAGGTTTCGCAACCAAAAGGAACCTCGGAGAAACCAACCAAACCGATCAACCGAACAAGAACACAAGTCTGGCACTGAGGGGTACCGACAACACTTCGTGAGATATGCGCCTCTCACAAAGAAGCGGCACGAGATGTACAACATCGTAGAGGAGATGTTCGACCTACCCCCGCCATTGCCTGAAGGCATCTTCACGGTACAAGACAACTCCAAGAAGTGCGAATACCACGGATTCAATGGGCATTCCACTGCGGACTGCCTTCAACTCAAAGACATCCTGGAGAGACTAGCCCGTGAGGGTAAGCTGATCGAGTTCATCAACCCCGATTTCTTCAGAAAGTTCTCCAGGAAGTACAACGGTAAAGGTAAGGTTTTTAAGAAACCTATTCCTTACAGACAGGATTATACGGGACCTCGGGTTGGAGAGGTCAGTCCTCAAACTCGGGAGGGTCCCGAAACAAGGCGCCAGGAAAGGCAGAGCAGCCCTGTCATTAACGTGATCAGTGGAGGCCATCGCGGTACCGTCCGAGCAATCTTACCTCGCGACAATCGAAAGCCATATCCCACTGTTTTACAGGTTGAGACCGATAAAAAACGACATCGCCCGGAGGAAGCAATATCTTTCTCCGAGAAGGACCTAGGTGAGATCTCCAGTCCACACGATGATCCCGTGGTGTTGAACCTCAAAATTAGCACCCATCGGGTTAAGAGGGTGTTAGTCGACACGGGAAGCTCAGCAGACATCCTGTACTTGTCGACTTTCACGCAAATGGGCCTCGACACTCGTGCCCTCCAACAGCATATCTCGCCTTTGATAGGCTTTACGGGAGATGCCCTTCGACCTCGGGGCATGATGCCACTCAAAGTGACATTTGGCACGTCCCCTCGTACGGTGGAAGTCATGGTGGATTTCCTCATCGTTAATGCTCCCTCGGCGTACAACGCAATCCTGGGAAGAGGAACCCTGAACAAAATCGGCGCAATCATCTCTCCTTCCCACCTGAAAATCAAATTTCACACAGATAATGGGATAGGGGAAGAAAGTGGTCAGCAACAGGTGGCACGCGAATGCTACATGACGTCTGTTCAAGGTCAAGGAGGCTCTGTCCACCAGGTCGACCAATCCGACGCCAAAACCAACCAACAGCGGTTGCGTTCAAGTACTGACTTTTTACCTCCAAACACCGACCTGGCGCTAGATCCAGTGGATAAAGCCGAGCCAAAAACTTCCCTTGAACCCGCTGACGAAGTCGAACAACTCGATTTGGGTGCAGGCAGAACGCTAAACATCGGAAAAGCAGTCCGGGGGCAAGCGAAGGACGAACTCATTAAGTTTCTCCGAGAAAATCAGTCCGTTTTCGCCTGGACAGCCGCCGACATGCCGGGGATTCCGAGGTCAATAGCGGAACACAGACTGCATATCAAATCGGGTTCAAAACCGGTTAGGCAACGAAAACGTAACATGGGGGAAGAACGGCAGCAGGCCGTAAAGCGTGAAGTCCAGAAGCTACTTGACGCTGGGTTCATCAGAAATGTCGAGTGTCCAGAATGGACAGCCAATCCCGTGCTTGTCAAGAAGTCCAACGGTGATTGGCGTATGTGTATCGATTACACCGATCTCAATAAGGCATGTCCCATGGATCCGTTCCCCTTGCCCAAAATCGACCAACTGGTCGACTCCACGTCGGGGCATGCCTACCTCAGCTTTATGGACGCGTTCTCCGGGTACAATCAAATCCGAATGAATCAAAACGATGAAGAAAAGACCGCTTTCACCACAAACTCGGGGCTATACTGCTACAGGGTTATGCCTTTCGGGTTGCGTAATGCTGGAGCCACGTTCCAACGCATGGTCAATACTGTATTCCACGACCAGATTGGGCGAAATGTAGAGGCATACGTGGATGACCTGCTTGTCAAGAGCATGTCCGACCTCGACCATGTCCGAGATCTCCGAGAAACCTTCGCAACTCTGAATTCAGCCAACATGAAGCTCAACCCGAAGAAGAGTTTCTTCGGTTTGACCGGTGGTAGGTTCCTTGGGTTCATGGTTTCTATGCGAGGTATTGAGATCCATCCTTCCAAATTGCAAGCCATCCTCGATATGAAACCACCAAGGAACCTCAAAGAGTTACAATCCCTCACAGGAAAGTTGGCCGCCCTCAACAGGTTCATCGCGAGATCCGGGGATGTCTGTTTCCCCTTCTTCAAAGCCATGCGCAAGTCGGCCAAATTCGAGTGGACAGAAGAATGCGCAGCGGCCTTCGAAAAGATCAAAGCCTATCTCGTCAATCCACCATGTCTCAGCAGGCCTACGGCGGGCGATATCCTCGTGTTGTACTTGGCAACAACGTGTCATGCAGTGAGCGCCGCCCTTGTTCGAGAAGAGGGATGAGACCAAAAGCCTATCTATTTCGTCTCGCACGTACTTCGGGATGCCGAAACCAGATATTCTCAGATTGAAAAGGCAGCATATGCTCTCGTCATAGCTGCTAGAAAGTTGAGGCCTTATTTTCAATCCCATTCCATCAAGGTTTATACCGGGATCCCCCTCAAAAAGGCGTTCGCAAATTTCGACTCATCCGGGAGATTGTTAGCTTGGGCGCTCGAATTGTCCGAGTTCGATATTTCTTTCCACCCCCAAAATGCCCTGAAATCCCAGATATTCGCCGACTTCATCGCTGAGTATTCCGGAGTTCCTCCCGAGTCTGAAGGACGTTGGATAATTCATGTTGACGGAGCATCTTCACTACAAGGGGCTGGAGCCGGGGTCTCCCTCACTGGACCACACGGGGAAACCTTGAACTATGCCCTCCATTTTCAATTCCCGGTAACAAACAACACCGCGGAATACGAAGCCATGATAGCAGGCCTGAAGCTAGCTAAAGAATTGGGCGCCCGCGAGGTTCATCTCCGCAGTGACTCCGAGTTAGCAGTCAAGCAGATAAATGATGAATGCCGAGTTGTGGACGAGAAGTTGCGCAAGTACCGACAGCAGTTCCACCTGCTCAAAAGCCATTTCGACGAGGTTGACATCCAGCATGTTTCACGCAACAAAAACTGCCAAGCTGATGCTTTGTCAAAACTTGGCGCCGCAGGCAACCTCGACAAAGACCGGCCCGTGATTGTTATGGATATTCCGGAATCCAGCATCAACCTTGAGACCGTAACCGTACTCGCCATCGGTGAACCCGGTGAATCCTGGTTCACCCCGATGTGGAATTTCCTTAACACCGGGGTTCTCCCCACTGATCAATTGGAAGCCAGACGATTGAAAAGAATCGCACCGATGTACTCTATATTCAGCAACCACCTCTACAAACGGGGGTACGTGCGACCTTGGCTCAAGTGTCTCAATGAGGAGACAGCCTCGAAAATGCTATCTGAGGTACATGAAGGCGTCTGCGGCAGCCATCAAGGAGCGAAAACTCTTGCCAAACGAATCCTCAGAGCCGGCTTTTACTGGCCAACCATGCAACATGATGCGGCTAACCTAGTTCGGAAATGCGAGCGATGTCAATACCACAGCAAATTGAGCAACATCCCGGCTTACGATCAGATATCCATCTCGGGAGCCTGGCCTTTTGACCTATGGGGGATAGATATAGTCGGGCCATTTCCCAAAGCTGTCGGACAGCGCCGTTGGATTATCGTAGCCGTTGAGTATTTTACTAAATGGGTCGAAGCCGAAGCGTTATCAACTATCACTGCCGCAGCGGCAGAGAAGTTCATCTGGCGGAACATCGTTTGTCGTTTTGGCATACCGCATGCCCTCATCTCGGACAATGGAACACAGTTCAATGCAGCACGCACTATGACGTTCCTCTCCAACCTGGGCATTCAGAACAACTTTACCTCGGTCAGTCACCCTGCTAGCAATGGTTTAGCAGAAGTCACCAACCGTACCATTCTGGATGGCCTCAAGAAGAAAGTTGCCGAGAACAGAAAGAATTGGCCCGACATACTTGATGGAATTCTGTGGGCCTACCGCACTACACCTCGAGAAGCCACACAGCAAACCCCGTACTCTCTGGTATTCGGAATGGAAGCAGTCACTCCAATGGAAATGATGGAACCATCTCTCCGTACTTTGACATATTCCACCGATAACAACCGCGATGCCCGCGCTGCAGAACTCGACCTCATCACGGAAGGTCGGGAGAAAGCCCGCATCCGGACCATGGAATATCAACGCAGGGTTAAACGCGCGTTTGACAAACACGTGGTACCTCGAGAATTCCAGCCAGGCGACCTAGTACTTAAGACCGTGGAAGCGACCGGCAAGCATGTCAGCAAACTTGCCCCTCAGTGGGAAGGTCCCTTTAAGATCATTCGCCCACGAGGTAAAGGCGCTTACGAATTAGAAGACCCGAGTGGTTTCACACTCACTCGCCCGTGGAACACTTGCCACTTGAGAAAGTTTTACACTTAGTGAATATCGTTTTCGTTTATGTTTTTAATAAATTCGATGTGCTCAGGGCGAGATAAGCCTTTGTTTTTCGTTTTCTATTCCATGTATTCACTTAGACCAGGATACAAAAATTTTGTATGGTTCTAAGCTTTTATCAATATATATGAGATGATTGTGTTTCATTTAATGGGTCCGAGATACATGAACGAAAGCCTCTTATGGCAACGAAATTCGTCTCGAGTAATGCCCCCGAGATACACAACAAATTAATATAGTCCTAAGGGACGACGACTGTTTTACCAGTAACATAAAGTTTATTATGTCGAGAACATTTATCGAAAACCCCTTGGGGTAACGCATACGTTTCTCGCGATATACCTTTCCCCCGACATTGACCATTTTTGTCAAAAAATAAAGAAAAAAAGGGGGGATAGGAATATAGGAATATCAAGAACATTTGACTCGTTTACAAAGGCATTCAAAGTAAAAACCGAGATAAAATTTTGAAATCGGAATAAGCAAAATGCAAATAAAAAAAAACGAGTCACATCACATGTTCAATATCATGTTACATTGTAAATCTGTTAAACCCCCACATCTCGGAGGTATAAATGAAACAGTAAAATATTACAACTTAATTCTGTTTGACCCCCACATCTCGGGAGTCCGAATAATAAAAACAAGGATAATCTTCACTCTCACATGTCGGGAGTATACCTCACTGAAGCCAACATGGCACTCATCACTCGACAGGATCCTTCCTACAAAAAAAAATTAAGACAAAGGATAAATACGGCGTAAAAATTTCGGAGGAATCGATAACAGACTTGTTACTTACACGGAGTAGGTGGCTTCGCCCCAAGGGGAATAATGTCACCTTCGTTAAGAGGAGAACCGAAACGAACTACCTCCAATTCATTCCTTTGCTCATCGCCTTGATGAGGGATAGTACCTTTTTCGACATCATCTACCTCGATGTCCTCTTCAGCATTCTCAATCTCGATGTTCTCCTCGTTTTCATCCTCGGTGTTGTCAGCCTCGGTTCCCTCCTCGGAGGAAGAATCAGAAGGGATGCCTTCATTTCCCCCTTCAGCCGTGTTCTCAGGCAGATCGAGATGACTAGGCCATTTATCTTTAGGCCACGGATGAGCAATACCTAAAGGAGGATGATTTTCAAGTTGAAGCTCTTCCTTGAATACAGTGCCATCCGGGTTCAACAATACATCCTTCTTTTCATCCCAACCATAGCCCGTGAGATCCCGGGTCACGAGTTTCTCGGGCTCAACTGCCGAAAACCCGACGTGCTCAGGTCGGAACGGATAAAAACCCCCCATCACCTTGAGATAGTCGTATACGGTATGCGTCATTATTTCCTTACACGCATAAGGGACGGCTTGCGCAAAGGCTTTGCTGCCCAAAAACTTGCTGAGGTGTTCTTTTGGCAAATTCTGCGCCTCATCTTGTATACGCGCAATTTCAGATCTCGCCTCCTCCAACTCTTTGGTCCGGCCCTCGAGCTCAGACTTAAGACGAACAATTTTGCTCTTGTGCTTTTCAATTTTCGCCTTATAACGCTTTGCCTTTGCCACGGCTTCTTTGCGTCCGGCATCCGACGTCATGCCTATGTACCGTGCGAGCTCGTATTTCGCCTCGTTTACGGCAGCTTGGCCAGTGGCTACCCTCCTTTCCTGATCTTTCCTTTTTGCCAATTCTAGAAAGTGGCTCCTCTCCAGAATCGCCCTATTAAGCGTCTCTTGATCAGTGGTAACAGCAAGAGCGCCGAGCTTATTATGCTCAAGCGAATCTTTAAGGAACCCGAAGTAAACCCCGGCGTCATGCAACGACCTTAACACCTGACCCACGACCTGGTCCGGGTGCTCCTCAGCCCATTTCTTTTGGTATTGGGTCGTGGTTAACCTGAAAGTTTCCCGAGAATAAGCGGCACGAACCTCGGGATGATCTTCCTCGCTCTGCATACGGGAATGCCCGGGAAGATAGGCTAAAATACTATCTGGGAACCCCTGAGAAATTCCAGTCCCCCACACAAACCCAGTATGTCGCCCCTGATCAGAAATTTTCGACTCCAGGAACTCCTTGTGGTCCTCTGCAGGATCCCACACGTCGTTCGCTGCGTCTTCGATGATTTTCTCTAGCTCCTCTTGCGCAGCCTTAATCTTAGCTTGGTAAGATTCCTCCACCTCGGGTTTCCCCAAAACTATCCCAGAACGAGTCTTTTGTTTCTTGGGCTCAGGTTCCGTTATCACGATGTCCTTCCCCTTTTCTACCCTCGTTAACCTCGGAGAAGTTTCTTTCCTCTTCTGAGAAACCCCAAGTTTGGAGGAACTGGAGGCACCGCCTTTCGTGCTTTTGACGGCAGCAGCGGAATTGGAGGATGACTTCGGAAGAGCGGCTGTTTCACTGGCAGGAACCGATTTAGGAGCCTTCCGAACCTTGGCGGGACCCGACTTTGAAGTCTTCGGAACCCCCGTTTTCTTAATGAAACCGTCCTCGGGATTAGCGAAGAGCGGAATTGGACGAATAGCCTTCCAGGGCAGTGCCATAAAACCGCGGCCTGCGACATAAAAAGTATGCAAGAATTAACAATTTACCCATAATAAAACGAAATAAAAGAACATATGCGATATGCAGATATATCGGTACGAATTCAAAAAAATACTAACTTGTGAAATAACCATCAAGAAGTCTGACGATTTTTAATTCATCTGATGTCAGAAGTGGACGAGACCTCGGGATCAAACTTTTCTTTTTCAAGGGGCGCCAAATCCTTCGTATTTCATTAAAACACTTCAAATCGGTGGGATTCTGAAGATATACCCAACCACTATTCCAATCATCCGCCTTGGACAATCTGTCAAACAACGTGACTTTACCACGCTTCCGAATTGCAAGATGACTATCATTATTATACAAGGGAGCGAAGTAATGAAAGAACAACCCTATACTCGGGAAATGTGACCTTAACTCGGGCAGGAAATCAAACAAAAACTTAAAACTCATGATATAACACCATGCGGGTGCGGTTAACTGCGCAGGGGCCACGTCGAGATGTCGTAATATCTCCCGCACGAACTTAGAAACCCTTATTTTGAAACCGCATTTCGGCATTTTCCAATATAGGCACATCCCGAGATTCGAGTCATGCGCTCGGTCATCCGGGCCCGGGACTCTCAACTGCAATACGTGTCGCGGATATTCCTCCCTATCCGCTTCATCCACGAGTTCCTCATAAAAGGCATCAGCATAAGCCTTATATTGGACAACCAGTTTAGGAGAGATGCCGGCGGATGCTTCAAAAATTAAATCATCCCTATGACCATCCCGGGGGCCAGTAGATTTTTTCCCGGTCTTCGCAGGCCCCCGAGACGTTCCTGCGGAAGTTACAACGAGTTCTCCCCGAGACGGACTTTCTCCATCCCCTTCATTCCCTTCGCTGTACTGATGAGATAGTGGGGGGGACTCCCACGAAGCATAGGGCGACGAATCCCGAGGTCCACCTTGTTCCTCGGCTATTTCTAAATTTATAAAGAAACAGGATTGGCTTAGGTACTCGCTATTCTTTATTTCTATGGTATTACATTTACCGAGTTATCAATTATTACGCGATTGCCAAGATTAAGTCACTAATCCTAAAGGTGGATAACCTCACCATATTTAAAGTGGTCAACTACATTACAGTCGACCTCGGCGATGTCCATGCATAGTCACAAATAGGATTAATGGATGTATGGTAGACTACCGAGGTGATAAATAATTACCTTGTATTGAAATTTCTAACAACTCGATCTTCGTCCGACGTCGTTTCCGCGGTACTCTGAGTGCCCTCAACTTCCTCCGCTAATACCGAGATTTTTTTTTTTTTTGCTCTTTCGCTCCGAGGTTGAATTGCTCAAAATATACGATAATGAAAGGCTGGGTCGGGAGGAGATATATATAAGGGTCCCTATTTTTCCCGCTCAAAACTTGCGCGAATTTCGAAAATGAGTGACGAAGCGTCGCGTTTCATCATGGCGACGCCTCGATTCCCGCGCCGTATCAAGGGAATCGGGTTTTTACCGAGTTAACGCGTGCCACGTGTCACACGGGGATTGCGCCGTAACCTCGTATCTCTGACGGACTTGACGGTTGATTTGATGGCTGACGACAGTTAACAGAAGACGAGGCGTCGACGTAATTAATGCCGACACACTATATATAACCTCCGTCTCCCTTTAACGGGACATCCAGCGATCCCAGATATAACTTCTAATTCGGATTGTAGTAAGATGGCGACTAATAAAAATATGAAGGACGACATTAAGGAGGAGAAAGAAGACATTCCATCACCACACACATCTCCCCAACATCAGGATCACGAGGTCAACATCGAACAACCCCCAATTAACTTTGGGGAAGAAGAAGACGACCCGTTAGCCTGGGATAAGTGTGCTGTTTGCAGAACCCGAGGAAACTATCGGCACATGTTCCATTGTGACGGATGCGAAGAAGCTTTCCATCCCGGATGTCTGGCCCGCAGATCACCTCGGAACCATGATGATCCCCGCTTCACATCCTTCACCTGCAGGAGATGCCGGGATCAAGAACGCCGGGTCAAGCGCTCCCGCCTTGAATAACCGTAGTCATATATAGAATATCGCGGGAATAGTCCGCCTTTTGTTAAGTGTTAACTTTTCAATTTGACTCATATGTCTATCTCGTGACATTTAGCCGAGATCTTTATCTCGTGTTGTTTTAATTATTATATATGTTTCTCGCATAAGTATTTCATTCCTGCTTAAATATCGTCTAAACATGAGTCAGTTTAACTATCTCGAAAAATACGCCGAAAGCTTGTTATGTCGTACAACTAACACAACACCCAATGACATTTATGGCTAATAGCTGGCGGCTACCTATTTAGGCAATATGGCCCACATCATTTATGGCAATATTTTCTCTAAACGACTATAAATACCAGACTCACCACACGGTAAAAGGCACGTTTTTTACTCTGCACCGTTTTCCCATTCCTTAAAACCTCCGAGATGCCTTTCAAGAGAGTTGTTTCCAAGAACAAAACACCCCTTGATCATGGTCATAGCCGTGATGTCGAACCATCAAGGCACGGCCACAACATACCTCCCCCTAGTCCTCGACATTCTCGGGACACAATACGGGCCCTATCTCGTCCCGAGAGATGGACCCTCCTCCAACATTTTCCCGAGAAAGATTTGGATTGGATGCTCGAGAATGAGGACTTCCAAATTGGTGACCTAATTGACCTCACCCTTGCTAACGCACCCTCGTTCACCAAGGAAGACGAGAACGACACTTATAAATTCGATCTCATGCCCAAGCTGCGTAGGTGCATCATCTGCCGCAACAAAGAAGCCAAACATGAGATGGTGAAATGTCGGGGATGCTATAAGTGGAGTTGCTTCACCCATTACGACATCCAAGGTAGGTCGGACCCCCGTCGTCGGTTTTGGAAATGTCCTGGGTGTTTATCACGCAATCCCGGAGGGCCAACATTACACACCGCCACCGAACCCGAGCTCATATCGGATAACCTTTTTGAGGATACCGACAATGAGAGGATGTAAGTGTGATTTTCAACTTAGAGAAGCGACATCACACCCGTCTTTTTGCTGAGCATGGACAACGTGGTGCTTGGAAGGCGTGACATGACAGAAGTGGAAACATACTTCCTGGCACTGCGTTAAATCATGTCATGTTTAGTCTAATTAGGCGTTGTATGATTTCGATATTTTACTCGATCGAGGCGTTGTATGATTTCGATGTTTTCTTATATATTTATGCTTGTTATGCTATTACGATATCAATGATTACTTATCATTTTTCAGATTCACTTCTTTTACTGATCTTTGGCTAACTCGGAAACCATGTCGCTTACAAAAAAAAAAAAAAAAAAAAAAAAAAAAAAAAAAAAAAATGGCAGGAAATATGTTAACACATTAATTGTCGGATACGTACCGAGATTAACACATTAGTTGTTAGGCATGAAGCAAGACATGTACCCGACATATGCTACGTCCGAGTTATTACAACATGATTAATACACTAACGTCGGTAATAAAAATCCTCGACACTAAGTACGCTTAGTTGTCTCAGGTTACTCATTATGATAACACATTTACTTCGGGTTACTCATCCGGGGTAATTGACCGACATGTTTGAACCTAGATAGTACATCACTAACACAGATAACATTTAATAAAGTTTGTTTTACGAGTTATCCACCCTCAAGTCGAAAGCATCTCGCTGATGCATTCCGACTTCGGGGGCTAATGATAGGGCCATGTTCCACAGGCCCTTTTATTTACTGGGCCATGAAAGACTGGGATTCGGACCTTACAAGGCCAACCCGACGTCATATGAAAAAGCCCAGAAACTTATTAAGCCGGGGCCCAATATGCCGGCCCCAAACCAGAGCCTCAATATAGGCCCATGCCAACCGACTTACGGGATAGCCGGGAAACGGCTAGCTTAATGCCCACGTCCCAGAAACGGCTGGTTTAATGCCCACGTCCCGATAACGGACGACATAACTGCCCACGTTCTCCCATAAACGCCCGAGATGGCAGTTATGGCTAGACTATATAAGGCAGTGATTCCCATGAAACGGGGGACGCAATTTTGAACTAAGAGAGAGATCATACAGGTTAGAGTCCGAATCTCTCACAATCCATCCCGAGTTCCTAACTCAACCCACACCTCGGCCTGCCATCCCTCGGCAGGACGAGTCCAGTTCAGCCCAAAACTTCCATACGGCCTCATCTCCCGAGATAGGGCGTATCACAGGTAAATTCTTGCTTAATATCTCTTTGTCATTCTATTTCTAATTTGTTTATTTTTTCTAAGAGCACAAAATATTGATTGATCTTTTTAATTTGACAGGAGATGGATCCTGAGCATATAAAGCAAGAAATATCTAAATTAGAGAGTCAATTGGGACCTCTACGGTGCACGATTCCAACTTCCAGGACTGGACCTCTGCTTACATGTTTTGGACCTCTGCTTACATTTTCCTCTCGAAGAAATTGTGTGCTGATACCAAGATATCTCCATTGTTTTGGAGGTCTTGCTAGCTCTACTTCTAGGGAGGGAGAGCATGATATCATTTGCTCTACCTTATTTTGTTGGTTCATTTGTTTTATTTTGTTTCATTTCTGGTACTACATATACGGATTTCTTATTTAATTAAGCTTTGTGTGTTTGCTTATTTATTTAGTTTTAATCTCAGTTAAGACTAATAATAAAGGAATAAATGTTAGCTTATTTATTTAGTTCATTCGTCATTGGGTTTGTTTGCTTATATATATATATATATATTATGTGTGAGTGGTTGGTGATAAATCATGCTTATTAATTTGTTATATAAATTAAGTTCAATAGTTTTCAGTTTTTAAAATAACACCCAAGGAGTTCGGATGCTAATTAATTTATAAAGTAGATCAGAAATTAAGTAGTATTATTATTTTAATCATTAAAATTGTTATTTATTTATGTATTTATTTTTGGAAAATCAAAAATTGCAAGTGTTGGTAATTCGGATAGGTTTTACGATTATAATTTCAAATATTAGTCCTTACCAGAAACAACTAAATAGATCCAAGAATAATGTCAATCCTGTTAATATTATTGTCCTACTCATGTAAATGTTTGACATATATTGTATTTTTCTAAAACTTAGTAATATCCATCATTTCATTAAGCCTAATTACATTTCTTGGACCTCTTGATTGTCAAGGGGGCATATCGATCATATTCCCCAACTCTAGGCCTCAAGGTCCAAAATCATTTTGATAGTTTTGTTAAATTAAAGCTACCTACCAGCATATAAATATCCAACAGTACCTATTTTTTACCTCATTAAAATAAGTTAGAAATTTTAGAAAGGCATCTAGCCAGTTGACTTAATTTTTCTTTAGGGATTTAGTAATTATTATTAAAGTATATGCATTTACACAAGCAATCACACGATCGAGCAATCATACAATAAACAACATGAGCCCAATCAAGCATAAACAATAGTGAAATCGTATGGCCAATTCATGATGGTCTGTCTTGCAAGAATCGCATGGTAATATGTCTTTGAAGTCTCCTCTTGACTATAACTTGCTCTCATTAATTGGTTTCATTTTTCATATCTGTAATTATATATAACCAACCTACTACTCTAATAGTAATGAATATCAATTAAGAATTACATTAAAGTACTAACTATGATGGCTCGCACGCCGTATAAACAAACATGCATGCTATTCACTTGAATCAAATTCTAGACATATGGGATGGATTCATGTAACGAGATAATTTATAAAGCGCTACGGATACAGAGGAGGTGGTTAGCAATAGCTGGGGATTAAGGAGAGGGGAAGAGTCTTCCTTGTTGTTTCACATGGGGACTCTTACTTACCCTATAAATTAATTCAAGATAGAAAATTTTCTTGGGTTCATTACTCCAAACCTAATTTCTTATCAATCTCATCAATTTAATTTTCTTAGATCATTCTAATCATTCTCGGGTTCCTTTAAAACTTAACCCCTCATATAAACCACAATGTTTATCCGTGTAATTCATCAATGCAATTGATTTAATTAATTAAGATGCTAATCTCATTGGTATTGTTCGGCAAGCACATAATAAACTTCTTTAGAGCTCCTTAGTAGTTATAAACTTGCCAAACAGTCTCTTTTCATCACACAGAAATGGCCTCTACTAACGCCCAATTTCTAACGGTGGGAATCGATCTTTTTAAAACCGATAGACTAAACATGTTGTGGCAAGTTGGTAAATATGATGGAAAAATCTTCTATCGGTTGTGGCCTCAGTAATCGATACAAGATTTAGCAAACTTTCTTCTATCGGTGGAAGTAAAGCAACCAATAGAAGAGAATTAGCTTCTGTTACCGGTTATGGAGAAGCAATCGATAGAAGAGTCTCTAGGTTGTCTTCTATCAGTTCCAAACTTCGTACAGATATAATATTAATTAGGTTTATTAACCGATTTCTTCTGTCATCTATCGGTTTATGGTTTTGTACTTATAGAATATCACTACCAGAATTTTCGTTTGTAGCATGGGTAAAACTTAATTGTTACATGGGTGTGAATGTCCATGCAAAAGAATTGGCATTTCTGACACAATAATATCTGTTGCATGGGTGTTCCATGGTAAAAGTAACGCATGCAAAAGATTTGATATTTATCCATGCAATTGTCTCTTATTGACCCATGCAACTAATAATTGACGACCCATGACCCGCCAGCGACGCCTAATAGTATATTTTAATGAAGGTCCATGCAAAAACAAAAAAAAGTACCCATGTAACAAGTCTGCAGAACTGAGACCCAACAGTTGCAAGGGTTTTTCCATGTAACAAGTTTTGATGATTCTTTGTTTATTATTTTATTTTAAAGGTCCATGTAAGAAGTCCTACACTACCCATGTAATAAGTCTACAGAATTGAGACGAAACTGTTCCAAGGGCTTACTCATGTAACAAGTTTTGATGATTCGTTTTTTATTATTTTATTCCAGAGGTCCATGTAAGAAGTCCTACACTACCCATGTAATTAATCTGAATTGTCGAGAAATATTAATTGCATGCGACTACTCATGCTAAATGTTTTAAATTCCTGGACAGAGTTTTTCCTGTATATATTTGATCTCTCCTTTCAAATTGAATATATTTTGTATATCATAACAATATGAATTACAATAGTATATTGAAAATTAAATGAGATGCACAAATAATTCGGAAACTTAAATTGTAGAACCTTTTCCTTTTGGTCTTAAGAATAAACCTTAGAAAGTCATCGAGATACAAAACAATTCCAATTCACCAAATTAATATACAAAACAATTCACCAAATTGTCATGCAACACATTACACAAAAAATATGATTTATCAGGCATTCTTAACATCCTGTAAGGTACTTAGGCTTAGGCTTCTGAGGTACATCCTGTAAATCAATAAGTTTGGTCAAAACAATGTATTATATTTCTTAACATGCTTTTGTTCTAAACCAAATAAAACACATGACATTATAGTTACTACGATTTATAATGAATCCTCAAAGTTTGGCCTTAGGAAATGCAAAAACTGGTACAATAGTGCTGCTGGTGCAGAACTTCCCTATACAAAACCTCAAATTCAACTCAGTTAAAAAATCCATATAAATGTGAAATAAATCATGGTGAAAGATCTTAATATCCTGAGAATTTTGGTACCAAGAACACTCAATTTGGAGTTGTCGTTTGTCCTGTGTAAATTATACAAAACTGGCTGTCAGAATCATGAAAAACTGGTACAGAACCAAAACTGGAACAAAACTGATCTTGAGAAAAACTTAAGTTTGGCATAGCTCTAGGCAATACAATGAGTTGAAATTAATTGTGGGTGCAGATCATGACTTCCTGAAATTTTAGATACAGAAAACATCCAATTTGGATCTATGGTTTGTTCTACACAAAAATAACAAAACAACATGTCAGAATGATCCAAACTGCCAAACTCGTACCATTCATCAGTCTCGTACCAGTCGTCACAGTCTCGTACCAGTATGGTCATAGCATCCTTCTCCTTGCCATTAGAATCAGTCAGCCATTGCCCCCAAGTAAAACACCCTGGACCATCGTATCAGCGCGATTCTTTTCAGCCACATTTAGCTCAGAAACCACTCTCCTGAACCATTGAGAAATTGTGTTTTTCAAGCTACCTAAAAAATAGTAAAAAAAAGTTCTAAAAAATACATAATTTGGTCTCGAAGAACATTTTCATGTGAAGATCATGTTGAATGGTTCAGATCGACTATTTGAACTTGAAAAACAAAAATACAAATCCATAGTATAGGCCAATCAACTCTTTGCAAAGTAGCATAGCCTCACTCTTATTATTTTGTAACAATGCAGATAGTGTGGTTATTGTAGTGCTATCTATGTGCACCAAGTAGCAACATGCATGTAATGGTATAAATCAGTACAAAAACGGCCTCTTCTATGTACCTCTAAAACAAATTAAAGGAAAAGACTATTTCATAGATAAAGAGAAACTAATCAAGAAAGCACTCATTGTTTTATCATGGCTTCCTGAAAAATGTATGTTGAAATCTGTCTGGGGATTTTGCAAAGTATCCCTCTGCAGCAGGTGGAGTTCCTTCTAGAAAAAACGTGTCACTATGTCAGATAACCCCATGTAGTGTCTCAAAATTAATTGAAACCCCTTTAAAATCTAAAAGAAGCAAATTACCGCTCAAATTTAGCAAAGGGAACACAATGGACGAATAGCAGTGCCACTTGTACTGGGGATGAACTGGATGTGAAGCCTTTCTGCCTTGACTGGAGAAGGGTTGTTGTACTGGTCTGTTAGAAACACCATGAAAGACGGCATCCGACCAACAGTTGATGAGGCTAACCCTGACCCGTTAGCAAAGCTTTTTGACCCGTCACAATAACCTATATTCCATTTTACAAAATCATTATTGCTATGTGCATCATATTAAAATCCTTAGTAGCCAAACATAAACATACCTATGAAACTTTGTATTCATACACCAAATGTGATGAACTATAACTCATTCCTGCATCAAAAAAATCGTAAGGTAAAATTCTCCTGGTTCTGATACTGTAAAGGAAAGCAACTGGGTTGCCACAACCACCTCTTGAAATTTCATATCTGGTATTGGTACAGAGAGGTTTGAGCTCTTCTTAATTACTCGGGAGTCAAATGGGTGCAAACCCGGCATAGGATTCCCAAATGAGCTCTTCTTAATGCAAGTACACCTAATTACCTAATAATTTTGAAATAGGAATCACGGTTATGTCAGCAATGACTGGCAAATTGTTGCTAATTTTAATTATTACTCTATCAAATCTATCTGTACTAAATCATATGAACTTGAAGCTGGCTATTTTTTACGAATTTACTTTGCTTTATTTTATTTCAGTTTCTGCTAATGCTTGATAAATTCAGGGACAAAAGTGTCAATTTTTGGTTGACAGCAAATGTCTAAAAGATGCTTACTGCTAAATACAAACATGATAAATATTTCATGATGTTTCCAAACATATAGAAATAAAGCTTTGTTATTTTTTAGAATTTCCCATTAACAAGAATTAACAGTTCTCGGGTCAATAAACTAACCAAAAAATATCTACTTCTAACAAATTCAAAAGAAAAGTAATCTGAGTGTAATTTCAGTTAACTAACCTGGATCAAAGACGAAATGAAAACTAATAACTTCTACCAACAATCATTGACGAAATAAAAACTGGATCAAAGAAGATTTCTCCCAAATTAACAAGCCTCTTAATATCAAAATCAACAAAGCAAGGTAACACTGAGATCCCGAACCTAATGCTGTTCGAATTTGAAACACCACTGAGTACATCACAATTAGTTCAGGGAAGACAAAAGAAGAAGAAGAAGAAAAAATAGACACTTACAGAAAGAGTTGAGAAGCATAGACTAAACAATTCGAGGAAGAGAAGGGTAGCAGTCTCTCTAAACCACTAGTTGATCAACTGAAAGTTATAGCAAACCGCAAGCCCTTGTTGACCCCCTTAAAATTGATGGCATCGATGTTAAATTGATAAACATAGTTGTTCCGCGGGAGAAATAAATCTAACAATCAGTAGAGAGGAGACTTACCCGGCAGTAGAGAGGAGACAGATGGCGGAGGAGAGAGGAGACGGAGCGGAGGAGAGACAGAGAGCGGAGGTAGGCGGGGGTCTAGGTTTGGTCTGGACTCGGGACTTGGGACTTGGGATTCGGGAGGAGATGGAAAGAGAACTAGCGCAATTTTTTGTGGTCGATCTGAGGGGGAATTCGATAGGGGTCCAGATCTCTAAAGTAACTCATATTTTTACTTTTCAGCTGGACCGTTTGATCAGAATCCAGTTCCTTCAGTATCCGTGTGAGAACAAATTGGACGGTCCGGATTCATAATCAAAATTGGGTTAGTTTAGGGGATCCAAATTCGAGAGGGAAATGAAATTTTAGGCGAATAGAAGAGGGAAAACCCAAAATTCGTTCTCTGTGGGTGGCGCAAAAAATAAGAGGGAAATGAAATTGAAATCCATTAATAATATGTACACTTCATCACATATTATATGGCTCATATTCACAACTCTAATATGATTCTAAACACTTGTACAAAATTAAATATGAAAAAATAAAATAAAAATTAAAAACTAGTTTTTTACATTTTCTATTTACAAATCATAACAACCATTGACAATTTTATAGAATTTCATTATTTGTAGCCTCTTCAAATTGAGCCAAAAATTGTGGGCCGTTGATTTTCGCATGAGCATTCAACGGTCGATCTGCAATAAAATAACCCCTAATTTCTTTTAAAATGATCAAGTTAGTATCAGGAACCTTAAAAACGAAAAAAAATTGAGTTCCAACAATTATACGGTTTGATCCAATGTCTAGTATTTATAGCCCTACGATATCATTATATTATGTCACTTGGATGGATATGTAAATGAACATCAAATTAGATCAAACTTACCAACAATGGAATTAATGGAACACTCTTTCATTTGAACGGTTTCGATCGACCAACGGACGACGTTTGTCTTTGTTCCTTCATTAACTCACCCAACAAGAGTTGATGTTCTATAGTCATGTATGTTTGACATAAATCATTGATGCAACATGCATGTACAACTATACAATTTAATTTCTCAAAAATATTTAATAATGCAATAAAAATGTTCTAGCATTATATTTTGATATAAATTTTATCAATATCATTCTAAATTGTTGTCATTTTAATAATTACCATTTGAGTAGAACTAAGGTGTGATGTGCTCACCAAGGGGGTTTGGTGAGCACACCTCCAAAAAACGCATTTTCAAAGTTCAAATAGTCGATTCGAACCTTCCAACGTGTTCTTCATATTAATATGTGCTTGGAGACCAAATTTTACATTTTTTGGAAATTTTTTACTATTTTTTTAGAATTTTTGAAAATCAGTGTTTTTTGAATTTTTTTTTATTTAATAAAAAGCTGATGATTTTCAAAAATTCTAAAAAAATAGTAAAAAATTTCAAAAAAAATGTAAAATTTGGTCTCCAAGTACATATTAATATGAAGAACACGTTGGAAGGTTCGAATCGACTATTTGAACTTTGAAAATGCATTTTTTGGAGGTGTGCTCACCAAACCCCTTGGTGAGCACATCACACCTTAGTTCTACTCTTACCATTTTATCAATATGATAGTCAAAATACTGAACTAGTTAAATTTATAATAAATAAAACCAACATCAAATATTACTCATAAACATCTAAACACATATGTACCATCAATTATAATTTTTGACTATATCTTTGCATTTTCTATTCCCTTTAATTCCAACGTATCATATGTAATCGTAAACATATCAAATTAGTGGAGTTAGGCGGTACAAAAGGTTGGTCAAGGATGATTGATACAGGTGTCCCATGCAACTTTGATACTAATTTGTATTTTCACAAAACATGACTTAATTATTTAAAGAATTAAACTTGACTTATAAATACTAAGTTTTTAATTCACATGTTTTTATGTAATTTGACATTTCACATCAATTAAATTATACATATTATTCATTCATGGAAAAATACTCGAATGATATGGCAATTTGGTCAAACACTAAGTTGATATGGCAATTTGATCAAACATTTCTACAATTAAATGAATGTAATGCTCTTTAGTTTGAATGGTTTCGATTGACTAACGGATGACATATTTGACGTGCGCTTTTATCAACTCACAAATATTTACACATATCGAAAAGGTAAATAATAATGAAATTTTATAAAATCGACAATAATAAGTAAGATTTGGTCATGAAAGCTGTAAATAGTTGAAAATATATTTTTAAATTTTTTTTCATATTATTTGTTGTACAAATTAGATTTACATATGTACAAATTCAACATAAATAAGCTAATTTCGAATGTCCAAACTAATTTGTCAAAATTTTCACTTATCTCTTAAACTTTTGCAAAAATTACTTTTCTTAAATAAAATTCAATCTGTATAAACTAATTCTATATATACAAATTATTTTGCTAACTTTTTTATTTCTCTTCGTAGCAAAAATTTTAAACCCTCTGCCAAAAATTTCACCCTCTCTGCCAAAATTTTAATTCCCTCTCGATCTGGGCGGGTACTCAAATTCCAAAATTTTCATTTCCCCCAAACCCTACCCCCTACGAACCCATATCCTCCCAGGTACCTGAAAAGGGAATCTTTTACAGTGAGCTATTTACGGTTTGAGATTAACTCTCAGCCGGTTTGGGATTCGGGCTAATGCACGGGGCAGTATTGTTTGGCTTTGAGATGCGTGCCAAGTTAAAAAGATTCCCTTTGCACGGGGCAGATCTAGTAATTGTAAAAGATTCCCTTTTCAGGTACCTGGGAGGATGTGAATTCTACCCCCTACAGAGTGCGTATCATCTGAGATATCTCATATTTTGCGTGACCGACGTGTACGGTGCCTATTTGGGCATAACGCAAGCCAATATTATTTGAGCTTTGAGATTCATGTATAACGTATTTGAACGGTTGATATTTGTCAAAAAGTCACACAAAATGTGAGATATCTCAGAGGATTCGAATTCCCCCACACCGCTCTCTATCTCTCTTACTCTCTATTCTCTAACCTAAGTTCTGATTCCCTCAAAAAAGAAAAACCTAAGTTCTGAAACTGGCGCCGTCTCTTGGCGAGTCTCTCTCTCCCAAAACCCTCCAGCCAATTTGAGCTTTGCATCTCTTAACTGGAGTACAGTAGTCAGTAGGCTTCTCGTGCCAACCTTCCGACAGTGGGAACGACACCTCTCCTCCCCTTCTCCCTCCTCCTCCACCAACCCTCTGATGTCGCAATCGCACTTTAAGTTCTCTTGTCGGCGATTGGCCTTGCTTCGATCCACACAACTTCACCCAGCTCGAACCCACCGCTCAAGCTCAGCCCTCCGTTTAAGCTTTCTCTCTTTCTCTTTCTCTCCCCCCTTCTACTTTTCTCCCCTTTTTACTTCTTCGTATGACTTCAATTAATTCTATTCAATCTTTTCTTTTCTTTAGAAATTGACACCTGTAACATATCATCCAACACACAACAGGACACTTCCACCTCCTAATCAAGGTCAATTTCTTTATCACTTGTTCTTGAGTTGTTTTTATCTCTGATGGCTGATTGTATATGTATTTAGTATTGTGAGAAATTTCAGTATTATATCTGTTTTTAAGGGGTTCATAGAGGCTTTAGGCTTAGGAAATAAATGTGGTGCATGAGTCAGGTCCTCTTACTCACTCACACTTATTAGTCGCTACTTATGGAAAAGAGTGGAAGGTAATGAAACATTTCTTTGCACTTAGGCATGAGAATTGCAATATTGGCTGAGAGGCTGCTATGTTCAGGTGCCGGACCTTGTGATTAGCAATATTGAGCTCTCTAATAGCCTGAATCAAGCATCAATAATGTATGACACAATGAAAGAGGAAAGAGCATTAACTCCAATTTGGGCCAGTACATGTGGGTACTGCCATACTGGAAGTGGCAGACATGGTAACTAAACCCAAAGTTGGAGTTACCTAGCTCAAAAGAATTATACCATATCACTAAATGTTTTTTTATGTTACTGTCTGTTGTCTTTTCTATAGGATATTTAAGCAATACCTAGCTTTCGTGGGGGTAAACCAAATGGCTGGTGCTCTTTTTCGATTTATGGGTGGACTTATTAAATCAAGTTAGGAAACCAGTTGTTAGAAGTTATCACAAATATTCTGATATAATTTAATTACTTTGGCATAGGCAGGTCCTAGAAGCCGGGCCAAGGTTGTGCCTCCTGGCGTATATCAACCCTTGGAGAACACTAGTCAACCTCAACAGGTCCATTACTTATATTCTTACTCGATACATTGTCAATTGGTAGCTGGTACCATTAATTAGCAGAGTGTGGTTTTGTGTTGCAATACCTTCTTATTCTTTACTAAATGAGTTCACAATTTGGGAAATAGTGGAAGATTATCACAATTTTAGTCAAATTCATGCTCCCTACTGTCATTTTAAGAGTGGGGGAGTAACATTAAAAGAATCTCTAAAAGAATAGTAGTTATTATTTCTGTACTATATAATAAATTGCTGAAATTATTTTCTATTTTGTAGGAATATGATAGGATCCGAATAATAAACTTATTTTCAAAGTGGGACTGGAAGCAACATTTTCATGTCTTGGATGCTATAGTTCTTCAAGGCAAGTGCATTTTCATTTTCTGAAACTAGGATAATAAGCAACCTTTCAGCATGACCTGTAAAACAAAATGAAAGCAAAATTAGAAATCCTTGAGTCCTACTTGTTCAGTCTTTTAATTGCATTATCTTCTCTATTAGAAATTTTTTTTTTCCCCAAAAATATCTTTTAACTATTTAATTATTCAGGACGGGCCGTGAAGCGAGGCAGCAAAGCGACCAGCCCCCTCCAGATGTGCCGCGCACGATGCACTTCGCAATACCCGTCTCCGGCCTCCGCCTCGGTCCTAGGTTTTTGCTCTTCTCCAAGGTTTTTTCTCTCTAACTCTCCCTCTTCTCTGAGAACTCTTTCTCAATTTTCTGATCTCTGAGTCGCTCAACACTCAACCTGTTAGGGTTTTCTTTTTCTTGTGTGCCTCGGTGTCGCTTGTGCTTCTTCACTTTAAATTTACTTGTGTGTTCTCAATTTTCTTTGTTAAGCTTTGACTGAGTCGATTTTTAGTCTAATTGGGAAGGGGAATGAGGGCCTTGCTAGCTCATACTTAGGGGAAAGAAAGTGATTTTTATTTTGAACTGATTTGTGTGGGAGTTGGATCAGTCACAAAGGTGAGATAATATTAGCATAAAAATAGATTAATCATTACTTTGGACACAGTACTGGTATGCATGACCTAACAGCACAATCTAGGTATCAAGTATTGATATTAGCATAAAAATACTGATATGCTTTGGATACAGTACTGATATTAGCATAAAAATAGATTCATCATTACAATGGAGCTGGCAAAGGAAGAACAATATCTCTTGACTGTGCTCTTGTCGGAATTGAGGGCTTTCCTACATGGGTCATAAAAGATCAGGTATTGAATTTTACAAATTACAACAACTAATTAATCATAATTGTAAGTAACACCCGCTTATGTTCCAAGTAGAACTATACCAGTTTGGGTGATTAAAAGATGATGAAAATCCATTAAAATGAAGATAAATGCGCAAAAGATGACTGAATTTTCCAATAAAACTGTTTTCTATTAGGTAATAACCTAGCGCAGTGCTCCGAAAACAAGCAAGAAAACAATAGTGGTCCTTTTTGTCTCTCTTCCATTAGGTAATAATTGTTGTATTAGAACTGTTTTCTAGAGGTTATGCTTTAGAATTGTTACGTTTTCTAGAGGTAAAAAAACTATTACATTTTCAAACTATATATTTTCTATTTTATGGTGCCTTTTGTTTTATTTTCAGATTTACCAGCTCAGGAGTGTGCCCTTTATACTCTTTTGGTGGGTCATGTGAGGTTATGTATTTGATGCGACATTGATTATTTTCACATATGGTTATGTAAGGAAACCTTAGCAGATTTATTTTCTTGTTAACAATATACTTGGATAATTGTACAGATGGGTACAGGCACAAGTGTATTACATTAATGTGGTTGTTATGCTTGTCTATTTTTGGTACAATTCATGCTTGATGACAGTGTTTGTTAATGCATATTACAAGATTTCTCCTTAAATTGCAATGTGTTGTTACTTATGCTTTTTTAATTTCAAATACAAATGTTTAATGGGTGGGAATTGGTATCGTACCGGGGTGGTATACTATTGGTATTGGATTGTACAATTAGAAAATGGTGATTATTTTTTCAATTTCGGATCTATTATTTACATCGCAACATTTAACCAAATAAGCACGTACAAAACCCTAACAATTACGTAGGTGGGACCCACGTACCTGGCCATGCAATTAATCATGTGGGGCCCACTTTCGCTGCCCATGTAAAAAACCAGGTGGGCCCACGGCCTCTATCCATGCAAAAAACAAGTGGGACCCATATGAATTATCCTTGGAAATACTCACGTGGGGTCCACGTTCCTAACCTTGCAAATACTCACAAGCTAGCCTTGTAAATACCAAGATGGGACCCATACTTCTATCCTTGCAAATACTCAAAGGATATCCTTGCAAATACTTAGATAGGACCCACAGTCCTATCCTTGCAAATACTTAGATGGGTCCCACGTTTCTATCCTTGCAAATACTCTAGCCAGGCGCCAACCCTGAAAGTTTTTACATGCGTAGTTTTTCCATGCGGAAGCGCATGCAAAAGGCTGGAAAAAGGTATTTACATGCGTGTCCATGGAAATACTGAGTATTTACAACGGGGGTATAACCATGGGTAGTATTAACATGCGTTGGCGCATGCAACAAGCGTTTTTGGGGCTTGTTGCATGCGTATGCGCATGCAACAAGCCATTTTCATACCCATGCTACAAACGAAAATTCTGGTAGTGTATAGTGTATTTTTGTGCCTTTTCATGTTCCCAGTCTTTAATTCTCACCTCCTTCCTGCCAAATAAAATACATTTCTCTCTCATCTCTGTCTTCTCCTTTTTTATTTATCCATTCTCTCTTTTGCCTCTACTTAATTTTTAAACATGTTGTGGCAAGTTGGGAGAAAGATCTTCTTGGGCCGTTTATTTGGGCCTTATATTTTCATTCTGGATATATAGTGAATATCCGACTAATAGTTGTTGGACCAGTAATTACTAGTTACTTATTTTGTTCATTTAGTTGAACTATGAGATATAAATTAATCTTTAATAATCTATAAATAGAAAAAAATAGATGACGCAATTATTCGACAGGATAATTTTAAATTGGGTCACTAATATAATTATCAATTTATACATATTCGGATATTTGTTTACAAATAAATAATTGGTACTTAATGTTTACACTAATGTCAAGTTTGAGATCAATGTATAAATGTGTTGTCTCAGGCACAAGTGCACAGAGCAGCTCAGAATTTCAGCGAAGTACAACAATGTACACTACTTTCAATAAAAACAGGTGTGGTGTTTAAGTTAGTTCAAAGCTCCCAAAAAATGTGATTATGTAGGTAGTTTAACAATTGAAATGGCATGACTTTTCAAACATAAAAGACATCATAACATCAATGGAAAACTTTATTAATTACCCCAATAGCATTACATCGTGGAAGCATACATAATTTTCAAATTATGTATAAGTGACAATTGAATAGGGTGTTGGAGAAAACCTAAAAAATGAAGGAAATTCATAATAAATAATTAGCAGACCTCTTCGAAATTTGCAGTTTGGTTTTATATAACTGATCCAAAAAACATAACTATTAACTATAGTTGCCCCAGTGTGGTCTCAATCTCCTTATCGCCAGCATCCTCCTATGGCCCCCACAGGAAAGATGGCAGCACATCATCAAGATGCCCTTACATCCTACCATGTCCACAGGAAGACCATTGAAGAATTCTTTCATGTCATGAGACCACCGCACACCCTTCCGGCAACGAAGCCACACCGGAAATGCAAAGCAAAGTGAGATGGCAAGCTTGACAAAGGAGAGACGATTATGAAGTTCTCACATAATATCTTCTATTAGAATCATGTTTGATCTGATGCTTTGTTTTTACGAATCCATTATAAAAATATACTTTCAGGTTAATTAAAATGTAACACACAACAACACCAAATATAATCTAAGTTTGTGATTTATTTATTTTTATAAGGTCCGACCGGTTGATCAAGGTAATCATTTTGTTCTTGAATGTACTTCTCTTAGAGAAAAATGAAGGTCAAACCTTTCAAATTCTAATATTTATGAAGTATGAAGGACCATATCGGTTTTCAATCCTGCGAGCCTTTACATCATTTGTACTTAAAGTTGTATCTCTGATATGCTAATTATATTCACATTTTTAATGAGTTTCTCACTACTAAGTTATATATTACCCTGATACTTCATATATAAGATTCCGTACACGTATCGGATAACGATACACGTCCAACACCTTAGCCAAAAGGCCGGGAAAGAAATGAGTTGTAAATGTGCTATGCCTTCTCTTATATAGCAACTCCGAAAGTACCAGCACAGGTCTGAAAAACTTGTGGGACTAAATGAGCACTCTGATCATTCCGACCTTTTGCTTCATAAACAAACCGGTTGCTTCTCTATGTAATTTAACGGGCCTCTGAGCTAATACATCCAGATAATTACAGGTTTTCTTTTGTTTCTCTCTTTATTATGCCCAGTTATTACGCATGCTTAGTCCCATTGAAGGCCCATTTTAACCAATTTCACCAATGCTATATAAGTGTTGAATGAATAATATAATTAAAATAATAAAAAGTAATATAATATATATATATATAATAGCCGTATTGTATCTTAGATTTTTCAAAATTTCAGTATCGCAGTATTCGTATCATATCCAATACGAAACCCGTACCCTATCCATGCAACATAGCTACTAAGTAAACCTTTTATATTAACAAATGTGAAATGGAAAAAAAAGGTAAGAAAAAGTAGAAATTAATGGAAGACTTAAAAATAAATGAGTAGATAATAATAACAAAGAGAAAAAAATAAGGGTGTGATCGGAACAAAACAGTTATGGAGTTTAATTGATTTTAATTCAATAGAATTCATCAATAATTTCACTACAAGTCAAAGTGACAGTACTTTTATTCTTATTATTATTTGTTAAACAAATACAATAACTGTCTTTTTAGGTGTTTTTTCTAAACTCAAGTATCATGAGTCTATTTTTCTGACAAACATATCATATTTACCAATAACCTCCTGCAAAAATGAAATAATTATAAAATTCATCAATAATGTGTTTTGAAGAAATATGTTGCACTAGAAATAATTATCAGACCGAACTGAAATACAATAGTATTGTGAGCACTCATCAATAAGTGTGATCTGCTCATGTAGTTTTACATCTTAACTATAAAGTGTGACTATTTATGAGATAGTTGCACAGTCCATATGGCATGATTTCTCAAATGTGAAATTATATATATAATCCACATAGAATTCTTCATAAGAACTTCTATATTTTAAGAAGCAAATTAAATTTGCTCCTCAAGAACCCAATATATGCATAATTGTGAATAAGATTTGTTCTTGCTTGGTAGATAAATATTGGAGAATATCAAAAAAAATAAACAAATGTATTTTTAAGAATAATCAATATAGACAAATTAGTTTAATAAACATTAATATTGCAATTATTGAGAAAATTCTTATTAAAATATGAACTTCTATGCTATATAAAATTTTGGGTTCCTGATAGGAGGGAAGTTCTACCTTAGTATAGTACCATTTGCACAAATGATTTTGCATAATATTGAAAATAAAAAGATAAGAAGATATTATTTTTTTATTAGACATTGAAAAAGCCTATGACAGTTTGTATTGCACGGCAACAACTGGAAGTTAATTGGAACAATTGCATCCAAGCAGAATATCCACAAAAAACATAACTATTAACTATAGTTGCCCCAGTGTGGTCTCAATCTCTTTATCGTCAACCTCCTCCTTTGGCCCCCACAGGAAAGATGGCAGCACATCATCAAGATGCCCTTACATCCTGCCATGTCCACAGGAAGACCATTGAAGAATTATTCCGTGTCATGAGACCACCGCACACCCTTCCGGCAACGAAGCCACACCTCATGGGTCGGAGTATGTCTACTTTAACTAATATAGAAAGAGGCAAGTGAAGAAAACTTTAAACATGACATATTAATTGTACATTGTTATTTTAGTCATCCTGGCATGGTGTGAAATTATCCTACGTTCCAGTTATTGTTGTAAAAAAAATTATATCTGATTTCTTGTTTTGGTTTTTTTTCTGAATGTAGTACGTGTCCTAGTAATAAAAATAAAGGCTCTACGTTAAATTGCAGTTTAATTAATATCAAAGAAAGGCTCTACGTTAAATTGCAGTTTAATTAATATCTCTGATTCATTCTATTTCTAATTTATTCAATTTTTCCATGAGCACAAAATATTGATCATTGCTTCTTGATTTGACAGGAGATGGATCTTGAGCACATAAAAGAAATGTCAAAAACAGAGATCCAACTGGGGCTGGCCTCTATGGTAATATAGATTTAACTATATAAAAAAAAAAGCTTTTGTTTAATTTTTAAAATTTTATTTCCTTGTCAGTGGAGGTTTTAGGCAAGCAGCAATTATCAGATATTTTTTTTATGATATTTTTGTTTGAGCGACTATTGTATTTAGGGTATTGATGATTTGGGATGATTTTTAAATGTCATTAAAGCTTATATTTGGCATCAAAATTGCATGTCAATTTTTCGCATTGAATAATATATTACATTGTTGACAAATTTATGAATCATAAGTCTAAACAAATGACAAAAAAGCTGAATAGAATTACTCGAAAAATAAAGTAAAACTATAGTAAATAAATAAATAAGCAGTCTGATGTATCATACTGATACAAAAAGGAGGAACCAAAAAACCCATCAAGTACTCTGTTTTCTTCTTTATTATTTTTTTCATTTTAATAAAGTTTTTTATTTTAATTATATTTAGCTTTTCTCTTTTACTAGTTAATTTTACCCGAACTTTTTGTATAATAAGCTGATATTGTACCTATGTCTATAAATATAACTTCAAAACTTGACCTCCACATTTCTTATAAAAAAGAACAAAAAACCCAGATTACAGGTTAGCAAACATAAATCATCATGCTTGTAGATTTTTAAAATGTTCACATGGACCGCATTGTTATGCATGAAACTTTTGCAAGGAGCGAGCTTTTACTAATTTGTCAAACTTCGTATTTTAAAACTGTGACTCTAACAAGCATTAAAAATATAAGGTACATGTGTAAAGAGAAGATAATTTTGATATACAATTATTTGACTATTAACAAAATTGGATTTCTTATTAACATATGCATGTATAAACAGAAAAAAAGAAAGAGGAGCTTGTGCATGATCAATCATGCATGTGTGCTTGATTGTTGATATATATAATTATCTCGCCAAATATGCAAATGATACTTCCTGCAAATATAATAAAAATCATTAGCAAATTGTCCATCTATTAATTTTTTTTATAAAAAAACTCTCTAGTTAGTACATTTATAAATACAAGTCTTTACTTGTTGTGATTTGAGATCAAAGAAAATTAATTAACCTAAATCGAGAAATATTTTTATTATTACTGACTAAATATAATGTGATAGTAATTGCCTCCAACGAGTAAGACATTCGGTAACCGATCAATCAGCAATGAAATTAATCTAATTATTGGCCATATTTTTAGCCATAATTCTTATTTATCAAAATTAACACTATCACTATGCCACATTCAGCTGCTTATTTCTATCAATTCATGCATTTAATTATAGTGCTTTATCATTATCAATTATACCTTATTTTTTTTTCTGTATCAAAATAGTAAACGAGTTGTTTCCACTAGTCCATATTGATCTCTTCAAGTCTGTGATTGAAATCTGCAATCAAATCATGTGAATCAAACTATTACATATTCTTAAAAATATTATGTTCTAATTGCACATGTAGTATGATGCTTAAAAGTTGTGAAATTCAAACTTAAAACACTATAAATATACCTTTTCAATTTTAACTCATATTTAACCGAATTTTCAAAGTTAATTATATTTTGAAAATTTTGAAACTTTTTGTTGTTTAATATTTCTTATAGAATCCTCTTTAAATGAATGAATTCGCACTAAACCAGAAAATGAGGAGAAAATAAAAATATTGGGGGAATGAATTAAAGCAAATGGAACAACTAGAGGCACAACAACCACAATAATAGATGAAGGTGCACAATAAGTATCAGCAAGCTAGACAGACAACAAACAATAAAAAAAAAAAAAATTGTGAGTTCAAAGATTTAGTAATTAATTTATGCAATGTCTCTGACTAATAGTAGGATTTTATGCAACATGGGCTGGATTAATAATCCTACTATATATAGTTCATTTCCAAAATAATATGTTAGAAGTGGATATAAATCTGTTATTATTCCAAAGGGATCACAGGACCCTGTTATTCCTATCACAACCGTTCAAAGTCTTTCATGCGCGAATCTCAAGGAAAATAATTTTTGGTGCCCAAATATCGACAAAGGTCAACGGCTGGGATCGGAATAACAGGGTCATGTTATCTCTTTGGAATAACAGCAGATTTATTTCCGTTAGAAGTACATTCATGATGTTATATACAATACATTGGTAATTGTTTTTTATTCAAAAAAAAAAAAAATTGATTTCCCCAGTTCCTTGTATTGTCATTTAGGTAGTTGGATACTGTTGGCAGCATTTATGGAGGCTTTTGTAACATTTTTACTTGTCAAATTTTGTAACAATTTCGAACAACTTTTCATGTGGTCTGTAGCACCAAAATCAACCATCCAATTTTTTTTAATTATGATTGACAAGGCATTGGATTTCATTAAATATGCTGAAAAATTAAATGAATCAAATAAATGATGATGCGTGTCTTAATTAAATTGTGAGAAACATTATGAAAAAAATTTAAATCATGAGAAATATTGTGATAATTATTTAATTGATGATGGGAATTGACTAAATGATGTTTACAATTAATTAGATTATGAGAAATATCAATGTTTTAAAAAAATATGCTCTCTTATCACTTTCCCTTTGATTTGATTTATATTATGGGCTTTGATTTGGACTCTGGAATTTCGAGCGAGTTTCAGGGTTGGCTTGGAGGTTGATTCGTGGTCATTTTTATGAATTATAAAAATCCCCTTTTTCTAGTATGCGACTTGATTTACAGGTACAATTTTGGTTTTCTGGCACAAAGTTGATTTTTGTTCCTGTTCTTATGCCTTATTAATTTCACTGAATCAAATTGATTAAAGCTGTTTATTGAATGATCATTCATGTATTACATTGAGTCACCTTGTGTTGAAAACCTATTTACGTAATAAAACAGAGATTGTAATATCGAATGCTTTCTACAAGATAAGGCTCATCTTGTTTGAGAAGCCATGTATTCTAGGTCTTCATCTACCCTGCCGCTCCTCCAGGCAAGCTCCACAAGGCAGAAGCCAGTTGTCCGATTTTGTGTTGTTCACCACCTGATATAGCCATTCCATGTTGTGCCTGATTGGAGTACTGTAGAGCATTGACCATTTGCTCGCTAGTGTAGAGCATTGACCGCCGGCAGCTGCGCTTGCTCTCCTCCTTGTGATGGGCCCCACATTCCAGCTTCAGTTCCTGCTTGCATCTGTTGCATCGGTATCTGCTGCAAGTGCACATCCTACATATGTGGAGGAAAATTAAGCAGTTAGCACACATGACCTTGTTGTAAGTGAAAAAAGAAACCAAGTACCAGATGGTTAAATTGTTTTGGTTGCAGCTAATCTGCTTGGGAAACCTCTAAATTATCATTTAAATTCTTCACAAAAATCCCTGCAAAGCTGTCAATTAAATGTTATTCTTCCCCGTTCTTTTCTTTTCATAATGAAATTACCTCTCATCCAACAACCGTAAATGTAGAGTATATTTTTCATTTTACCCCTCATCCAACACCCGTAAATGTACTTTACCTAAGTATTATTTTGTGAAATGGCATTGTGTACGTAGTGCTCTCTCCATCTCCTCAATAAATTTTCTATCATCAATTCTATTGATATCGAGCTAAAAGAAGTGAACAAGTATTAAATATGTCATCAATATGAAAACAATATCCGGTTACAAATCAGGTGCTTGTTTTGGATCCTTATCTACCAGATTTAGCTCTTCTATGTTGTGTTTAAAAATGCATCCTCAATTTCTCTCCCAATTACTTCTCTCAAATTTCAATTACCCTTCTTTCCTGCGCACAAATGTCCGTTTTCTGACAAACACTAAAAGAAAACAACAAATAAATGCATACCAGCAAGGATTCGTAACCCAACCAACAATCTCAAACCAACAGTGGAAAAATTTTCGCCGCAATGCGGAGCAGCGAGTGCGGGGGTCGGGGGTGCGGCCTGGGGGACTGAGGGGGCCGAGGAGAGAATGGGGTTGGCCTGTTGGGCCCAAATTTGTAAGAGTAGGATTTGTGATATGGCACAAAATTCGTTGTTGCCGTTGGCCCAAAATGCTTCTGGCCTGTTGACCCAAAATATTTTTATCTTTAAAAAAATATATTGGTACGATATAAACTGACTGCGGTAGGTAGGGAAGTTAAGTATAAATTATCTCAATTCGAACGTATTTCTAGTTCTACCCCAACAAATCATTTTCTACAAATTCCTACAGTACAGCAAAAATGCTTGTGGATGCATTCATTGATTTCATTCAGCCAGTTAAAATATCCCCACGAAAGAATACTAGTAAAAGTCCATACAAACAGATACCAATTATAAACTACATCTGAAGCTGCTTATTTGGACTTGACACCAGTCTCACTGGTTGAGTTCACTGCTGAATAAAATGTTTCATAATTTTTTATAAAATCATATAAAACATAACTCCATTGATTAACAAATTTAATAACATTGGCTAGCAGGGTTTAACGATTAATTAGTGATTGATTTTAAGGAATTTCAAAAACGAATACCTGCACGCTCCACGAAGGACTTGTACAGGGAATCCAACAACTTCGCCTCCTGAAAAAGAAAACAAAGAGAGAAATATTCATAAGCCTTGCAATTTTATATGAACATCTTCATCATAAGAAGAAAAACTTCCAGTTTACAAAAAAAATATATATATATTTATATATGATGGACATATTCATCTCAGTATTGAGTTTTTATTGTGTATTTTTTCTGAATTTTTGTCTGTTAATCACCAAATCAGCAATTATAAATGGTACGAGCCTATGTTAGTTTTAATAAACTAATTGTGATTCAAAAACCTAATTTCTTTATTCCATTGTGGGGTATATATACCCAGTTACATATAGGTCCCTAGATTATCTTCTAATTGCACATTTACCAAATAACCCTTGATACAATTATAAATCTCAACACTCCCCCTCAAGATGGGCGAAAGATATCCACTAAGCCCATCTTGTCACAACCTCTAGCTAAGTCTAACGAATTGAGTCCTCAGACAATCTGCTGCCTGGTCTTTAGTTGAAACATGACCTAACTCTAGTAGTCCACTGTTCAACTTCTCCTTGATGAAGAACCTATCGATCTCGATATGCTTGGTTCTATCATGTTGCACTGGATTGTTGGCAATGCTGATGGCTGACTTGTTGTCGCACCACAACTTCATTTTGTCTCCTTGATCCATCTTTAGCTCCACCAACATACTCTTCAGCCACAGCAACTCTGCAACTCCCAAGGCCATAGCTCGGTACTCTGCTTCTGCTGTCGATCTTGCCACCAAAGACTGCTTCTTGCTCTTCCAAGAGACCAAGTTGCCTCCTACAAAGATGCAGTAACCTGAGGTGGACCTTCTATCATCGGCACAGCTAGCCCAATCAGAATCACAGTAGCCCTCAATGCTCACATGGCCATTCTTCCTGAATATCAGTCCTTTTCCAGGGGCACTCTTCAAATACCTCAAGATCTGGTACACTGCATCCATATGACCCTTCCTCGGATCATGCATGTAGCGACTCACCACGCTCACTGCAAAAGAGATGTCGGGACGCGTGTGACTCAGATAAATCAACCTGCCTACCAATCTCTGGTACCTCTCACGATCAACTGGTTCTCCGGCCTCTGCACTCAGCTTGAACCTTTGGTCGATCGGTGCCACTGCTAGTTTGCACCCCAACATACCTGTCTCTGTGAGTAGATCTAGTGCGTACTTTCTCTGAGAAAGAACAATCCCCTCTGCTTCTCGAGCTATCTCGATCCCAAGGAAGTATCGAAGCAAGCCGAGATCTTTCACCTCGAACTCTTTGCCCAGTCTCACCTTAAGCTGAGCAATCTCCTTCTCATCATCTCCTGTGATGATCATGTCATCCACATATACTGCAAGCATAGTAATGTGGCCCCCATTTCTTTGAAAGAACACAGTGTGGTCGGCGTTGATCTGCTGGTATCCCATACCTATCATAGCTCTCCTGAACGTGTCGAACCAAGCTCGAGGAGATTGCTTTAACCCATAAAGAGACTTCTTCAATCTGCAGACCTTGCCAACTGTCTCATATGTGCCAAATCCTGGTGGTATATCCATGTACACCTCCTCCACTAGATCCCCATGAAGAAATGCATTCTTCACATCTAGTTGGTGTAGTTGCCACCCACCATTCACTGCTAGAGAGATCAAAGTCCGGACGGTGCTCATTTTAGCTACAGGTGCAAAAGTCTCATCATAGTCGATGCCATATGTCTGACTGTACCCTTTTGCCACCAAGCGTGCCTTGTAGCGCTCGACCTGCCCGTCTGGGTTTTGCTTCACAGTGAAGACCCACTTGCATCCAACTGCCCTTTTTCCAGCTGGTAGTGGCACTAACTCCCATGTGCGGTTCTTGTCGAGTGCCCTCAGTTCTTCATGCATGGCTGCCTTCCACTTTGGGTCCCCTTTTGCTACCTGCCAACACTTGGGTATAGAGACAATGTCCAAAGATGCAATGAATGCTCCATATTCAGGTGATATGTTAGAGTAATTCATAGACTGATCAATTTCATGTGGAAACCCAAAACGATCAGGAGGATTTCCCGCATTACTGCGAGAGGTCCTCCTTAATATTTGTGCGGGAGAGAGAGGAAACATATCACCTGAGTTTGTGGTGTCTGGTGTAGGTGTCTCAGGAGTCGGAGAAGGCCGGGACAAGGAACTTGGCACGAGTGGTGTAGACATAGGTACATTCACATTTCTCCTCCTCTGGTACACCCTCAACTCCCCCTGAGCCTGAGTTTCTCCTTCTCCTCCCTCTTCTACTCCTTCTACCTCACTTTCCTCTTCTTCTTGCGGCCCATTCTCAGCCGATTTAAAAACAGGACCCTCTGATTGAATCGGTCTCTCACCCTCACTTTTCTCCCCCTCTCGCCCTATTTCTCCACTATCTGGCGAGTCACCAAAGGGTGAGGTCACTCTCAAGGGGTAGTATGGCTCAGACTCGCGGAAAGTCACATCCATACTGACAAACACCCGCTTCTCTACTGGGCTCCAACACATGTACCCCTTCTGAGTTGGAGAATAACCAACAAAGACACATTTGACTGCTCTAGGGTCCAGCTTCCCCACTGTTGGTCTGTTGTCATTTACGAAACACACACAACCAAACACTTTCAAAGGGAGAACTCCTCCATTATCACCCTTTAACATCTCACAAGGGGACTTCCAATCCAATATCCTCGAGGGCAGCCTGTTGATCAGCTGAGCAGCTGTCAAGACCGCTTGCCCCCACAAGTGTTTCGGGACATTCATCGATATCATCATACACCGAGCTACCTCTAAAAGGTGTCTGTTCTTCCTCTCTGCGACCCCGTTCTGTGCCGGTGTATATGGACATGTAGTCTGATGTTGTATCCCCTGTGCAGATAAGTACTCCCCAAACGCCCTGTTGGTGTACTCTGTCCCATTATCAGATCTCAATACCTTCACTGTTGCACCATATTGAGTCTGAATCGCCTTGTGGAAGTCTTTGAAGCAAGCGAGCACATCACTCTTATTTTTCATCAAATACAACCAAGTAACACGAGAAAAACAATCAATAAAAGTCACAAAATATCTATAACCATTAATTGTATTTGCCGGACAAGGCCCCCATACATCAGAGTGAATAAGATCAAAAACCTCATAACTCCTATTTCCAGAGCTACGATAAGAGCTTCTGGTGTGTTTCCCTAACTCACAAGCCTCACAGACTAACTTTTCTTTATTTACCCTTTCATACAATGAAGGGTACAACATCCTTAAAACAGTAAATGAAGTATGCCCCATACGCTGATGATGCCGTAGCAACACCTCCTCTACAGTCATCCCAGAACCTCCTACTCCTGCCCTTTCTACTAAGGATGTCAGTGCTGAATCTATCCCATCTCTATCCATGTACCACAATCCTCTATGCCAAGTGCCAGTTCCAAGTCTTCGGCCCGTCCCCTTCTCCTTGAAGATCACCTTGGGAATATCAAAGGAAACAACACAATTTAGTTGGAGGATAATAGCACTGATAGACAATAGATTCACAGGAAATGAGGGAGCATGCAATACATTGGACAAAGCCACTAAATCGGTACATTTAACCGTACCCTTACCAACCACAGGCTGGGTTGTGCCATCCGCTGTCTGAATACTTTCTGGAGAGCTCAAGTGAGTATAAGAAGAGAACTCACTAGAAGCTCCTGTCACATGTCGAGATGCACCAGAATCTATGATCCATTCTAGTGCTCTGGTGGGTCGAGAGGCAAGAGCATGTGCAATACCTGTGGCAGAATAAGCAGAAGAAGCAAAATTACCCCTGGTGTCAGATGTGGATGTCTCGTCTGACATGCTCCTCTTTCCCCCATCACCTACCATTCTCTGCTTTCTCTTCAGCATCTCGAAGAGCTCATGCTCCTCCTCAGTGAAGCCAGCGAAGCCTGTCTCCTCCTCCTCCGGTGGATCTACCATCAGATGTGCCCGGTAGCCTCCACCTCTGCCTCCTCTACGGCCCCCACGTCCACGGCCACGACCTCCAGACTGTCCTCGCCCACCTGTCTCTCTCTCCTTAGGTGGCTTAGGACAAGCCTTACTCAGGTGCCCCACTTCTCCACAGTTGTAGCACTTGCGAGTCTCCCCCTGAACCCCTGTCATGCCTGAGTTCGAGACTGTCAAGGCTGAACGCATCCCCGCACTTCCGCTAGTTTCGGAGTGCAACTTCATGCAACTCTCCTCCTGCATCATAGCCGCAATTGCCTCGTCCAGTGGGGGGATCTTCGCTTGAGCAAGGAGCACTGATCTCCTCTGATCGAATGCTTGGTTGAGATGTTTCAAGAACCGCATAGTCCTTCCTTGATGAAAGCTCTCATCTTTCTTGCATTCCGGATCATTGCAACTTTTCCTCGGCGAGAAGTGATCGTAGTCTGCCCATAGTCTCTCTAGATCTACGGCATACTCCTGGATCGTCCTATCTCCCTGAACCACCTCATCTATCTGGTTCTGAATTTGGAATACCCGCATATTGTTCTCTGTCCCCGCATAGGTCCTCTTCAGTTTGGCCCATATATCCGGCACACTCTGGAGGCCATCGACTGTCACAGAGATCGATTGTACCATCGAGTTGAGCAACCAGGTACACAGTAGCGCATGTGTGGATTTCCAATCCTCCCGCTCAGCTGTGTTCTGTGCTGGCTCACTCTTCTCCCCTGTCAACCACCCGTCGAGACGCTTACCCTGAAGTGCCCATATGATCCGTCGTGACCAGCTCAGATAAGTCCCTGGTCCATCAAGTTTTATGTCCACTGGTGGGAGATCCAACTTCGTCTGTGGTTGGCCCGATGTCGAGGTATTCGCCCCCTGAGAGTCTCTCAAGAGTTGAACCAATGTCTTCACATCCTCTGGTTCTAGCTTTTCGATAAGCTTCTCCATTGATCACTCACGAGGATCCAAGTCTATACGTGACTTCCTTCCTCTTCTTGATCGATCTTCTTCACCAGATCACACAAGTTACAATTTTTTTTTTTTTTCAACTCACAAAAAAAAAATTACATCAAACAACACTAGCAAAACTCATTTTCTGAAATTACTGTTCACTCTATTGTTTCACGGTACTGTAGCACGCGGACCCGTTACTATAGCACGCGAAAAATGCTCAAACTGGACGCCGCTTTTCCAGTTTCTCTCGCTGGAACGCTGAACCCGTTACTGTAGCACGCGAAAAACCGATTCAAACTGGACACCGCTGTTCCAGTCTCTCTCGCTGGACCGAACTGCAGCCCATCAACTCTCTCCCCTCATGGGGCTGTGGGGAACAACCCCCCCACACGGGCGACTGAGTTGAGTACCTCCGCCTCTGGTGTGTGCTGGCGGAAGAGAAGAACGGAGGAGGCGGACCTCTTCTACAGGTTTGGCGGAGTGGAGCGCTTCCCCTCCTTTTTCCTCTCGCGTAGACTGATCGGACGGGAGCGAAGAAGACGGAGCAGAAAGAAGACGCGGCCAAGCTCTGATACCAAATTGTGATTCAAAAACCTAATTTCTTTATTCCATTGTGGGGTATATATACCCAGTTACATATAGGTCCCTAGATTATCTTCTAATTGCACATTTACCAAATAACCCTTGATACAATTATAAATCTCAACAAAACTAATTATATTTTTATTTTGAACTAGTCAAGTATGATAACTTACAAATTTTAAATTAGTCCTTAACTACAAAATGGAAATAATATTTTAAAATTTTCATTTTACCCCTCATCCAGCACCCATAAATGTTGATATATTGTTTCTTTACCTTAAAGAGTATTATTGTGTGAAAGGGCATGCTGTGGTGCTCTCTCCATCACCTCAATAAAATTTATATCATCAATGCTATTGATATCGAACAGGTAGCTAAAACAAAAGTGAACAAGTATTAAGTAGGTCGTCAAAATGTTGATATATGAAAACAATTTCCAGTAACAAATCAGGTAAGCTTTGTTTGTAGTAAGAACTTCAGTACTAATAGGTGCTTGTTATGGATCCTTTTTTACCAGAGTAAGCTCCGTCTGTTGTGTTTCAAATTAATTTTCCTCCCAAAAGGGCACTCTTAATTCTTAAGATTCTTATCCACTCCAGTATTAGACATGCCATTATGAACAACCATAGTCATAAGATTCATGTCATACCATAATTGAGAGGTGACTTACTGGTACTATGTACGGCTTTCCTTGACCAAATTCAACTGTTATGTATCAAAGAAGAATTACCTAACCTGGGATGGCCCATTAATCAATAATTGACATCAATTGTTTTGCCCTTCTTTGCGAATAACTTCTTTAGTAGCTGCGTAAAAACAAGTCAAACAACTCAGGTTGCTTACAATATATTTTTTTAAACAATTTAAGACAAGCGATGAAATTATTATTTAATATTAGGCATAATCTGTGAGATTTGCATTATGAGACAGTTTGGTTCCTTTTTCTTTAGTTTTTAGTATATTTTGGTTTTAGTTGTATTAGCTTGTTTATGTTGCTATATTTATGGGCAAATTTGGAAGTTATGTATAATTAGCTTGTTTTAGATGTTAACTTCTGGTACCACGGTGCGGTATCCAATTTTGAATCTGTAGTTTCTAATGAAACTCATGGTAATCCGCCATCTCAAAAGAAATAAAAAAAATGTAATTTTAATATTTTACATAAATTAGAAGGAAGTCAACTCACTTCAAAAGCCTCCACTTCTCTGTTTCAATTTTAAAATAAAACTGTCAGTTCTCTTTTAGGAAATTATTTCAAAGCTAAAATAAATATTAAGTATATATGCATGTACCTTTGGTATCTTCTTGTGGAGGAACTGCAACATTTCATTGAATTATTTGCTCAAATTGCTGACAATAATAAAACAAATACAATAGTGAGTTAAGGGATATATATATAATACGAATTAAGGATGAATGAACCCTCATAAAAAAGTTTCAGAATATAATTAAATCATACCACTGATCTCCCAGAAAGATATGATGAGAATTCTCATTTGAGGGCGAGAAGCAAAGTAACCTTACTGGAACATCACACATTATAGAGAGCACCTTGGCCTTTTCAGAATACCATTATTTTTATTTTAGCATTGGTACCTGTTTTCTCGTTCAAAGTTTTCTGAGTCTCGATCTCAATTTTATTTCTTCCCATCCTAAATTAAAAAAAAAATTATAGAACATGTGTCAATTTTCTTTTTTATTGTAAGCTTACTGATATTCCTGAAAAAATGGGACTGCAGCAACCAAAAATAAAAGACGAGGAAATTAAGGAGTAGATAACACATAGGGTGTAACTTTTATTTTTTTATGCAGAAAGTAATTCGTGATAAATTACGTTACTAACAAAACTGAAAATATATGCTTTGATTCTTTTTGTAACAAGCTACAAATCTGCCATATTTGGAAACAATTCAAGAAATCATTCACTAATTAAAAAGTGCCCTAATTAAAATGGTATCAGGTGGATGATCTTGCTGACAGAATGAGTTATTTGAGAATATGTGCCCTAATTAAAGTCCCACCAACGGTACGCATCTTTATCTATCTCCTATTGAAGGACAGATTGCTCACTCATGAGATGATGGTGAGAAGGGGGTTCAGCTGTTCACAAAATTGCAAGACATGTGGTTTAAGGGAAGTGGAATCTATTTTGCACTTGTTTTTTAAGTGTCCAAAGGCAGTTCCACTACAAAAAGTAGGCACTTATTGCGAGGGAACTCCGTCGTGAAAAGTATCGTTGCGAAAAGAAAAAGCACAGTTATGACAGTACTCCCTCGCAAAAAGTGCCTCGCGATAAGTGCCTACTTTTCGCAACGATACTTTTTGCGACGGAGTTCCCTCGCGATAAGTGCCTACTTTGTTGTTGTGTTCGTTTGTGGGATAGGTTGGAATCCATTTTAGGAGTGCGTCTCTTGATGGCACTTGAAACAGTACATGATACTTGGAACAGTTCGATGATGAATGCGGCAAGTTCGGGAATGGGGAAAAAACAGTGGTTGGTATACATATCAACTTGTTGGTCGATATGGAAGCAAAGGAATACAAAGATTTTTGAAGGAAAAGAACTTCCGGTGAAGGTGGTTGAGGAATTCGTGTTGCAGGATGCAAAACTGTTAAAAAATGTTGAAAGTGTGTGAGGATTGTGTGAGTGTTTATGTAGTTTATTTTTCGGTTTTGTTTTTGTTTTTTCTAGTTTACTTGTAACTGACAGCCTCTGTCAGGTTTCTCAAAAAAAAAAAAAAAATGTTACTCCCCACAAAATGAGAGAGTGATGTACCTAGAGTACACAGATTGCGAGTTTCACTTTCTTCTAATAGATAGTTTCCTTTACCGAAATCTTCCCAGCACATGCAAACACGGGACAAAGTCACCTTTGATCGGGTCTTCAAATCTCCGTATAGAATGCTATGAAATACAACTGTGAATTAAAGAGAAGTCAAATTATAATTTTAATACAGATCAAAATACACATTCTCCATAAGATTCAAAAGCACATAATTAGAAAGAAAAATAGAATGAGTTAGAAAAAATTGTCTTTTATTAATACACACCTTTGAAAGATAAAAGAGACTAGGGAGATTGTACTTCTGGTGTTCCTATCTCCCGAATTAAGTGGACGAATGGGATATGAGATATCTTATGCCAATCATCCCCTTGATTGGGTTCGCATCGGCGTATTAGATCTGGGCATTCCTCGATGTATAGTTCTACGAGGTTTGGTGGTAAACCGTTTTCCGGTAATGAATGCAACCTATGGCAAGAAGAAATGTGTAGCTTCTTCAAGGAAGTGAGCAAATGTAATTGGGAAGGAAGGCAGCTCAGGCTTCGACAATCACGGAACTCAAGCTTTTCCAGGGATGTTAATTGGTTGAACCAACTTTCTTCATTTTTCATAGTACAATATTTATTGAAGGATATTTCTATCAAAAGCGTACGCAGTGAAAGCAGCCTTCCTAGTCTTGGGAGACTCTTGCTGCTGCACAGGTGCAGGTAAGTTAGAGATTGCAAACATTGTTTTTCATATTCTTCACGAGAAATCTCATCCAAGGGATGTTCTTCATAGGTGTGTCGAATTTCCCCACAACAATTTATTACCAACTCCCTCAATTTAACAAGGTACTTTAACCCTCCAACAAAGTAAACTAGGTGAGTATACATAAGGTGCAAAACCTCAAGGGATTTTAAACGAGTACAATCTATAGACACAGTTTGTTGGTCAGTTATGCTAAAGCGAGCAAGGGAAGGTATCCATACTGTTGGAATATTAGAAAAGTCATGACACCTTGACAATGTAAGCTCTACCACTAAGGTTAAAGAACATGGAGGCAGTGTCATCAGTGCCCTGCAACCATCCAAGTGGAGCTTTTTGAGGTGTGGAAATACTGTATTTCCAGCCTCTCCATCCTCCCAGTTTCTCCAACGTGACATTTGAGAGAATTTCAACTCCTTCAAAGATGGAAATATCACATCGGAGCTGCCATAAAATTCACTACCGACCACATCAATTGGTAAATCATGAAGGCCCAGTAGTTCGAGGAAAGGGAGCTCCCCAAAAGCAGGGAGGCTTCTTAACTGAAAGTTGGATACATGAATAACCTTTAGATTGTAAAATACAGGATGAGATGAGCACATCCAACCTGGAAGAGATTCGCCAATGCAGCCCCCGACTTTCAGAATTTCTAAACTGGGGGCTGGCTTTAGGGCATCAAGAATCTCCATTTGCACCTTCGTTGTTGTTGGTCCACAGACGATATAGTAATTAAATCCCAACTCTAAACTTTTGAGGTATTTTTTCTTATCTAATTTAGCTTCAGCTGCTTCTTCTTTACTTGATACATTATGGAGCTTACTTAGATAAAGGTGCCCGCTGATTTCATTCATGTCCTTCAACTCACTGATCCTATGCCCTTCGCTCTTTTCAATACGGAATTCCTCAAGCACTTGGAGTTTGGTTAGTTTCCCTATACTTGATATTAGAGAAATAGTATCAGAGCTTGCATATAAATACCGCAAGTTTATAAGTTGATTCATTCTTTTAGGTAACTTCTCAAAGTTACAGCCTCGCACATCTAGTACCTCAAGATGGCACAAGGAACAAAATTCATCAGGAATCGACTTAATACCAGTGAAGGAGAGATCGACAAACCGGAGATGCCCCAGTCGACAAGCGGCATTAATGGGATCATATGTTTTAAGCATAATTTGAGATGAACCCAACACACGTAGACCCTTGTATTTGGCAAGGATATTGCTAATGAATTTATCACTGTCGTTTGTCCACTTACTGAACAAAATCACAGTTCGTAGTCTTGTACTTGAAGTATTTTCACGTTTGCAATCTACATCTAAATTATCAGAATATATACCCAAGTGGCGGGCTGAAGATGGGAGAAGCTTATCGGCGCTTTTAACGAAAAAAAATTCATTAGAGGAAATAGCAGTAGCTAAGTCCCGCACTAGATCATGCATGACGTACTTGCCATCATTTAATGTCGGCTGAAAGAAGATTCTGTCGACGAGTTTACCAAACCACTTCCTTCCTATATCTTCTAATCTAATTTCTCCTTTCTCCAGCCTACCTTTCTCTTCTTTGCCGGGTTGAATAAAGCCATGTGCAATCCACATCTGAACCAATCTTTCCTTTTCAAAAACATACTGTTCTGGAAATATGGAACAAAATACAAAGCATTGTTTTAGTTCAGATTCCAAATAATTATAGCCAACACCAATAGAAGGAAGGATTTTCTCACGGGCACCTTCAATATTCCACCAATCACTTCCACAAATATCTTCCCAGTATAATTTTTCTAATCTGGTACTCAACAATGTCCCAATAACCTCTCCTGCTAGAGGTAACCCGTGTAACTTTTCAACTATCCGTTTACCAATCTTTTTCAATTCCTCTTGTTCTGACAGAGTCAAACTTGCAAACTTGAAACCCCCAAATGCATAATACTGAAAAAGTTCCCAAAAGGAATCTGGTTTCAAAACATCCAGTTTTACTTCAGGCAGAGTTCCTATTGCGTTTGCAATGCTTGTGCTCTGGGTGGTTACAACGACAACACTTCCTACCTCCCCATAATAAAGCACTGACCGCAGCCTACTCCATATGTGCTCTGTCCTGTCGGTCAAATCATCTAGGATAAGTAAAAATCTCTGTTTTTTTATAGTTTCGATAAGCATCTTTTCAACAATATTCAAATTTTCTGAGCCTATTGTTGTAGATCCAGAATTGATACTACACTCTTTAAAAGAACATAACATCTCTTGCATAATTTTTTTAACATCATGATTTTCTGAGACATAGACCCAGGCTTCTAAAGAAAAATGCTCTTTCACTCTCTCATCGTTGTAGATCTTTTTAGCAACAGTAGTTTTCCCAACACCACCTAGACCAACAATGGGTATAACTGCTAGTTTCCGATTGCTGATGGAATGAGGTTCTGCTATAGTGGTCATCGTTGTTACTATATTCTTACTTTGTTCTGGCTCATCACCCTTTTTAATTTGCCCACTAGACGTTGATTTCCCAGATTCACTCATGCCTAACAAACCTTTTTTACTTTGTTCTGGTGTATCACCCTTTATAACTGTCCGAATAAACATTAATTTCCCAGGTATACCCCAGCTTAACAAATTCCTGAATATCTTATCAGAAAGGCTGCCGCTCCCTTCTCCTTCTCCCTGTTGTAAATTAGGATCATCTAAAGGTTTATGGTTAAAATCTTCTATAACATTTAATATCCTTTTGAAGATTAACTTGATTTCTTCATCCCGGCCAAATATGGTTAAACCAGGGGCTAAATGCATGGGAGCTCGTTTCACTACCAAGATTGCCACAATGTTCTTTCATTTTCTCACTATGAATTAAATTTAAAGTTGTAATGAAATCCCCCTTGCACAGCTCATCAAGCTTACTAACAAGAGATTTCAACTCCTTCAATTCCTTATCAGGAAAAAACAGATTTTTAACCATCTTACCAGATGAGGAGGCCTTTTCACTTACCTTACCCTTTCCCTTGATACTCTCACGGATCCTCTTGGCCTCAAATTTATCCAGAACATCTTCTGCCTCATAGGCAACATCTTTGAGTTGCTCCAGTGATTGCACTAGACCCTTGTTGGTTATTTGCCGCTCCTCAGCTGCTTCAATAACACTTTGGATACGGGGAAGTTGAACCACCAATTTTGATAGCATCTCTCTGGTCCCCGTGTGCAGATCATATTTGTCGCCGAGGTAGGAGCTCCCCAGATTGACCACCTTGCCAATAACGGAAGATGCGAACCACCCTCCCACTGTCAACTCAACTCCTGTCATTTTAAGATAGAGGAACAGCAAGGAAAGAGAGGGAAAGATCTGAGTGATAGGTTGGGGTCAACGGGATGTTTGGGGTAAGAATGTGGTACAGGGACACGGGAGATCAGATCTAGAGATAGAAGTTGACCATCAAGAGCCAGCCTGTCTCTACAAAGTGGGTAGAATGCCTCCTAAGCACTAATACAATTTATTTATTAGTAAGTTGACTATCAAACTTATTTATAATTAAATGAACTATTACATTAAATTTTATTTTGAAAATTTGTTAAATCGACTTGCTCTAATTATTCCAACTTGATTCAGAAAAATTATCCTTTGAAATGTATTGGTTTAAAATTCATTAATGTGTTTATACATAAAAAATAATCAAATAATTCGTTATATATTTTAAAATATAATAAAATAAATATCAAAATTGAAATTGTAGGAGAAAAATAATATCGCTTTCCTTAATTATAATCCATTTTTATTATTAGTACGTATTTATATATATAGAACTATGTACTTGTAGTATCTAGTATTTCATAAATTAATTTAAATTGGAAGATATATGTTGAATACTAAGTGAATCCTTTTGTAAAAATAATAAGTGATCAGAGAAAAATTAATTATCAATTTATTTTGAATGTAAGATATTATATGAGAAAAACATATCTTTATGACTATGTACAACATGCATGTTATTAAATTAATAATGTGTATGGATTTGTATGTACTCTGTAGTAATTGTTTATTGTAATTAATAATTTAATTAATAACATGTTATAAATAGCGGCTCATTCACAGCGGCGTTTTATTTGTGAGTTGTTAGAAGTATTGTTTGAGCTGCAATAAATCAGGACGGTTTTGTTAATTTTAAACATTTTATAAAAATAATTCTACGGATTTAACTTTTCTAATTTTTCTAATTTTATTGAAAATAGAGAATTAATGATAGTGACGAATCGTTTCTATTTTTTTATGTGTTTCAGGAGATACTTATATATGATATTCATTCAAGCTTTTTTACAGGTGATATGTAGAAGAGTTAATTGGAATGGGAAAAAATTTATGTATTGTGGTCATTGAAAAGATTTGTGATCCATGTATGTGCAAGAAATGTTTGTTGCTATAAAAATTTTATTTCTTATAATGTTTCTTATATGTAATTCAACTATGATGAATTGGTTTACATTGATTCGTTTTATCCTGCAATGCAAATTTAAGACAATTTCAATTTAAGTTTGGGATCAAGATTTTGATAGTCAATTGTATTAAATATTGCAATTGATCAAGATTAAGAAAATATGTAGCAAATTAATGCATTAGTTCTTTTGCTTCAAATAAATAGAAATTTCTCTCAATATGCAATTTTTTTTTTTGGTTTTTCTTTAACCATGGAACTAATTCCTGTTGAGTGAGTCCATGGTACTATGCATAGCACGAATTAGTCCGTACTACGGAGTCATATTTTTATTTTGAAAATCCTAATAGTCGATCCGAACCATTCAATGTGATCTCCACAAGAATATGTACTTGCAGACTAAATTTTATATTTTTTTCAAATTTTTTAACTATATTTTAAGATAGGTAGAAAATCACTTGATCTGAAAATTCTGGACCATCCAAAAACAGTGATTTTCTACCTATCTAAAAATAGTAAAAAAATTCTAAAAATTAAAAAATTTAGCCCACAAGTATATTCTCATATGGAAATCATGTTGAACGGTTCGGATCGACCGTTAGAATTTTGAAAATGAAAATATTGATCTGTAGTACGGACCAATCCGTGCTATGCATAGTACCATAGACTCACTCAATTCCTGCTTGTAGATCACAATTTGCAAGCTACGTACCATAACTAGGTTATTAGATAAAGAAATTGCTAAAACTATAAGACTAATCTACAAATCAATGTTATATATTTCCTCAAAATTCTCCCTACTAAACAAGATGTAAATCACATAAATGCTAGGGAACTTGTAAAAGATGTAAACCACCTTTCCAATTTTCAACAGTGCAAGTTCAGCAGAACTCTAAGTGACTATATGTCCCCTTGAGAAAAAAAAAATACAAGACAAAACTGATATAAACAGAAATACCAGAAATGAATTTTCTACTTTTATCAAAACTTTAATGCTACTGATTTGCATTGCCAAACATAAGATGGTTGATTTGATTAATTCCAACATCTGAAATCGGGTCAATTGGTTTCTCAATTCCTTCTGACGAAGTGAATGTGCTAGGTTCACGGCTATATTCATCTACAAACAGAATATATTTAACTTGCTCTAATTAATGAACACAAGATATCCAACCAATAAATGGAACTGTTTAAGGTACCATAGTTAAATGTCCTTTATCATACCATAAATTGCATTGAGTGAATACGGTAGAGGTGTCGCCAAGAAATTCAAACCCAGATAGAGCACCATCATCAAAAACACAGACACAATTACAAAGGATGGAACAGCCAACGCCCAATACCTGAGAACAATAGCATATTAGGCATCTCAATAACAGCTGTAGGTGTTAATTTGCTACCATAAGAAAGAAAGTTTATAGATAATAACCGACATGGTGCAAATTGTATAGTGAGTCACAAACAACACAAATCAATAAAAGGAGCTGGTCTATCAAGAAATTTGTGGATCTTATTAAGTTTCCTTCTTGGCACTGATAAGTGAATTCATATCACCTAAGGTAGCAGAATATTTCTGTTAAGATCTGGATCATCCGATCAGAAACCGCACTAATATTAAAAGGGGCCAAAATGTAATATGTTGAATCATTAAGGCACACGAGTAGAAATGTAATTCCATTGGAGTAAATGTTAGACAGTTGTATACAATAACAATAGATACAGCACATACTTGCTAGTATAATAAGCGATCCCCAGAGAATGTAACCATGGCTCGGGTGTATATGCCCACACTAAATATATAACTGCACTAAAGAAAACACAGGTCAATCAGTACACTGTCAGTTACATATAATAATCCATTCAAGATAAATCAGAAATATCTTACAAAAAGCATGCACCTTGTTCTATTTAAAAAAACGAGATGAATCTTTAATGCAAAATACAACCCCACCATAAATCCCCAAAAAACTAGTTGTACTCAATAGTTATCCAACCAAACTGCAGCACATTAGAAAAACAAAGGATCAATATATCTTTGCCGATTAGAAAATTATGGGATCAGATGACTCCACTAATATTACAAATTTACATTGAAAATAATTGAAGGTAGTTAAAATGACACCATTGACCCCAGCAAAAGAGGTTTCTCCTTCTGCTGCTGCCAAGGATCATATCATCCAGCAAATTTTAGATCTCATATCCACCTGGAAAACTCATTACGAAACTAAATTCATGACACAGACACAAATGCTGCTGCTAAAATGTGATTTCTGATAAAAAGAAATTGAGTGTGGCTATGGTACTATACATAGCGCAGATTGGTCCGTATTATGGATCAATATCTCAGTTTTCAAAGTTCAAATAATCGATCTAAACCATTCAACATGATATCCATGTAAAAATGTACTTGCAAACTAAATTTTACATTTTTCAGAATATTTTTACTATTTTTTTAGATAGGTAGAAAAACAGTACTTTTGGATGGTCTAGAATTATTTTATCAAGTGATTTTCTACCTATCTAACAATATAACAAAAAATTCTAAAAAAATGTAAAATCTGAACTACAATTACATTTTCATATGGAGATCACGTTGAACAATTCAGATCGACTGTTTGGACATTGAAAACAGAGATATTGATACATAGTACGGACCAATCTGTGCTATGCATAGTACCATAGCCTCACTCAAAGAAATTTATGTCCAAAAGCCAAACGCATATGTAGCTGGATGTTCTAAAATTGCTTGAAATTGACGGAATTTAATTGAAAGGTGACCTGTGGTAATGGTAGTGGTGATGGATCCAACAAATCCATACACCTCAGATGGTTTGGGGCCATGCTCTCCTGTGAAACCAGCATCTGTTATTGTGTGTTTGTCATGAACCGGAAAGGCAGAATCAGAGCTGGAGGCGAAGGCTGAGGACCGGCGGTTATGCAGTAGATTAAGTGTGCGACGTGGACTGCTAACCACCAGCGTTGTCGGCGAAGAAGGTCCCTCTTCCATTACCTTTTGGATTTAGGTATAATTGTTTAATGGAAAATTCAACTCATGTGCAATGAAATTAAACAATGCTAGTTGCTGACCTTGCAACAGGTACCAGCAATTAGTGGTTCTAGAATGTATTTAAGCTTCCTAGAACCCTTCTTAATACTTCTCAAGATCTGTGGAATATTTAAAGCATAAATTAGAACATTACAACCATACTTGACCGTCAAATTTAATCACACACTTACCATTCTCCGTAAATATAAATCTTGTAACATTAACCACAATCAACTAATTATAAAAAAAAATAAAAAATTTAGACATGCATCCTCAATCGCTCCCCCAATTACTTTTCTGAGTTTCCCTCAATGATACTTCTAAGGTGCATTACTCTCTCAAATCTCAATAACCCTTTTTTCCTGCGCTACCCCCAAACAGATCAAATCATAACCCAGCATCAGGGGTGTAGCCAGGATTTTTGCCACGGGTAGGCAAAAAAGTTTACTGATACAACTAGAAAAAGAGGACAGGTATGGTTGCACAAAAAATTTACCTGTAGACATCATGATTTAGGGCTTTTCACATGGATTGATCAATTTCAAAGTTTTCAACATTACAAGAATCACAAAATCAATTATAAAACTGATTAAATACTTCTCAGTTCATGTGCATAATACATATATCTATTACTAATAACTATTAAACATTTAGGCTATTATCATTAACCAATTCTTCTAATTTCACACATGCCAGTGATACACAGTGGTACTGGTTTTCAAATTACCAATAACCAATTCATGCGCATAAACACGAGTACTAGTGCTGCTAATAAATTAGAAAACTAACCAACTAGTGGAGAAAGAGCAGCAGGGGCAAGGGCGGAGACGCGGAGTCGAGCCGAACGGCGGGGAGTGGGAGCGGCCGAGAGCGGGAAACCTCAGGGACAAGGAGCCGCAGAGGTGACCGGGAGGAGGCGGAGCAGCAGCAAGGGCAGAGCCGGGGAAGGCGGAGGCGGGTTAGCGGATGGAGAAAAGGATCGCGCAGTGAAGAACGCATTGGCCAGGGACACGGAGTGAAAGAAAAAGCGCAGGGAGAAGGTGATCGCGCAGCAAAATTTGAGATGAGATCAGGACCGTCCGATCTGCATTGCACGAATATTAAAGGAATCCGTGCAATCTGCTTCGGACCGGATTGGTCTGGATTCTGATCGGACGGTACTGATCTAAACTTAAAATTTGAGTTACGCGTTTGGAGTAGGGGGGCGACGAGAAAAGGGGGTTGGCCTGTTGGGCCTAAATTTGGAAGAGTTGTATTTACACTGGCCCAAACATTGTTGTGGTGTTGGCCCGTTGGGCTGCAGTACTTTTTATCGTTTTAAAATATATTGGGACGATGTAAACTGACTGCGGTAGGTAGGAAAGCATAAATTATCTCAATTCGAGCATCTAGTTGTTCCTACAAATTCTTACAAGCAAAAATGCTTGTGGATGCATTCATTGATTCTGAATTTCTTTTTTCTTTACCATCTTTAAAAAAAAAACAAATCATATAACTCTATTTTCTGAAAAAAAATTATATTTACCGGAATTACAGTTTGAAATTGCTTGTCTTTTCACCAAGTCAACCTTTTGTATTACTAATTACTAATTAGCCTATACATTTAATGTTGTAAAAGAAAAGGTAAACAAAAGTAGAAATTAGTGACAGATTTAAATGGAAATGAGTAAATAATAATTAACAAAGAGCAAAGTGAAAAAACAAGGGTATGATCGGAACTTTCAGTTTAATTTATTTCAATGCAAGAGAATTCAATAGAGATAATTTTCAAATAAACTTTTTAATTGGAATCAAAATGGAAAAAAATTGAATTCATTTATATTTTTTAATTGAAAAGTCTATGTAATTAAAAGGAAATTATTTCACTATATAAGTGAAAATGACACTTTTATCCTTGTTATGTTTGTTAAATAAATACAATAAATGTCTTCTTAGGTGCTTGTTCTAAATCAAATATCATCAGTCTATTTTTCTGACAACCTTTTCATGTTTGACCAGTAAACCCATGCAAAACGAAGTAATGATCAAACTCAACAATAATGTGTTTTGAAGAATATGCTGCACTAGAAATAATTATTAGACCTAACTTGAATGAAATACAATTAATAGTAAGTGTGATCAGTTGATGTAGTTTTACATCACATAAAGTGTGATTATTCAGGTAGTTGCATGCTACATATGGCATGACTTCTTAAATATGAAATTATATTTATGCACCTCTACGGACCGGGAAACAAGGGACCATTTAATATGGGATTGCCCATATGCGATTCGGTTCTGGACTGGGCTGCGCAACAATTTCAATTTGGGTCCGACGTCGGCCCAGAATATCATCGAAGCGTGGACTCTGGGCAGATCCGTTCTATCGAAGCGTGCAAAAGGTCTATGGGATACAATTTGGGCGGCCGGCGTGTGGGCAATCTGGAGGGAACGAAACAGAAGGTTGTTCTCAGACAAGAGCAAGCCGGTATACATATTAATTAATGACACGATCCTCGATATCAATTTTTGGACTCAGAGCTAGTAAGAGGAGAGTTAGAGGGGATGAGGGCTCGGAATTCTGTAAAATGATTGTGGCTATTTCTGCTAGCTAGAGTGCTCATAATGTTATAGGGCCGCATGTAAATAACTTTTTCTTACTTAATATATTGTCGTCAGCTTTGCTGACCGACCATCAAAAAAAAATATGAAATTATATATAGAATACACATAGAATCTTTTATAAACAAGAACTGCTATATTTTTAAGAAGCAAGTTAAACCTAGTCGTCAAAAACTCAATGTCTCCTAAATTATGAATAAAATTCTGTTTTTACTTTGTGGCTTCTAAATATGATATTGGAGAAAATCAGAAAACTAAAAAAAGTATATTGTTAAGTATAAACAATATTGAGCTGATAGGCTTGCCTACTGTAATAATACAATTATTTAAAAAGCTCTTACTAACATATTAACTTCTATACTGCATAGAATTTGGAATTCCTCATAGGATGGAAGTTCATCCTTGATATAGTACCATTTGCACAAATGATTTTGCATAGTTTTGAAAATATAAAAGAAAAATGACATTATTTTTGAATTAGAATTGGAGCAAGTGCCACCTAGCAGAGAAGCAAATGGAAATAATATAGAGAAGCAAATGGAATTAGAATTGGAGCAAGTGCCACCTAGCAAAGAACCCCATATTTTCCGGAATCTTTACCAACAAAGGGTGATTAGTCAGCTGTACAAAATAATATAGAGAAGTAAAAGATACATGTATATGTATTAAATGCAGTCCAAATGTAGTTGTACAAATTTATAGAGAGATTCATAAAAGATACATGTATGTATTAAATACAGTCGAAATGTAGTACTGAGATGCAAATATTTTCTAAGGCACTCCTCCATGGTCTCAATAACTCATATTACATAGAAGGTACTCTACATGTACAGGTATATATATATGCAAGAAGTACATCAGTTACTGCCTTACTGGAACTCGACAGTGCCTTTGGAGAGTACGTTCTCGCCGCTGGTAGGATGAACCCCAGGCACATCACTTGCTACAGTGCTCCCAGCCTGCCAGACATGGTTGAACTTGGTCTTTGCTTTAGGGAGACTTAAGGTAGCATAGATGATCATTTCTTTGTTAATGTACTCTGCTGACACATGTGACACAGGGAATGTCAGGTCTCCGGGGGCCATTGAGGGAGAATAACTATCTAGCTGTGTAGGATATGCCACAAGGCTTCCATTGGAGTGAAAGAATGCAACCAGTACCTGTACTTAGAAACAGAGTCATGAATCATGAATTTTTATTGGATGTGTCCAGTTGATGCTAAAATTACTTAAGTTTCTGACATCGTTTTATGTTTCTTTTAATTTTTTAAACTTTTTTTTATTAAAAAGATTTGTTGTTTAGCTGAGTTTTAAAAAAAAGGCATACTAATAATTTGTTGAGTGTTCATTGTTCATTGTTTAGCTGAGTTTAAAAAAAAAGGCATACTCATTAAAAGCAGAGAAAATGATTTCCAGATCTAATAGCGGTGAAATAAATGTTAATTGTTCGATGTGATTGAAATTGTATAATAAGATAAAAAGAAAGAAAAATTAACTAGGAGAAGATTGGTACATATGTGGTCATAGAAAACTTTTGTTTTCAATTTTTTCAATTTAATTTAGTGTCGTACGGGATGTACGGTTATATTCTGTAGGGGAACATACACAATAAATGGATGAAATTGACTGTAATGAACCAAAATAATAAAATAAATGTATGGAATTGACTGCAGTAAACCAAAATTCCAGACGAAAGTTTTGCTGAATTTCATTTTAGCTCAAGGAAAAGTGATACCAAATTCTGGTATGATCATTCTTGATCGTACCTGTGAACCGACCATGGATGGGCCCTTAGGATTCAATCCCCAAGCAACCCACCCGGAGTGACTCTGTGGGGCCCGAAAGGCGATGCCGATGGCATTCGAGGAGGTTGCCTGGTTATAATGAAGTGCTGCTCCTAAATGTGGGAGATCGGTACATGAGCTATAAGCTTTATTGTCAGAGAAGGTGTAGTTAGAGCAAGATTCTGCATTAGATGAGTGCAAGAAATAGATAGCAAAAATTGAGAGAGGTAGGAGAAATTTGATTTGAGATGCCATTTTACTTGGAAGCTGATCAGTTTCTGGTTTGGAGAGAGAAGACAGTGCAGAGGTGTATAAAAAGTGTTAGGGTTTGGTGGAGAGAGTTGGGGTTGTGTTGAATATAAGATTATTTGTAAGGGTATGACATAATTTTGGTGCTTTTATCTATGTTAGGTGTATCATTGATCTGAAATTGGACGTGCTTTAAATCAATACAAGTGTTATGATAGATCAATATAAAAGTGTACATAGAGTAGAACTAAGGTGTTCTTAAGCTCACCAAGCCCTTTTATGAGGTTAACTCAAAAATCTATCGGATTGACTTCAAACGATGCATCCAAACCGTTAAAACCGATCTACTTCATGAGTGATGCGTTTACATGTCAAATTTTAAAAATTTTGAACTAATTTAGTATGAAGCCAAGCGGTCAAAAAAAGATGATTTATAAGTTCATTTTAATGAGTTCATTTTTTTATTATTTTTTTACCGCTTGACTTTATACTAAACTAGTTCGAAAAATTATAAATTTGACATGTAAATGCATCACTCGTGAAGTAGAAGGGTTTCAACGGTTTGAATGTGTCGTTTGAAGTCAATCTGATAGGTTTTTGAGTTAAGCTCACAAAGGGGCTTGGTGAGCTTAAGAACACCTTAGTTCTACTCGTGTGCATATATATTAGGTAGGAAAAAGGAATTACTAAGGTTAGAATTGTTTGCTAATTGGTAAATTAAGTGATACTTCTTTGTAATTAAGGATATTGGCATCACTTCAATTTATATTGCAAAGTGTTGTCAACTAATAAGATAAAACTTTATTATTGCTTAAAATCAACAGCACGTGCTACACTGCTAATTGTGGTTTGAAAATGATTTTAGTCATTTGAGATTTGGAATAAACTAACTGAGATTATAACTATAACTATTATATTCTTTAAATTTGACAATTTTCAAAAATCTGATCCTTACGGACTCTATTTTAGGTTCAATTTTGGGCCAGTTTTTAGCGACTTATTTCTTCACAGAAACTGTTTTGGGCCGAAGACCGACCCATTTAAAGCCCACTAATACGCCGCCAGATCTTATTAGGGGTTCTCCGACTTTTCTCCCTGAAAACGGTGGGTCCGGATCCCCTAAAGTAACCCAACTTTTGGGTTTTCAATCGGGACCGTCCGATTCAATTCTATCGCTCGAGATTGTCTCGAGATTTGAATCCATCGTCAGGATGTGTACGCTCCACTTCGGGATGGATGGTTCGGATCCGAATCGGACGGTCCCGATTTAAAACTCAAAAATTGAGTTACTAATTCACTGGATCCGAATTCGTTTTAAAGGGCAATGAATATCGTAGATCCACTAGTCTAGCGCGCATAGATCCTACAGAAACACAAATTAATTAGTTATCATAAATGTATTTTATTATTTCTAAATTAATTAGTGATAAACATATTTATTTTGAACAAACTTAATTAGATCCTACATCAAAATGGTTGAGTGTGCGCAACATTTTTGTTTTTATATTTTTGTAGCAGAAAAAATGTATTATAAGGAATCGAAAGAATTAATAAATATTGAAATAACAAATATATTTTTCAAAAGTAATGTGGCAAATTTTAGCAAAAATAAAGTCTCTACACTTTCTTCATTTCTCCTAATCAACGCACAATATTGTTGTCCATTTTACTCCATTGGCCATCTAGGTTGCTCGTTGGATCCGGTTTATTTAGTTTTTGATTGAACCGTTAAATTTTGACATAAATGGTTTGGTTTTTTGGTTTAAATGATTTTCGGTTAAATTTTTTAATTACTTCGGTATTTTATATTTGATTTGGTTTAATTTTTTCTATTTCGATTCAATTAAATAAACTGGAATTTACTATATATATTAACTTGAATAATTTCAGTTTTTTTATGTTTGATTCGATTTAAACTTTCTTATTTCTATTCAACTGATACATATCTTGATATTATTTTTACAATTATTAAATGCATTGGTGTATGTATTGAGTTTAATTTGAACTTTTAAAATTAAATCTCTCTCATTTCGTTCAACCAAACAAACCGAAATTTCTTCAGTTTTTTTGTTCGGTTGTTATTCGGGTGATTTGTTTAATTCGGTTGGTCCGGTTAGATTTTTGAAAACTGAATAAAAATTTTATTTGACTATTTTAATTTGATTTTAACCGAACCGATCTTTTGAAGGCCCCACGCAGGTGTGGATTTTGCCTCTGTAGCTTTTCTAGTTAAAGAAGAGTCGATCTGAGTCATTAAAAAACTTTTCTAGTTAAAGAAGAGTCGATCTGAGTCATTAAAAAACAAAATGTGCACGAATCTAGATGAAAAATAATGATTTAGAGTAACTGACTGGGGAGAAAAAAAGAGACCTCCTAGGAAATAAATATGTTGTTATTCCGATTCCAACCATTCAAATTTTTTCATTTGCGAATTTCAATAAAAAAAACTTTTTCATATGTGAATCTAACGAAAATCAATCGTTGGGATCAGAATAACAGGTTCGAACCTGTTATTCCGTCGGATGTGATTGACTGGAGAACTGGAACAAACCAGGGCCATAGTGAATATAAGAGCCATAAAAAAACCGATGGATCATATTAATTAACTTTGGTGGGTCCCGCACTGAGGAACTGTTATGGCCATGGGTGATGTTTGATTGAAGAGTAAAGTTAAGGAAGTCTAAATTGGTTATTATGATTTAAGCCGGTTTTAATTATTCATGTTTAGTTCAGGTCTAAAGAATAAAGAGAGATAAAATTTATAACAAATAGTCACAGACAGTGGGTCCAGGGTGCAACACAAAATTAAGGTGATTGCAAGAATCTAGACGAAATCGAACGATGTTAAGATAATAAAAGAACTTAGTAAACATAAACTCACCCTAGTTTACTAAGACTATACATTTAAAAATGGTGTATAAGAAAAGGTAAACAAAAGTAGAAATTAGTGGAAGATTTAAATGGAAATGAGTAAATAATAATTAACAAAGAGCAAAGTGAAAAAATAAGGGTATGATCGGAACTGAAGTTTAATTGATTTCAATTCAATATAATTCAATAGAGATAATTTTGAATTAAACTTTTTAATCGGAATCAAAAGGAGAAAAAAAAATTGAATTCATCTCTAATTTTTAGTTGGAAAGTTTATACAATAGAAAAAAAAAATGATTTCACTATAAGTGAAAATGACACTTTTGTCCTTGTTATTATTTGTTAAACAAATACAATAACCGTCTTTCTAGGTGCTTTTTCTAAACCCTAATATTATCAATCTATTTTTCTGACAAACATATCATACTTATGGATAACCTCCTGCAATAACGAAATAATTATCAAACTCATCAATAATGTGTTTTGAAAAAAATATATTGCACTAAAAATAATTATCAAACGTAACCTAACTATAATGGAATACAATAGTGATGTGAGCATTCATCAATAAGTGTGATCAGTTGATGTAGTTACATGATCCATACTGCATGACTTCTCAATGTGAAATTATATATAGAATGTACATAGAATTCTTTATAAGCACTTGTTATATCTTAAGAAGCAAATTAAATCTAGTTGTCAAAAACCCAATGTCTCCTAAATTATGAATAAAATTCTGTTCTTACTTTTTGGCTTCTAAACATGATATTGGAGAAAATCAGAAAACTAAGCAAAGTATATTGTTAAGCATAAACAATATTGAGCTGATAGTCTTGCCTATTGTAATAATACATTTATTTAAAAAGCTCTTACTAACATATTAACTTCTATACTGTATAGAATTTGGAATTCCTCATAGGATGGAAGTTCATCCTTGATATATATAGTATCATTTGCACAAATGATTTTGCATAGTTTTGAAAATATAAAAGAAAAATGACATTATTTTTGAATTAGAACTGGAGCAATAAGTGCCACCTAGCAAAGTAGCAAATGGAAAGCAAAATGAGATGAACACAAAATTGAGGAAGAAAACAATGGAGCTCCAAAGTTGTTATTTTTTACTTTTCACTTTTTTGTTTTCTTTTTCATGTTATTAATTTATTTTAGATTTGTATCATTTACTTTGTATTATTTTTATTAAATATATATGTGGGTATGTAAATAGCCACCCAACCTTGAATTTTTTTTTAATAATTTAAGAATTTCATTTGTTTACTGTGTTAGTCATTTTATATGTATGTGGGTATGTAATTAGTTGTTACTGTTTGGAGACCAAATTTTAAATTTTATTTTATTTTTTTTACTATTTTTTAGATAGGTACACAATTATTGTTTTTGGATGGTCCAGAATTTCTGAAAAACAGTGATTTGTACCTATCTAACAAAATAGTAAAAAAAGTTTAAAAAAATATAAAATTTTCTCTCCAAGCTCATTTTAATATGGAGATCATGTTGAGTTGTTCGGATCGGTGATTTGAATTATGAAAATAAAGATAAGAACATGAGATAATAATGATGTATGATATGAGGCATTTGAACCCCATATATATGTGTGGGTATGTAATTAGTTTGTTTTGTTGCCAACATATACATTAATTGTTTATATTTCCTATATGTGATTATCTAACTTAAGAATTCTTTAGTATGATTTTGGTATTGCATTGATGTGGCATTTAATTATGATATAATATTATCATTTAATAGAAATCTTATCCTTTTGACTAATATTAAAAGAAATAAATAAATCATTTTTAAAGGCTGGTTTACAGAATGATAATTATGTTTAATATTTTTTAGTTTTAGAAAATGTTGTGCTAAATTTTGTTTGAGCAAACATATTAATTTTGAACTAACTTAGATCCTACAGAAACACAAATTAATTAGGGATAAATGTATTTTTATTATTTGTTATACATCAAAATGGTTGAGTGTATATTTTCAAAAGTGATAAATATATATTGAAATAACAAATGTATATTTTCAAAAGTAATGTGGAAAATTTTAACAAAAAAGAGTACTGTGTACACTATCAATCTATCATTGGATCAAAATTAGGGCAGTCTATTTAATGTTAGTTTGTTGCAATAAATTTCATGATTATAGGTGGTAATTTGGACTTGCCGTATATAAGCTACCACAAAATCTTAAAAAATAAAGCTATACCATTTTTTAACCTTCAAAAAAGTTATGAATCTGAGATGGGCAAATAAATATATACATGTTATTTGCAACAGTATCATGTCAAAAATAGAAATGACGAGGTGCAGCTTATCTTTCCTGTTTGATGCCAATCAAACTCCTACAGCCTTGCACAGCCTCTCATTGATCCTCATACAGCTGCCCTCTTTGGAAAAACAAAAAGGCAAATGAGAATTAGAAAAAGAGAGAGAGAGAGAGATCAGAGAGAAAGAGGAAGGGAAGAGAAGAAGAGAGAAGGGACGAGAGAATGTGGAACAAAATGTATATATTTGAAACCTCTCCCTAACAAGGAAAAGAGAGAGAGATAGAGAGAGAAAAGGATCAAGGGAGGCAAAAGGAGAGAAATTAATGGGGGGCTGCTACTCTGCCTTGAGTCGTTCCGCCTCCTCTGACGTCCTCTCCTTGGATGCGCATGATACCAACAAGACGATCAAAAGACCACCACATTCACAGTCTTTCGCTACTACTATCACAATACAAGGAAGTGATGATCATAGTTCTCGTCTAAATGTCGATATCCTAAGATCACCTAACAATGGCGTCGACTTCTCGTCCCGCTACAGGTACTATGAAGACCACTTTTACACCATATTGTTTGGAGGTTTTAATTTCTCTCTCTACTTTTGATAATACAGTTCAAAACATAATTTCTCCAGGTCATTACCTAAAGGATTGATCATTTAAAATGGACATGTAATATCTATGTCTGACCAGCCTGGGGCAGGAGCTGGGGCGGGGAGAGTTCGGTGTAACACGGCTATGCACCGACAATCGAACTGGGGAGATCTATGCATGCAAAGGGATATCAAAGCGACGTCTTAGGACAGAAGCGGACTGCGCCGAGGTGAGAAGGGAGGTAAAAATAATGCGACGGTTGGCACGAGGTGGAGAGGAGGAGCGGGTGGTACGGCTTAAAGAGGCCATGGAGGACTCGGAATTCGTGTATCTGATCATGGAACTCTGTGAAGGAGGCGAGCTCTTTGATCGGATCGTGGCAAGAGGGCATTACAGTGAACGTGCAGCCGCTAATGTCTTCAGGACAATCGTCGAGGTCGTTCAGGTAATTGATATATATTGAATTGTGTAATTATTTGTTAGAAGAGTTCAAATGCCTTCATATTTTGTGTCTTCATCGTGACTTCATTTTTAGAACTACAATAACTTAAAATTTAATACTTATATGTCAAAATAAAATTGTTAGATATAATCTATATCATTTTCTTTATGGACATGTAAAAAATCATGACATTTCAATTTTGTTTTAATTAATATGACGAGCTTGCAAAAATATATCGATGTGGATAACTTTTGTACGTTGATTTTTTAAATTATTGATTCATGGAAACCAAAATTGAAAATTGATAATTTTGTATGTACATATAGAACAAACAATATAAATCACATCTAATAGTTTTATTTTGAATATAAATTTTAGAATTTTTGTTATTGGAAAATTAAAAGGTAGAGGCATGATGGAGACACAAAAAATACAGGCATTTGAACCCTTCTCATTAATTTTGTTAAATATCAAGTTATAATATCTATTTTATGATATTAAAGAAATTCTAAGCTAAAAATTACAGAGTTGTATAATTGTATTAATTTTCTTTGCCTCTATATTTTTGCAGGTGTGCCATGAACAAGGGGTGATTCATAGAGACCTAAAGCCAGAGAACTTCCTCTTTGCAAATACATCAGAAGACTCCCCTCTCAAAGCCATTGATTTTGGCCTCTCTGTCTTCTTCAAACCTGGTACTTGAAGTTCTATTCGCGCAAAGTACCCATTACCCATTACAGAACAGCGCTTAAATTTATTTATTTTCAAACATTTAACATGCAATCCTGACAATTTGAATCTGATGATGTTTAAAACAGGTCAGCAGTTCACGGAAGTAGTAGGAAGTCCCTATTACATGGCCCCAGAGGTTCTCAAGCGATGCTACGGGCCTGAGGTCGATGTATGGAGTGCCGGCGTTATTCTCTACATATTGCTGTGTGGTGTGCCTCCTTTCTGGGCAGGTCACTTTCTCTCTCTCTTAATCTATCAATCACCTGTTCACTGGTCTAGCTAGTAAAACTCCATCTTGTTTTGGTTCAGTAAACAATGATTAGTACTGGTACAGGTCAGTAAGATTCTCTCTCTTAACCTAACTAATATGAATCATAATTTCACACTGATTTCATTTCATTTAATAAAGCACACATACTTAACCTTGTTTATACAAAACAAATTTTCACTCTGATATCATTTCATTTACATGCTGGGTATCAAAACCAGTTAAAGAGCCCTTGGATGTATGTAGCTGTTGCTGATTTACTGCGATTGATGCAGAAAGTGACGAAGGAATTGCACAGGCTATCTTACGGGGGGTGTACGCTTTCGATAGAGAACCATGGCCGAGAGTATCAGAGAATGCCAAGGATCTCATTACAAAAATGCTCGATCCAAATCCATACGTGCGACTTACTGCAAAAGAAGTTCTTGGTACACTACGAAATTATAGTGATTGCAGTTTATTGTTTAAAAAAAGAGTATACTTGTGTGCACTTGCATCTTATTCATATACATTTCGATCTAAACATAATAGATAAATTTCACTTAACTGACAGTTTATTACTTTTCATGGTAATATACAGAGCATCCGTGGCTCAAGAATGCCAACCTGGCACCAAATATTTCACTTGGAGAAGAAGTCAGATCAAGACTGAAACAATTTTCAGCAATGAACAAGTTCAAGAAAAAGGCGTTAAGGGTATGTTGTGCCTTACAACATATGAGATTATAATATGATCACATTTTTTGTTAACAATGTATGAGAACACCTTGTTTTTACCTTTTTTTTTCTTAACAATAGTAAACAAAGAAATTTTATACACATAATATCCCTAGTTTTCACTTTTCACAACTCCACTTTTGATTTTTGAGTCCTTCCATGGATTTGGTATTTAATGTCCTTTTACAGGACCAAGGCCTATGCAAAAAAAAATTAAGGGGCTAATCTTACCAAACTTAAAAGGACTAACCCATAATTAACATGAGTTTGATGGACTAATTTGCATGAATGTCCTAGGTGGTGGCATCGCATTTACCATTGGACCAAGTGAATGATATAAAGCAGATATTTCACATGATGGATAAAGATAAGAACGGTAACTTGACCTTTGAAGAGCTTAAAGAGGGTCTTCAATATATAGGCCAGGCTGTTGCCGAGCCCGATGTTCAGATGCTTCTAGAAGCAGTAAGTTCACTTCCCATGCTTTTCAAGCTTCTGGAATTACAAACTATTTTTGCAACTGACTTCATACCAACAAAAATTAATATCCAGAGAGATTGAAACTGGTATGAGTTATGATTTATTATTTACCAGTCCAACGTACACATAATGCACTTGGGGGTGTCAATGGTACCATTTTATCTGTTTATCTAACTCGTATCGTATTATTCGATAAGACAGATATGGACAAGGTTTTTTTTTTGTTACTATATCAGGTACGGGTAAGAGTAAAGTTTTTTTCGTGAACTTAACCGGTAAGAGTATGAAAATGCTTCCACCCAACCTGTTTCGTACCCGTTGACACCCCTAAAAGCATTAAGCTTTCATAGAGCAAAAACCCTTTCCCCCTGCTTTTCTTTTTATTTTATTTTTCTAAGACAAAAGGTCTTAGCAGGCTCACACAAACACCTAAGAAACACAACAGGTGATGGTGTGTTGAGCCTTTCATGTAATAACCAAATACAAAAAATAATTATTTATTTATTCTATTTAGTTTCTAAATAATCATTTTATTCATTCTATTTAGTTCCTAAAAAATCATTTATTCATTCTATTTAGTTCCTAAAAAAATCTTTTTATTCATTCTTTTTAGTTCCTTTTCAATCATTTTATTCATTCTATATGCAGGCCGACGTAGATGGTAATGGAACACTAGATTGTGACGAGTTTGTGACAGTGTCAGTGCACCTGAAGAAAATAGGGAGTGATGAGCATCTCACCAAGGCCTTTGAGTACTTCGACAAGGACGGAAGCGGCTATATCGAGGTCAACGAGTTGAGGGAAGCCCTCGAGGGTGATCTCGGACACAATGACCAAATCATCAAAGAGATCATTTCTGACGTTGACAAAGACAATGTTCGTTTGTTTCCTCATCATCTATTTATTCAGAAAATTTCTCTCGGGGTTTAATTTCCAAAGGAAATACCTACTTTACTGTACTTGCAACTAGTTTCCAGTGTTAGATAGATGGTCAGGCCAAAGTTAAAAAAAGCACATTGCTCCTGGAAAAATATAGGGGAAAATTCATGTATACCCTTCAAAAGCTTTGAAATTATGTATTTCCCCCTCTAAAATTCATAGTATCATATTTACCCTTCTAAATTTCAAAAACTATCAAATTTACCCATTTTATTGCCTTTTCTATTGAAACTCATTTTAAGTTTATAAAGTACCAATCTTATCTTTTATTAATAAAATAAAAAATAAGTAGCTTGTTTAAAGAAAATGCCAGTCTTCTAATTAGTTGGTTTTCGAGGGCAAATGGTTCATTTTTCTACTTCTGAAGCATACACAAGTGTATACCTAAATGTTAGTGTGTATATACTAGAAGTAGAGAAATGAACCATTTGTCCTCAGAAAAACCGACTAATTAGAATGACATTTTCTTTAAATAGGCTACTTATTTTTTATTTTTTTAATAAAGGGTAATGTAAAATGGTTATTTTATGAATTTAAAATGCGTTTTAATAGAAAATGCAATAAAATGGGTAAATTTGTGAGTTTTTTAAATTTAGAAGGGTAAATATGATATTATGAATTTTAGAGGGGGACTTGTGTAATTTCAAAAAATTTGAGGGGTATACATGAATTTCCCAACAAAATATATTTGCTTTTTTAGCATATTCGCTAAAACCTAGGACCAAGAATAAGGCCTAAATATAATTTGTACAGGATGGCAAGATTAGCTACCAGGAATTTGAGCTGATGATGAAATCAGGATCTGACTGGAGAAATGCCTCGCGCCAGTTTTCAAGAGCGCATTTCAGTTCACTCAGTCACAAATTATTTAGAGGCGGTGATGATGCATCCTTGCAAGATGTGAAGACGCAAAGCCAGAAGCTAAACCAAACAGAATTTGTTGATTAAGTTCATACAGAAAAAAAAAAACAAGCCTTTTTTGACCTAACCTATCCAATTCAATCTTCTTTCTTTTACTCTTTTCTTATTATGTTTCTTTTGTTTAATTTTTTTGTTCAATTTGTGTTCCTCTCTCTCTCCTTCTATCCTTGAACACCAATGATGTGTTATCTCATTGAATTGAATTCATTCTCATATACAAAAGTTGTATTAATTTTTTAAATATTTCCAAAAAGTTAGAAATTAAGATCTCTGTGAGAGGAAAAATTAAAAGAAAAAATATGCAGAGACAAATACAAACCTCTATTGATTTGATATTATTTGTTCTCTTTGTTAATTAACGTTGCCTAAAAAGCTTAGATTGATTGAGAGGAAAGTTTATTGGTTTATATTCACAACAGCCTTTATATTTTTATTCAATTTGTTTGTTGTTTTTTTCTTATATCTATACCATCTGCTCAAAGTTAAATGCTAATGGTGTATCAAAGTTTATAGACAAAAGATAAGTGATAAGTGATATCAGCTACTAAATCAAATTCGAAGTTATGTAAGCCTGAATTCGCAAAGTTCTTTTAAAATTAATAGATCATAAAACCTGCATGTAGTTATTACTTATTGCAAGTACCAAACAAGAAGCCACTACCTAAAAACCTTACAGAGACTAAAAGCTTATTATAGAAGGAAAAAAAATACTGATATTTGTCACAATGAAAATTCACAAATACATCATAAGTTAGAAGAAAATCGACCATGTATGGAGAAAGGCATGGGGTCCACATTTGTAGGGTTTCCTAGAACCATGTCAGACACCATTTCAGCAGTTGCCAGTGCCTGAATAGAGTAGCAAAGGTCAGAAAATATATTGTTGGTTTCAAAAGGTACAGTTTCTCGAAATTTCATACAGTGCTGTTTGATTAGGACCTAAACTAGCGATTGATATACTAATCTGACCAGTGAAGTACCAAAAAAAAGAATAATAAATTGAAGTTCAATTTCATACCAAGCTAAGTCCACTTCCTTCGTGTCCAGCTGCCAGGAAAACATTTGGCGTATCAGGAATGGGCCCAATTACTGGCTTACCATCAGGCACTGAGAACAAACAGGGAACAACATGCAACTTTGAAAGATGTACATTTCGAAAAATACACTATTAAAAAGAGTGTACATTTGATAAATAGAGAAACAAGAATAGAGATGGTTCATGCTTACGATAAGGCCGGTGACCTATTCTGACTTGTTGGTTCAAGCTAGAATCAAGAGATACTGATTTCAAATTTGGAAAGAACTCCCCAGCTCGGTTCCATATACACTCGACAATAGATTCATCTATTTCTCTAGAAAATCCACAGAACTGACGGCTACTTCCTGAAATAACAAATTACATTAGTTCAATCATGCAACCGACAAAAATAGACATGTTTACAAAGATGATAAGAGAAAGACGTTTACCTAGAACAAGATTACCCATAACATCTTGTGTGGCCGTCATAGAAATCGATAACTCCTGATCACTTTCGGATGCCTCAAGATTTATATCACTTAGAGTGGTAGTAGTTTGATGGCCTATATATCCGACCTCCATCAAACCATGATTTAGTCTGATATTTCTGAAATTTTCTAACACAAGGAGATGACCCTGAAATATCAAACAAGCAAACCTCTTTAGGTTCTATTAGTTAGGCATGAATTGTAGAAGGTTGTGGTAGTAGAAACCTTACTACATCCTCACTATAATGCTTGTTATTATTTTTCTCTTTTTTGGTTCTTTTCTAGAGATTATTTTTGGGTTTATTTTGGGCTTTTATAGCATTTTTCACTTATGTTGTGACTTACCATGTAAACAACTAAAAAAAAAAGGAAAATTATTCAGTACAAGATTAATCAGCATGGATCTGGTCCACCTGGCACATGCCAGTACTGGACCCCACAAAATGCAGTAACCAATCAACATGGTAATGCTCGAACAAACCTAATGGCGAGGGAAGGAGCCGTTCGATATGCATCACGATTCGCGCAGACAACTTCAAGATTTGTGCAGATCAAGTGAGCATGAATCTTGATGCGGATCAGACGGCTCCGACTGGTACAATAGAGAGAAGTATATCCATAGAAAAAGACCTTTCTGGGCCTGACGGGAAGCTGAGGCGCACTATTTGGTTGTACAAGGTTTTGCAGTAGAGAACCAGTCCAAGCACCAGTGGCCACCACAACAGCCTTCCTTGCATACAAGGTGTGATTACTAGTTTGAACTGCTTCAACAGCTCCATTTTTATCTGATCTAAATATAACATGAACAAACCAGTAGTAAAATACTTTCAGAATATCTCATGGAATCAAGAAAACAGTAACTAATCTTGAGAAATGGGTTTGAACAGCTGCAGTTGTCTTGTGCTCTTCTGGCATAATTAAAAAGCCCCTTTGAAATTGTCAAAAATATCCAAAAGTGGTAAACTGTTTATAGTAGCCCTTACAATTTAATTAAGCTTCCAGTAATAAGCCTAATATAACAGATTTACCAATCTATAAAAAATAATAGAAACAAACTCATCGTTAAAAATTCAGACTGTTTTCTTGACAAAATAGATGTGCAGAAAGAAGCAAAATAGGATATTTTCACAATTCAAAATAGGAACGAGTGGTAATAAATTGGTCATCTCATGCGTATTCAACAGTTGGGACAACAAAATTTTAATAATCCAGGTGACAAGTAAGGAGGAAGTAAATTATTTTAAACCTTCATTGTATCAAAAGATCAACAAAATAATTGGAAACATATTTAAGAAAACAGACCTTAATAGGCAAACTGCAGGATCATTGAAGAACTCAGCGTATCTCCCTTTTAAGCAGTAAGTGTTGTTGACCTACTACAAAGATCATATAATATAAAGTTATGAATCAAAAGTTTGTATACATCATAAGCCAGCTTATATATTGCATACAGAACAGTATGGTAACAACTCGACCAGGTGAGAAAAAGTGATGCTGATTGAGTTTCATTAAGGGAAAATTGCTCTTTCTCAATTTGATTGGTCTCTAAATGCAGCCAAATTTTGCCCAAAAAGTGCAAGATAAGGATCAATTGGACAATGTAGAATAATTACACAAAGATTATTACATGGAAGCTTAATTCACAATTAAAGGTTGATTAAAGCAAACTATGGCTTAGTTATATGAGTGAGGCTATGGTAATGCATATTACACAACAGCTCGCGCTATGAATTCATATCTCTGTTTTTAAAGTCCAAACAGTCGATCTGAACCGTTCAACATTCTCTTCATATTAAAATGTACATGCAGACCGAATTTTATATTTTTTAGAATATTTTTACTATTTTTTAAGATAGGTCGAAAATCACTTGATTTGAAAATTCTGGACCATCCAAAATCAATGATTTTCTACCTATCTAAAAAATAGTAAAAAATTCTAAAAAATGTAAAATTTTGTCTACAAGTAAATTTTCATATGGAGATCATGTTTAATGAATCAGATCGACTATTTAAACTTTGAAAATAGAGATATAGATCCATAGCACGGATCGATCCGTAATATGCATATTACCATATCCTCACTCTAGTTATATTGTTGTAACAAATAAAGCTACAAACAATTATACAAATACTGACAAGGCTCAAATTTCACCCACTAAATTGTCAATCTTACATTTGAATGAGATACAGCACCTTTTCAATGAAGGAAACGGTCTTGTATGCATCCAGCTGGCAGTCATCCGGTACGAACGCGGCCCCACCTTCTGTACCAACTTCAAGTTCTGGTTCTTCCAAATGAAGTAAATTTGAAGGAAGGTATTGTGCCCTTAAACCGGCTTCAGAAAGAACCTTCACCCTTTCTTGTAGCATTGCTTGTTCTTCTCTGCTTCTACCAATCAATAAGCTTCCTTTATATATCAATATAGAAGGTCAGATAGGTGTCACTACTTTATAAAAAAAAGTGGGGTGGGGGATTCATATATACCACTCAAGAACTATGAAATTACCGTATTTCCCCTCCAAATTCTATAATTACGTATTTACCATCCTAAATTCTAATAACTCGCATATTTACCCACTCAAAACCAGTCTTTTACGACACATTTTTTAGTGGTGCACATGTAAATCCACCCAAAAAAATAAGAATTTGTTTAATTTTTTTTTAGTAAGTACCTGTTTTTTTCCAGCCCAAAATTTCTGCTGGATCATAACCCTCTCTCTCCACATCAGCAGCCAGCTCCTCCCACAAATCCTTGCTCCTCACTGCTAGGTCCCACGTGTCAGTCCCAGGCGCCTTATGCGCCATCCATATATATCCTTGACCTGATTTCATGACAGTTAGGGCCTATTCGACAATTGAAATTTTGATGGGAATATCAATTTGTGAATTCCTAAGGTCTTTTAACCCACGGGAAAATTTATAATATAGGTGTTCGGCAAATACATGAGAAACTTTTTAAAGAAGTTCTTTTTATGTTTTTACAACTAAAATTTTTGTAGAAGATGTAATTCTAAAATAAAATTATATTAAGTGCATTGATGCTAAGCAATGATTCTTAAAATTAATATAATTATACATATCAAATTCTTAAAAAATTCCCTTATTCCTTCTCAAAAAAATTAATGTGTGAATTGACTATACACTGTAAATTGATAAATGAATGAATTGACTATAATAGAACCAATTTGATGTCATACTTTAGTTAAACCATGATATCCCAATCAATAGCCCATCAGTTACCGCAGCTCTGAGAGAGAGAGAACAGTGAGTATAGATGTTATTTATGGATTTAAACTACTGATGTAATAATGTTTTCTGCCGAGAAGAAGGTACTGGTATGGTACCAGCCTTTTCTGGTAAGGTACCGGTCCGTATCAGGATGCCGGTACCGCTCACTGTCAGTGGTACTGGTACGGTACCAGTCCGATTGAGTTGTATTTTAGGGAGATCAGTACTGCTGACTATCTAGGATGGTTTTTTTTGTATTTGTTTCCGTTCCTTTCATTTCAATATATTTTGGCAGCTGCTGTCAATTTTTCAAAAAGAGAGAGAGGGGGGGCAGAGCCAAACCAGCTCCAGTAGCGCCAGAGCATGGGACCCGCGCGTCAGTGACAGCAACAGAGAGATCGGAGTTGAGAAGAAGGTGACGAGCGATGGTGAGTCCAATTATCCCCGCTCCAACTACAACCACGTCATGATCCGATCGGTGCAAAGCGAGGGCGGAGAACGAGCTGCTCCGCCTCCGACTGATCTGAATAGAGGGAGAACGAACGGCGGAGATTGAACGGGGAGGTTGAAGAGGGTTTACCAAGAAACGGGATTGAAGAGAAGAGGTGGTAGAGAAAGCGAAGGATTCCATGGCAGCTTAGAAAGTGCTTCTCTCTGCTCTTCAGCGAGAGTGACGCTTAGTTGTGGGGTAAATAACAGAGTAAGTTTGGCTTCCTGCAGCGCACGAATCATATGCAGCGCTTTTTCAATTCTATAGTTCGTCAGCTGTATGAAGCCAAAACTGCTCTGTTAAAATCTTTACCCGAGTTGTCTCCGATCAAGGTTCAATTGAATATTCAAAAACAAAAGTTTTCACTTTAAATAATATCACACGAGTAAATAGTAATAGAGGTCAATTTAAATAATTTCTTTTCAATTTCTTCCACTTGGGGTTGAAAACAGAGCGGATAGTGGTGAAACCCGTAAACAACGGTATGTGTTCGTCGGACGGACAAGATATTGTCAAACGATTAATTGAGAATAATTGGACGATTAGTCAGAAAAAATCGTAACGGTTTGGTAGCAATGGATACAGTGCAGTACTACTGTGTAGAATGAGAACAGCATTAGAGGAATTAGATATGTAACCGATAGAAGTATTGGTGTTTCTTCTATCGTGTTGGTCTCTAGTGACAGAGAATTCGTTACTACATTCAGTTTTAATTAATCCAATAGAAATATGCATTATGTAGTAGTGATAGTAAATTAATAATCGATTATAATCGAAATAATCAGCCGATTAGTTGGAAAAATATGTGATAGTTTAACTGTCGCCAACGACTAATCAACCAATTAATCGGTCTAAACAGCTGTTTTTTACAATACTGACCCAGAGCCAGAATGAGGAATTGAGTATCAAAAAGTTCAAATAATTGTTGGATAATTGAGTTATATGAACTTTAGGATAAAGTACGCAAAAAGTTCAAATAATTGTTAGATAATTGAGTTATATGAACTTAAGGATACAAAATACTAATTAAAAAAATTCAAAAATAAAAATGAATAAATAATTTAATATGGAATGTTGATATAATTTGTAAAAAACAATCTATTTGGAGTACACTAGAAAGATAATTAATGATATTTATCAATACAAAATATATTGAGATACAAAAATGAATCTTGATAATACCATCTCTCTAAATATATTGATATTAATCACCGTGAATAGGAGTAGAAATGAATTTAAGTAGTAATAACTAATATTTATATTGTTATTATTACTTATTATTTCAAGCCTTTCATAACAACAGAGAGAAATGAATTTAAGTAATAATAAGTAAGTCTTAACTCATGCATAGTTTATCTAGCATGTTTAGTCTACATTTAGTAATGAGTCTAGCTAGTACGATATCAGTGTCATATATATGACACCAACTACAAAATTGATGGGATAGACTTCAAACGACTAATCTAAACCGTTCAAACCGATTTACTTTATGAGTGCTGCGTTTACATGAAAAAAAATTATACTTTCTAGTTATTTAGTATCAAATCAAGCGGTCAAAAATGTTGAAAAATGAATGCATTAGAATTAACTTAAAGACTCACACATTTGACCGCTTGACTTGATACTAAATAAATTCAAAAAATTATAAATTTTGCATGTAAACAAACAACTAATGAAATAGATCGGTTTGAACTGTTTGGATTCACCGTTTGAAGTTGATTCAATAGGTTTTAAAGTTGGTATTATATAGAGTGAAATGACACTGATATCATACTAACCAGACTCTTGGAAGAATTAAACGATAGCAAGATGGGTGCAAAGAGAAATTAAAGAGATATGCAAATAAGATACCTCCTGAAGCATTTCACGAAATGTGTAGTAATGAATGGGGTCAGAATCACGGAGTGTGGTGTGCCGTCTATATGGAACAAAGTTGTTCCTAATGGGGCAAGCTTAGATAAAGCTTCCATGCTAAAGAAATATGCATTTACAAATTAGCATTCTCATTGACTGTGCAAGACACTTCAAATTAAGAAGGCACTACATTTTCTATGTGAGATGATTTCTAATGGGTGTGAGGTACACTCCGTCAGACAAAGGAATAAAGGAACAAAGTAACAATATGTGTATTACAAGGAAGAAGCACTTTGTGTGTGAGTGTGTGTGTGTGCATGGGATTCGGATCAGCTGAAATTCCGAAACCAATGAACAGTAATTCTGAAATTCCTGCAATCCGAATTCAGCCATTGAATTTTTTCCGAGAACGCATCTCAAAACAGCTAGTTTTTTCTTACACGCATCTCGGAACAGTTCTACGGCTGGATTCGGATTACAAGGATTTCAGGATTACTGTTACCGGTCTCGGATTTCAGCAGATGCGCTTCCGTGTGCATGAGGTCCATGTTCTTCATGAATTCTTCAAAGGCATTTGTCCATTTTTACTGGGAGTTCAAAAGTACTCAGATGGGAATTTTGTCGAATACCTGTTATACCGTTCAAGGAGGTGTTCTTCTTAAAACATGGCTCGGTAGATGAAGAAGCTGGTGGTAGATTGTACGAATGATCCAAATTAAAAATAAATTATTATTGTTTGGAATAGTGCCAGATATATATAATTCATTTGCCGAATTTGGTAAAAGCCAATGCCCCAAAACAATCTACTGACGAGACAGTGCTACAAAGCACTGAAATTTAGCAAAATCTAAGAGGAGAAGAAAGCCCGTAGGCTAGGGCTGTAAACGGATGCGGATATCCGCTCCGAATCCGCATATAATCCGTATCCGGATCTAAACGGATACGGATATCCGCTCCGAATCCGCATATAATCCGTATCCGGATCTAAACGGATACGGATATTGCGGATACGGATACGGATAATTTATCAATTATCTACTGTTCACACGGATACAAATATGGATACGGATAGTAAAACCTAAACGGAGCGGATATCCGGATTATCCGGAACCCAATAATTTTTTTTGGACCCACTAATTAAAAGAAATTATTTTGTCTTCAAGGGAATTTGAACCCATGTCATGTGAAGTGAAAGTCTAAACCACTACACCACACTATCTTTTGTTACTACTTTATTTTGTTTATATATTATATCAATGGAATGAATATCTTATATCTCCCATCTTTTCAATATTAATATCTCCATCAACTTACAATTATTTATTTATTTTCATATTTAAATTTTATTAATTATTAATTATATCTTAAAGTTTATATAACTCAATATCCAACAATTATCCGTTCTATATTCGTATTCGAATCCGTATCCGTAAATTATCCGCTCCGTATCCGTATCCATTTAAGGCGGATATAGTTTTAAATTTTGATATCCGATACTATCCGTATCTGTATCCGTATCCGTATCCGCTCATTGAAAGGCGGATAGGAATTTGGTATTAGTATTATCCGCTCCGTTTACACCCCTACCGCAGGCACACATTGATTTTTTACTATTTATAATACCACGTAGAAAATCTTCGGACAGAGAATCCAGTCCAACAATCGTTCCATATTTTTTGAGAATTTTTTTGAATTTTTTTCAATAAATAAATTTAAATTATGAAAAATAATATAGTTTAATTTAATATGATTAAATGTGACTAATATTGTGACAGGTCACACCACATTTGGTCTCGGTGCATTCGGTTAGGGTACGAGTTGTTCACGGTGTGATCATATTCGCATGACGTGACCACTTCTTGTTATTTTGGTAACAACACGTAAAAAATTGACTGATCGTCGCTAATGACTAATCGTCTGATTAATCGGTCTAAACGGTTGTTTTTTACAACACTGGTAAAACCATATCCATATCTTTTTAATTTTCCGAATACGGATCCGGATCAGATAGGATATTTATTAAAAAGATATAAAAATATTATTAAAAAGTACTAAAGTTCATAATATTTATCTAAATTATAATGGTGAATAACATAATTTTTTCATAATATATATTAAACTATATGGTATGTATCTATTTGGATACGGATAGTTAGAAAGTAAAATCATATCGGTATTCATATCCACACGGATATTTGAATATCGGATACCCGCGTCTAATTTTTCTAATACGGATCGGATATTATCCGTACTGTTTTCACCCTACTTGGGGGTATTTATCAGGTCTGGTTAATCGGTTTTAAACTGAAATGAGAGAATTTGGTTTAAACAGTTCATTTTTCCAGTTAAATGGATCGGATCAATTCGGTTCGTTTTTAAAATCTGTTTAATAATTCATTTTAAAAAATTTAAAACCGATTAGATCGAATTGACTGAAATTTTTAAGTCCGTCCTTTGTCCGAACCAAACATTTAAAAAAAATCAAAAAATACGATATAATGTATATTGTTTGGTTTGGTCTAAAACCGGTTAGACCAAACCAAACAAAATTTTTAAATTCATCTTAAAAAATTCAAAAAATTAACAAAAAAAATATTTATTTTTATAATTAATCTTCTTATTTCGGTTCAACCAGACAAACTGAAATTTAGTTCGGTTTATTTGGTTCGTTTTTATTTCAGTTGATAAATTCATTCAATCAGTTCGGTTTTATTTTTTAAAAATGAATAAAAGTTTGGTTTGTCTATTTTATTTCGGTTTCAACCGAACTCAATTGATAAACACTCCTGCTTTCACCAATCATTTTTCTTTGCAAAATGACATCTTTATAATTACACTGTTGACAACACAAATTATTTAAATTGTCTACTAATTATCATAGCAATTAATGCATAAATTTTGATCTTCCCCTGTTAATTAGCTTTTCTTACGAAATGTATAAATGAAATGAATATATGGGACCTGCTTGTCAGTTGGGGATCCAGAGTAGAGCATTTTTAGCTGCTATATTATTGTTAGGCTTCGGGTTCTTTCATGGGCCCAGGTTTGCATTATTTGTTTCTTGCAATTAAAGAAGGACATTAGTCAAAAGTTACGTAACGTGTTTTACGTGATCAATTTTAAACATTATTTTTTAATTATAATTATTAAGTAATATTTTCTTATTTTTTTAATATATTTTGTTATTGTTGTAAATCAAATTTAATATGATTTATGTGAATGTTCAATTCATTGCCCCACTACTCCACTACTCCACTACTATAGACATTCATTTTCTTCTTTATTATTGTAACATTTCTTTCTAGCCTATAAATAGAGGCTTTGTAAAAGTAAGATTAAAAAAATATATAATTAGAAGAGAATAAAATTCTGTTATTGCTCTCTATCTCTCTTATCATTTACTTTACTTTTGTTGCAACTTCATTTTAATTTTACGCAAGTTATTATTTTTTTTAACTTAAATTTAAAAACAATAATTAGCCACAATTAGTCACATCACGTAAAAATAACTTTTAGTTATGTAACATGACATAACACGACTAAATCACGGCACGATAATTACGTCATGTTTTTTCTTCTCTACTTGCAGTGTACTTTGTTCTAGCTCAATTTCATATTATGTTAGATCAGAAATGGAGAGAGGATGAATGAATGAAATGAAATTAGTTGGCAACACGTCGAAGATTTTCATACAGGTTCCATAGGAAATTATAAGGAAAAACAAACAACAAATGCATTTAAAAAGAGAGCAAAAGCATCAAAATATATTATATAATATAAGCCCACATTACATTGGAGTTAATAAACTAGTTTAGGAGTACAACTTCAACAAAAGATAGTAACATAACATTCCATTATGTAAACAATTTCAAGTTTCTCCCTTCCACGCCTCCTAACCAACACCACCAAAAAGACTAGACAACAGCTGTTTACTGTTTACAGTTTTTATGTACATTGATGTATCCAACAACCACAGCCATAAATTACAGCCCCACCCAAATCAACCCTTTTTATACCTGATGCTGACACATCTGGCATCTGTCAGAGGAAGCAGGATTGGCATAGGTGCAGCGATCACAGGACCAGTGATCTTCTACAGTTACACCGGCTGGAGTGGTACGGTTCTTGTTCTTTCCACTTTTGCCTTTGGTGGGTTCGTTTTTGGAAGTGGAGGTCTGGCTACTGGAGCTGTCCACGTCCTCTAAACCATTTTCAAGTGCACGCACCAGGTTCTCAAAGTAGTTCTTTGTAACACTGTGGGAAAGAGAATCCATGATATTAAATACATCAAATTTAGTGAATATCAATTATTTTCAAGTACTTGTTTTTTTTTACAGTATAATTATTTGTTACAGTGTTTTGAGGTAAGATTGTGTGTAGGGTTGCTAATGGTAATCGGGTACGGATAATATTTTTTTTCGTTAGCTAATCAGAGTACAGGTAAGGGTAAAGACTATTTTGTACCTGTTACCCTATACAGTAATTATTAAAAATAAAAATTATAAAATTATATATATAGATATATTTATGTGAGGATTATGCATGTTATGATATAGTTCTATTCATGGCTCATATATAACGGCACCCTTTTATCCATTTACCTGATCCGTACCGTATTTGATAAGACACGTACAGGTAAGTTTTTTTTTTCCGTTAGCTAATCAGGTAAGGGTAAGGGTAAATTTTTGTTCGTTAACTTAACGGGTAAGGGTATGAAAATGCTTCCACCCAACCCGTTTCGTACCTGTTGACACCACCAGGGATGCTAACTGGAGAATTTAGGATTGTTTCTCTCTTTTGTTATGTCTATCCTGATCTTGTGTACTCTCTTTATATTGGTTTCTTATACTGACATTGGAAAAGGTTTTTTCCGTTAGCTAATTGGGTAAGGTTTTTTCGTTAACTTAACGGGTAAGGGTTTGACACCCTTAGTTGTGTGGCACTAAGATTCCTTCAAAGACAGTACCAGGGATGCAAAACTGGAGAATTTAGGATTTGCTTTTTTCCCTTACATTACCAATGATTTCTTTTACTGACATTGGAAAAGGATTGTAGCAATACCTTGTCAGACCGCAGAGCTTAACTCGATATTGGCTGAAATTTTCATAGATGGGGGTGTCAGAGGGTTTCTCCATACTGAAATAATCTTGTAGCTCCTTCTCTGCACACTGATGCAGCCTCTCTAAACCCGCCTCTGCCTCGCCTGAACCAAAATAGATAATGTAAGAGCAAATATCACCGACTTGTGCTTTTTAGTTTGTCTATATGTCTGATTGGATTATTTTTTTTATTGTTTACTTATTGTTGTTTTACTTGCTTGTGTAGTTGTGTTACCTTTGAAATTCACATCCTGTGGCTGTATACTAATAAGTAGGGGTGTTCATTGGGTCTGATTAATTTAGATTCAACCGAACCAAAGAAGTTTGGATTAAATGGTTCAGTTTTTGGTTTTAGATCGATCGGTTCGGTTGAATATTTGAATTACTTCGGTTTTGTATATTTGGTTCAGTTTAGATTTTTCAAAACCAAAAAGACCGAACCGACCGAACTCTACATGGTTCAGTTTTTTATATAAAATTCTTAATTATTTCTATGATTATTAAATGCATTTGTGTGTATTGAGTTTTGACCTTCTAAAATTTAATCTCTCATATTTCGGTTCAACCAAACAAAACGAAATTAACTTTGGTTATTTTGGTTCACTTGTTATTCGGTTGACAAGTTCAATTTCGTTGGTTCAGTTATATTTTCCAAAACCAAATAAAATTTTGGTTTGACTATTTCAATGTGGTTTTAACCAAAGTACCAAACCAACCCAATGAACATCCCTACTAATAAGCAGATGCTACTTGTACCAGACTAAGCATAACAGTACTAGGTAATAACAGATGAGCATATTAGTAGCTGGTGGTACTGAAATAAATTATTTATCTGCAACAAAAAGTATACCTTGAAGATACTCAAATAACTGTTTCTTAGCTGTTTCTTTATCAGGAATATAAAATCCGTATGCATAAGTCCATCTTAGAAGCCTCCTACAATCCACAATCTGTGCAACAAGTGCAAAATTGTAAAAAAGGTGCAAATAAAAAATATTTATCTTCTACAAATAAAAAATGATGTGTTTTCAAATAAAAAAGGTAGAGAGTATTAAAAAACCTGTTGCCAAGCATCAATTATGAATCTGAGTTGAGTCTCTGGTTCTCTAATTATCTCACTCAACTTCTGAATCTATAAAAAGCAACCACATTGAAAGAATATACATAGTAAACGTCACCAAACAAATCATGCAATTCATATACAGACCTAATATCCGAAATGCAATATTACAACAACAACAACCAAGCCTTTAGTCCCAAACAAGTTGGGGTAGGCTAGAAATGAAACCCAATCGGAGTCATAATCGGATTGGGTTCATTTCCATAAAGAGGCTGTTTTTGACCGTTGGCTCGCCACGCCTTATCACGACCCTCCTCCTTTATCCGAAATGCAATATTATTCAGTAAAATGAATAGTTTATTACTGCCAAATTGCAATATCCATAGACAGATAGCAAGTTCCAAAGTCAATAAATTGAAATTCTAGAAGACAACCAAAAAATCTACCTTTTCTGTTTCCATAGAGTGCAGATCTGCAATAGCCTTCTGCCTCGACTGTGTAAAAGGAGAAAGAAAAGAAGAATGTTCAATTGGGCTCTTTTAATAATCTATTCTATAAATACCAGAAATTTTTGAATGAGTAATTTTGACTGTAAGTATACATTCTATGACTAAATCCTTAATTAAGAAACATACCGACTGATTTGAGGCCCAGCGCTCATAATAATGCATGTATCTTTCAAGGGAGTTCTTGGCCATCTCTCTCCTTTTCTCAGTCTCATCGTACTGCAAAAGGCAAAAAAATATAATTACACCGTGTTCACATCAAGAAATTAAATAAAAAATCAACAATAGAAAGAACAGTTTTCTTTCTTCTCATCATTATTTTCATACCACTCCTTCCTTCTTGGCTCTCTCATAGCTGTTGCAGGAATAAAATCCACCAGTTCTCTCTCCATGAGACTGCCATGAATCAAGACACAACCTATTAAAGCAAACATAAGCTCTGTTATTACTCCAAAGAACTTGCACACAGTCAAACCTCCAAGTTTCAGAAATTAAAAAATCAAATTTGTACCAGCAAAACTCAAATCTACAAGGAGGGGTACAGGTCATGTGCATGCATCCCTGATTCTTCTCTATTGGTCTTTTGCACTTTGGGCAGGGCTTTGAGTTTGCCAAAATCCTAACATCATATAACAAAGATTAACTATTAGTAAGTATTGAGAAACTTGTTAACAGTAAAACAGGAGCGTGTATTAAAAGGGAATAATAAAGAAGTAACTCACCAATTCATGTTCTCAGACTCAGCACTGTTCTTAATCAACCACTTGGTGACAGTTTCACAATCCACGGGACGATGTGCCTCCTCAGTGCACTGTAAAATTATAATGGAAAACATAGTCACCAATTTAGCCTTAAACAACACAAAGTTATGGCACTTCCCCACCAGTACATTTATTTCATTAATGGATAACATGGTGACTAATTGAGCCTCAAAAGTCAAGTTCTGATAAGAAAACTCTTATAACTTTTAATCTTTTGCTATGTCAGGGTTGATACTGTTAAGGTGTTACTAATACTGGGTGTCATGATACTTACATTCCAACAAAACCAATGAGCACAGTTGCACATGACATCATTGTTACTGTCAGCAAGAAAAAACTCCACTGCATTTTCACAACCAGGTCCAGGGCACCATTTTATCTAACACGAGAAAAAATATATAGATACTTGTAAAGATCAAGAGTAAACAAGTCAAAATGCCTGAATTCAGTTGAATAAAATTGCGTATTTGGTTAAACATCAATCAGTTCAGTATTTTTCATGGCCAAATCAGTAAACATGATAACTAAATAAACTGAGCACAAGTATTCACTTTACCTGTATACGACTGCATTATCTAAGTCAATATCAAGAACATGAGATTTAATTTTTCAAAAATAACCAAACTGAACCAATCTCACATCCTTGGAAAATTGCTTCTTGTACTTGGGGGTGTTCATTGGTCCGGTTTAATCAGTTATAAACCAAACTGAAATAGTTTGGATTAAACGGTTTGGTTTTCCCGGTTAAATAGTTCCGTTCGGTTTATTTTTTGAAACCGATTTAACTGTTCGATTCAGTTTAGAATTTTTAAAACCAGTTACACCGAACCGACCTGAATTTTTTAAACCCGTCCCCCGTCCGAACCAAACAGTTAAAAAAAATTCAAAAATTAAGACATAATGCATATTGCTTGGATTGGTTTAAAACCAGTTAGACCGAACCAAACAAAAATTTTAAATCCATCTTAAAATAATTCAAAAAATTATCAAACATGTTTATTTTTATGATTAATGTTCTTATTTCGGTTCGTTTTTAATTCGGTTGATAAGTTTATTTCGGTCAGTTCGGTTGTATTTTTGAAAACCGAATAAAATTTAGGTTTTCCTTTTTGAAAACCGAATAAAATTTTGGTTTGCCTATTTTATTTTGGTTTTAACCAAACCGAACCAATGAACACCCCTACTTGTAATTGTACAGTGTACCTTTCTATTGTCTTCAACATATGATCGATATAAAAATCTAGAATATTTCTCTTGATCTTCACTCGAGGCTATTTTTTTTATCATGTCATGATCTATAGCAACGTTGCAAGATGGTTCAGGGCACCGCAATCCCAAGCAAATGGGTCCATCCTTTATTGAGGCAACAATATAACCTGCCACCAAAAACATATCTGTCTTATGAAACATATCCCAAGCAAGGGGCTGCTCAACACTAACCATTCCAGCATATCTCTGTCTATTGCAAGTCTAGCATATATTGGAAATGCCAAAAAAATAACACAAAAAACAAACCTTTCCAGCATTCGATGCAGTAGTGGTGACCACAAGCAGCAGCACGCATGTTACTAGAAGGTAATGCCTCGAAACATATTCCACATTTTAGCTGCCGCCAAAAGAAAGCCATAAGAGCCACATATACATAGAAATAAGTGAGGAATTTCATGTATACCCCACAAAAACCTCAAAATTAAGTGTTTCCCCCTCTAAAATTCACATTATTATGTTTAGCCTTCTAAGTTTAAAAAACTCACAAATTTACCCAATTTATTGGCTTTTCTATTATAACTCATTCTAAATTTATAAAGTACCCATTTTATCCTTTATTAAAAAATAAAAATATGTAATTTAGAAGGTAAATATAATATTATGAATTTTAGAGGGGGGAATACTTAACTTCAAGGTTTTTAAGGGGTATACATGAAATTGCCCCAAAAATAAATAGAGTACAAACAAGTGAACAGTAAGTAGCAACATTTTTTTATTTTTATTTTTGCTTTCAGCAAAAAACAAATTTAATAGTATAGTAGATACTTACTTCCGTAGAATTGGGTATTTCAACTGGCTCTTCCAACAATCCGATATCTTTACGAACTGACTCCTCATTTGCAAACCATTCATCATGTACCTTAGTCACATTCCTAAATGCAATAAAAAAAAATTACGAAGTTGAAATGCCAAGAGCCTCCAAAAAACATTATTTCATGCCAACACTATTTCATTCCTAGTACATAAAGAAATATACACTAACCATTTATAGTGACGAAGAAGAATGCATGCAGCATCTCTAGAGATGGAGAGGATTCCAGAAACCTTAGAAATGTCTTCCTCTTGACGTTGGCATATTTCCTCCTCTTTTAGTATATTATATCTCTGCCCCAACAAAATTTCATTTATTAGACTATTTTCTATTCAAGAGCTAAAAAAATAATTATGCATGTGCAAAATGTTAGTATCATCATCTGTGAAAAATCACCAATTTAACAGTAAGTAGTTTTCTGAAATGTTTTGTACAGATAAGATATTCATGGCCTAAATAAAATCAATCCTTGATATGTAGTCTCAGAAACAGCCATCAGAATATAATGAACTAGGATTCATAACTAGAAACTAAAGTTTGATCAATCAAAGGGTTCATGCTAACAAATAAACTAAACAAGCACAACATCAATCCAATACACACTAAATTATTCGAGTATATTGAAGCAAAAATTAAACTATATCTCAAATCCTATATCAATCAACTCAATTTCAACCTGATCTCGCCTTGTCAGAAAACTTTGGGAATCCTCGCTTTCGTAATCCCCATCAATCTTATCGCTCCCGCATCCATCATCGCTGTACAAATCATCATCATACATGAGCTCGGAATCGCTCGCGTCAAGCATGTCTTCGTCGGAATCCATCTCCTTCGACTGATTACTCGATCGATCGATTAAAAATCGAATCTAGGGTTTTATCGCGTTGGTTGAGAAGGAACCGAGGTTAGAGGTACGAGAGAGAAAGGAAGAGAATGGTTTTTCTCCTTTTCCTTCTCTCTCACAAAGGTCTAAAAAGATAAAAAGTAGGAAATCATTTCTAAGAGTTTGTGACAAAGTATTTATAATTATAGTGTAGCAAATCATGGAACTCCAAAAGTAATCGACCCGCAATACGTAATGGATTACGAGGAGGAGACGGTGTTGGCTAGTGCTTTCCTTTTCATACTACATTGATAGATGAATTTCTGTGTAGAAAATTAGGTGTGCATATATGTAGCAAGCCCCTGAACCACACATATGACACCCGTAACATACTTTAATGTACGAAGGGAAGCGTATTTTTTCCTTTTCTTAGAAGAAATTAGTAGCTGGATCCGATCTTTAATGAACCGACTGTAAAACGGGGGTAAAGATTTTAAGAAAACACTTTTGTTTTCATGCAGCGCAATAACCGTACGCAGCGCTGTTTTGATTCTATAATCCGTGCGCTGCATAAAGTAATAAATACTCTGTTAATCTTAACCGGAAAAGCCTAGATATAGACCTGGTCTAGCATTTAATTTGATCATCCAAAACTAGGGGACTGTTTTTCTACTTTGAAGAGTTCTTATTTTGTAGAATTTTATCTTTACATCGATTTGAACGTCTCAGTTATAATTAGCAATTAAAAGTTGCGCGCTAAACTAAAAAACAGGCTTAGAATATGAAAGGCTTAATTATATAGAAAGTCGATTTATGTATAATTTTACGGATTTACTCTTATTAGTTCTCTTTTTTAGAGAATTTATTTTGTCTTAAATAAGTCATTGTATTCTATGTATTTAACAGTTAAATTGAATACAATTCTTTCTCATAAATTTGTCTCTTTATCTCTTTCTCTTTAATTTCTACCTCTCCCAAAATCCTAATAATGGACAATACTTTTTTATATTATTATGTCCACGATATATTAGGTTTGAATTTATAAACAATAAAATAAAAATGATAATTTATATTTTTATAATTGGAAGGTAGAAAATGCAGTCTAACTTTATGCGTATCGTACACATAAAAAATTGATGACATTTTATACATGCTTACTATTAATCAAATAATTTTAAATTTATAATTGTTCATAAAATGGCCTTTTGATCAAATATCAGATGACATCTAAATTAAAGAAATTTGATATACAACGAACTCCAAATTAAAAACATTCGTACGATTTTTCCATTTTAGAAAACAAAAGGTTCGATTAATTTGAGAAATATGATCAAAATATTCATTAAAGTTTCTAAATATAACAGAATAGTTAAAGGCAATTTTTGATTAAAAAAATCACACAGTTGTGAATATACATATTAAGAAACTATACAATCGCATCTTTAATACTTCAGTAAAATCCTGTTAGAAATCAGATTCTAGTAAAATCAAGTGTTGTAAATTTGGCCTACTGGTCACTAATTACTAATTAGTCAAAAACTGTGAGGGGGACGTGACAAATATTATATTATAAATAAAATGACGCTTCTTCAAGGACCAAACGCAAAAAACGCCATGTTTTTGACGAGTGTGACTAGACAATCACTAAGACCACCGCAATCATTTAAAAAATACAATTAAATGGCTTTCGGACCAGCTGTTATGTGCAAATTTTATGAATAATTCTTGTTTGGCTTCTAAAAGCTCTAAAACACTAGCATTTTGGATACTATCTATAGTTATATGCAATATAATCATCATCTGTTTAGCACGAATATTAAAGTATCATATTGTCCTAGATTTTAATCAAACGGTTCAGATCTAAACTCAAATTTTGAGTTACTTTAGGCAATCCAAAAGCCGACATTTTTATTAATATCCAAAGTTTAATACAAATTATTAATTATACCCAGAGTCGGACCAATTATTGAAATATACCCAAGCCGGCCATTTTCTGGCCGGCTATGTACCCTCCTCAAGCCGGCCAGAAAATGGCCGGCCATGTTCCTTTTTTTTTTTTTTTTTTTAAGAGAGACACTATGGAAAATCAAAATATTGAAATTTAACACTGAAAATTTGAAATTTTTCGTTTAATTATTTTTTATATTACTTCTTTTGATATAATTAGCATATTTATATTAAAATACGCTATATTAATTGAAATTATATTGAATAACACTATATTATGTTAAATTACGCTAAATTACATTACATTACATTACAATACGCTATATTAATTGAAATACGCTATATTATTTTTTATGTTGTGCTACTATTTTAATGTTGTAATATTTTCTATTTAGCATTATCATGATAATTTATTTTGATCTGTAAAATAAAAAAATAGTACCATAAAAGCACACATACACAAGAACCGAAATATAGGATAATCCAAATATACCAAACATAAATAGTATATGAAATAAAATAGTACAAAACTAGTAAAAATACAACTAAAACGGAGAGGGGGAATATCGCTGAGCCGGTACTCCGGCGTTCGCCCGGCGCCAGCGCCGCGGCCAGGCTCTCTCTCTCTCGGCCTCCTCACTGGCATCGGCAGACCTGAGTATCTGGTCGGCACTATCCCATATGGCATCGCCCGTGTAGACTGTCGGTACTGGCGGAGGTGTAGCGAAGGTAGATGCGGCAAACCCAGTCCCAAAGTCAGGCTGAGTATGAGACCCGCTACCACTAGCCTCTCCATCATGCGGCATCTCTGTGCCATATCGGGGCCATGCCGGTGCCGACATGAAAATGTCATCGAATACCCCGATGTCCTGGAGACTGCACGAGAGGGACTCGTACTCAGAAGTATCGGTCTCCGCAGGTGGTGGCTGTGGTGGCATCTCTGCTGGACCCTGCAATCTCCAGTTCTTCCTTCCTAGCATGCGGATCCCATGCCCGCACTCCTTGATCGCGGCCAAAAGCTGAAACAAAATTTGGCATGTCAGATCAAACCTTGATATACTACTAAGTTAGACCAAAACTATGTGGTTTTAGGTGCTTTACCTGGCGAGCCCATGCACGACCGTTGGGATGGTAACCATCATCCGTTTTGATCCTGTCGCGAAGATGGGCACCGTAATCACCCTGCAGATAGACACTCGCCATGCAGACCTGCGTGTACCATACATCGTACCTCAACTGGGGATCCCCCTGGGTCTGCTGATACACATCTGGCTCGTGATAGAAGTCCATATACTGAGGATCCTGGGCCGTCTCGTAGTATGCATGGTAATGAGTGCTCCAGTCCTTATCCAGTCGTGATCGGTGGGTAACGCTGTAAGGAAGACGTTAGTTGCAATAAAAAGCTATCAAGTAATATGATGTATTTAACAATAAATACAATAGACTACGACATACCTGTGCAGGGCTCTGTGCGTGGAACTCGGCAGAGATGGGTCTGCGGGAATGAACGCCGGTCGACCAAACTGGCGGAGCACCCGATCTGGGTAGTGGTGCTCCACTGTCCAGAAATGTATGAGTGGACCTCGATAGAACCACATCTCCCGCTCCTGCTCGTCATTCGCACTGCCCGGCAAGAGGAACTCCTCGTACAACTGATCGTACGGCGTCCACTCAACAAGAGGCTCAGGCAAACTCTGAAGCTCTGACCGGACTGGCCTGATCCCAATGGTAGCACCGTGGGTCCGATCCTGGTAGTGGTGGAAACCGTACCACTTCTTGGCGTATGCCGGGCAGTGAAACACATCTGGCGCTCCCCAATCCGGCGCCTCATTGGGGATGGGACGACCCACCGGTAGCCGTGACCACGACCAGTGCTGAAGCAGGAGTACCGGCCCGTACATCTGCTTCGCCGTCGGCTTCATTTTCAAGAACATTACACGTCAGTATATTTTGATGGATTGATTGATTAAATAATTTACACTAAAATAAGAGTTGGTGACTTACCTCACTACTACGGCACAGGTGGTAGTACAGATACGCCAGGACAGCTCCACCCCAGTTGTACGACGACGGCTCCTCAATGTTCATCAGCAACGGGAGATACATCATCGGCACCTGATCACCGCTGGAATCAGGAAACATGACAGAACCAAAAAGGTCCATCACGTAGCCCCGTGTATATCTGCAATACAAAACATATAAAAATTCTAATAGAATCATCGTATTATAAATTAATTAGTAGATATTAATAAAAATTTACCTCTGAATCTCCTGCTCGGTGGAATGTGCCGAGAGACCCGCGATGAAGTGCTGCCGTAACCTCGTCATCCGTAAATGGAACTTCGACCTCCCATGTTCCCCAATGACATAGGAAGGCTCAGCTCCCAACAACTCATCGACATAACCTGCGAAGCTGGTGCTGTCAGAGACGCCGCCGACGGGTGTGCCACGGATAGGCAAACCCCAGAGAGCACTCACATCCTGGAGAGTCACTGTCATCTCTCCAAATGGCATGTGAAACGTGTGCGTCTCGGGACGCCATCGCTCCACCAGTCCAGCGATGAGAGATGCATTGATGATGCTCTTCTCTGTCCGCACAATGTCCACAACCTGGTAGAGACCCAGGTTGATGAGGTACGGCTCCATCACCTCGTAGTACCTCATGTGAAAATATAAGAAAAGGAACGTACCTCACGAGAAGCCAGTGAGACTCGGTGCTCGCTGTGGGGAATCCACAGGAGAGGACTGATGTGCTCTGTGCTGCTAGTACTGATCGGCTCGTCCACTACTGGACGCTGGGTAGGCCGTGCTCTAGGCATCCTGATATCTAAAATAACCTAAATTCGGTGAAATTACGCTTGATCAGCATAATTCTGGTAAAAAAGGCCAAAATATTGGTCATCTGTGCTAATTACACTAAATTATGCTTAATCAGCCTAATTATGGTAAAAAAGACCAAAATATCCTAAAAATTGGTTATCTGTGCTAATTTCGGCAAATTACGCTTAATTAGCCTAACTATGGTAAAAAAGACCAAAATACCCTAAAAATTGGTCAAACGTGCTAATTTCGGTAAAATTACGCTTAATCAGCATAACTATGGTAAAAAAGATCAAAATACCCTAAATAATGGTCAAACGTGCTAATTTCGGTAAAATTACGCTTAATCAGCATAACTATGGTAAAAAAGACCAAAATACCCTAAATAATGGTCAAACGTGATAATTTCGGTAAAATTACGCTTAATCAGCATATTTATGGTAAAAAATGCCAAAATACCATAAATATTGGTTATCGGTGCTAATTACACTAATTGCGCTTCATTAGCCTAATTATGATAAAAAAGACCAAAATACCCTAAAAATTAGTCAAACGTGCTAATTTCGGTAAAATTACGCTTAATCGGCATAATTATGGTCAAAAAGACCAAAATACCCTAAATATTGGTCAATTGTGCTAAATACACTAAATATTGGTTAACTTAGCTAATTACACTAAATTACAACAATATAATCTAAATTATAACACCTAAAACCTAAACCCTAAAATAAATAAATTAAAAATTAAATTAGATAAAAAAAAAATTTACCTTAAGGAAGAAGAGAGAATTCCGAATTTGGATGGGATGAGAGGATTGTGAGAGGAGAGAGAAAAAAAAGGGTATATATAGGGGTTAATGCGGGTTAAAAAAAAAAAAAAAAAAAAGGAACATGGCCGGCCATTTTCTGGCCGGCTTGAGGAGGGTACATAGCCGGCCAGAAAATGGCCGGCTTGGGTATATTTCAATAATTGGTCCGACTCTGGGTATAATTAATAATTTGTATTAAACTTTGGATATTAATAAAAATGTCGGCAAAAGTAACTTAGGCAATGATTGGTTCTAGAATGCCAATACCACACTCTCAGACATTTCATCAAACAAGAACCTTGCATTGAACATTTACCAGGAAATTGTTCTGACTTCTGACTAGCTAAATCTGAAGAAAATTATATTCAGAAATGAAGCATTTAACGAAGATATTCTTTAATATTCAAAACCAAACCACAAAATACAACCATGTTTTCCTTCAAACCATCTAAACAAACTACAAATCTAAGCTCTCTCACCACGAATTCTACGAGCAAGCTGTATATCCTTTGGCATGATCGTAACCCTCTTGGCATGAATCGCACACAGATTCGTGTCCTCAAACAACCCAACCAGATACGCCTCTGCTGCCTCTTGCAACGCAGCAACAGCAGAGCTCTGAAACCTCAGATCGGTTTTGAAATCCTGAGCGATTTCCCTTACCAGTCTCTGAAAAGGAAGCTTCCTGATCAACAGTTCAGTGCTTTTCTGGTACTTTCTGATCTCACGAAGTGCTACCGTGCCAGGCCTGAAGCGGTGGGGTTTCTTGACACCACCAGTGGCTGGTGCTGACTTGCGGGCCGCCTTTGTAGCGAGCTGCTTGCGTGGCGCCTTGCCACCTGTCGACTTGCGAGCAGTTTGCTTTGTACGCGCCATGGTAGATTAGTAGAGAATTTGAATCTGAGGGTTTGATAGAGAGAGAAGGTGGTGATTAAATAATGGGATTTGGGGGGTTTATATAGAGAGAGGTTGTGCTGAGGCGAGAGGGAGGGAATTGGAAAAATTTGGATAGAGTTTTTAACAGAGCTACTTTGCCTTCATGCAGAGCGAGAACCATATGCAGCGTCGTTTTAGTTCTATAGTCCTTGCGCTGTATGAAGTCAAAATCAGTCTGTTAAAAGATATACCTGAAAATTTTGGGGGGAGGGTTGGTTTTCATTTGAGCAGGTTATGGAGCGTTGGATTGGGGTTAGAATGGACGGTGAGGATTGATTGGGGACGGAGGATTGGGATAGCGATCCGTGGACATGCTAAAGGAGGATTATTGGTGCTTTTTTATCAGATGGATCGGCGGGAACTTTTGGAAGAGTGCATCGGTGAAAAATTCAAGTGCGCCTGGGTTTTCTATCGCGCGAATATTGATAAAGCAAAATTCAACTGTTCTGCGCTACAACTTTTTAAATTTACAAAATTATTGGAATTTTTATTAAACAGAACTAATTTTAATAATTTTAACTGAACAAAGATAGAGAAGTTGAATTTTATAAAAAATAGCTCCACCGATGCAAAGAATCGGTGAAGGGAGAAACACATTTTATTGCACTCTAAAAGTATCACGGATGACATTTTTCGTTTCGAGGTGTAAATAGACTCCTCAAGGGTCTAGGGACGTGCTAGGTGTGCCCGTGGTTATGGGTTGTGGAAGGTTAGAAATAACTGACCTGGACTAAAAATAATTGCTTCTGTGTTATGGAATTCTCGCCATGCACCTTTGTCATGCGGTTCGCATGGCCAGGCTCATGTGGCCTTGGCATCAGCTCGATGCATGTTTGTATTTTGGCGATAACTTTGTCATCCGAACTTCGATTTGGATTAGGTTTGATACGTCCCTTCCCCTGAGGGCCGGGCCGTACTTGGACTCGGTCCAGTAAGGTGCGTGCACGTCCTGTTCCTGGGAAGCAGGCCGTGCGGAGGCTGGCTGCCGAAAGTGTAACTCGTCCCGGTTCAAGCGAATCGGGCCGAGAGGGTGGACACGCGGGGTGTCGGAGGGGTATTAACGCTCTACCCATTTTTAATACCTCCTCTGGTGGTGATAAAATATGCGGTCCCTCTCTCTGGGGATTTCTCTGCCTTAAATAGGGGTCGTCATTACTGTAGCGAGGTCTTGTCATCATTAATGACGGGGGCCCTCATGACTGTTTGGAGGCGTCCGCTAATAGGCGATAATATCCGCATAATCTGTCACGAGCCGAATCAACGAGGCTGTATGTCGGTCTTTTCTGGCTGTTCGGCATGTTTAGGCTTTGAGCCTCGTTTCATTTGATTTCGAGCTGACCCCTGGGGTGGGGTTCGAGTCTCGGGCTGTTTTTGACCTCAGGCTGGCCCCGGGAGGGGGTCCGAATCCCGGGCTGTTCTTGACCTCGGGCTGGCCCCGGGAGGGGGTCCGAATCCCGGGCTGTTTTTGACCTCAGGCTGGCCCCGGGAGGGGGTCCGAATCCCGGGCTATTCTTGACCTCGGGCTGGCCCCGGGAGGGGGTCCGAATCCCGGGCTATTCTTGACCTCGGGCTGGCCCCGGGAGAGGGTCCGAATCCCGGGTTGTTCATATACTCGGGCTGGCCCCGGGAGGGGGCCTCTTCTGTTTTGTTCTATTTTGGGCCGGCCTTTTATGTATTTAAATCTGGGAGTGCTTTATTGGGCCAGGCCTGGGCTTTTTAAGGGCCATTGGTATATGGACCTATCATTAGCCCCTGAAGCCGAAATGTATCAGTATGATGCTTTCGGTTTTTGACTTCGGTGATAGAGACGACTTCGGTAAGTTTTTCGTTTATCTTGGCTTCTTAGATTTTTCTTAAGGTTCGAGTGTTAGCCCCCGAGTTGGTCTTGGGGGTTTTTGTGGGTTATTCGTCTGACCCCCTGGGTCTTTGTATTTTGGTTATTCTTTAATTCCTGTTCGTATGGTTTCTTATCGTGCCATTTATTGATTGCGCGTAGTTTGTGCTGATTTTGCTTTGTCGTTATATTTCGTGATTTTGTTATCCCACAGGGTTTGTGAATTGTTTTGTACGCCCTATCTCGGGTGTATGTCCCGACTAATTGTGTTGGCATGTTTTTAGACGAGTTACGCTTGATGTCACGCGTTGTCGTCGTGGGTTTTTTTTTTTGGCGAGATTATTGCGGAGATGACAAACAGTTGTTAGTATTCTGAAAATAATCGAAAAGCACAAATACGTGATAAGGTCTAGATCATACAACACCGATAGGTAAAGAAGTATTGAAATCAGACAACGCGCTCGTTGTCAGTGTCCTCAAAGAGGTCATCCTCTTTGATTTCCTGTGGAGTAGCGGTGTATAGGCTCGGGCCTCCAGAATTGCGGGATAGGCATCCAGGGCACCTCCAAAATCGACGTCGAGGATCGGAGCGGCCGTGGATGTCGTAGTGGTCGAAGCAACTCCACTCATAGCACACCCGACATTTCACCATCTCGTGCTTGGGTCCCTGGTCGCGGCATAAGACACACCAACGCAACTTGGGCTCAAAATTAACGTCATCGTAGAGATTGTTCTCGTCCTCCTTGGTGAACGAGGGTACCCCGGCGAGGGTGATGTCGATGAAGTCGCAGATTTGAAGGTCCTCGTTATGGAGCATCCACTCCAAATCCTCCTCGGAGAATCGTTGACGGAGGGCCCATCTCTCGGCAGGAGAGAGGACTTGTCATGGGTTATAAGAGCGACGGGATTTGGGGGGAGGTTGGTCGCGGCTACTCTAGCCTTGATCCGCGGGCCTTTTAGTTTTTGAAACGACTTGTTTGAAAGGCATTTTTCTTTAGAGGGATGGACTTGAGAATGAAGGAGATGGTTGTCCCCTCTTACGTAATGTGAGGTTGGTATTTATAGTTGTAAGGCGCTATTGTGGCTTTAAATGACGTGGGTCCTAGGCAATCCTTGGCATGTAGCCGCCGATTGGCCGCTTTAACTATTATCGGGTGCCGAGATATTGAGTTGGCACGAGGGCCTGCGTATGCGTCGGGAGGTTATGAGATGGAAATTGTTTGTCGATGTGATATATAAGATGGGTTGTGTGAGGGAAGAGGGGGTCCCGACAACGAGATTACTTTGTATGATTTTTATAAGTTTAATAACATGACATCGGAATGATACATATTTTGTAGACAACCTTTGTCTTTTGTTGATGCACAATAATAGATATATTTGTTTTAATAAACTATGATATGCAGGGCGACTAGTTCCCTGTATACCCGCATGGTTGCCGAGGAGGATCCCGAGGTAGACTGGGAGGGTGTTTCCACTCTTGTCTGTCATGTCGCGGTTTCCTTGTTCGGCAAAAAGACGGGTGTGATGTCGCTACCTGGGGAGCGTTTAGGCGAGGACCTCGTTGTCGGTGTCCTCGTAAGTATTGTCCGCTTCGAGCTCTTCCTTGGTAGCCGTGTATAAGGTTGGTCCTCCAAAGTTGAGGTCGATGCAACGAGGGCATCGCCAAAACCGGCGGCGGGGATCTGAGCGGCCTTTTATGTTATAATGGTACATGTGGTGCCACTCGAAGCATGTTCGGCATTTGACCATTTCGGTCTTGGGATCTTGATCATCGCACCCAAAGCATGTGCGTAACGATGGTGCGGCTGGTTTGAGGGCGTTCTCGTCCTCCGGGGTGAACTTCGGACATGAGCTAAGCTTGACGTCGAGAAAGTCTCGAATTCGGAGGTTTTCGTGGTCTAGCATCCATTCTAAGTCTGGGTGGGATATGTCTTGCAGCAATACCCACCTTTCGCCTTCCGAGAGCGTCCGCCGTGGTGGTTGTGAGGGGTTCGGGCGGGGTCGGTGGGGAGGTGACTCTCGGGGGAGGGTAATGTTGAGGCGTCGCGGCTCGGGTTTATTAACCGAATCGCTTGACGACATTAGGAGGGTGGATGGAGTGAGGATTGGTTTACAGAGTAGAGAATCAGTTGGTGAGGAATGATCTTCTTATGGCTGAATGGGTCAATATATAGGCGGAGTGGTGCCATTGGGTATCGCGTCCGGGCCCCACTGACTCGTAAATGCTGGGGCTAGGTGACTTGACTGGACGGGCGTAGGCCTGTCGTTTGACTGGTGTTACTTTCGAAGCGTTTTGGGCTGACGGGGCGGCTGTTTCGAGGTGTCATTAGTGAAAAAATTCATTATTTTCGGAGTACGTGAGCTAAGTTATGGTCTATCCGCTGTTGGTTAGCCCATATTTGGGAAATGTGCGTAGTAGTGTATACCAGGTGTGTGAGTTGGAGTATAGAATGTCTTAATGCCGCGAGGGTGTGTCGTGGGGCAGTTGTGCCGGTAATTTGTCGAGATTTATTCTTTTATTCAAGTTATCTCGAGTCGTGCTTTTTAGAATAAGGGGAGGATGGTTTCATTGTCTGTTTTGTCCGGACTATTTAAGTCGCGTGGCATGGAATGTTCGGTTACTGCTTACGAGGTGGCTTTGTTTTTATGCTATTGGTAAGATTAGAAGTAAAGCATATGTCCCCGGGACTGTCCTGAGACAGGGGGTGAACCAACTTGTGTTGGTAATCAGATGGAGTTGGTGTCGCTAGGTGGCTAGTTCAGGTAGCATGTCCGTTAATGTTTCGCGATCTACGTTGGATCGAGAGGTCGCAAGGCAGACGGCGCCAGTTGGTTTATCGATATGTTAAATCAGCATTGTGACGTAGCAAACTGTTTGGCTGCGACGGGATTGCAATACAAGCGACGTGCATTTAGTATTCTGCCTTAGTGCGCCGTTATATGGACATGTTTTTAGGAACTTTGCAACATAGAAAAGATTATAACTATAGGTAATGTCATGTGGTTTATAGAGTTTTCCTTCTCGACAAAACAAAATAGTTCACAGGGTTATCATAAAATAAAAAAGGTGCTATCCCCATGTCGGGGAACAAAAGAGAAAGTAGTGGATGTCCGGCCAGCTTGGTGGGGCGGCTTCACGCAATGCGTTAGTCGCTGAAGTCGCCGTCAGTGGAGGATTCCTCCTCGGGGTCGGTGTCGCCAGACCCAGTGGGGTGGTATTGCGGGCCATCCCCGTCGTCGTCCTGGTTGTCGCCTTCATCGCTGTCCTCGTTCATGTCGTCCAGGGAGTTGAGGATGGCGGTGCATTCGTCGCAATGCCAGCTCTCCATACCCGGGATAGGAAACAAGTAGTGAGTCTTCTCGGGTTGACAGGCCTGGTGGAACCTCTGCCGGCATCGGTGGCACCGGGGCATCTCTGACCGATTGCCCGTTTTTCCACATGCGGGGCAGGTGCGGAGGATTACCGGCTTGGGTGGGGCGCGCTGGGGGTGCGGGTGGTGGTTCATTGCGGCGAGCCCTCGGGCAGCAGGGACAGTGCTCGTAGGAGCGTACCTCCACGTCGATCAGGTATTCGATGAAGTCCTGAAGCTTTTTATTGGGGCTTGACAGCATTCGGTCGAGGCGACGTCGCGGGAAGAAACGGAGCCAGCTGGAGTGGATCTGGGGGGGTAGGTCTCGGACATTAGTCGGGCGCCTCGGCCTTGGATTAATGGGTTGGCCTTGGTCGAGGGGTTTCTTGCCGCGGTTGTTGGATGGTTTCGGTGCCATGTCTCCGAGACTTTTTATTAAACGGATAATTGATGGTTAGGTACGGAGGGTCCGTGGGTATATATATAACGGGGGGTTACTGTAGGTGCAATAAATGAACGTGTCAGACCATCATGAACGCTCAAGCGTGCTGACGTCATTGAGATCCGCTGCTATTTTGATCACGCCGCCCCCTGCTTCGGGTAAACAGTGATCCTAGCGTGGGGTCAGGATTAACTCGTTGCAACGGCGCGGGATTACTGTCTCGAGAGGCAGTACGCTTCAAGGTTGTAGGGGATCTACGTCATGGCGATTTTTGTATAGACAAAGCCGAAGAGACGCGACAGTTCGATATAACTTCGGATATTGGCGCCAAAAGGCGGGGCGACGCGACATTTTGGGTTTTTGAAGCGGCTGATCGAAGGGGCGCGAGACACACGTGTCGAGGGTTGTCCCTTGAGATTGGTGCTGATTTTTACGATTTTTTACGGGGGCCCTATATAAAGATAGCGGGCCCGTGCGGACGTCCGCTTTCAGTAAGTTCCATTATCGGAGTAGTCTCGCTCATCGCTCTCGCTCGTTATCCGTAAGTATTACTGTCGCATCTATTACGTTCGGGATCCAGTATCTCGATCGATACCGGGCGCCACCAAGTCGGTATTGTTCTACCCTTGTGCGTTTGTCATACGCGGGGTCCTACGGTCGGTCCGTAAGACAGTTTCTGGGCAGGTTTTGTTAAATGTCGGGGGCGGGCGTTAATTCGGGTTCCGAGGGAGATTTCTTCGATTGGGAGGCGGCCGTGGATTGGGATGATATAGGCCCGGAGTCGTCCGTTGATTGGAAGGCGGCACAGCCGGAATCTTCTGTGGACGGGGCCGCAGCGGAACTGGGCTCTCCAAACGAATCCATCGATTGGAGTGATCCAGCGATGTGGGATCAGGGGATAGGGGGTAAAGGTGCCGGGAAGTCGAAAGCGGCCTTAGAAAGGGCTTTTGCCGCGTCGGGTAAGAGGATTGTGCCCCCGGTAATATCTCCCGTCGCTGACCATCTTATTAACTTGCCTTTGCAGTCAGCGAAGATGGGAGGGAAGAAAAAGGTGGTTAGGGAACGGGTCCCGTTGGAGAAGGCGGATCCCTCGTATTATTCTTCCGGCTACAGCGAGAGCCGTTCCGTTGATGAGGATGGGGAGTCGGATGAAGTCGAAGTGCAAGATCGCCAGGGGTCTTCTCGGGAGACATCAGTTTCAGCACGCCCGCAGGTATCAAAAAAGAAAAAGAACTCTAAGGAACCCCCTTCCTCGAAGAGGAGGCGCGCCGGGCGCGCAAATGATGCGCAGTTTGTGGAGGTTAGTCTTTTGTTCCCATCGGCGACTGGTTGTCGCAGTGAGGGTTGGTGGGTTGACGTTTTTTATGGCGAGCTCGTGAAAAAGGAAGCGAGAGGTCGCATTTCCTTGGACCAGTTGGGGTTTTTATTGCCGCAAGCGGACGATCGAGCCCATGACGATGAGAAAGGGCTCTGTATTTACTGGAAGATGCCCCGATGCGGGTTCCAGCTGCCTTTGACCTCGTTCCAGGTTACTTTCTTGAAAGAGTTGGATATAACCCCCGCCCAACTGACGAGTGTGGGGTGGTGTTATCTTGTCAGCTTCGAGAAGTTATTCGACGAGTTTCAGGTCTATTTTGCCGAGTTACGGCCGAGCATGGCCCTGTTTGCACATTATTTTAGTTTGTGCATGGCTTCATCGGATTTTGTCACCGTGAGGAGGAGAACTGACGCGCCGGAAATTTTCGACTATGAGACTCATAAGAAGATTTTGAGGAAGATTGATAGCTGGAATAGGGGCTGGGTGTATTTGACTAAACCCGAGGAAGTTGAGTCGCTGCAAGGTATTTGTCGCTCGTGGCGACAGATTAAGAAGGGTGACGATGATAGTTCGTGGGAGGGGAAGCCCGACATGAGTCGCTTCCGGATGAGCGCTGCTGACGACCTGGCTGTCGAGGTTATCGGGCAGTTGTCGCAAGGTAGTCCTTCGCGCATATATACATATATTCCTTTGATAAAGAATCCTCAACTGTTTCCCTATATATATGACCCTTGAGTTCATATTTTTGTTGCAGCTTTTGGCCTAATGGATTTCTCCTTCAACGGGCTGAAGGCGATCCCCGAGTTGGTCTGTTCGCACGCGGGTGGGCTGTACTCCGGGTCACTAACGACCAGGGCGGCTCCTGCCCCATCACCCGCTGGCGTTGAGGAGCGTGTGGTGAAGAAGGGGGCCGGAGGTGTAGAGTCGAGGAAGCGGAAGGCGACGCACGAAATTGATCGTGACGTCAAAGGGAAAGGGCTGACTGTAAACAAGAAGAGGATGGCGCGGCCACCTTTAGCCCCGAGTCCGAGGGACGTCACCACTACCCCCTTGTCGGGAGCAGCAGTCCCTCCTACGGGCGCGGCTTCGGTCGTGTTAGCTCAAGAAGTTCCGTCCTCAACTGGAGGGCCAGGTGGAGGCGGGAGTTCAAGCACGACTGCTTCTCCTGAAACGGTACCCACCCCGTCCGAGGGATCTCGCAGGATTGGTCTTCCGGGTAATGTTGGGGTAGGGACCATATGTAAGACTCCCTTCCCGTTAAGTCAACCGGACGGGTGCCTCGCCTTGTTCCCTCATTTGGCTAAGATGCAAAGTGCCAAGGAGCGGCCTCCGGAGTGCGCGATGTATTATAGGGAGGCCTTCCGCGCCTTGGAGCCCCCTTATTTGGGTCTACTTATTCAGAAGCGCGGTGGTGGTATGTTGCTGGATGCGGTGGGTCGTCTTTTCGAGATAGGCTGCCTGTTTGCCCGCGCGACAGAGGCGATGACTGCCAAGAATTTGTCAGTGGCCCAGTCTCCTGTAGAGCCGAGGGACTTGACGGCGGCCGTTGTGGAGAGGGATTATTGGATGGAGAAGTAGAAGTCTTTGAATGACGATTACCAAAAGTTTCGGGGCTCGGTTGTCGGTAGTGGTGAGGAGGTCGATAAGCTGAGGGGGGAGGTGGACGCAAAGGCCCGCGCGTTGGAGGAAAGTGAGACCAGCGCGAAGAGGAGCACTGAGTTGCTCGAGGAGGCCGTTGCTAGGCTCGTTGATAGTGAGGCGGAGGTGGAGGATTTGAAGCGAACTAAGGAGGGACAGGCTCGGGAGTTGACGCTCGTACGGGAGCAGTTATCCCAAGCCTTGCTTGCCATCAAGAACTCGCAAGCAGAGCGTCTCGATCACGAGAAGGAGGTGATTCAAGAATTCCTGGTCAGCGATCTTTTTAAGCTTGCGGCGATGTTGTCACTAACGGGGATGATTAAGAGGCAAATTTACACTGAGTTATCGGTTTTGGCCGGCATTTATCCTTTCGCCCCTGAGGACCTCGGGTATATGCCAGTGGCAGACGAAGACGGGGCCCCCCAAGGTCTGATAGGATATGAGTGGGATAGGGCTGGCGGTCAGTTGCTTCGCCCTGATGGCGGGCCCGTTCTTCCGAGCATGGATCTAATGAGCTGTGATCCTAAGATGCCTTTTCATACTTGGCGTAAGGTCGCGCCGTGGCCTCATCATTTGGACAGAGATGATACGCCGCCGTAGTCTCCTCAAGGTCCTGCGGAAGGCAGCGAGGGTCCCACGGTCCAAGAGACCGCATCGGGTACTGCCGAAGGAGAGGCTTCGTTGGACCAGGTGGATTACAATCAAGAGCCAGGAGATGACCTTCCAGGAAACCTCGAAGTGAACCAGGTATAACTCTTTCCTTTGTATATCGCCTCGCGGGTTTTACGCTGAATACTCACCCGACCTAATTGCACCTATTACAGGATAAAGACGAGTAGGCATGTCGCGGATGGATGGTCGGGTCGAGCGGAGCCCATTATTCTTCTTTGTTTTTTATTTTTTATTTTTATCGGAGCGTATTTAGTGTGAGGAACCCTCCGAGATGTGGAGGTGTTTAACAAAACTTGTTGTATGCTTTTGCTCGGGTGGTTTGCTGAGGAATGTTTCTCAGCCATCCGAGATACAGTTGTTTTGACCATATTTATGTTTATGTTTTCTGCTTACTTCGTTACGCGATTATTGTGACATAAGCCTTAGGGTCGTATAGGTCCGGGGGGGTTCTCATTGAACGGCCTTACCTTTGTTTGCACCGCGATAGCGGGCGACGTTTTATCTATGTCACTTTTACATTATCCAGTGACGTGTTTGTCTGTTCTTTTTCTTTGGTTCGGGGGACTCGGAATACTTTCCTTATGCGCGTTGGTACCGCAAATATAATAAGAATAGACCGTTTTCTTTACCTTATGAGGCGTGCTTCCGCGACTTCTCGGTCCCCTTCTTCCTATAGCTCATCCCGCGGAGGTGTCTGCTTAGGAGTTGTCTGCGCTGCATATTGTACTATTGCGCCACGTCCCGTAGGGCTTGTCCTCTGTATTGGCGGAGCTAGTGTGTACGTTCCTGCGAGACTTTTGTTCAAGCATGTAATTATGCCGACTCGTTTGTCTTGCGAGGCCGGTAGATTATTCCTGCGAGACCTTTTATTCGGACATGTTGCCATGCCTACTTGTTGTCTCGCGAGGCCAGTGGATCATTCCTGCGAGACCTGTTGTTCGGGCATGTTGCCATGCCTACTTGTTGTCTCGCGAGGCCAGTAGATTATTCCTGCTTATTCCGCACGACTTTCGTTTGTACCTATTGTATAGGCAAGCTCGTTGTCTTTGCGGAATGGCGGAACGTTTTATCCGGTTTTATGCGTGTTCGTTGCCCCGTTGGGCTTTCGTTTACGCTGTGCGTCGGGATCCTTGGAGAGATTTTTTCGTTACCCTGCGGGTTTTCGCTATTGTCTTTCCAAAGCAGAGTTATACGCATTCGTTATCCTTTTGAGATTTTCGTTCGCTTTTTGCATAACTGTCCCTTTTGATTTCGCGAGTCAAGTGTATTCGTTGCTCTTTGCAGAGTTTTTGTTCACACTCTTGTGACTCGCGCCTGTGTTGCCATGTTCGAGAGTCATGTGTACTTGTTACTCTTTGCAGAGCTTTTATTCACACTTTTGTGATTCTCTTCCTGTAATGCCTTGGAGATTTGTTTTGCCGCTTCGTACTTCAGGTTGTTTGGCCCGAGGCTAGCACGAATTTTCCTTACGGGGCGCGTCGTGTGTACTCGTCATCTTTTCAGAGTGTTCGTTTGTACTTTGCACGACTAGCGCGCAATCGCTGTTTATGGAAAAGTTGCTTTCGGCTGTTTTATGCTCGAGGGCCTTTGGTCTGAGGTTATTATGATGATTTCCGATTTTATCGATCGTGACATATGTTGCCCGTGGGATTTTATCCTTCTGATATGAGAAGTGCTATTGTTTTATTGCGGAGGCGTTCGTTGCCCCTGGGGCTTTCGGTTATCCTCTTAACGCAATAATTTTATTCTTTTATAGAGGCATTTATTGCCCTTAGGCTTTTGTTTGCCCTTGTGATAATCAGTTGTTTTTTGTGAGGTGGTTCCGACGGCAATTTTGTATCGTCGGGCCTCGAATTTGTTAGTCAGACATCGCACACCGGGGCCGTGCTTATAATATCGCACCGGCGCCCTCGACCACTCACGGGCATTCCCGTGTTGATCCAAAAGTACGAAATGTCAGGCCGTGCTTATAATAACGCACCGGCGCCCTTGACCTTACATGGGCATTCCCATGCTGGTCCAAAAAAGACAAAAGATAGTAATTACATTTTTGCAGACGGCATGTCCGCTGCTGTACCTGTTCTTTCTCCCCCCCTCTTTTTTTAAATATAAAATTTGCGGAGATGGACGACGTTCCAGGGCCGGGCGAGCATTCGCCCATCGGGACCTTCGAGCTCGTAAGCTCCCTTGCCGCAGGTGCGAATTATCCGGAAAGGTCCTTCCCAATTAGGTTGAAGCTTACCAACATGTTGTCCGGTAGCTTCTATCTTTTTTAGTACCAGGTCGCCTGGTTCAAACGCACGGGGGGATACGCGCTTATCGAAGGCGCGTTTTACCCTCCGCTGGTATTCAGTGGTCCGAATGCGGGCCTTGTCTCGGAGTTCTTGCACTAGCTCGAGGTCCACTGCTCGTGCTTCAGGGTTGCTTTCTGTGGAATAAGCCGTCATCCGGAGGGAAGGTGCAATGAGTTCGAGAGGTGTGACAGCCTCCATGCCATATACTAGGGAGTATGGTGTTTGCTGGGTAGCCTCGCGGGGAGTTATTCTGTACGCCCAAAGGATTTCGTCTAGTTTATCGGGCCAATTTTTCCTGTTGGAGGCCACCTTCTTTCTCAGACCATCCAGAATGGTCCTGTTGGAGACTTCGGCCAGGCCATTACTAGCGGGGTGACTCACCGAGGTAAAGTTGCTGCGAATGCCTAACCTTTCGAGGAAGGTCAGGGTGACATCCGCATTAAATTGTGTACCATTGTCAGAAATGAGTGCGTGCGGAATGCCGAAGCGGCACACGATGTTGCGCCAGATGAAGTTTTTGGCGGCTTCTGCTGTAATGTGGGTTAATGCTTTGGCCTCGACCCATTTCGTAAAATATTCCACGGCCACGATGATCCATTTTTGTTGTTGGACGGCCATGGGGAAAGGGCCTAGGATATCGATCCCCCATAGGTCGAAGGGCCAAGCTCCCGAGATTGTGATCATGTCGTAACCCGGGACGCTGGATAATCGGCAATGGTACTGGCATTTTTCGCATTTTCGCGCCATATTGGCCGCATCTTGCTGCATTGTGGGCCAATAATATCCTGCGCGCAGGACTCTCTTGGCCAAAGTTTTCGCTCCTTGATGGCTACCACAAAGTCCCTCATGGGCTTCCTCTAGCATTGCCTGAGCGTCCTTCTCTCCGATGCACTTAAGCCATGGGCGGGCATATCCCCTTTTGTATAGCTGGTGGTTATGTACCGAGTATAAAGGGGCAATCCTCCTCAATCTCCTGGACTCCAGCGGGTCCTCAGGCAACGTCCCCGAGGTGAGGTATGTCCACATGGGAGCGTACCAAGCATCCCCAGGTTCGTTAATAACATGGACTTCCTTTACGTCACCCGATATACTTGATTCGGGTATGTCCATGACTATCACGGGACGATCTTTGTCGAGGTTTCCAGCCGCTCCTAGTTTTGAGAGGGCGTCTGCCTGATAATTTTTGTTTCTAGACACATGCTCGATCACCACTCTATCAAATTGTCCCTTTAAGGAATGGAACTGCTCACGGTATCGTCGTAACCGGTCGTTGTGTACACGGCACTCATCGTTGATTTGCCTGACCGCGAGCTCGGAGTCGCTATGTAGATGGACTTCTCGGGCTCCCAGCCCCGCAGCTAATTTGAGGCCAGCTATCACGGCCTCGTACTCGGCGGTGTTGTTGGTTACGGGGAACTGGAAATGGAGTGCGTAGTTGAGAGCTTCTCCCTGGGGGCCTGTGAGAGCTACTCCTGCTCCCGCACCTTGATGGGAGGAGGCGCCGTCAACGTAAAGTGTCCACTTGCTGTCCAATCCTTCCGGCGCTCCCGAGTACTCCGCGATAAAGTCCGCGAACACTTGTGATTTGATGGCACTTTGAGGATGGAACGCGACATCGAATTCGGTCAACTCTAGCGCCCAGGCCAACACGCGGCCCGAGGAGTCAAAGTTCGCAAAGGCTTTCTTCAAGGGTACACCTGTATATACTTTGATCGGGTGGGACTGGAAGTATGGTCTCAGTTTTCTTGCCGCGATGATAAGAGCATAGGCCGCTTTTTCTATCTGCGTGTATCGGGTCTCGGCATCTCGGAGCACGTGTGACACGAAATATATGGGCTTTTTCTCCCTCCCTTCTTCTCTTACCAATGCGGCGCTGACCGCGTGGTTGGTCGTGGCCAGGTATACAACCAGTGTGTCTCCGTCGATGGGTCGGCTGAGACAAGGTGGGCTGGCCAGGTATTCTTTGACTTTCTCGAAGGCTATCGCACATTCCTCGGTCCACTCGAATCTGGCGGATTTGCGCATCGCCTTAAAGAAAGGGAAGCAAACGTCGCCGGATCGGGCGATAAACCGGTTCAATGCTGCAAGTCGGCCTGTAAGCGATTGAAGTTCCTTGAGGTTTCGGGGGGGTCTCATATCTAGGATGGCCTGCGACTTGGAGGGATGTATCTCTATGCCTCTCATGGACACCATGAATCCGAAGAACTTTCCTCCTGTAAGACCGAAGAAACTCTTCTTAGGATTGAGTTTCATGTCAGCTTGATTGAGCGTCGCGAATGTCTCGCACAGGTCCTGCATGTGGTTCAGGTCGGACATGCTCTTCACTAGAAGATCATCTACGTAGGCCTCTACATTCCGACCTATCTGCTCGTGGAACACCTTATTCACCATTCTTTGGAAAGTAGCCCCCGCATTCTCCAGCCCAAAAGGCATCACTCGGTAACAATATAGCCCGGAGTGAGTCGTGAAGGCCGTTTTGTCTTCATCTTCTGGGCACATCCTGATTTGGTTGTATCCCGAGAATACATCCATGAAACTTAAGAACGCGTGTCCTGAAGTGGAATCTACCAGCTGGTCGATCTTTGGCAAAGGGAAAGGGTCCATAGGGCACGCCTTGTTCAAGTCAGTGTAGTCTATACACATTCTCCAATCCCCGTTCGCTTTTCTCACGAGCACAGGGTTCGCCAACCATTCCGGACAAGTCACATTTCTGATAAAACCAGCTTCTAGTAGCTTGGCTACCTCTGCCTTCACTGCCGAACGCCTCTCGGCTCCCATGTTCCTTCTTCTCTGCACCATAGGCTTCGCGCCCGGTTTGATGTGTAAACGGTGTTCCGCTATAGATCCCGGGATCCCGGGCATATCGGTGGCGGTCCATGCAAATACTGCTTGGCTTTCTCGAAGGAAATCAATCAATTTCTGTCTTGCGCTTCCCTGAATTGCTTTGCCAATATTCAAAAACTTGCCATTGCCGAGGTCGACTGGTTCGGCGAATGCGCTTGACTCCCCTCTGTCCGTGAGATCCAAAACCATGGGTGTGTGCAGGGGTAAGAACTCTTTGCTGGACTGCAAGCGCGGGCCAGCGGGATCTGACCTCGCTCCTGCTTTTACGTCTACTTGGTGAACCGCTCCTCCTCGCCCTTTGAGGGAGGTTTGGTAGCACTCTTGGGCCACCTGCTGTTGCCCGCATTCCTCTCCCACCCCATGGTTGGTAGGGAATTTGATCTTTAGGTGGGGGGAGGACACTATGGCTCCAATTTTGTTTAGGGTGCCCCTGCCGATGATCGCATTGTATGCGGAAGGGGCATTCACCACAAGGAAATCCACCATGACTTCAGTGATGTGAGGCGAGGACCCGAAGGCTACTTTCAGCCGGACGATCCCTTAGGTCGGAGGGAATCGCCAGTGAATCCGACTATCCTTCTTCTGGGATTTCCCAAGCTGTATTCCCATCTTTTCGAAAGCCGAGAAGTACAAGATGTCAGCCGAGCTTCCCGTATCTACGAGGATCCTCTTCACCCCGAACTCCTCTATTTGGAGCCTTAGCACTATAGGGTCATCATGGGGCCACGAGATGGTGCCGAAGTCTTTCTCGGAAAAGCATATGGCTTCGTCCACCCGGGGCCTCTTCCTTTCAAAAGGCCGTTCAACGTTCAATATGGTCGGGTACAGCATGGTGGTACTTCGGTTATATTTCTCAGGAGCCAGCACCTCGTGCCCTCCGCTGATAACATTGATCTCCACGCTTGGCCGCCTGCCGGATGTTCCTGGTCCTTTTCCCTTATCTTCTCTGGGCTTCGGTGCCGTATCCCTGGGTCCCTTGTAATCGTTCCGGTAGGAGGCTTTCTTCTGGTGCTCAACTTCCCCATTGTATTCTTTTGTAAACTTTTGGAAGAATTCCGGCTTGATGTACTCGATCAGTTTCCCTTCTCTGGCTAGTCTTTCCAACACGTCCTTCAACTGGAGGCAGTCTCCCGTGGAGTGCCCATTGAAACGGTGGAATAAGCACTTTACCGCCTCGTCTTTTTTCTCGAAAATACTCTTGCGCAGCGGCCTTGGGACTTCGGGCATGTCTTTTACGACATGATACATCTCGCTCCTCTTCTTGATAAAGGGGGCGTATCGCACATAGTGGGGTCGATAGCCCTCTCTACCATCTTCGCGCCATTCTTCTTGTGGCGTAGACAGGATATTTCTTTTTGGCGGCTCTCGCCTTCGGAACGGACCGACGCCGAGTTGCCGGTCACGCTGCTGCGGTTTCGGTGATCTGGATCGCGGCCTAACGAATTGGACAGCATCCTCCTCAGCCCGGATGTATCCTTCGGCAAAAGCTAAGAATTCCGGTAAATTCTTAAACTCTCTTTTCCGGTCATCGTACCGGAGGGTGCCCGGTCCTCCTTGCCAGAGCCCATTTTGTACAGCCGCCAGGGCGATATCCTCGCTGTAGTTTCGGACCTCCCTAGAGGCCTTTACAAACCTATTCACAAAGGTCCGGGTGGTCTCCTGGTGTCCTTGAACATACTTCAGGAGGGAGTCGCACGTCGCCCGCGGAGGTCGGAGCATGTCGTAGCGGGCCAGGAAGGCTCTCGCTAATTGATCGAAGGTTTTTATGGATCCTTGCCTCAGTCTCATGTACCATTCCCACGCCTCCCCCATCAGACAAGTGGTGAAAATGCGGCATGCGACGGCGTCCGATGCCCCGTGCAGTCGAAGCCTTTCATAGAACCCGTACACAAAGTTCTGCGGGTCCTGGGCGTCGCCGCTTCCTTGGAAGCATATTTGAAATCACCCATGGGGGCCTTGTAAAGTTCCGGGGCTAGTGGTCCCTCCAGAATATTCGTCGACCCGGAACGAGTCCCTGCTCTTCTTCTTTCCCTCCTGGCTATCTCTTTCTCCACCCCTTTCTTGATCATTGTGTTTATCATTGTCATATTTACTCCTGCAGCCCGTGGTGGGGTGAGTGGTTTTCGCCGCCTCTTAGGGGGTGTGTGGCGACGCTCTTCCCGCGAGTGATAAGACTGATCGTCTTTCCTCGAGTGGTGGGAATGATTGTCCCTCCTTGAGTGGCGGGACCGTTCTTCGGTCTGTTTGCCAGGGCCTTCTCGAGTCCGCTATGTTCTTGCTCGACCAGCACTCCTTCTCGAGCTGGCCGCCGCGGACGAGCCTTCGCTTTCTTCCCGTTCAGCCCCAAAGGATAGCCTCCGCCTTGATCCGCCGGCCTGTCTCGTTTCCCCCTCGCCTGCAAGGGTCTCAAGTTCGGGGTCGGGGTTGTCAAAGTCGCCTTCTGTGTTGTGCAGACTGGGCTCTGGGTTGTTCGATCCGGGCCCAGTTCGGATTAATTGCACTACGGGCGGTGGGGGATGAATCATTCGTACCCCGGGAGCTGAGGTGGGGGTTTGGGGACAGTATAGCGGGTTGGGATCAGCCTGTGGAGGGTAGTGTGCTAAGGGGGTGGCCGGATACGGTGAGTATGGAGGAGCATACTGCTGGTATGGAGGATAGTTGTAGGGAGGTGGGTATACGTACTGGGGGACGTACGGAGAATGGTATTGGGCATAAATCATATGGTTTTGTGTGTTTTGGGGGGTCGACCCGGTCGGCCCAGCGGCCTGGGCGGTCACGATGGTCGAGTCGATCGATCCCGCCATCGGTGTGGACATACCGAGGGACTCCAAGTCTATCCCGGAGGGGTTAATCGGTACCCCTTCGGGTGGCATGCCCAGGGAGGGGTTCAGCGGGATACTCGGGTTGGGAGTCTTCGGGCCCGTCTTGCCGAGGGGGTTTCTACTCGTTGCCCCCACAGTCGGGTCATCTCGGGGAGTTTTCTTCGAGGGCTCTCTAGGTCGAACGCCCGAGGTTAGGTCGGTCGGGGACTTCACGTTCTCAGCTCGTCGGTTAGATTGTTCTGTTCGCCGAGCTGCCTCCTCGGGGGCGGTCTTGCCCAGGTCCGTTTGTTTGGTTGCGGAAGTCATCTTGCTCAGTTGGGGCTTTAGGCCCCACGGTGGTTGATACGTCCCTTCCCCTGAGGGCCGGGCCGTACTTGGACTCGGTCCAGTAAGGTGCGTGCACGTCCTGTTCCTGGGAAGCAGGCCGTGCGGAGGCTGGCTGCCGAAAGTGTAACTCGTCCCGGTTCAAGCGAATCAGGCCGAGAGGGTGGACACGCGGGGTGTCGGAGGGGTATTAACGCTCTAACCCTTTTTAATACCTCATCTGGTGGTGATAAAATATGCGGTCCCTCTCTCTGGGGATTTCTCTGCCTTAAATAGGGGTCGCCTTTACTGTAGCGAGGTCTTGTCATCATTAATGACGGGGGCCCTCATGACTGTTTGGAGGCGTCCGCATAATAGGCGATAATATCCGCATAATCTGTCACGGGCCGAATCAACGAGGCTGTATGTCGGCCTTTTCTGGCTGTTCGGCATGTTTAGGCTTTGAGCCTCGTTTCATTTGATTTCGAGCTGACCCCTCGGGTGGGGTTCGAGTCTCGGGCTGTTTTTGACCTCAGGCTGGCCCCGGGAGGGGGTCCGAATCCCGGGCTGTTCTTGACCTCGGGCTGGCCCCGGGATCCCGGGCTATTCTTGAGCTCGGGCTGGCCCCGGGAGGGGGTCCGAATCCCGGGCTATTCTTGACCTCGGGCTGGCCCCGGGAGAGGGTCCGAATCCCGGGTTGTTCATATACTCGGGCTGGCCCCGGGAGGGGGCCTCTTTTGTTTCGTTCTATTTTGGGCCGGCCTTTTATGTATTTAAATCTGGGAGTGCTTTATTGGGCCAGGCCTGAGCTTTTTAAGGGCCATTGGTATATGGACCTATCAAGGTTATTCTACGTCTGGTTGGCACTAAAAAGTTAAAATTAGCTAGAATAGCTTGCTATTTTCTGTTTTAATAAAAAGTTGGGTTAGGATCGATATTCCAAAAGTTTGGATTATGCTATTCTAACAAACTTTCAAACATACACGGATGATGAACTTAACTTCAAAATTTATCAAAATAGTTTCAAACAACGAATTGGCGAGACAAAACCTCCTTTGACGCCTAAATATAAACGTTAATGAATATTTCTCACGGATCTCACGTTCTTTGACACTCAGAATTACGATATGGTAGCAATCATCATGATCATCTCGATCATATTAGCAAGTTCGTAATTTTAAAATAATTCAACAAAATTTAAAATTCGGAAATCTTATATAACACGGATATAATTCGAAAAATGCAAACACTATATTAAAATTTTGATATATTTCCGAAAATGAATAAAAAAATTAATATGAAATAAATTTTGGATTGTTATAAAAGAGTTTGGATAAGGTGCTATATATGGATAGCATAAGACCTCATGCAATTGTCTCGAAAACATATAAGATTTGACTTCAAACGACAAATCTAATTCATTAAAATCTATCTATTTTGTCATTGATGCGTTTACAGACAATTTATAAATTTTTTTTAATTCATTTAGTACAAAGTCAAGTGATAAAACAATAATAATTTTTAAGTTAATTTTAATACATTCATTTTCCATTATTTTTTAATACATCGAGTCTAATAACTAGAACGGGTGCGGTTCCTTTTAGAGCATAGTAACATTGTCAAACCCAACCTCATCCAAGCTGACATGTGCACAACAAACTGCTATGCATATCAATAAAACAATGTTATTCCTATTTATGTACTGTATACAGTTTCTGGAACTATAACATCTCAGCACTTCAAAGGTTTAAAGAGCAGTGAACAAAATTATGAGGTAATAACATTCAAAATACAAGAAATAGACTTCCATTAACACCTTTTAATCAGTATATAAAAATGGAACAGTCTAATCAACCAGTAGCATGGTTATTCCTTTTAGAGTACCGAATTATCCAATCACACGATTCTTACAAACCATTAACTAGTTTGACTTGTGCATACCAAGAAAAACTACAAACTAATCACACTTTGTTGGCCTTCATAAGCTCCACAAACTCTCCAAAAGCTGGAAAAGTAGATAAATCAAAATAATAAAAATGACTAGTTGTAATAATGTTAACCAACATAAAAAAAAAAAAAATGAGTACCGAGATCAGAGTCATGTGGGCCAGGAGATGACTCAGGGTGATACTGCAGAGACATTAGCTTCAGTTTTGGAAATGCCAATCCAGCACAGCTGTTATCATTTAGGTTTACATGTGTCACCTCTGCTCCTTCCGGAAGAGATGCTGGGTCCACTGCATAGTTGTGATTCTGCATTTGCATTTTTACAGTTCAATCCAAAAAGTATCGGAAATGGAGTTGGAAACCCCTTCTTGTTGTCACTTTTACATTAAATAAACATTTCTCGATTACCTGTGCACTTATATCGACACGGCCACTTCTAAGGTCAGAAACTGGATGGTTGCCACCATGGTGCCCAAATTTCATCTTAAATGTCTTTCCACCTAAAGCTTGACCAATAAGTTGATGACCCATACAAATACCATAAACAGGCACTTTTCCAATAATGCCCTTTACTGTCTCTACTGCATAAGGAACAGCAGCCGGATCACCAGGTCCATTGCTGAAGAGAACTCCATCGGGTTTTAGTTTAAGTGTTTCTGAAGCAGGCCAAGTAGAGGGCACAACAGTAATTTTGCAACCATATGAGGTTAATCGTCTCAGGATATTGTGCTTGATCCCAAAATCATATGCAATGACCTACATAGATTTATTAAAATGAGGTTATGAAAGCATAAGCTACGAGCAAGAAATTGATAACCACAAGGGGCAGAAAGTAGATAACTAACATGATATTTATTTGCTGAATGTTTATCTCTTTTGAACTCCCACTGTGAATCTGTTTTCTCTGACCACTCATATGGAGCATCACAAGAAACACCACTAATCAAGTCAACACCTGATCATAAACAAATAAAGAAATGTATAAATTACTATGAGGAAGCAATATTGTCAAGAAAATAAAATAATATGGGGAAGAAGTAAGACTAACTTACCAACTATCTTCCAATTTTTGGCCATCTCTAGAAGATCCTCGTCAGTTCTGGAATCATCAGTGCTTAACACACCAATAAGGCTACCATCCTGCCTCAATCTACGTGTAATTGCTCGTGTATCAACATCATCTAAAGAATGAGAGAATGGAAAAGGTTAATAAAGAAGTAGAAAGTAGAAATTCGTGTTAATAAACAACAGTCTGGTATGATGAAACTTACAGATGCCCATGATGTTTCTTTTGGCTAAATAATCACCAAGGGTTTCAGTACACCTCCAATTTGAAGTACTATACAAGAGATAACTTTTTAGAAAATATAAAAAAAAAAAACTTTTTTTTACAAATATGGGCTCACAGAAAAAAGAACTACATAAAGAAATACCATATACTTATGCTTCTTATTATAAGGCCGCCTAAAAAGCATTGACTCGATTCTTCGTCATCTGCAACATAACATTTCCGAAAATTCAAACTTGCTCAAATAATTCAAAAGAAAACAACAATTTTGATTATTTAGCACATACCAGGATTGACACCAGTATTTCCAATGTGGGGATTTGTCATGAGAACAAACTGTCCGGCATAGCTTGGATCTGTCAAAATCTCCTGATACCTGAAATTATATTCTTTGTGAATACTAATCTGAGAGGGGTTATATTATATATTAATAACCAAAGCAGTGGTATTGCATCAAAAAAGTAAAGCAGTGGTATTGGTACTGGTATATAAATGGCTACGGACATAAGATACTTCTCTGTTGTTATAATTATAGTGCTACTCTCTTCTACATGTAAAAAGGTGAAAGTAACCAGTATTAGCAAAGTACCGAGCATAGTGACAAGACTCCTGTTTTATTCGCGAATAATTCGCGAATAAAACGTTTTTTTTGGGGTTTCTGAACCGAACAGCGAATAAAACGTTTTTTTACGAATTATTCGCGAATAAAATGCGAAAAAAACGTGAATTTGTTTTTTGCTCCCTTGTGGGACCGAATTCCCGAATTATACCCGAATTATTCCCAAATCATGAACTTTTGACCCTACTGAACCGAACCCAAATATTTCATTTGTCACTATGGTACCAAGTAGCATTGACAAAAACAAATAATGAAGTATACAATACCCGGTGAGAGATGTATTGAAAACCACTTCACCAACTTGAGTCCCAGTTGCACCAAAAGATTTAGCCCTCCAAATTGAACCATCTTCAAGCACCAGCCTCGCATCACTTGTTTTCCATGGCCTTTCCACTGAATTCAAAAAAAGAGAAACATTCAGTTATAAGCTTCCAATCGCAAAAAATTCAGCTAAACGATTCCACTAGAACTAGAATTAAATAATTACCTTCATTACTATCCGCATATATCGTGCCACTACCCCCCTTCGAATTCTGATAACTTAACACCTGAAATAAGCACAATTCACTAAGCATGATAGCTTCCTATCAACTAAAAAACCAAATACGAGAATTTTTCAGAATTATTTCAAGTACCTTGGTGCTGGTAAGACGGTGGACAGCGAAGCTCCTTGGGAGTTTCAGAACATTCTGGTTTTGTAGAGGTTTTAAGCATAACTCCTTGGCATTTTCTAAATTTCTCGAAGAACACAACTTGGAGACCGTAGCCGCCGCCATTAGAGCGAATCAAAGAGAGAGTAAGCTCTTCTTGCAAGAGATGGCTGAAAAAAAGGGAGAGAGAGGAGAGAGGAATGCGGTAAGCTAAATCCAACAGAAGGAAGGGATTTATGACTACTATTTAGGGGAAATTTTATGTATACCCCTAAAAAACTTCAAAATTACGTATTTTCCCTCTAAACTTCATAATATCGTATTTATCCTTCCAAATTTCAAAAACTCACAAATTTGCTCATGTTATTGTATTTTCTATTAAAATTCACTTTAAATTTATAAAGTACCCATTTTAGTCTCTATTAAAAAAAAATATATATGTGGCCTATTTAAGAAAAAATGTCAGTCTTATAATCGGTCAGTTTCCGAGAAAAAATGATCAATTTGTCTACTTTTGACGTATATACGGTGACATTAAGGTACACATACTGCTGGAACCTCTACATTTTCAGTGCTTTTTTGAATTTGTACACATACTGCTGGAACCTCTACATTTTCAGTGCTTTTTTGAATTTCTTTTATGCTTTTTTGCATATTATTGGTATGTAAATCACTGCTGGAGCCTCTACACAAAGTAAATAATTAATTCAGAGCACTAAGAATCCAGAACTAAAAAAAACAAGTAGCTTAATGTAAAAGTAAACAAATTTGGATTGGTTAACTGGCAAAGTAAATGAACAGCAGAAGCTTCCCCCAAATCTAATTAAATGGATATAAGCTACAGAGAAAGAGTGGCAATACCTTGTGGGGAGGTTCGATCGATTATCTGGTGAGGAGCCGCGAGAGGAGGGGGAGCGGAGTGCGGCAGTCTGGAGGCGGAAAGAGAGGGAAAGAGAGAAACTGTGAGAGAGATCACTGACAGCTGCTGTCAGTTTATCTCAAAAAATAAAAACAAAAAACTGAGAGAGAGAGAGAGAGAGAGAGAGAGAGCGCGTGCGCGGCTGACATCTGGTCTCTGGATCGACATTCGACAATGACAAAACCCTAGGGAATTGGTATTCAGAGAAAGATAGGCCCAACAGGCTGTCTGCGGGCTTTAACCTAAGTCCAGATCTGTCTCTAGATCCGGTCTGACCTGACCTGTTATATATGGTGTCGAGCTGAGCGGGTAAAGAACCGGACTGGGTGGAATTCCGTAATAGGAAATCTTTTACAATTATCGAATCTGGACCGTTCTTTTTAACTGGGCACGAATCTCAAAGCCCAATAATACTGCTCCCTCCGTCAGTCCGATCCGTCAGTCCGATCTCAAAGCAGTTGGGAGTTAATCTCAAACTGTAAATTAAAGGGAATCTTTTACAGTAATGGAGAGAATATTTGTCCCGGACTGGGTGGGTATGAGCGTACTGACATTTCTGTCATCTCAAACTATAATGACTAACAAATTTATAATAAATTGAGAACTACTAGCATCATGCTCATGTTTTAAGATCTGGAACAATGCCCATATTCCTAAGTTTATTCTCTTCGTTTAGATGAAGAAACGCAGTAGTCTTTTCTAGATTCGACTAATAAATTCCCAAATTTTTTTTTAATTACCAACTCAATATTTCAAAATCTTAATATTACCATTGTTTTTATAAAAAAAAATTCAAAATTTACCACATGCGCCACACCATGGTGCGCATGACCCCCAAGTCGTGCGCACCATGGTGCACCGCATGTGGTAAGCCATATATAAGAGACCATGCGCAGATGGGTAAAAAAATAGTGAAAGGGGTGAAAGTAGCACCAAATATCGGGACCATGCAATTTTCTTTTTATTTTAATTAAATTTGAATTTTATTTTATTGTTAGGGTTTAGATTTATTGGTTACAGTAGGCCAAAATGGGCCATAATTGAACCACAATTTGAACCGAGATTACCTCATAAGCCATGATTAATTGAGATTTACAACTAAGAAGAAAATATTGTAAAAATACATTCCTCAATGAACAACAATGTGTAGAAGAGCATCCATTGTCACTGTTAATTAACTTGTAGATATAGATTTTTTTTTGCTTCAGATTTTGTTCAATGTCTTGTCTAAGTTATATGCATTAGCCTAACTCTATACTTGTCATCTACTTACTGATTAAATGGTGTTAATGTAAGTCTATTTCTTGTATTTTTAATGTTATTACTTATTACCTCATAATTTTGTTCACTGCTGACATATTATAGTTCCAGAAACTGTATACAGTACATAATTAAATAGACATCAACTTCTTTACTCATTCCTCCATGTCATATCAAGAAATGAATATCATCTTTAGCAAATACTAATCTCAAGAAACTGCTATGCATATAATAAAACATTGTTATTCCTAGCGAATTCAGAAATTATTATTTCCCGTTGTCAATAAGTTCTCTACAAAAAATACTGAATTCGCATTGCCAGAAAAATACAGTGCTAGAGTTCTCATATTTCGATAAAACTAACACCTTAGCAATAACAATACCTTCTAAACTGGCCTAGGTCTACACAGAGACTGCCTCCTTGCAACTCTCTTCCTCCGTACCAGTTTCGCTTTCGTCAAAGCTCGGCCTTTTAGGGATTAATCCGAGAATTTTGAACATTTCTTGGTCGGCATCAAAATCATTGTTTTGTGTTGTCAGGAGTTTCTCTCCAGTGAAGATTGAGTTTGCCCCGGCAAGGAAACACAGTGCCTGTTCAGGCATGGAGAACCGCACACGGCCAGCTGATAGTCGTACCATTGCATTTGGCATCGTGATTCGTGCCGTGGCTATCATACGAATCATCTCCCATATCTCCACAGGCTGATCCAACAATAATATAAATTAGCCTCAATTACACCATCTTTTTTGGAAACATAATTGAATTGGTATCAAAATAAAACGGTACCGATTTTGCAAGTACTGTTATAATTTCTTTGAATTGTACCTTCTGATCCTGAAGAGGGGTGCCTTTTACAGGTACCAGTGCATTGATAGGGACACTCTCTGGGTGTGTTGGTAGAGTTGCTAGAGTATGTAATAATCCCACTCGATCCTCTTCGGCTTCTCCTAGTCCAATAATACCTCCTGTACAGCATCATAAATATATCATTAAGTTAAAAACATGCCGGGTTTCAGGTTCTAATTTAAACGTGCTAAGAAGACCCGAGTACAAGGGTATAAATAACACATGCCATCTAATAACATGGTAATAAAAACCTAAATATTAACTCCTTAACCTGATTATTTGTGTATTACAAAAAGAGTGAGGCTATGGTACTATGCATAGCGCATAATGGTCTGTACTATAAATCAATATCTCCATTTTCAAAGTCCAAACAATTGAACAATTGATATGAACTATTCAACATGATCTCCATATAAAAAAGTAATTGTAGATCAAATTTACATATTTTAGAATTTTTTTTACTATTTTTTTAGATAGGTTAAAAATCACTTCATCTAAAATTTCTAGACCATTCAAAATCATAAGTAGCAATTTTCTGCCTATCTAAAAAAATAGTAAAAATTTCTAAAACATGTAAAATTTAGTCTCAAGTACATTTTCATATAGAGATCACAATGAACGTTTCAGATCAGAGTGAGCCTATGGTGCTATGCATAGCACGGATGGGGTCCGTGCTACGGCTCAAAATTTGACTTTTCAAAATCCTAACGGTCGATCCAACCGTTCAATGTGATAACCATATGAATATGTACTTGCAAACTAAAATTTAGAAAATCATATGGTGCTATGCATAGGTAGAATTTTGATGGTCCAGAATTTTCAGAAAACACTGATTTTTCTACCTATTTAAAAAAATAGTAAAAAAATTCGAAAAAATATAAAATTTAGTTTGCAAGTACATATTCATATGGTTATCACATTGAACGGTTGGATCGACCGTTAGGATTTTGAAAAGTCAAATTTTGAGCCGTAGCACGGACCCCATCCGTGCTATGCATAGCACCATAGCCTCACTCTTCAGATCGACTATTTGGACATTGAAAACGAAAATATTGATCTTAGCAAGTATGTTTTATTGATCTACTAAGCATTAATTCGGTCTAAAATTATTCCTTGGAGAAAACCAAATAACTAAAAAAAAAATGAAAATTTAACAAGAAAAATAATGATTACCTGAACAGACATTTATTCCAGCGTCACGGACGTACTCAAGAGTTTGTAGCCTCTCATCATATGATCTTGTGGTGATTATATTAGGATAGTATTCTCTCGATGTATCGAGATTATGGTTATACGCTGTGAGACCGGCCTTCTTTAGCTCTTCTGCTTGTTGCTTTTCTATCATACCCAAAGTGCAACATACCTCCATCCCCATACCCCTGCATTAAAATAATATTAGTAATTAGCATATGAAATAAATAGAAGAGTGAGGCTACGCTACTATGCATAGCGCACTTTGGTCCGTACTACGGATCCATATCTTCATTTTCAAAATCTAAATAGTTGATCTGAACCATTCATCATGATCTCCATATGGAAATGTACTTGGAGGCCAAATTTTGCATTTTTTAGATTATTTTTGCTATTTTTTAGATAGGTAGAAAATCACTACTTTCGGATGGTCCGTAATCTTTAGGTCAAGTGATTTTGTACCTATTTAAAAAAAATATTATAAAAATTCTAAAAGATGTAAAATTTGGTATCCAAGCATATTTTCATATGGAGATCATGTTGAGTGGTACGGATCAACTGTTTGGACTTTGAAAATAGAGACATGCATTTATAGTACGGACCAAAGTGCACTATGAACAGTACCATAGCCTCACTCTAAATAGAAAAATAAACCTTCACTCTCTCTCTCTCTCTCTCTCTCTCTCTCTCTCTCTCTTCCATTAGGTGGGAAGCAACAGTTAGGGGATTAAAAAAAATGCCAAGAAAAAGAATAAGGAACACGATTGGATCATCTAATACAAAAAATAGAGGGTGATTGTTTCCATAAGACAAATTGTGCTGAAAATTTTTATCTCCTTGCTTTTAAAAATCAGGAATGCATTATTTAATCAAATATATACAGAGTACTCACCTAATCTCCTTGACGTATTCAAGGATTTGATTGAAGTTTGTCTTACGGCCAATCGTGTCTCTCCAAGCGGCTCCCATGCAGAACCGTGTGCTCCCTACTTCTTTTGCCTACAGATTTAAAGAATAATACTCATCATAAGTGAATTTCATTGAGGACAAATGTTGTATCAAAATAAGCAGATTCTAGTAATCAAGTAAGATATCAAGCATTACAGTTAGTAATAATTAGGTAATGCATGTTGATTTCCTGTACAAATAGATTATTTATGCTGCACGCCTGCACCTGTTTGACTAAAATTTTCTCTCCTTTCTAAATTAGGTCAATTGATGCCTACATGCATTTGCAGCAGTGGGATCAATTTAAATGTCTTAGCAGCAAAATTTCACCAAAAAGCTACTCTGTTAACTCCAAATCTCTCCTTTAAAGGTACATCTTTTGCATAATTTCTCTAAATATGATCATTAGCAGCCTTTATAGCAAACTAAATCATGAGGAACTCTTCCTCACTAATGGGAAACCAGTGACGACTGTACTGCCATGGCAGTGCAAATTTTAAAACTGAAATCCCCCGGCATATACGGCCCCGGTAAAAGATGAGAATAATAATAAAAACTAGATAGAATTGGCAGCCTACTATCACCGTTCTCATACAGAGAAAGAGTGAGAGAGAGAGAGAGAGAGAGAGAGTACCTTCTTTGCGGCTTCGATCACAGCATCCTTATTCATCAAGCGTTGAGCCTTCAAACCAGTGTCGTACCGAGACGATTGTGGGCAATATGAGCAATCTTCGCTACATCCACCTGTTTTTATCGAAAGAAGTGTACATTGTTGTACTTCCCTGAAATTCTGAGCTGCTCTGTGCACTTGTGCCTGAGACAACACATTTCATTTATTGTCATTTTGTAGCAACTCTGTTGAAAAATAGAAGAGAAGTCTACACATAACATTCAAGGCTAATCATTTTGGTCCCTGAAATTATAGCAATTTTCATCCTTAATTTAACAAATTATTATTCAATCCTTGTGTTAACTTTTCTTAAGAAAGAGAAACTGGTGCATCAGCTGTGTGTAATCCACTGCTTGGAGCAAAGAAGCTTCAACACAAGCGACTTCCTTTTTTTCTCTAATTTTATATAAAACCCAAGAGACTTTCCTAGTAAAATGCATCATACATCCCTTCTAATTCAACACAACTCAACTCATGAATTCAATTTCACAGTGACCTTCAGAAATTGGATAATTGTTACACTTATTACACAATAATGCAACCATATTATTTCAAGATACAGTGAATAAAGATAAAGTAGCTCGATTCTTCAAGGATCAGTGGCGTCCTACATTAGTCGATCATCACTGAAGAGAGTAAAAGGAGAGATTGATCAGAAAAAAAAATGCAAATTGATAGCTAGTAAATATACCCCGTGAAAAAGGAGATCTAGAACAGGAGAGTCGTAGACGGCCTTGATCTCATCTTTGCTCCAGTCGTTTCTCGGCCCCTTGTTGATCGTCCGCTCCGCCTCCACGGCAGCGGCGGAGGTCGAGAACGCCGAAACGGCTGCTCCAGCACCGGCTACGGCGGTCGGCGGTCGTAGCCGAGAGCGGAGCGACCTTACTAGAAGCATTTTTTTCTCTGTTGCGAAACGAAAGCAAAGGCGAAAGAAGCTTTGTTGAAGTAAGGATGGCGACGATGAAAACGAGGCGCACTGTGATTTGTCACTTGTAACCTGCCATCCAACGATAATTTCAGAGCGAACTCAAACAGTCAGTGTTCGGATGAACTAAGGTAACCCAAATTTTGTGGTTATATTTGGTCCGTTCGATTATAATTAGGATCAATCCAGTCCGGGATTGAATACACGGATCCCTTTAATATTCGTGCCAAAACATATCTAACGGTCTGGATCTAAACACAATATTTGAGGTACTTTCGGTGATATGAATTCCCACTTCCCAGTGAGACTGGTCAAGTCCAAATAAGTTGCTTCGCCGTCCCTGTGAGAGTAGTTGGTAAATGGTATATTTTTCTACGGACTTTTACATGGAGATATTTAACAGGATGAATGAAAGCATCCACAAGTATCTTTGCTGTACTGTAAGAATTTGTAAAAAATGAATTGTAGGAATAGAACTAGAAATACGCTCGAATGGAGATAAATGTTTTCCTACCTACCGCAGTCAGTTTACATCGTCCCATTACAGTTTAAAATGATAAAAAAACACTGGAGCCCAACGGACCAACAGCAACAACAACTTTTGGGCCACTACAAATACAACTCTTCCTAATTTCGGCTTAACAGGCCAACCCCTTGTCTCCCGAAATTTTTATTAATAGAAAATAAAATAAAAAAATATCGACATTGAAGAACGTTTTCGTTGGAATTCGAAATGTAGTAAAAACGTAATGGTCCATAACGTTCAGGGTACTGTTGCTGAATGTTATAAACCATAACGTCTAGTTAATATGATCGCTAATGATATCTAATTAACAAAAAACACTGTAGCTGGACGTTATGAACCATAACGTCCAGCTACAGTGGTTTTTTTTTTCAAAAAAATTACAAACTAAAGCAAGAAAAAAAAAAAACACTGTAGTTGAACATTATGGACCATAACGTTCAGCTACAGTGTTTTTTGTTAATTAGATATCATTAGCGATCAGATTAATTGGACGTTATCGACCATAAAGTCCAGCTACAGTACCCTGGACGTTATGGACCATCACGTTTTTGCTACATCTCGAATTCCAGCGAAAACGTTCTTCAATATCGATATTTTTTATTTTATTTTCTATTAATAAAAATTTCGGCCTTGTCTCGCGGTCCCCTCCTCCCGACCGAATCAGTAACTCATCCGTCCGATCAGAATCCTGTATGTTTCTGTGTTCTTCAAATTTGTAATGTATTACTTAAAAAAATAATATTTATGTATAAAAATTAAATAGACTATTCCATAAAATAATAAAAAGTTGAACAAATTCACAAAAGAAAAATAAAATGTTTAATTTTAACTTTTACATTTTCATATTTTATTTTGTATGCTTTAATTTATCTTTATAATTTTTTTTTATTTCATAAACAATTAATATTTTATTTTACTTAAGTCAAAATAAAAAATAAATAAAACAAAACACTGTTGTCAACCGCCGCATGCACCTTTACTTTAGTTAATTACAAATAATAATAATAAAAACATGTTTTATTAATAATCGGTTTGGACATGATTCACTATAAACCATATTATATATTCAAAATAAAAATGTACACCATGCAAACACCAAGTTTATTCAATAATTTAAGCTTTCTTCCTCTTCTTTCTGAAATCGGGACTCCCCAAATTCGAAATTTTCTGAAATCACAATATTGTTTCGATAGAATTATCAAAACAATATACTTATGCTCTAGAGGCAAGAGAATGAGTGACATTTTGAGATTTAGCCCCAATTTTAACGACGTTCTGTATATAACTCGTCCACCGAGTTAACTCGGAAAAAATCGGATCGCCTCCGGCCGATACCCTCGCTGTTTGTTTACTTCCTCTGCCCTCACCGCCGACCGAGCCTCCGCCTCTGCGGCTCCTCGTTCCTTCCCTCTCTTCTCCGTTCCCCGTCGTCCGGCCTCCGCGACTCCGCTCTTGCTTCACAGTTGCTGCTGGATTGGTCTTTATGCTCTTGCCTCTTGATACGGTAATTGCTTCTTTCTTTGTTTATGATCTTGCTGCTGCGCTGGATTGCTGCTAGATTGCTACACAATTTCTTTTTTATGAACTTAGAATGTGTTGAAAACGCTGTGTACAGTGTACCAATTAAATTGTAATAGTGCAATTTCAAGCAATTACCAGTACCACTGTTGCAAACTAATAGTAAATGGTAAATTGCAATTACCAGTACCACTCAAATTTGTACTGTGTATTGTGTACCAATTACCAATGTTGAAAACCAGAATTGCTAAATGGTAATAGCCTAATAGTTATCGAGTATCTAGATAATTGCAAAGATTTCAAAAGATGAAGACTCGTAGAGGAAGGCTCGCTCCATTGTCATCGAGTATCTAGATAAGGTGTATATGTTGTCTTTTGGTGCTGAAATGATTTTCTGATGCGAATTTGAATTGGTGCAGTTTATTTTGATGTTTTTAATTATGGGTCTCTTCTTTCAAAAGTGTATCGGGTCTCTAATATTTAATTAAATCCATTAACAATTCTGCTTCTTTGAAAATGTGTGAAGCATGAAAGTGTTTTCACTCTATTTTTCTTGTTGATTGCCTTCTGTGTTGCTCATACCCCATTACATCTTTAGTACCCGTTGGTACTATTGGATTTCTGCCCTATTTATTGTCTTATTTTGTTTCATTTAATACATTTAATTTTTTCTGTCAATGTTTTTTGCCTACTCCTGGTAAACATCCTAGCTACGCTCCTGATGATACATGATATATATTTACTGAGAGTGGTAAGTGTGTGATTGTTTTCTGTAAGCAATGTTTTTGAGATTTTTAAGAGTTGAATTTTGAGTTCAAAATTTAATTTTAAGATGTCTACACTGCAGCTCAGAAATTGATGTTGACATACCAACCAAAACCTATTTGAATGTCGACTATGGTTGTAATGTTTTAATCAATGCTTTAATCTTTTCACAGATCTTGATAAGTATTTAGAAGGCTTCTAGGAAGCTTAAATACATTCTATTAAACAATTATACCTAAAGACAAAAAGGTAATGGAAGAGGGACCTTCTTCTCCGACAACACTGGTAGTTAGCAGTCCACGTCGCACTCTCAGCCTACTGCGTAACCGCCGGGCCTCAGCCTTCGCCTCCAGTTCTGACTCTGCCTTTCCGGTTCATGAGAAACAAGCGAGAACAGATGAGAGATCAGGTGGTGGTTTGACAGGAGAGCATGGCCCCAAACCATCAGAGGTGTATGGATTCGTCGGATCCATCACCACTGTCATTGCCACAGGTCACATCTCAATTTAATTCTGTCCATTTCAAGCAATTTTTGAACATTCAGCAGTATGCCAGTCCTACCCCCTTCCCCCCACTCCCCCCACTCCCTATGTTTTGGTTTTGGATATTTAAGTTTCTTCTTATCAGAAATAACATTTTGGAAGGAGTGAGGCTATGGTACTATGCATATTGCATAATGGTCCGTACTATGAGTCAATATTGCCATCACCAAAGTCCAAATAGTCGATCCGAACTGCTCAACTTGATCTTCATGTGAAAATGTACTTGTAGATCAAATATACATTTTTTAGAATTTTTTTACTATTTATTTTAGATAGGTAGAAAATCACTTGAAGACCTTCCAAAAGTATTGTTTTAAAAGTGACTCAAAACCTAATTGTTTATTTCAACAGTTGGGTATATATATATATATATATACCCGTTTACATATAGGTCCCTCTACTCTTGTATAATTACTCTTTTACAATCTAACTCCTAATACAACTTTAAATCTCAACACTCCCCCTCAAGATGGGCGAAAGATATCCACTAAGCCCATCTTGTCACAACCTCTAGCTAAGTCTAACGAATTGAGTCCTTTCGTCAGACAATCTGCTGCCTGGTCTTTAGTTGAAACATGACCTAACTCTAGTAGTCCACTGTTCAACTTCTCCTTGATGAAGAATCTATCGATCTCGATATGCTTGGTTCTATCATGTTGCACTGGATTGTTGGCAATGCTGATGGCTGACTTGTTGTCGCACCACAACTTCATTTTGTCTCCTTGATCCATCTTTAGCTCCACCAACATACTCTTCAGCCACAGCAACTCTGCAACTCCCAAGGCCATAGCTCTGTACTCTGCTGTTGATCTTGCCACCAAAGACTGCTTCTTGCTCTTCCAAGAGACCAAGTTGCCTTCTACAAAGATGCAGTAACCTGAGGTGGACCTTCTATCATCGGCACAGCTAGCCCAATCAGAATCACAGTAGCCCTCAATGCTCACATGACCATTCTTCCTGAATATCAGTCCTTTTCCAGGGGCACTTTTCAAATACCTCAAAATCTGGTACACCGCATCCATATGACCCTTCCTCGGATCATGCATGTAGCGACTCACCACGCTCACTGCAAAAGAGATGTCGGGACGCGTGTGACTCAAATATATCAACCTGCCTACCAATCTCTGGTACCTTTCACGATCAACTGGTTCTCCGGCCTCTGCACTCAGCTTGAACCTTTGGTCGATCGGTGCCACTGCAGGTTTGCACCCCAACATACCTGTCTCTGTGAGTAGATCTAGTGCGTACTTTCTCTGAGAAAGAATAATCCCCTCTGCTTCTCGAGCAATCTCGATCCCAAGGAAGTATCGAAGCAAGCCGAGATCTTTCACCTCGAACTCTTTGCCCAGTCTCACCTTGAGCTGAGCAATCTCCTTCTCATCATCTCCTGTGACGATCATGTCATCCACATATACTGCAAGCATAGTAATGTGGCCCCCATTTCGTCCAAAGAACACAGTGTGGTCGGCGTTGATCTGCTGGTATCCCATACCTATCATAGCTCTCCTGAACCTGTTGAACCAAGCTCGAGAAGACTGCTTTAACCCATAAAGAGACTTCTTCAATCTGCAGACCCTGCCAACTGTCTCATCTGTGCCAAATCCTGGTGGTATATCCATGTACACCTCCTCCACTAGATCCCCATGAAGAAATGCATTCTTCACATCTAGTTGGTGTAGTTTCCACCCACCATTCACTGCCAGAGAGATCAAAGTCCGGACGGTGCTCATTTTAGCTACAGGTGCAAAAGTCTCATCATAGTCGATGCCATATGTCTGACTGTACCCTTTTGCCACCAAGCGTGCCTTGTAGCGCTCGACCTGTCCCTCTGGGTTTTGCTTCACAGTGAAGACCCACTTGCATCCAACTGCCCTTTTCCCAGCTGGTAGTGGCACTAACTCCCATGTGCGGTTCTTGTCGAGTGCCCTCAGTTCTTCATGCATTGCTGCCTTCCACTTTGGGTCCCCTTTTGCTACCTGCCAACACTTGGGTATAGAGACAATGTCCAAAGATGCAATGAATGCTCCATATTCAGGTGATATGTTAGAGTAATTCATAGACTGGTCAATTTCATGTGGAAAGCCAAAACGATCAGGAGGATTTCCCGCATTACTGCGAGATGTCCTCCTTAATGTCTGTGTGGAAGAGAGAGGAAACATATCACCTGAGTTTGTGGTGTCTGGTGTAGGTGTCTCAGGAGTCGGAGAAGGACAGGACAAGGAACTTGGCACGAGTGGTGTAGACATAGGTACATTCACCTTTCTCCTCCTCTGGTACACCCTCAACTCCCCCTGAGCCTGAGTTTCTCCTTCTCCTCCCTCTTCTACTCCTTCTACCTCACTTTCCTCTTCTTCTTGCAGCCTATTCTCAGCCGATTCTTTTCTCAAAACAGGACCCTCTAATTGAATCGGTCTCTCACCCTCACTTTTCTCCCCCTCTCGCCCTATTTCTCCACTATCTGGCGAGTCACCAAAGGGTGAGGTCACTCTCAAGGGGTAGTATGGCTCAGACTCGCGGAAAGTCACATCCATACTGACAAACACCCGCTTCTCTACTGGGCTCCAACACATGTACCCCTTCTGAGTTGGAGAATAACCTACAAAGACACATTTGACTGCTCTAGGGTCCAGCTTCCCCACTGTTGGTCTGTTGTCTTTTACGAAACACACACAACCAAACACTTTCAAAGGGAGAACTCCTCCATTATCACCCTTTAACATCTCACAAGGGGACTTCCAATCCAATATCCTCGAGGGCAGTCTGTTGATCAGCTGAGCAGCTGTCAAGACCGCTTGCCCCTACAAGTGTTTCGGGACATTCATCGATATCATCATACACCGGGCTACCTCTAAAAGGTGTCTGTTCTTCCTCTCTGCGACCCCATTCTGTGCCGGTGTATATGGACATGTAGTCTGATGCTGTATCCCCTGTGCAGACAAGTACTCCCCAAACGCCCTGTTGGTGTACTCTGTCCCATTATCAGATCTCAATACCTTCACTACTGCACCGTATTGAGTCTGAATCGCCTTGTGGAAGTCTTTGAAGCAAGTGAGCACATCACTCTTATTTTTCATCAAATACAGCCAAGTAACACGAGAAAAACAATCAATAAAAGTCACAAAATATCTATAACCATTAATTGTATTTGCCGGACAAGGCCCCCATACATCAGAGTGAATAAGATCAAAAACCCCAGAACTCCTATTTCCAGAGCTACGATAAGAGCTTCTGGTGTGTTTCCCTAACTCACAAGCCTCACAAACTAACTTTTCTTTATTTGCCCTTTCATACAGTGAAGGGTACAACAGACTTAAGACAGTAAATGAAGTATGCCCCATACGCTGATGATGCCGTAGTAACACCTCCTCTACAGTCATCCCAGAACCTCTTACTCCTGCCCTCTCTACTAAGGATGTCAGCGCTGAATCTATCCCCTCTCTATCCATGTACCACAATCCTCTATGCCAAGTGCCAGTTCCAAGTCTCCGGCCCGTCCCCTTCTCCTTGAAGATCACCTTGGGAATATCAAAAGAAACAACACAATTTAGTTGGAGGATAATAGCACTGATAGACAATAGATTCACTGGAAATGAGGGAGCATGCAATACATTGGACAAAGTCACTAAATCGGTACATTTAACCGTACCCTTACCAACCACAGGCTGGGCTGTGCCATCCGCTGTCTGAATACTTTCTGGAGTGCTCAAGTGAGTATAAGAAGAGAACTCACTAGAAGCCCCTGTCACATGTCGAGATGCACCAGAATCTATGATCCATTCTAGTGCTCTGGTGGGAGGTCTAGAGGCAAGAGCATGTGCAATACCTGTGGCGGAATAAGCAGAAGAAGCAAAATTACCCCTGGTGTCAGATGTGGATGTCTCGTCTGACATGCTTCTCTTTCCCCCATCACCTACCATTCTCTGCTTTCTCTTCAGCATCTCGAAGAGCTCATGCTCCTCCTCAGTGAAGCCAGCGAAGCCTGTCTCCTCCTCCTTCGGTGGATCTACCATCAGATGTGCCCGGTAGCCTCCACCTCTGCCTCCTCTACGGCCCCCACGTCCACGGCCACGACCTCCAGACTGTCCTCGCCCACCTGTCTCTCTCTCCTTAGGTGGCTTAGGACAAGCCTTGCTCAGGTGCCCCACTTCTCCACAGTTGTAGCACTTGCGAGTCTCCCTCTGAACTCCCGTCATACCTGAGTTCGAGACTGTCAAGGCTGAACGCATCCCCGCACTTCCATTAGTTTCTGAGTGCAACTTCATGCGACTCTCCTCCTGCATCATAGCTGCAATTGCCTCGTCCAGTGGGGGGATCTTCGCTTGAGCAAGGAGCACTGATCTCCTCTGATCGAATGCTTGGTTGAGATGTTTCAAGAATCGCATAGTCCTTCCTTGATGGAAGCTCTCATCTTTCTTGCATTCCGGATCATTGCAACTTTTCCTCGGCGAGAAGTGGTCATAGTCTGCCCATAGTCTCTCTAGATCTACGGCATACTCCTGGATCGTCCTATCTCCCTGAACCACCTCATCTATCTGGTTCTGAATCTGGAATACTCGCATATTGTTCTCTGTCCCTGCATAGGTCCTCTTCAGTTTGGCCCATATATCCGGCACACTTTGGAGGCCATCAACTGTCACAGAGATCGATTGTACCATCGAGTTGAGCAACCAGGTACACAGTAGCGCATGTGTGGATCTCCAATCCTCCCGCTCAGCTGTGTCCTGTGCTGGCTCACTCTTCTCCCCTGTCAACCACCCATCGAGGCGTTTACCCTGAAGTGCCCATATGATCCGTCGTGACCAGCTCAGATAAGTCCCTGGTCCATCAAGTTTTATGTCTACTGGTGGGAGATCCAACTTCGTCTGTGGTTGGCCCGATATCGAGGTATTCACCCCCTTAGAGTCTCTCAAGAACTGAACCAATGTCTTCACATCCTTTGACTCTAGCTTTCCGATAAGCTTCTCCATTGATCACTCACGAGGATCCAAGTCTATACGTGACTTCCTTCCTCTTCTTGATCCGACTTGATCTCGACCTTCTTCACCAAATCACACAAGTTACATCAAACAACACAATAGCAAAAACTCATTGTCTGGAATTACTGTTCACTTTACTGTTCACGGTACTGTAGCATGCGGATCGCGGTACTGTAGCATGCGGATCCTTCTGTAGACCCGTTACTGCTCACCGATACTGTAGCATGCGAATCTGTTACTGTAGCACGCGAACCCGTTACTGTAGCACGCGAAAAAACTGCTCAAACTGGACCCCGCTGTTCCAGTTTTTCTCGCTGGACCAAACTGCAGCCCATCAACTCTCACCCCTCATGGGGCTGTGGGGAACGACCCCCCCACGCGGGTGACTGAGAGGGTGCCTCCGCCTCTGGTGTGTGCTGGCGGAAGAGAGGAACGAAGGTTGGTGGAGGCGGACCTTCTCCTTTGATTCGCGTAGCCTAGACGGGAGGGAAGAGAGGAGCGGACAGAGAAGAACGAAGGGAAGGGGGGGTGCGGCTGTGCTCTGATACCAAAAAGTGATTCAAAACCTAATTGTTTATTTCAACAGTTGGGTATATATATATATATATACCCGTTTACATATAGGTCCCTCTACTCTTGTATAATTACTCTTTTACAATATAACCCCTAATACAACTTTAAATCTCAACAGTTTTTCTACCTATTTAACAAAAATAGTAAACAAATTCTGCAAAATGTAAAATTTAGGCTGCAAGTACTTTTCATATGGATACAATGTTGAATGGTTCAGATCGATTATATGAACTTTGAAGATATTGATCCATAGTATGGACTAATCCGCGCTATGCATAGTACCATAGCCACACACAATTTCTTTATATCATAAATCACATTTTAGAAGCAGCATTTGTGTCTGTGTCATGAATTTAGTTCGTAATGAGTTTTCTTTTGCTGGGGTCAATGGTGTCATTTTAACTGCCTTTAAATCTTTGCTATGTTAATTTGCAAATATTAGTGGAGTCATCTGACCCTATTATTTTCTTAGTTGGTCCATACTGATCCATAGTTACTCTGATGTGTGGCAGTTTGGTTGGATAATATCAAAAAGCCAAAACTATTAACTAGTTTGTTGGGGATTTATGGTGGGGTTGTATTTTGTATGAAAGATGCATCTCATTTTTGAAAAAGAACAAGGTGCTTTTTGTAAGATACTTCTGATTTATCTCGAATTATATGTGACTGATGCAGTACTGATAGACCTGTGTTTTCTTTAGTGCAGTTATATATTTAGTGTGGGCATACACACCTGAGCCATGGTTACATTCTCTAGGGATCACATATTGTCCTAGCAAGTGCGTGCTGTATCAATCTATTATTTTTTTTCCTTTATGAATCAACATTTTATATTTTGGTCCTCATGTGTATTGTACCAGTTTCCTGATTCTATACAATTGTTTGACATTAGTCCGATTTAATTTCATCCTTGTTCCTTAAGTGTATTCTATATCCATTTTTTGGTATCTCAGCATTCCAATTGTACCACTTTATTCTCTATAATATTTTTTTTTTTAACTCAAAGAATGCACATAAGTCCTGGTGAGCAGCACTTATTGATAGATGAGTTACTTTTAATGATTTGTGTTGTTTGTGACTCACTATAAAATTTGCACCATGCGGGTTATTATATATATATATATAGTTTCTTTATAATGGTAGCAAATTAACACCTACAACTGTTATTGAGATGCTTAATATGCTATTACTCTTTAGGTATTGGGCGTTGGCTGTTCCATCCTTTCTAATTGTGACTGTGTTTTTGATGATGGTGCTCTATCTGGGTTTGAATTTCTTGGCAACACCTCCACCGTATTCACTCAATGTAATTTATGGTATGATAAAGGACATTAGCTTTGGTACATTAAAAAGTTCAATTTGTTAACTGGAGCAAGTTAAATATACTAATTACTATTTTCTTTTAATTTACATTTTTGTGCACCATATAGGTGTCGGCACACGTATGACCCATATATGGCTTATCACAACTGGATCAACTTTAAATTTTGTTTTGTTTAATATTATCTTTATTTTATTTGTAGATGAACATAGCCGGGAACCTACCACATTCATTCCGTTAGAGGGAATGGAGAAACCAATTGACCCGATTTCAGATGTTGGAATTGACCAAATTAACCACCATATGTTTGGCAATGCAAATCAGTAGCAGGAAAACTTTGATAAAAACAGAACATTCATTTCTGGTACTTCCATGGATATCAGTTTTGTATTTTTTTTTCTCTAGGGAACACATTAGCCACTTAGTTTCGCCGAACTTGCACTGTTATAAAGTGGAAAGGTGATTTACATCTTATAGTTTTAGCAATTTTTTATATAATAACCTAGTTACGGTACGTAGCCTACAAATTGTGATCTACAAGCAGGAATTAGTTCCATGTTTACAGACAATAACTAAAATACTATTTGAGAATTTTTTTTATTTTGAAGCAAAAGAACTAATGCATTACTTTGCTACATATTTTGCTTAATATATATCTTGATCAATTGCAATATTCAATACAAGGGACTATCAAAACCTTGATCACAAACTTGCATGGATGAAATTGTCTTAAATTTGCATTGCAGGATAAAACAAATTAATGCAAACTAATTCATCATAGTTAAAAGTACTCAAGGCGAATTACATTTAAGGACTTCACATAATAAGAAATAAAATTTATAAAGCAACAAACATTGCTTGCACATACATGGATCACAAACCTTTTCAATGACCACAATACATAGTTTTTCTCCCATTCCATTTAACTGTTCTACATATCAACTGTAAAAAAGCTTGAATGAATATCATAAATAAGTATATTCTGAAACACATTAATTCTCAATTTTCAATTCTAACGTGGACTATCATAAAATGCTATCAAGGTGATACTACTAATTGAAGGTACCACATCTTCTTTAATACCTTTCTTCTCATATCATACATGTAGATTCTGGATCCCATATCAAAGGCCAAATATTCTTTACTTATCAGTATGAAGCCATAAATGTTTTCATGATTCTCTAATTCTCTTTCAACCATGTTTATCCTTTGAAGCAATTTCCATCTTGGAAATGGCACAAGCTTAATCTCCCACAGTGCCAGAACATCATGAGATTTATCATATTGCACCATGCATAACGCCTCTTCGTCATATTTTGTGATCCAAATTTTATATAGATGTGATGTACCTGTGACCACAGCTTCCTCGGGGAGATACATAATTTGAGCATTGCCAGATTCTAAGCATAGACCAAGTATATACGGATTGGAACCCTTAATATATTCTCCACAATCAGACACCCAAAATATGCTTTCTCTGCATACAGCTGAAGAACCCCATTGTATGTTTCTCGGACCAACATCAATGTTCCTCTTATCGATCCATGCACCTTTTTCTGATTCATACACACGATAATAGGCTTCACTATTCCACCCCTTAGTTAGGACCACCAAAACCAACCTATAATATTCAGGGAACATGTCTCCATTGTACACTGTAGAAAGGCCAAAGTCGAATACAAGTTCCTGTAAATTCTCACTAGCAACAGGGGGCGGGATTATCTTAAGGCTCTTTTTAGTTGGATTGTACACACATATGCTTCCCTCTTCTGCTTCCTTTGATTTGCAAAAAACTAACCCATTTGAATATGCGAGGATGTCGCCCTTGGCCCAATGAGGCACGAAGGATTCGTGAGCAATACCGGTGTCTGGGTCGAGTACGAAAAGGTCAGCGGATGTAGAGCTTTTTATGAAAATATTGACTCCTTGCAGAGACAAGTAGGAAGAAGAGTTGCTGGAGGTGGTGGGGCTTACGAACTTATTTCTTGAGACAAAATTTGGAATGAACTTGAGGATAGATGATAGGGCATTGTATAGGGTTGAAATAGCCATTAGATGGAGTATTATGTAACAACTAGAGAAGACAGAAAGGTTAAGGTTTGGACAAGAGAGCGTTTGATTTTTGCACTTGATCAGCGAGAGGAGTCATTTTATATATAATAAAAGGTTGTTTTTACTGCTACTATTTTGGGAATTCTATTTTGGGAGAAATATTATCTGAAACAACTAATGTGAACAGTAATATTAAGAAAACTAATTATATATATCAAACTTAGGAGCATTTGTAGTAATTAATACACACGTGACTTTCTCACTAATAGCACGTATTTTTGTACCTCTATTTTAGAATGCTAATGAATTTAGAATGTTTTTATTGGATAAAACGGGCATATAAATATATTATTTAAGTTAGAGACAAATTTAACTCCTGAATTATAGCAATTCCTAGATATAGTAGAGACATTATTGATTGCAAAACAAAAATATTACAGCTATGAATTAGTCTTACAAAAAAAGAGGAAATTAAGCAGACTTTTTTTTTTTTAAATAATGAAAAGAAACGTTATTTGTGGAATTAAAATTGTGAAGGTCTTGTTAATTGAAAAAGATAGTTGTATTTATTAGCCTACACAATACATATGTCGCACATATTTAGGGTAGTTACAACTATAGTATAAATAATTTTGAAAAATGAAAATAACTTGAAAAGGAAAGGAAAAAAGAGTCAGCGCTGACATGCATGTATTCTTTCTACGTTTAGATCCATAGGACACAATAATTTTTTGGTTTGATAACATGCTCTTGGTAACTCGTTCTCTCCTAAGAGTTTTCATAAGGCGGTAAAAAACTTTTATCACTCCAACTATTACTTACCTTTAAATTATACAATTTTGTAAATTTTTCACAACCAGGAAACAAAGATTTTTTAGATTCATCATACAACTTTTGTAAATTGTCATTTTCCTTATCACTGAACATTTCTCCTAAATTATCGTTCGGGTTAAAATTATTATCCACATTCATTTCCTGATCACTATCAACACTGGATCCTCATCCTCCTAGTCAACCTGAGTATTAGTAGTGGTGCTTGTTTCTCCATAATTCTCTCCATGCCTGGTCCAACGTGTATATTGCTCTTTAAAACCACGACGAATCAAATGGTTTTTCACCGTTTCAACAATTCTTGGGCCTTTTCAAAATTTTGTGAAGGACTTTACAATTACCTATTTTTTAATTAAATTTAACCTATTTATTTCTAATGTATAAGATTCAAATTTCTTGAATACAAAGGTGTATAAATAGACATGGAAATTCAAATTGCTACTTTTTTTTAAAAGGACTTCATTTCAAGTTAGATATATATAAATCTCCAAGTCCAAGTATTCGAAAACTGAAATGTTACAACTTATTGCTTTTGTTTTGGGATCCATATCGCATTCTGTGTGCAGTGTATTGTGTAAACCTTATTTGGGGTGCGCTGTGTGAAATTACCATGTGGTGGGCTATTTATTAATTCTTGGAATCTTGGTCACATAGTTGCATTGGATCTTGAAGGCAGTGTTCAATCTTTTTGTTCTACTGGGCTTGTTGCTGGGCTTTTTTAACTGGGCCTCCCGTGATCTTGCTTGAAAGGTAAAGCATCCAGCAATAATGGTCCACATCTTTTTGAGCTTCCAGCAGTTGAGATAAAGTTTGCAACGGTTCAATATTAAAGGATTTTTCATTTCCCCATGGGCAATGGTATAAGATTTAAGCAGATCCTCATCCCTTGAAAAAATGGAAACTGTTTAATGGGCCTCATTGGTTCTGTTGTGGACAGTTTCTAACCACTTTAAAAACAGGATGGTTATTGCTGGTCAACTAATTCTATCTCTAGATTTTTCTTCTCTAATCTTTGCTGCACCTCATAATTCTTATCACAAACAACCCGTTGAGCCCAAACTATCACTCAGAGCTTTCCCTCTCTTCCATTGCTATTTCTCTAAAAATGACAGGAGTGGAGTTGATAACAGGAGTGCGGTTTGCATCTGTCGTCATTGGCAACGTTGTCAATCTGGGGCGCTCCTACCTTGGTGACAACTATGATCTGCACACAGGGACCAGGGAGATGCTCACAAACTTGGAGATTCAACTTCCCCATATCCAAAGCGTGATTGAAGCAGCCGAGAAGCGGCAAATTACTAGCAAGGGTCTTGACACATGGCTTGAGCAGCTGAAAGATGCTGCGTATGAGGCAGAAGATGTTCTGGATCACTTTGAGGCCAAGAGGATTCGTGAAAGTATCAAGGGAAAGGGTAAGGTTAGTGCAATTGCCTCCTCATCTGGTAAGATGGTTAAAAATCTGTTTTCTCCTGATAAAGATTTGAAGGAGTTGAAATCTGTTGTTAAGAAGCTTGATAAGTTGTGCATGGGGGATTTCATTAAAACTTTACAAGCTCATGGTGATAAAGGAAAAAAACTTTTGGGTAATCTTGGTGGTGAAACAAGCTCTAATTTAACCCCTGGTGTAACCATATTTGGCCGGGATAAAGAAATCGAGTTAATCTTGGACATGATATTCAATGTTCTATATGGAGATTTTAACCATAGAGCTTTAGATGATCCTAATTTACAACAGGGAGAAGGAGAAGGGAGCAGCAGCCTTTCTGATAAGATATTCAGGAATTTGTTAAGCTGGAATATACCTGGGAAACTAATGTTTATTCGGACAGTTATTAAGGGTGATACACCAGAACAAAATAAAAAAGGTTTGTTAGGCATGAGTGAATCAGGGAATTCAATGTCTAGTGGCACAATAAAAAAGGGTGTCCCACCAGTACAAAGTAAAGAAGAAGCATTAGGCTTGAGTGAATCTGGGAAATCAATGTTTAGTGACACGGTTAAAAAGGGGTATTCGCCAAAACAAATTAAAGAAGGTTTGTTAGGCTTGAGTGAATCTGGAAAATCAATGTTTAGTGGCACAGTTGTAAAGGGTGATGCACCAGTACAAAGTAAAAATATAGTAACAACAATTACCACTATAGCAGAACCTCATTCCATTAGCATTCGGAAACTAGCAGTTATACCCATTGTTGGTCTAGGTGGTGTTGGGAAAACTACAGTTGCTAAAATGATCTACAACGATGAGAGAGTGAAAGAGCATTTTGCTTTAGAAGCCTGGGTTTATGTCTCAGAAAATCACGATGCTAAGAAAATTATGCAAGAGATGTTATGTTCTTTTAAGGTGTGGGGTTTGGAGCCTGGATACTCACAAAATTTGAATATTGTGGAAGAGATGCTTATCAAAACTATCAAAAATCAGAGATTCCTACTTATCTTAGATGATTTGACCGATTGGACAGAGCACATATGGAGTAGACTACGGTCAGCGCTTTATTATGGGGAGGTAGGAAGTGTTGTTATTGTAACCACCCAGAGCACAAGCATTGCAAACGCAATAGGAACTCTGCCTGAAGTAAAACTGGATGTTTTGAAACCAGATTCCTTTTGGGAACTTTTTCAGTATTCTGCCTTTGGTGGTTTCAAGTTTGGAAATCAACCAACTTTGCCTCTGTCTGAACAAGAGGAATTGAAAAAGATTGGTAAACAAATAGCTGAAAAGTTGCACGGATTGCCTCTAGCAGGCGAGGTTATTGGGACATTGTTGAGTACCAGATTAAAAAAGGAATTTTGGGAAGATATTTGTGGATGCGATTGGTGGAACATTGAAGGTGCCCGCGAGAAAATCCTTCCTTCTATTGGTGTTGGCTATAATTATTTGGAATCTGAGCTAAAACAATGCTTCGTATTTTGTTCCATATTTCCAAAACAATATGTATTTGAAAGGGAGAGATTGGTTCAGATTTGGATTGCACAGGGATTTATTCAACCCTGCAAAGAAGAGAAAAGTAGGCTGGAGAAAGGAGAAATTAGATTAGAAGATATAGGAAGGAAGTGGTTTGGTAAACTAGTCGACAGAATCTTCTTTCAGCCAACATTAAGTGATGACAAGTACGTCATGCATGATCTAGTGCGGGACTTAGCTATTGCGGTTTCCTCTAATGAATTTTGTTATGTGAAAAGCAACAATAATCATATCACATCTTTTGCCCACCACTTGGGTATAGATTGTGATGATTCAGAGGTAGAGTGGAAATGCGAGAATAGTACAAGACTACGAACTGTGATTTTGTTTGGTAATTTGACAAACAACAATGATAAATTTGTTAGCAATATCTTTGCCAATAACAAGGGTCTACGTGTGTTGGATTCTTCTTATATTGTGCCTGAAACAAATGATCCCTTTAATGCCGCTTGTCTACTGTGCCATCTCCGATTTCTGGATATGTCCTTCACTGGTATTACGTCGATTCCTGATGAATTTTGTGCCTTATGCCATCTTCAGGTACTAGATGTGCGAGGTTGCAAATTTGAAAAGTTACCTAAAGGAATGAATCAACTTATAAACTTACGGCATTTATATGCAAGCTCTAATACTATTTCTCTAATATCAAGTATAGGGAAACTAACCAAGCTCCAAGAGCTTGAGGAATTCCGTATAGAAAAGAGCGTGGGGCATAGGATCAGTGAGTTGAAAGACATGAATGAAATCAGTGGACACCTTCTTCTAAGTAAGCTCCAGAATGTATCTAGTAAAGAAGAAGCATCTAAATCAAAATTAGACAAGAAAAAGTATCTCAAAAATTTAGAGTTGAGATTTGATTACAACGAAAATGGGCCCATTGATGTCCGTGCAACAACCGAGGTGAAAATGGAGATTCTTGATGCCCTAAAGCCATCCCCAAGTTTAGAAATACTAAAAGTTAGTGGTTGCAATGGGGAATCTCTTCCAGGTTGGATGTGCTCATCCCATCCTGTTTTTAACAATCTAAAGGTTATTCATGTATCCCACTTTCAGTTAAGAAGCCTCCCTGCTTTTGGGGAGCTCCCTTCCCTCGAACTTCTCAGCTTTCATGCTTTATCTTCAATTGATAAGGTTGGTAGTGAATTTTATGGCAGCTCCGATGTGATATTTCCATCTTTGAAGGAGTTGACATTCTCTCAAATGACACGTTGGACAAATTGGGAGGATGGAGAGGCTGGAAAGATGATATTTCCACACCTCAAAAAGCTCCACTTGAATTATTGCTGGGCACTGATGACACTACCTCCATGTTCTTTAACTTCAGTGGTAGAGCTTACATTGTTAGAGTGTCATGACCTTCATAATTTTCAAACAGTACGGATGCCTTCCCTTGCTGACTTAAGCATAACTGACCGACACTCTGTGTCTATAGATTGTACTTGTTTAAAATCCATTGAGGTTTTGCACCTTACGAATATTCACCTAGTTTACATTGTTGGAGGATTAAAGTACCTTGTTAAATTGAGGAAGTTAGTAATAATAAATTCTCATGAAATTCGACACACTTATAAAGAACATCCATTGGTTGAGATTTCTCATGAAGAATATGAGAAGCAATGTTTGCAATCTCTAACTTACCTGCACCTGTGTGGCTGTCCAGTTGGTACTAAGAGCCTCCCAAGACTAGGAAGGTTGCCTTCACTGCGTACGATTTTGATAGAAAAATTCTTTTCATCAGGTTGTAATATGAAAGATGAAGAAAGTTGGTTCAACCAATTAACATCCTTGGAAATGCTTCAGTTCCGTAATTGTCGGATGCTGAGCTGCCTTCCATCCCAATTACATTTGTTCACTACCTTGAAGAAGCTACACATTTGTTTTTGCCCAAAGTTGCATTCATTACCGGAAAACGGTTTACCACCAAATCTCGCAGAACTATGCATCGAGGGATGCCCAGAACTAATACGCCAATGCCAACCCAATTATGGGGATGATTGGCATAAGATATCTCATATTCCATTCGTCCACTTCAACGACGACATGTCAATATTGGCGATGCGCCTAACTGAATTTTATGAATCAGGTATATGGATTACTACTTACCGAGAAATTTATTTTTCCTATATATCCCTGCAGCCTGAAATTTAGTGCCATGGTCCAACTATTTTTTTTCTCTTGGCAGCCCACATAACCCCAAAATTGTCTTCTCCCTCTTTCCTTGCATCTCCTTTCTCCTTTCCTGCGTGATTTTTCTCACCCTCTTCTTTTGTGCGCGCCTCCATCTGCTAACCGCCGACTGCCGATCGCGTCTTCTCTCCCGCTCCGCACGGACCGCCGAACACGGCTCCGCCTCTGCCCATCCGGCTATCCGGCATCCGCAACTCCGCCTCTGGTGTCTTCTCCACTGTTTGGTTAGTTTTCTATATATATTTGGCCTCCCTTTTTCTGTGGTGGTTCCTAGGCAAAAACAGAAAATTGTTACCAATTTGTGTGGTTTCATTGAAATAGCTAAGTGCTAAGGTTGATCATCTGTTAGGATCTTGACCAGAGAATAGCTGGAAAATGTATTGGAATCCTTAGTACCAGAGAAAAAAATACGCAACCAAAGTCCAAAAATCATGGAATTGTGGGTATTGGTAACAGACTAAAGGTACTGTGTAGATTTAAAGCTTTAAAGCTTACTGTTACTGTGTATTTCTGGAGTACCAGTACCATTTATATTTGGTGATAGCCTAATAGTAATAGATTGGTAGTATGTACATTTACTTGAAAGAATTAATCAGTTTCCCCAATTTTGGAAATATAATTTGAGTGTAATTTTAAATTTGTCAATCAGAGTATTAAACATTGAAACCAATTTCAGTTTGTTACAAAAAGCATCAAAGCATATATTTTCAGTTTCGTTAGTACTGTAATTTATAACGAATTTCTTTCTGCATCAAAAAATAAAAGTACAGCCTTTGTATAATTAAATATCCTTTATCTTTCATCATATCCCATGCATACATTCAAATATAGTTCGATTTTCTTTTCAAATGTAATTAGCTGTTCTTAGTTATGAGCCAAAACAACAAAATAAAGGGAGACCTCAGTGCAGTCCTTGCTATCTACTGATAGACTTGGTACTTGGACAAGAACATGTGGACAAGAACCGGGTTCCCAAAGAACTAGCCTTTGGTCTAGTGGTAAAGGCACATGGTCTCTATGTGGGAGGTCATGTGTTCGGAAATCCGGATAGGAGAAATCCTTTGTTGTAATAATAAGTGAAAGAGGCGACTTAATTTACTGGACTTCAAAGCCCAAGTTAGATTCTACAGCTGGCCCAATTTTCTTCTGTGTTCTCAGCCTTGAAATCTTTGGCATGATCTTGATTATTATTACTTTCCTTTCTTTTCTGTTGCCTAAATTAAGAGGGGGATTTATATTTATATTAGAAGAGAGAATATGTTGCTGTAATTTTGTAAAACTACCAAAAATATAGTGAATTGTTCTGGCTGCTGCCGCCCGTGGTTTTTTTACCCTAGTTTTAGGGTTTTCCACGTAAAATTCTTGTGTTCAATACTTTCTTGCAATTTATAGTTTTACTGTATTGGTATTTACCAGTTCACTGGTTCTGTTGATGACTCTGTTTCTGCTGTGACAAGATCAATCTGCTCTAAAGTTTCTAACAACAAGGGTATTAAATAGTTGGGTGGCTTGACCTCCAACCTTTACTCAAAAAAAAAGAACCGGGTTCCCAGAAATTTTACAAATATTGTCTCATATTTGGGCTGTTTTGCAAATAGGTCAAACCTACTTGGCCTGATCTCTTGGAAGTGTAATTATGCCTTCCCCCTCACCTCTTCCCCACTTCTCATCAAGATTTGAAGAAATGGTATTCTGATCTATATGGTGATTATCTGGTGGCAGAGAAGCCTATGTTCTTCGTTGGTTTGATTTGGGTTGAAGATCCTCTTTATATGGCCTCTGTACTTTGTATGGGATTGTTAAAGGAAGGAACTGATCTAAGACCACCTCTCTCATGGCCGGAGTTTGCAGCTGGTACTTTGATGGTAAGGATCCTTATCTAATTTACTTTTGAAGGATTTTAGTAATTAGACCAGCATTGTAGCGTATTTGTAGTTAGAAGCCAACATTTCTCAGTTCTTCTAATTGCATGTTTGATTTTTAGCACATATACTCAACTAATTATCCTAGAAGAGACGGTATGAGAGAAAAAAATTAGATAGCAGATATCTAGCTTTCAAACTCATTTAATTTATTCATAATAAGTTGTTTATATTGAGCTGTCTGGTTATTTGTTAGTCTAGACCTTGTTCAGGCAAAATTTGCTAATTAAATTGATCGATGGCAGTGTAATCAATAAATTGAAGTAACATGTGGCCTAATGGTTAAGTAGTCACGACACCCGGGCATTTATGTACTGATAGTTTGGGACTTATCCAGGTACAGGAGAATGAAAGGAAGTTGATAAACAAGGCAATAAAAAATCCCCCCACTCTGCATCTCATGCAAGCAATCAATTTGAATTTCTGATGTCTCATGTAATTAGCTTACTTTAGCGACCATGTCTTCTAAATATTTAGGTGGTGACAAGCCTACAAATATAATGTTGACCAACTGTGGGTAATGTGAGAGCTACCATCACTCTGGATTACTGAACTCTAAAACTCTGCATGGAACGTCCAAGACAAGTGCGACTAACTATTGAAGGTTGGTGTCTTCGATAGTATAAAAAAATAAAAATGTTAATTGATTTTTCTTATGATATATAATTTATGATAACACATGATTAAGTTTTATCCCTACTTTTTGAAATTAGTTTAAAGTCCCAATTTTTAATTCTGAACAAAATTATGAAGGTCTTATATTGCCCTAATCCCAAATATATATATATATATATATATATATATATATATATATATATATATATATATATATATATATATATATAGCACGGTGATTTCTGATTTGTTTGACCTTCAACTTGAATGTACGAAATTCTCCTAAAGGACCTTTTGAATAGAGTAAGGCCCCAAATCTGAAATAAGATATACATGAGATTTTGTCTGAGGAAATTTGTTGTTGCTGTGGGAAATTAACCCAATTCCTGCCTTTTGTTTTTGGTTGCTGCAGTCCCATTTGTTACTGGAATATTGATAAGCTCGCTAGCAAAAAGAAAATTGACTCATGTTCTAACTTTCTTTTCTTCAAATTTAGGATGGGAAAAATAAAATTCAAATCGAGACTAAGAAAACTTCGTACGAGAAAAAAGGTACCTATGCTAAAAGAAAGAAGGGTATTCTGAAAAAGGCCAAGGTGCTCTCTATAATGTGTGATGTTCCAGTAATGTTACTTTCCTTCTCGTCCTCAAATGAGAAATCTCATCAGATCTTTCTGGCAGACCAGTGGTATGATTTATAAAATTTATATGAGGGCTCATTAATCCTTAATTATTGTATTTGGTTTATTATTGTTAGCAATTTTGAGCAGATATGCTGCAGTTCCTCCACAAGAAAGATACCAAAGGTACATGCATATTTGTTGAATATTGATTGAATAGTTGATTTAGTGGATTCCATAATTAGTATAGAGTCTATATTAAGTATTGTAATAGTATTTTCAGCATAACGCATAGCAGGGGCAGTTTCGGAATAGGAGATGTTATATTTAGATTAAACTGTATTTTTAGAAAGTAGAGGGTTGTTATTATTATGTATAAAGTAGAACTTTAAATAGGTATGAACTTCTGTAGTCTTGTAGTATGAACAAAAAAACAATTGAACAATTTTCAGAAATCAGTTTTTGTTTAGCAGAATTTTCAGAAATGCTGTTTCTCTGTAGTATTGCAATAGACAGAGAGTAAAACCCTGTTTTCGTACCTGTAAAAGCTGAAGCCTACATCCAAGTTTCCAACAATATACATAAATATGTATGCCTTAACTCACTATTGTATTTGTTTTATTATTGTCAGCAACTTTGAGCGGATGATACAACGATATGCTGCAATTCCTCCACAAGAAAGATACCGGAGGCTTTTGAATGAGTTGACTTCCTTCTAGTTTATGTCAAATATTAAAATTACATTTTTTTAATTTCTTTTGAGATAGTGGATTACCATCAGTTGTAAGGAAAATATAATTAAGTGGTCCAAAATTAAAACAGGCCATTTAAACCATGCCGTTAACAGCCCATTTAATTAGGTCTTGATTTTGGCGTATAGGCTTAATTAAGGATGCATGGCATAAAGGCTTAATTAAAAGGTGCTATTAAAAGGTGCATGCTGACTGATGCGTTGATGTATACCATATGCGTTGACTGATGCATATAGATTTTAATTAAAAGGTGCATTTGATTAAAGGGTGCATCTTACACCGGGTATTATTATCCACATGTGCTGTGCTGTCCATCCGGTGCATCTCCCCTATAAATAATTGCTTTAATGACAAGCATAAGTAAGAGATATATTCTAACAGTAAGGTTGATCCTCTCTTCATCGATACTTCATAAAGAACAAGTTGTCATTGCTTAGAAAGAGAAAGAGGAGAGAAATCGCTTTGCAGTTCTTCTGACGGTTTGCGAAGAACGTTTCAAGTATTGTTCTACAGTTTACAATGGATAAAGGTATGTAATCTAATTGATTGATTTACACGTGGAGACTTTGATTTCTAAGATCTTTGATTTGCTTTTAATGTTTATTTAATTCCGCTATCGAAACTTTAAAGATGATTAGTTGTACTTATTTTAATGATTGTGTGTAAGTAGTTGAGCACGATAACGTCTACTTACATGTGGTATCAGAGCTTTCGGTTTTGGAATTCATAATCTCCCGATTAAGTTACTTGTTTAATGAATTTATTTTTATTATTATTATTTTCTTTTTAATGATTTGTGATTGAAATTTGCGGTAACATTGAATTATGACGGTATTGCTAGACACCAAAGTGTCCTTACCCTAAAGAAATCAAAGTATGTTATTTTCTATAAACCGTAGAATAAAAATTAATTGATCAATTTATTAAGATTATATGATATTAAAATCTGTCATAGAAATTAATGGTTTAATTAATTAGTAGATTATGAGATTTTTTGAATTGCCCAAAGGTTGATTATATTCTCATAATTTACACAACTTAAGTTGATAATTTACGTTATTCTTCAATTGTTGGTTACCCAAAGGCAACAACATGTATTGAAAGAATAAAATTATCATATTAAAGTATTTTCTAGTAAAATATTATGTTTAATATATCTTAAGAAATCCCAAAGGATAATTAGGATATATATTAATTAAGTTATTGCTCCAAAATCTGAAATTGAAAATCTGAAGTTATAAATTATTGCATTACGTCTCCTATCTTTTGATCTTCTCTTTGAGTTAAGTTATATAAATATTATATGTATTTTTAATTTAAAGATTTAAGTTTATGAAATTTTGAAATCATTTAAAGATGGAAAAATCAAAGTATAATATATTATGTTTTCTGATTTTCTTTTCATTCAATGCAAGTTTCGAAAATTTTATTTCTTCTCAATTTTTTCTTATGATCTTCTCTTTCCCTAATTTATTTTTAATTTTTCTTCTCATCTTCTCTATTAAAATTACAGTTAATGTACCTGTATCGATGCAATCGCATGCGTCATCTGTGACGGTCTTTAATGGTCTTAACTTTGCTGAATGGAATGAACAAGTCCAATTTCACTTAGGTGCACAAGACTTGGACATAGCACTATTACTCGATAAGCCTGATGCTATAACTGATGAAAGCAGCGAGGAAGATAAGGCCTTTATGGCAGACTGGGAACGTTCTAACAGGTTATGCCTTATGTTTTTGCGAATGACGGTTGATGGAAACATTAAGGTTGCTCTTCCGGACACGGATAACGCTCAAGAGTTTCTAGCAAACGTCAAGGCACGCTCACAGACAGTCGATAAGTCGCTTGCCGGTGCGCTTATGGCAAAACTTACCACCATGAAGTATGATGGTAGTCGCACTATGCATGCACATATCGTAGAAATGACATCTCTCTCCGCAAAACTTAAGGGTTTGGGAATGACAGTTGAAGAAGGGTTTCTAGTTCAATTTATTTTGAACTCCTTGCCGAATGATGTTTATAGTCCGTTCCAAATTAATTATAATGCTCAAGAAAAGAAATGGAACATAAATGAATTGACTAGTAAACTTGTTCAGGAAGAGGCAAGGCTTAAGGAATTGAAACCTAACACTGTTCATTTTTCAAATTTAGAAGCTGGGTCGGGTTCTAATGCTAAACCAGGGAAAGCTAAGACCAAGAACAAGAAGAAGGGGAAAGCTTTTCAGGTGTCTTCTAATGCAAGCTTTAAGAAAGAAGGGAACAAGCAAAAGTGCCACTTTTGTCGTAAAGTGGGTCATTTTCAGAAGGATTGTCTGAAAAGGAAGGTTTGGTTCGAAAAGAAAGGTATGACTCATACTTTTGTTACTTTTGAGTCAAATTTTATTGATGTTCCTAATAATACTTGGTGGATTGACTCGGGCTCTACAACTCATATTTCAAACAATTTACAGGGATTTCTTACGATCCAAACCACAAACCAAAGTCGACAAAGTGAAAGATATGTAATTATGGGTAATAAAGACAAGGTGCCAGTGGAAGGTGTCGGTACATACCGACTTATATTAGGTTCTAGCAATATTGTCGATTTGTATGATACACTATATGTACCTTTGTTTTCTCGCAACTTATTATCTGTATCTAAGTTGGATGATTGTGGTTATGTATTTAAATTTGGATCTAAATGCTTTAGTTTATATAAAAATAATTGCATGATTGGTTGTGGCAATTTAATTGATGGATTGTATAAATTAGAGTTAGATAATTCTTATGTAGAATCTCTGATTACCATAAACAATACTATTGGAATTAAAAGAAATATGAATGATGAAAAGTCGGCGTACTTGTGGCACAAAAGATTGGGTCATATATCCAAAGAAAGAATGCAACGTTTAGTGAAGTCTGAAGTTCTTCCAAACTTGGATTTTACTGACTTAGGTGTATGTATCGACTGTATAAAAGGCAAACAGACGAAACATACTAAGAAAGGTGCCACTCGTAGCTCTCAACTTCTAGAAATAATTCACACGGATATTTGTGGACCATTTCACGTTCCCTCCTTTAATAAAGAAAAGTATTTCATCACCTTCATTGATGATTTTTCACGTTATGGGTTTGTTTATCTTCTAAATGAGAAATCACAATCTATTGATGCACTTGAGGTGTTTATAAATGAGGTTGAAAGACAGTTAGAAAAACAAGTGAAAATCATTCGATCTGATCGCGGTGGGGAATTTTATGGTAGATATGACGAATCAGGACAAAATCCTGGACCCTTTGCTAAATTCTTAGAAAAGCGTGGGATATGTGCACAATACACTATGCCCGGCACACCACAACAAAATGGTGTTGCAGAACACTTATGGACATGGTTCGGAGTATGCTCAGTCACTCAACTGTGCCTAAATCTTTGTGGATGTATGCACTTAAGACCGCCATGTATTTACTAAACCGGGTTCCTAAAAGGACTCCTTTCGAACTGTGGACGGGAAGGAAACCTAGTTTACGTCATATACATGTATGGGGTTGCCCTGCGGAGGTACGTTTGTATAACCCACATGAAAAGAAATTGGATTTCAGAACTGTTAGCGGATTCTTTATTGGATATCCAGAGAAATCCAAAGGGTTCAGATTTTACTGTCCGAATCATAGTACTAGAATTGTTGAATCTGGAAATGCACGTTTCATTGAGAATGCTGACGTCAGTGCAAGAAGTTTTGATCAGTGTAATTCTAATCTTCAAGAAATTACAGAACAAGTTATTGTTCCTTTGTCTGTTGTTTCGAAAGTAGTTGTTCCAACTGTTGTTTCGAAAATAGTTCGTCCGACTGTTCCAGAACAACCAATTGCTACTGAGGACATTCCGATTGATAACATCGTTGTTGATGATGTAGTTGAATCGAATGATATACCATTAAGAAGGTCTACCCGTGAACGGAGATCGGCTATATCTGACGATTATTTGGTTTATCTACAAGAATCTGAAATTGATTCTGCAATTGATGATCCGGTTTCATACAAGAAAGCTATTGAATGTGACGAATCCGATAAATGGATTGATGCCATGAAAGACGAGTTAAAATCAATGAAACACAATCAAGTCTGGGATCTTGTCAAATTGCCTCACGATTCCAAACGAGTTGGATGTAAATGGATATTTAAGATCAAACGTGACTCAAAAGGCAAAATCGAACGATATAAAGCTAGACTGGTTGCCAAAGGTTTCACTCAGAAAGACGGCATTGATTATAAAGAGACATTTTCGCCCGTCTCTAAGAAAGATTCTTTGCGTATTATCATGGCTTTAGTGGCTCATTACGATCTTGAGTTACACCAAATGGACGTCAAAACTGCTTTTCTGAACGGAGAACTCGAAGAGGAAGTCTACATGGATCAGCCCGAGGGTTTTTCAATTGGGGGAAAGGATATGGTTTGCAAATTGAAAAGGTCGATATATGGGCTGAAACAAGCATCACGACAATGGTATCTCAAGTTCAATGATGTGATTACTTCTTTTGGGTTTAAGGAAAACGTTGTTGATCGTTGTATATACTTGAAGGTCAGTGGGAGTAAGATAATGTTTCTAGTTCTATATGTTGACGACATTTTACTTGCGACTAACGATCTTGGAATGATGAAAAGCACCAAGAATTTTCTCTCAAAGAATTTTGAAATGAAAGATATGGGTGAGGCGAACTATGTGATAGGAATAGAAATATTTCGTGATCGATCACAAGGTTTGTTAGGTTTGTCTCAGAAAACATATATTAATAAAATTCTCGAGAGATTTAGGATGGAGAAATGTTCAGCTGGTAAGGTGCCGATTCAAAAAGGGGATAAATTTGGTTTATATCAATGTCCTAAAAACGAATTGGAAAAAGAAGAAATGAATAATATTCCTTATGCTTCAATTGTGGGTAGTTTAATGTATGCACAAACTTGTACAAGACCAGATATCAGTTTTGCTGTAGGAATGCTTGGACGTTATCAAAGCAATCCTGGAATAGAACATTGGAAGGCAGCAAAGAAAGTTTTACGATATCTTCAAGCTACTAAAGATCACATGTTGACGTATAAGAGATCAAACTACTTAGAGACAGTCGGTTATTCAGATTCAGACTATGCCGGGTGTTACGATACACGAAAATCCACTTGCGGATATGTGTATCTTCTAGCCGGCGGAGCAATCTCATGGAAAAGTGCAAAGCAGACAGTAATCGCTGCATCCACTATGGAAGCCGAGTTCGTGGCGTGCTTTGAAGCCATGGTACAAGGACTATGGCTGCGGAACTTTATTTTGGGACTTGGAATCGACAGCATTGCCAAGCCGCTGAAGATTTATTGCGATAATTCTGCAGCAGTCTTCTTCAGCAAAAACGACAAGTACTCCAAAGGTGCCAAGCACATGGAGATTAAGTACTTTGCCGTGAAAGAAGAAGTACAGAAACAAACAATAACAATACAACATATAAGCACAGAGATGATGATAGCTGATCCTTTGACGAAAGGATTACCACCCAAGATATTTCACGAACATGTCGAAAGAATGGGAATAATTATCTGTGATAAATAATTGTTGTAATTAATCTTATATTATAGATGAATGATTATTTATGATATTATTATTGATTGATTGTTTCAAATACAATTCCTATTTATTTAAGTATATATATATATTATTGTTTTCTATTAATAGGAATTAGTCTATATAAATTAGACAATTAACGTGGATCCTCAAGTATACCATTATGGTTTATATTAAGTTAGAATTGATATTGTAGTACATGGAAGGAAGTTAGTAACAAATAATATTAGCAACCGCCATGACTCGTATTAATTTTGCTTAAATATAAATATTATGATTTTAGAATTTATGAAATATAAAGACATACAATATTATTGTGCACCTTATGAATGTTGTAATGTCATAAAGTTTTATAATGGACCAAGTGGGAGAATGTAAGGAAAATATAATTAAGTGGTCCAAAATTAAAACAGGCCATTTAAACCATGCCGTTAACAGCCCATTTAATTAGGTCTTGATTTTGGCGTATAGGCTTAATTAAGGATGCATGGCATAAAGGCTTAATTAAAAGGTGCTATTAAAAGGTGCATGCTGACTGATGCGTTGATGTATACCATATGCGTTGACTGATGCATATAGATTTTAATTAAAAGGTGCATTTGATTAAAGGGTGCATCTTACACCGGGTATTATTATCCACATGTGCTGTGCTGTCCATCCGGTGCATCTCCCCTATAAATAATTGCTTTAATGACAAGCATAAGTAAGAGATATATTCTAACAGTAAGGTTGATCCTCTCTTCATCGATATTTCATAAAGAACAAGTTGTCATTGCTTAGAAAGAGAAAGAGGAGAGAAATCGCTTTGCAGTTCTTCTGACGGTTTGCGAAGAACGTTTCAAGTATTGTTCTACAGTTTACAATGGATAAAGGTATGTAATCTAATTGATTGATTTACACGTGGAGACTTTGATTTCTAAGATCTTTGATTTGCTTTTAATGTTTATTTAATTCCGCTATCGAAACTTTAAAGATGATTAGTTGTACTTATTTTAATGATTGTGTGTAAGTAGTTGAGCACGATAACATCTACTTACATCAGTTTCATTAGAAACTAAAGATTCAAAATTTGGTAACAGCCCCGGTACCAGAAGTTAACAATGAAAACAAGCTAATACAGAACTTCCAAACCCATCCATATAGCAATATAAACAAGCTAATACATATAAATTAAAATATACTAAAACCGAAAATAAATAACAACCAACTGATCAGAAGCGTTGCCAAACCTATTCTTTGCCAAGCTAGACACCAAGCAGTCTCGTAATGCAAATTTCACAGATCGTGCCCAATATTAAATAATAATTACATAGACTGACAGAAAATGTTTGAAAAAAATATTGTAAACAAGCTGAGTTGTTTTACTTGTTTTTACGCAGCTACTAAACAATTGATGTTAATTATGAGCTAATGGGCCATCCCAGGTTAGGTAATTCTTCTTTGATACTTTAGATGTAGTTGATAATTGGTTAGTTTTATTTGGTCATGGTCAAGTCCAAATAAGCAGCTTCAGATGTAGTTGGTAATTTGGTATCTGTTTCTACAGACTTTTACTAATATTCCTACGTGGGAATATTTTAAATGGCTGGATGAAATCAATGAATGCATCCTTAAGCATTTCGAATTGAGATAGTTTATGCTTTCCTACCTACCGCAGTCAGTTTATGTCGTCCCATTATATTTTTAAAAAGATAAAAAATACTTTGGGCCAACAGCAGCAACAAATTTTGGGCCATCACAATTCCAACTCTTACAAATTGGTCCCAACAGGCCAGCCCTCAGTCCTTCAGACCACACCTCCGCATTTTGGCGTAATTTTCTCTGCTTCAGCTGTGCTCTGCCTCTTCGGGTGTGGTTCTTCCCCTTGGCGAGGCCAGGTTCGTTTCTGTGTTCTTTTCGCTTTTTTTTTTGTCTCAGATCTCTGGTTGGGTTACAAATCCTTTCGTGTCGGCTTTGTTAGCTGGTATGCATTTATTTGTTGATTTCTTTTAATTTTTGTTTGGGTTTGTAAGTGGCAAGTACAGAAAACGGACATTGTGCCCAGGAAAGAAGGGTAATTGAAATTTGATAGAAGTAATTGGGAGAAGGATTGAGGATGCACGTTTAATTTTTATTATTTTGTAATTTTTATAACTAGTTGATTGTGGTATATGTTAAGAAATTCATGTGGATATACCAACCAAAATATATTTGAACGATGAGTATATTGTAATGATCTAATTTATGTTGTAAATATTTCACAGATCTTGATAAGTATTTAGAAGGGTTCGAGGAAGTTTAAATGCATTCTATTAAACAATTATACCTAAAGCGAAAAGGTAATGGAAGAGGGACCTTCTTCGCTGACAACACTAGTGATTATCAGCCCCACATCGCACACTCAGTCTACCGTGTAAGCGTCGGTCCTCAGCCTTCACCTCCAGCTCCGACTCCATCTCCAGTTTGTAACTCACTATACAATTTGCACCATGCGGGTTATTATCTATAAACTTCCTTTCTTATGGTACGTAGCAAATAATTAGCACCTACAGCTGTTATTGAGATGCTTAACATGCTATTGCTCTCAGGTATTAATTGGGCGTTGGCTATTCCATCCTTTGGAATCGTGTCTGTATTTTTTATCATGGTGCTCTATCTGGGTTTGAATTTCTTGGCGACACCTCCGCCGTATTCACTCAATGCAATTTATGGTATGATAAAGGACATTAACTTTGGTACCTTAAAAAGTTTCAATTTATTGGTTGGATGTCTCGTGTTCATTAATTAGAAGTGAAATATACCCATTATTATTTTCTTTTAATTTACATTTTTGTGCATCATAGGTGTCGGCACACCTATGACCCATATTAAAACCAACAAGCATAAGAAAAACACAAATGTATCAACTTTCTAATTTTTGTTTTGTTTTGATTAAAATCATCTTTATTCTGTTTATAGATGAACACAGCCGTGAACCTATCACATTCATTCCGTTAGAGGGAATGGAGAAACCAATTGACCTGATTCAGATGTTGGAATTGATCAAATCAACCATCTTATGTTTGGCAATGCAAATCTGTAGCAGGAAAGCTTTGGTAGAACAGAAAATTCTTTTCTGGTATTTCCATTTTTATCAGTTGTCTTGTATTTTTTTCTCAAGGGGACATACTAGTCACTTTAAGTTTCACGGAACTTGCACTGTTGTAAAGTGGAAGGTGATTACATCTTTTAAAGTTCCCTAGCATTGCAGATTATTCTTTTAGTTAGGGGGAATTTCGAGGAAACAGAAAACATTGTAGATTATTCTTATAGCCTACAAATTATGATCTACAAGCAGGAATTAGTTCCATGTTTATAGACAATAACTAAAAAACTATTTGAGAATTTTTTTTATTTTGAAGCAAAAGAACTAATGCATTACTTTGCTACATATTTTCTTAATATATATCTTGATAAATTACAATATTCAATACAAGGGACTATCAAAACCTTGATCACAAACTTGCATGGATGAAATTGTCTTAAATTTGCATTGCAGGATAAAACAAATTAATGCAAACTAATTCATCATAGTTAAAAGTACTCAAGGCGAATTACATTTAAGGACTTGACATAATAAGAAATAAAATTTATAAAGCAACAAACATTGCTTGCACATACATGGATCACAAACCTTTTCAATGACCACAATAAATAATTTTTCTCCCATTCCATTTAACTCTTCTACATATCAACTGTAAAAAAGCTGGAATGAATATCATCAATAAGTATCTTATGAAACACATAAATTAGAAAAGATTCGTCACTATCATTAATTCTCTATTTTCAATTCTGACATGGACCATGTTAAAATGCAACCAATGTGACACTACTAATTGTTTTTTTTAGGGTAGTGACACTACTAATTGAAGGTACCACATCTTCTTTAATACCTTTCTTCTTAGATCATACATGTAGATTCTAGATCCCATATCAAAGGCCAAAAATTCTTTACTTATCAGTGTGAACCCATAAATGTTTTCATGATTCTCTAATTCTCTTTCAACCATGCTTATCCTTTGAAGCAATTTCCATCTTGGAAATGGCACAAGCTTAATCTCCCATAGTGCCAGAACATCATGAGATTTATCATATTGCACCATGCATAACGCCTCTTCGTCATATTTTGTGATCCAAATTTGATATCGATGTGATGTACCTGTGACCATAGCTTCCTCGGGGAGATGCATAATTTGAGCATTGCCAGATTCTAAGCATAGACCAAGTATATACGGCTTGGAACCCTTAATATATTCTCCACAATCAGACACCCAAAATATGCTTTCTCCGCATACAACTGAAGAACCCCATTGTATGTTTCTCGGACCAACATCAATGTTGCTCTTATCAGTCCATGCACCTTTTTCTGATTCGTACACACGATAATAGGCTTCACTATTCCACCCCTTAGTTAGGACCACCAAAACCAACCTATAATATTGAGGGAACATGTCTCCATTGTACACTGTAGAAAGGCCAAAGTCGGATACAAGTTCCTGTAAATTCTCACTAGCAACCGGGGGCGGGATTATCTTAAGGCTCTTTTTAGTTGGATTGTACACACATATGCTTCCCTCTTCTGCTTCCTTTGATTTGCAAAAAACTAACCCATTTGAATATGCGAGGATGTCGCCCTTGGCACAATGAGGCACGAAGGATTCGCGAGCGATACCGGTGTCTGGGTCGAGTACGAAAAGGTCAGCGGATGTAGAGCTTTTTATGAAAATATTGACGCCTTGCAGAGACAAGTAGGAAGAAGAGTTGCTGGAGGTGGTGAGGGTTACGAGCTTATTTCTTGGTACAAAATTTGGAATGAACTTGAGGATAGATGATAGAGCATTGTGTAGGGTTGAAATAGCCATTAGATGAAGTATTATGTAACAACTAGAGAAGACAGAAAGGTAAGGTTTGGACAAGAGAGCAGAGCGTTTGATTTTTGCACTTGATCAGCGAGAGGAGTCCTTTTATATATAATAAAAGGTTGTTTTTACTGCTACTATTTTGGGAATTCTCTTTTTGAGGAACCATTTTAACAATTTAATATTAGAAAATGCTGAATATATTAAGAAAACTAATTATATATATCAAAATTATGAGCATTTGTAGTAATTAATACACACGTGACATTCTCACTAATGCACACGTGACATTCTCACCATATCATTATTGGAGATTGGATTGTCCCAAGGGCTTTGGACAAACTCTTATATATCCAAAGTCAAGATTAAACATCTGACTGCATTGAGATCCGTGCAAACATATCTAAAACTTAATAAATTTAAATGGTTCCTTGAATCTAAATGTCTGCATGAATTTTGATGCAGATCGGACATGTTAGATCCGACTTTGGACGAGGCTTTGTCCAAAGCCATTTGGAAAAAACCCAATCCTATTTAAGAATGCTAATGAATTTAGATTAATGTTTTTATTGGATAAAACGGGCATATAAATATATTATTTTAGGTAGAGACAAAGTTTAAGTCCTATACTTATAGCAATTCATATATAGCTATAGAAGAGACATTATTGATTCCAAAAAATAATATAGCTCTGAAGTCGTACAAAAATAGGAAACCAGACATCTTTTTTTTTTATGAAAAAGAAAGAATGAACAGAAACGTTATGTATGGAATTAAAATTTTGAACCAGACTTCTTCTTTTTTGTTCCATCTCCTAAAATATAACCTTTCTAAAATATCTCTCTTTTTCGAATAAAACCAATTAATTTTCATAGAGTAAAATATAAATTTTAACCATTTGATGTGTGATAAACCAAGATGTACATTATATTTTTAATGCTTGTTAGAATCACAGTTTTAAAATACAAAGTTTGTCAAATTAGTGATATTTTTGTGATATGAAATAGCGGAATAATGATGTTTGAGAAAACAGAATTCTTGTATTAATTGAGGTTGTTGTACAGTAGCCTATATATAAGAAACAAAGAAAAATAGCTGTTGGAGAAAATAACGGTAACTTGCCATAAATAGAAATAAAGGTTGAGTAACTTTATATAATAGTTGCTCCCTTTATTTCTATAATTAGCCTATGATGATCAATAATTTCTGAGGCTAATTGTTCCCTAATCTACTTATTTTCTACACTCCCCCTCAAGTTAGGTGTGTAGATATCTCGTAACCCTAACTTGCCTATATTTGCTTCAAACGGTTTCGGATCTAAACCCTTTGTAAAAACATCCGCTAATTGATCTCCACTTCTTACAAACGGAGTTTCAATTTCTTTCGCTTGGATCTTTTCTCTAATAAAATGGCAATCGACTTCAATGTGTTTTGTTCTTTCATGAAAGACGGGGTTGGATGCTATATGACGCGCCGATTGGTTGTCGCAAAACATTTGCATTGGCAATTGAATTTGGATTCCACAATCCGAGAGAAGTTGTTTTATCCATGTTAATTCACTCGCGGTGGATGCCATGGCTCGATACTCCGCCTCGGCGCTTGACCTTGCCACGACATTTTGTTTCTTGCTTTTCCATGTGACTAAGTTTCCGCCTACAAATGTGCAAAAACCGGTTGTCGATTTTCGATCGAAACTTCCGGCCCAATCTGCATCGGAATAGCCACACACATTGTTAGAATTATTGTTTTTCATGCAAATTCCTTTTCCGGGAGTTCCTTTTAAATACCTTAGAATTTTATTTATTGCCTCTAAGTGTGGTGTTCTAGGAGCATGCATGAATTTGCTAATTTGACTTACCGAGAAAGAGATATCCGGCCGTGTTACCGTTAGATATATTAATTTTCCTACAAGTCTTTGAAATTGGTTTATATCTTCTAACGGTACACCATCCTCACCATTTAATTTATTTTTACCATCTATCGGTGTTGAGGCCGGTTTACACCCTAATTTTCCGGTTTCTTCTAATAAGTCTAAGGTGTATTTTCTTTGGGAAATCAATAGGCCTTGGTTTGAGTATGCAATTTCTATCCCTAAAAAATATTTTAGGTAGCCTAAATCCTTAATGTCAAATTTTTCCTTTAATTGGGCTTTTATATTTTTAATATGCTCTTGGTTGTTTCCGGTGATAATAATGTCATCTACATATACTAAAATAATGGTGGTGTTTTCTTTTTCAATTTTGACAAATAATGAATGATCGGCATTGCTAATTTTAAAATTACAAGATATTAAATGAGAGCTTAATTTTTCATACCATGCCCTTGGAGATTGCTTCAATCCATAAATTGACTTCTTCAATTTACAAGCTAGATTACAATTTTGATTTTTTTCATAACCGGGTGGTAACGACATATATACTTCTTCTTCAAGTGTTCCTTGAAGAAATGCATTTTTTACGTCCATTTGGTACAATTTCCAATTTTGGTTAACCGCAATAGAAAATAATATTCTTACGGTATTCATTTTTGCTACCGGGGCAAATGTTTCATAATAGTCTATACCGTAGGTTTGAGTGTATCCTTTGGCAACTAAACGTGCTTTATACCGTTCTATGGTGCCATCACTATTGTATTTAATTTTATACACCCATTTACAACCTACTAATTTTTTATTCGTTGGTAATTGAATTATTTCCCAAGTGCCATTTTTTTCAAGAGCACTCAACTCTTCTTTCATGGCTTTGTTCCACTTGGAACTTTTCATGGCTTCTTCATAATTATTTGGTTCTTGTTCTTTTTCAATTGAGGTCAAGAAGACCCTATGGTTGGAAGAGACATTGTCATATGTAATAAAATCTTGTATAGGATATTGTACCTTGTAAGTGACAAAATCCCTAAGCCGTGTTGAAGGTTGTGTTGTTCGAATCGACCTTCTCAACGGTGTCTCTTCTATGTCATGGTGTTCTTCATTTGAGGAATTTTCTTCTATTTCTTCCTCATTCTCAATTTCACTTTCATTTTCATTTTCATTCTCAAGTGGTGTTGGTCTAACATTTTCTATTGTAACCGGTGGTAATATAATTTCCTTGGAGGGTTCTCTCAAAAAATTCTCATAATTAATTTCTTTGTAATATGACTCTTTTTCTAAAAATGTTACATCCCTAGAAATATACAATTTTTTATTTTTAGGGTCATAACATTTATACCCCTTTTTTTGTGTTGAATACCCCAAAAAAATAGCCTTAATTGAGGTATAGTCCAATTTGTCTTGTTTATTGTTTTTATGTACATAACATGTACAACCGAAAATTTTTAAATGCTCAATGTTAAGTTTTCTTTGATAAAGAATTTCTAACGGGCTTTTGAAATCTAAGTTGACACTTGGCAATCTATTTATTAGATATGTAGCGGTAAGAACGGCATCCGACCAATAAAATTTTGGAACATTATTTTGAAATAAAAGTACTCTAGTCATTTCGAGTAAATGCCTATTTTTCCTTTCGGATACACCATTTTGTTGAGGTGTATAGACGCATGTTGTTTGATGTAAAATTCCCTTTTCTTTAAAAAAGTTTGAGAAATTTTGGTTTACAAATTCCGTTCCATTATCGGATCTAAATATTTTGAGTTTGGCTTTGTATTGATTTTCTATAAAATTGTAAAAATCTAGAAATTGTGAAAAAACTTCACTTTTATCTTTTAGTAAATATAACCAAGTTGTTCTAGAAAAATCATCGATAAATATGACAAAATATTTAAATCCATTAAAAGAGGTAATTGGGGCGGGTCCCCATACATCCGAGTGAACCAAATCAAATGGTTTCTCGCTTTTACAATTTGATAATTTAAATGGTAACCTAGTATGTTTTCCTAGCTTACAAATTTCACAACTACTATTATCTAATTTTGAGAAATTAAAAATACTTTTTAAAATCTTGTCGGAGGGATGACCAATTCTTCTATGCCATAGTGTACTCAATTCTTCATTTTTTGTAGTATTGAAATTGAATTTTTCTTCATTCAAAAAATAAAGCCCATTTTCTAGAAATCCTTCACCAATCATAATCTTGGTTATCCGATCCTGAAAAATCACATTGTTTGCTAAAAATATGAGTTCACAATTTAACTCATTCGTGATTTTGCTAATGGATAATAGATTTGATGAGCAATCATTTAAATACAAGACATTTTGAATTAATTTTGAGAATATAGTTATTGAACCCTCTCCAAGGATTTCCATTTTTTCACCGTTTGCTACCGTAACGAATTTTTTGGTTTCATAATATTTAAAATTGGTCAATAAATTTTTATTTCCAGTCATATGGTCTGTTGCACCTGAGTCTAAGATCCATTTAGAATTTTTTGGACAAAACGAAAAATTCGCAACAGAAATTATACCAGATGTCTTCTGTTTTTCTTGTTTTTGGTTGAGTAACACAGAGAGCTGCTCAAGCAGCAGCCGCATTGGATCTGGAGAGGAAGTTGAGGCGGCAGCGGCATCTGTTTTTATTGGATTGTGGTTCGGTTCGGATCCGCCTCTCCCATCAGCGAAAAAACCTTTCCCCGCTTCTTCTTTTCCGCCTCTCTCTCGCTCCCCCTTTCGATCTCCGGTGCCGGGTTTTTTGTGCCATTTGGGCCGGAGGTGAGGGTGCAAGAACCAGCACTGCTCCCTGCGGTGCCCTTCTCGCCGGCAGTGCTCGCATTTTGCAGCCGCTTGGTCGCCTCTTGCCTCCGGCCGGTAACTAGGGTTTGGCCTCGCCATTGCCGTGAAGGCTTTGGTCTCGGTATTTTCGGTGGGTTGCGATGCCATCACAGCCCTTCTCGTTTCCTCTCTGTCTACCATAGCTGCCACCTCATCCGAGGAAGGTAGCTCGGTTAGTAAGAGAATTTGGGATCGCACAGCCTCGTAGCTGGAATCAAGGCTTGCTAAGAATTGAAAGATGGCATCTTGTTCTTCTCGTTTTTGGATTTCAGTGAGATCGGTGGTGGGAGGCCGATAAACTCTGAGTTCATCTCTTTTCTTTTGAAGGTAACCGTATAATTCCATTGACGATTGACCTTGTTGTTGTTTGGCTTGTTGATAGTCTCTTTGAATTTGGTAAATGTGCGAGTAATTTTTCCGATGACCGTATAATTGTTCTGCTCTTTCCCAAATTTCAAGAGCGCTATCTTTGTATGAGAGTAAATCTGATACCTTGGGCTCCATGGTTGCGAGGAGCCAAGTAATGACAGTGTGGTCGCTTGTTTGCCATTTGGCTAACTCTTTTTTCTCGGCCTCAGTTGCCAGTGGTTCGGATAGTTTTGGAATTTTGAAATCTTTGTCGATGTGATTGGTTTTTTCTCGGCCACTTAAGGCAAATCTGACTTGCCTTGCCCAAATATGGTAATTCTTACCACTGAGCATCACCCCTGTGAGTTTTTCGTGATTTTGTGACATTTTGGCTTTTCTGGTTTTTTCTGGTTACTGGTAATTTACTGGTAAATGAGCTGGGGCTTGTTGCAGTTACTGGTACTGCTGTCTCTCGTTGGTTTGCACTTCTGGTGTGCTTGGATTATCTATTCATGCAGTTACTGGTACTGCTGATTTTTGTTTTGAGTCAGGAATTCATTCCTGCTCTGATACCATGATATTTTTGTGATATGAAATAGCGGAATAATGATGTTTGAGAAAACAGAATTCTTGTATTAATTGAGGTTGTTGTACAGTAGCCTATATATAAGAAACAAAGAAAAATAGCTGTTGGAGAAAATAACGGTAACTTGCCATAAATAGAAATAAAGGTTGAGTAACTTTATATAATAGTTGCTCCCTTTATTTCTATAATTAGCCTATGATGATCAATAATTTCTGAGGCTAATTGTTCCCTAATCTACTTATTTTCTACAATTAGTAAAAGCTTCTTGCAGAATGCATGCTCAAAATTAAGTTAATTGTACACTTAATGAGTCGCACGGGATTTTTCTAATCTAAATCACAATGCATGCTCAAAATTGTACGCTAATGCCTTATTCAACTAAAATCTAACTCATTAAATAATCTATCCTAACAATCAACATTATATCAAGCATAAGAAGTAGAAGTTCCAAGTAGATGGATACTATACTTTTCAATTAATTAAGTTGCAGTAAATATAATTCTATACAGAAGTTCCAAGCAGAAGTTAGATTAGAAAAAGTTAGATTAAGTTCCAAGCAGAAGTTCCAAGTAGATGGATACTTTTAACTGAAAAGCAAATTATAGAGAAGCTTTGTTACGTACCTTTAAATGGTAAAGGTAGGGACAGCACTGCAACGGTGAAGAATCAGATCCTACACAGAATTTCTATAGATGCAGCTTTTGGCGGTGGGTAGAATTTATAATTTTACTACAATCTAATTATATTTCTGACGTGTACTGCATTAACTGAAATACGAAACCTTCTAATAGAGATCGATGGTGTTCACCAAAAATAACAAAATGAAAACAAAGAAGGCAGAACCGGTAGCCTCAATGAAGCGGGATGCTCAGTCATGGCTAACTGTCAAATGCTATCAACCTCATAAACCGCTTGGCCCCATTGCTAGATATTTCAATTTGGTTTGTCTCTAGTTAAAAATGCAGGAGAACGTACTTTCTTAGAGCATCTACATCCCAGCAACTCAAATGAGTTTCTAAATAACTGTTAACCTCTTTTTATAAATTAAGGTCTATAAAATTTCTAACTCTCACACCTCTGAAATTAATTTTAGAATTTCTATTAAGCCACATCAGCAACAAATTAAAAAACAGAAATAATTTGAGCCAATCATTTGATCAACATGAAGTTTATAAACAGTTTCTTAATAAGAAACTTTACTGCATAGTTTCTAAATAAGAAACTCTTTCACATCCCTGAAACTAGATTAGAAACTGTCACGTCAGATTAGAAACATATCAAATTGAGGCTTTCAGCCTATTGAAATGTATATACTATACACGTCAAGAATACTTTTCTAAGCAATTTTTTAAATCTATATTGAATTATTATCTGTTATGCATATATACTTTTCTAGTACAATTTTATCTATATCGATCGAGTATTTTATCCGATATAAATACTTGTTCCCTTATATCTATACAATATGTATTAGAAGCGTATGTAATAATATAAAGAGAAGGATTTAATTAGTTTCATATTTTTTTATTAATAATCCAAAATTTAAAACTTAAATATAAAAATAAAACAATTAGATATATATTATCCATATTAATTCTTGAGTGAGGCTATGGTACTATGCATACACTACTACAGAAAAAGAGATTGCACACGGACATTAATGGAAGAGCTACACGGATTTCCTGCCGTGTTTAAAGCAAGGGTGTATGAATAGGTCAAAAACTACACACGGATATTTAACCGTGTGTGATTATAATGATTTCTACACGGATTACTTTGTAAACCGCCGTGTACAAAGACCTGCCGGTGTCGCTCTCCAAGTTACTGAGCTACTAGCTAATATTTTTTTGTATATTTTGTTTTTGGCCTCCAGCATTGCTATCATACACGGACATTTTAGAAATAATCCGTGTATGATTACTCTTTCTACACGAATTTGTATTAAATGTCCGTGTAGCTCTCTTAGCTATCATACACGAACATTTGTTAAATATCCGTGTTAAATAGCTAATTTTTGTTTTTGTTTTTTCTATCATACATGGACATTTGTTAAATATTCGTGTATAAAAAGCTAATCTCTTTTTTTTTGTATATTTTGTTTTTGGGCTAGCCTCCAGCTTTGCTAGCCAGTTTTTTGCGACATAATTATACAAAATTCATACAGCAATAAATTCATTCGAAACAGATTAATTAGCAAGCAAGAAATTCATATACTAAATTATACAATATTTTATACAAATCTATGCAAATCCATATCGAGGATTACAAAATTCCATGGTAAACCACCTTGCCCACATGCACCGCACATCGTCGATCTGATCCTCGGTGTAATGCGGTTGCTTTGTCACATTCTACAATTATAATTTGATAATAGTTAGTATTTCAGAAAATGTAGATATCAATTGCTTATTATATAGGAACAATTAATATGAAGTACATACTGCTTTTGGAAATTGGAATTGTATTCTTTCGACAAAGTCAAACATGAATATCATCGTGTAATAAGCGCATTCCCAACTCTCCAACTGTTGCGGGCTCTGAAATTTACATTTAGCGGCCTTTGTTAGAATGACAATAATTTTTTGAACAAGATATGAAATTACTAACTCATAAAGTGTGCTCACCAACATCCACTTCCAATTCAGCTTATTTTTCTTGCGCGTGCCCGTGCTATGCAATCCTCCCTCTTTAATATATTTCGCAAAAGCCCTTACAAAATTGAGTGAATGTAATTAGCAATTTTATAATTTGATATGATTGAAAGAAATTCAAACCTAGTGAATTATTATTGCTTACTTATTCACAAAAGGGAAGATAACTTTGCACTTGTCAAGCGCGATCCTTCCTTTGGGCTTACAAGAATCAACAATTATGCCCACATTTAGGTACGGCACAATGATAATCAAACACCAATATTTGATGTGGGATCGAGGAGAAGAATTATAGTACTTTAGCATATAATAGTGACACAAGTGTTTGTTATGGTTGATGGTGTGATTTCATTCTTTTATGTTTAACTTTTATTTCCTTTATACAATTCTTTAATTAAAATATAAACAACACATAAGTTAAGATTAGAACTAACCTCTGGTGGTATGGCACGAGAATGAATTTCTTCTCCTCCGCCTTAGCACGATGCATCGCAGAACACATGTACTCGATAGCCATATCCGAATAACATGTCACTGCTGTAGAACTCACTTTCTCGGGGTCCAGAAATATGCACAAGTTCTTCTTTTCAACCATCTCATCACAGTTTCGGATTAGCTTCCTGAAAACTCATCATATTGTAATTAGAATATATATTTGAGTTCTATACAATAATGAAAATAATTTTTGATCACTAACATGAGGAAAATGGTGATGAATGACACATCGAGCCATTTGTCGGATGACGAGTAGTGGAAGAGGTCCTTGAAGTCTTTGAACGACAGCAGGAGATCCCTGCCTTCGTGTAGAAACATCCCAGGTGGGACAGGGATGATGATATCCTTCATGCCTTCGGGCGCCGTCATCAAGTGGTCGTGGAGAATGAGCAAATCATTGGGCAAACGGCTGTACTCTTCTTCAGTGACCATAGGACGGGGCGGTGATTGTGGCGCGTCAGCCCTGACGTCGCAAGCCACCTCCTGGCGTACCGGTGACATCGCCGTACCGGTGACATCATCTCCTCATATCTGTATCAAATTATAAATGGATTATTCAAGTATTTCAAAAAGAATGATTTGAATGTAACAAAATAAATGGATTTTTTTATGGATTACCTGATCCAAAATAATCTGACTCTTGGGCCATTGGACAAATGACATCCGTGCATCATCAAGCACAAACTTGTCGTCGGTAAGGACATGAAGGGGTACGCGCTGTCATCCATCCACGACTAAGTCAATCTGCACACATGCATGGTCGGGCCTTAGCTGAGCAAAGTGTACACTTTTGGCTCCTGGATGTACAACGCCCTGAGCAACGGTCAGAGGAACACTACCCTGCCACAGGATGAGGTCGCATGCTCTGGGGTCCTGCAATTATCAGAAAGTTGTTTATTTTAATGGTACGATATTGTCTAACAAGGTTACAAACAGGTTTTAATTACCTTTATATTATAGACAAGTATTGATTACCTTGAGATTATCCAAATCGTCTAAGGCCCACGTGCCGGATGCTTGACTACTTCGCCGAATTCCTGGCGAAATGGGAGGTGGTTGCTCGGATGGCTGCGTAGTTGCTGATCTAATTTGGCTCAACAACCTTGATTCGTACTCTTTGCTCAACAAACCTTGCGTCGTACTCTTTGCTCACCTCCGCGCGTATCTGAGCAACTATCTCGTCTTTGTTTACCTTGGCACGAGATTTTCTTCGAGGTTTTTGTCCCTCCACTCGGAACACCTCCTTCCAGCCACTGTAGCCCCCTACACCCCTTACTCGACCCGTGTGTTTTGGATTCTCGAGCACTGCGGACAAGGAATCATTTTGTCTTTCGACACTCCAGGCACCCGAGTTGACCTCCTCCTCCACCTCCAACTGTTCAGGTAGAAGAATTAGTTATAGCAAAAGATCAAGTGATGTACCTTCGGAGTTAAAATTTTGTACATGAATGTCACAAAGTAATAACAAAAGACTCTTACCATTCTTTGAGCCATGGGTTGCAAATCCTTTGGGAGTACTATCCTCCCGTCAGCAGTTACCTCGGATCTACCCATGAACCAATCTTGGCCCCTAGGATTCTGGATCCTAACAACGGGTGAGTCAGAATCCTTGTTTTGCTCCAGTATTTTCCTCCATTCTGCCGACTTACCCTCGTAACCAGTTGACCCTAGATGATGTGGATACTTGTTGAAGGCAACAATCCTCCTGCCTTCATCACTTTTTGCCTTCACAGAAACAAGACAATGATCAGTTAGTTTTAGAAAGATAAGTACATATCGAGAAAGAATAAGCATAAATTTGGCACGAGTTAGATACCCGGAACTCTTTGGTGGACTTCAAAGCTTGAAACGCCTCCCAGTCCTCTTGTTTTAGCCATTTTTAGTAGCCTACCGGATTTCTCCCTTTCTCCATGAAATCCGTCTTCAACGTGCTCTTGAATTGCTTCCAACCCGCATTCATTATCCTTAAAGTCTTAACCTTTGGAACATCATTCGGGATGTTCCACTGAGCCTGATTGACACCAAATTTAATGTATTCAAGTATAGATACATCAGTGAAAATAAAGCAAAGAGTTGTTAGGCACTTTACCTTCACCATGTTCCACCACTCGTCCTTCTCCTTTTCCTCAAAATGATCCCACCTCTCTACAAGGATACTCGCTTTTTGCTTCACCAAACTCGTACACCAATTTGAGTACGTCATCCATTTTTTACCCTGTGCACGCCCGTCTTCCGTGAACCAGATTTCCAACTGCTTTTGCTCGGACGTGCCCGTGCACATTGTCGGACCTCTTTTCCTTCTTTTTGATGAGGCAGTAGCTTGCTGCTCCTCTTCTGCCATCTCATCTACGTACTCATCCTCAACCGACATGGTTCTGCATGAAATGAAATATTGTTACATATCTACGTGCTAACCCCTTAACCTAAAATGAGCTCTTGTTACAGATCAGAAACTAAGGGCTCATTGAAAATCCAAAAAAAATAATCCACTTTAACAGAAAGATAAAGGACCAAAAGACAACCAATTTAGACTTAAACTTCGCATTTTTCTGATTTTATTTCCATTTTCTATGATTTTTCAAAGTTCAGTTTTTCAAATGGTAAAATCTGTTTTTTCATTTGAATCTTAAAATTACCTCTAAATCCATGAGGTTTAAATGCAAAGTTTTGACCACAACTATTCGAATGCAAAGTTTTATGTGCAAAGACAAATTTGACACATTTATTCTAATGCAAAGGTTTAAATGCAAAGTTTTTTAATTGCCAAATATATATAACACAAGATGAACAATTATGCTAAAATGACCTCTTGTTACGATTCCAAGTTTTTTAATGAACAAATATGCTAAAATGACCTCTTGCTAAAATTAACAAATATGCCCAATATATATAACACAAGTTTTTTAATTACCTCTTAAAATTTACTCTTTTCAAAATAAATAAAACTAGTGCATCCGGGCTTAGGCAGAAAACCCATATTTTGTTTGTTTTGTTTTTTAAGTTTCTCCCAATGCACAGAAAACCCCTATTGCAAAATAACGAGAGAGAGAGACGCTAACCAGGGAGGCTTAGGCAGGAGAGCCAAACCCTAATTTTCCGAGGCGGTGAGGCGGTGAGGCGGGCGAGGCGGTGAAGCACTCGGAGGCTTTTGGAGGTTTTTGGAGGTTTTTCGAACTTATGAAAAATTTGGCAGGGAAGGCTTTTGAAATAATAATGTTTTCCTCATTATACACGACTTTTAACTAAACGACCGTGTGCAAATATCTTTCTACACGGACATTTTGTTAAAAGTCCGTGTGCATATATCTATTTCTACACGGACTTTTAACTAAATGTCCGTGTAGCTCTCTTAAATTTCTACACGGTTGTATGTAACAATCCGTGTACGATGACTGTTTAGACACGTATTATTAGCTAATAGTCCGTGCACGAAAAGTTCAAAAAAATTAAATTGGCTTTTTTATATTTCTAAAGTAATAACCCCTTAACTTAAATTGTATATTGCATCTAATATTTAAAAACTTTTACCGATATTTGAAATAAATATTAAAATCTAATACTGATATTTGATATTTTATTTTTATTATTAAATGTTTTAACTAATATTTTGAAAACTAATACTAATATTTGGACTAATATTTGAAAATTTTGAAAACTAATACTATTACCTCTAAAAAAATTTGATATCCGTCTTGAACTAGAGGAACCTAATATTTGATATTTTTCTTACAAAAAATTTTTATTTAAATTTTTAATACTTTAATATTTAAATGAAATATTATAAGCTACACGGTTTTAAACAAAATAAATATTGTACATTGTCTTTTTTTTTTCTTTTTTCTCTTTTTTTCTCTCTTTTTTTCCTTTTTTATTTGATATATTATAAGCTAAAGTTGTAATATTAAAAGCTACACGGGTTTAAACAAAATAAATATTATACATAAACCTTTTTGTTTCCTTTTTCTCTTTTTTTCCACTATTTGAACAGTACCCTCGGCCCATAATCCTTCGTTGTGGTCGGACCGCATGTAGTCAGCTTCGTCTACCCCTTCAAGTGTTGTTACCTCAGTTTGCACATCGGTACAAAATGGAGGTACTTCGTCGAACTGGTCATACTCTTATTCATTGACGACATTTTCTACCCCGACAATCCTTATTTTTCCGGATATGACAACGCTCAACTTATCATCACTCGGGTCAGTGGCATAAAAGACTTGGGTGGCTTGCTTGGCGAGTATAAACGGATCATCAACATGCCCAACCCTGTTAAAATCAACGAGTGTGAACCCGTCGTTATCAACTTTAACACCTCGGTCTTCGACCCATTGACACCTAAACACGGGAATGCTCAGGTGAGGACTGTAAATGAGCTCCCAAATTTCTTCAATAACGCCATAATATGACTTTGATGCTATTACAGCCCGGCCATCTCCGGATCTACTGAATTCTTGAGAGGTCGTCACCAACGTCACCCCACTGTTTTGCATCGTTCTCTTATCACTATGGGATTTAGTGTAAAATGTATATCCGTTAATCTCGTATCCTTGGAATGTTCTAACAACAATTTAGGGTCCTTCGCCAAGCAGTTTAACAATTTCAGGTACGGGGTGTGACTTCACTCTTTCTTTCAGCCATCCTATAAAAGAACGATTATGCTCGTTAGTAAGCCACTTCTGACTTCTCGTGTAGTTTTGTTGTTGAAGGATTGTCATGTGCTCATCTATATAGGGAGCAACATCTGTCATGTGCTGTAGTACAATAAAATGTGACTTTTGTAGTTCATTTAGATCAGCAACTACGGCTCTCAACCCAATTGTCCCGACTCCTTGGAGCCTTCCCTCGTATCAAGATTTTGGAACGCCAATAGGATCCACACCGGTCAAGTAGTTGGTGCAAAAATCAATCACCTCCTCCGTGGAATATCCTTCTATAATGCTACATTCGGGTCGATGTCGGTTCCTTACGTATTTTTTTAAGATGCCCATGTATCTCTCGAATGGATACATATACCGAAGGAACACGGGACCACAAATCTTAATTTCTCTCACAAGATGAATAACAAGGTGAACCATAACATCGAAAAAAGATGGCGGAAAATACATCTCAAGTTGGCAAAGAGTAACAACGACCTCCTTTTGCAAAGAGTCCAATTTTAGAGGGTCTATCCCTTTGGAATTTATTGCATTGAAGAAAGAACAAAGCTTTGTAATGGTTTGACGAACGTGCTTTGGTAAAATTCCCCGAATTGCAACGGGAATTATATGTGTCATTAAAACATGACAGTCGTGAGATTTCATACCAAGCAACTTCAGGTCCTTCATCGACACCAGCTTCTTAATATTCGAAGAATACCCTGATGGGACTTTTATACCATTGATGCATTCACAGAAGCTTGTTTTCTCTTTCTTTGACATTGTGCACAGTGCGGGGGGTAGGTATGTGCGCTTCCCTTTCTCATGCAGTGCAAGCTCGTGTCGTATTCCCATTTCTACCATGTCTTTTCTCACTTTAATACCATCTTTAGTCTTCCCCAGAATGTTCAATAATAAACCAATTAAACTGTCGCAGACATTTTTTTCAACATGCATGACATCTAGGCAATGCCTCACTTCTAAATATTTCCAGTACGGTAGCTCCCAAAATATGGACCTCTTTTTCCAAATATTCTTCGGTGGTGCTTTGGCGCATTTTCCAAAAACAACATCAATGTTTTTTACCCGTTTGGACACTCTCCTTTTCTAATGGATGACGAGCCACTCCAAGCTCAATTTTCCCGTTGAATGTCATCTTCTTCTTACGATATGTGTGATTAATAGGAAGAAATCTACGATGCCCCATGAATACATTCTTTTGACAATTTTTCAACCTCAGCACCTGCGTGTCGTCTTCACAGATCGGGCACGCTTTTGCTCCTTTGCAAGTGTAACCCGACAAATTCCCGTACGCGGGGAAATCATTTACGGTGCAAAACACCATGGCCCGCAATTGAAAGACCTCTTTGCAGTACGCATCCCAGACCGGGACGCCATCACGCCACAATTTTTGGAGGTCCTCGATTAATGGTGCGAGATATACATCTATGTCATTTCCGGGTTGTCTGGGTCCTTGGATTAGTAATGACATCATTATATATCTGCGTTTCATGCACAACCAAGGAGGAAGATTGTAGATGCATAAAAGAACTGGCCAAGTACTGTGCCGACTGCTCATGCTTCCAAACGGACTCATTCCATCTAAGCTCACCACAATCCTAAGGTTCCTCATTTCAGAATCAAATTCTTTGAAATGTCTGTCAATGTTTCTCCATTGAGGAGAATCAGCCGGGTGCCTTAGTTTACCGTCATTTTTGTGCTCTTCTTCGTACCAGCACAATAATTTTGCATCTTTGGGATTCGCAAACAACCGTTTGAATCTCGGTATTATCGGCAAATATCACAACACCTTAGCCAGAGGCCGGCCATTTGTGTCCTCGTTACAATCATCAGTGTCCTGGTCCTTACGTTTATACTGTGAAACACCGCATTTAGGACAGACATGCATGACCTCATACTCGTTACGATACAATACACAGTCATTCAGACATGCATGTATTCTTTCGATCTTCAACCCCATTGGACATATCAACTTCTTTGCCTGATATATTGTACCGGGTAACTCGTTGTTATCTGGGAGCATTTTTTGTAAAAGCTGTAATAAGGACGTGAAACTCTTATCGCTCCAACCATTGTCTGCTTTTAAGTTTAATAATTTCAACACAGCTGACAGTTTTGTAAATTTGGTACACCCGGGATACAATGGCTTCTTGGATTCATTAGACAAATTTTGAAATTTATCATAATTTTTATCACTAATTTCATCTTCCACATCACGCAACATTTCCTTCAAATTTTCAGTAAACTCGTGTTCTACATTTTCATCAAAATTCATCTCCATCTCATCATCATCGTTTCCGGGTTCGACGTTATCAGAATCTTCAACACTCTCATAATCTTCGTTCCAATCAAGTTCAAAATTATCAGAAATTCCAACATTCTCATCATTCAATTCACGATTACAATCTTTATTGGCACTACTACTTTCCCCAAATTTCTCACCATGCATGAACCAACATGTATATCTCTTCTTAAATCCCCGACAAATCAAATGAGCTCTAATTTCTTCGATGTCCAAAAATCTTAATAAATTTTTACAATTTTTACAAGGACACAAAATATCTTAATTCCAACATTCTCATCATTCAATTCACGATTACAATCTTTATTGGCACTACTACTTTCCCCAAATTTCTCACCATGCATGAACCAACATGTATATCTCTTCTTAAATCCCCGACAAATCAAATGAGCTCTAATTTCTTCGATGTCCAAAAATCTTAATAAATTTTTACAAGTTTTACAAGGACACAAAATATCTTCTTCTTTTTTCTTCACTCTATAACTCTCAGCAAATTTTATAAACTCATCAACGCGAACCAAATATTCTTCACTGTCACGTCGCATTTCATACATCCAACTTCGATCCATCTGTAAATTAAATTAAAAAAATAATTTGATCAATTAATCATGCATGATCAACATTCTCCATTGTAACAAAATTTTGGGCTTACAAAGGGCCGGTTTACAATCCTAACCCACTCTTTGAATATTATGTTTCATATGTGAACACATATTAGCGAGATTTAATTAGTATTTGAGAAAAATTCGGCAGCATTTCCCCTTAACTCCCCAAGTATGCGTACGAACCACATACTCGTAGGAGCAATAAGGGAAAATACTGTCGAACTTTCCTCAAATACTAATTAAATCCCGCTAATATGTGTTCACATCCTAAATGAGACATAATATTCAAAGAGCAGTCCCAAAACGGGGACTATTCAAAATTAATCCCTATTGGATTAATTTTGAATGGGCATGGACCTAAAAACATCTATAGGTCGGTTATTGGATCACAATACACTAATTAATTACATCTAAAATTAAGAAATCAAGCATGCATGAAATAACCTAAATAAGCATAAATAACAGAAAATTAGAGGAAGAAAATGATTTAAATACATATTACTAACCTTAGAAAGATGGAGAAGAGAAAATACAAACTTCAAATATCTCAGATCTCAGCTGCTGGCCTCAATTCGCAGAAATCTGATAGGAAAAAGCTCAGTTCAGAGAGATGTACAGAGGTGCATATATAAAAGACTTGATCAAAACGGCGCTGGAAGGAGAAGACATTAAAACCCTACACTTTTATACACGGATATTTACTTATTAATCCGTGTAGCTCTCCAACTAACCATACACGGCTATTTACTTATTAATCCGTTTACATTTCTACTATTTCTACACGGATATATTATCAAAAATCTGTGTATATATTCCTACACGGATATTTAACAACAATCCGTGTAGCTCTCTCAATTATTTGCACACGGACCTCTTTACACACGGATCGATTTGTGGTTTCTAATAAACCGTGTAGCTCTCTCTAATAATTTTACACTGATTATTAACTAATTAGCCGTGTAGAAATCATGCAGATCTTTTGGACAAGTAAAAAATCATATTTGGTACACTGTTTTTAATAAAATTGTCAAATCCGTGTACAATGTGCAGTGTACAATGACTATTTTTGTAGTAGTGATAGTTCACATTGGTATGTATTTTGGATTAATATCTTTGTTTTCAAAATCAAAACAATCGATTTGATCATGAACCAATCTACATAATCTTCATATCAAAATATAGATCAAATTTTACTTTTCGTTAAAAATTAAAATTTATATTTGTAAAAAATAATATGAATTAAAAGGTTTGAAATTTGCAAAATCAATTATTTCCTGTTATTGTTTACTATTTTTTATGCAAACAAATTATAGAATATTTGTTGCTCAAATTTCTATTATTTATGCAAACAAGGACCTTTTTATTCAAATTTGATATGTCATCACTGATGTCATCACTGATGTCAGCTTGTTATTCAAGCAAATTACAGGACCTTGTTATTCAAACAAATTACAGACCTTGTTATTCAAATTATTTATTTACGACGAGACAGATTTTTTCATTACTGATGTCAGTTTATAGGATATTCTTTTAAATATATATCACCAATAGAAACTTATCTTATCTGTACAATTCGAATCTGACGGTTCAGAACTCCTTTTCCTACAATCATTGGGGCGGGAAACGGCGCCAACAATAATTATAATATCATAACAATTTCAAATGTCAAACCTTAATGATAATTTCTCTAACTTTAATATAACAAAATGTACATGCAGATTTGTCAAAAATATTGTTCATCCAAACAGACATAATAATTAATTATGCTAGAATAAAGAGATCATAATGATTGTTTTCACTTAATTGTAATATGGAGATCATGTTGAACGGTTCGGATCAACTGTTCGAACTTTGAAATCGCAAAAACCGATTCCTTATAACTTAGGTTAAAATTATAACGTTATGATATTAGCCGAACTGAACGTTTAACATGATCTCCATATTAAATTGTTCAAGGAGACCAAATTTTAATATTTTCTGAACTTGTTTTACTATTTTATTACATAGGTACATATATATATATATATAGAGAGAGAGAGAGAGAGGTTGGCTAATATCAAAACGTTTGTTCCGGAGCCGTGGTGCAACCAATTGGTTTTCTAATTTTCAAAGTCCAAATGGTCGATCCAAACTATTAGATGTAATCTCTATATTAAAATATGCTTGGAGACCAAATTTTACATTTTTTGGAATTCTTTTACTATTTATTAAGTCAGTTTAAAATCACTGATTTTAATAAACAGTGAAAAAATTTCTGGATCGTTGAAAACAACGATTTTAAAACTGAGTTGAGCTACGGTACAATGCAATGTATAGACCCTATTGTGCATTGGACTCTAAATTACTGGATTCAAAGTCCAAACAATTGATCCAAACCGTTCAACGTGATATATATATTGAAATGTGCTTGGAGATCAAATTTTATATTTTTTTGGAAATTTATTACTATTTATTAAGATGGGTACAAAATCGTTGTTTTTCAAAAAAATCTGAACCATAAAAAAACAGCGATTTTCAAATAAACAAATAGTAAAAGATGAGTTTGAATATTACTTCATTTTGCAGGGGATTATTGGTAAGACATGATAACCTTGTAAAAAAAAAATAGACTGATGATATCTGAATTTAGAAAAACATAATTATTGTATTTGATTTACAAATAATAACAAGGATAAACATGTCATTTTCACTGTATTTTTTCTCTATGATTCCCAGATTTATTTGTTGTTTGACTGCTCTGTGTTTGTATTTCTGCATCTTTTCATTGTCTTGGTCTGTTTTGCTCATCTCATGCATGCTTGGTTGCGCTACATCATAAAAGGTTCTTTCAGCCAAAATTCAATAATAATGGCGATATAGATTCTTTAATATTGGACTTTTTTCTCAGCGGCTGTGGGAGGTTTGAGGAAAGTAAAACCATAAATTAATGGCGATATAGATTCTTTAATATTGGACATTTTTTTGCTGACTATTTCACTTTGATTTTTTTCAGGGTTTATTTACAACAACAAAGTAGGCACTCATCGCGAGGGAACTCCGTCGCAAAAAGTATCGTTGCGAAAAGTAGGCACTTATCGCGAGGCACTTTTTGCGAGGGAGTACCGTCATAACTGTGCTTTTTCTTTTCGCAACGATACTTTTCACGACGGAGTTCCCTCGCGATAAGTGCCTACTTTTTGTAGTTTTGCAAATGATGGACTATTTCTGTAGGAGGTTCTTTTGTCAGCTTTAAGGTATGCACTTCTTTTTTTTGGATCTTTTTAGTAGGAATTATTTTTCCATGGGGTCATTTGATAATTAATTGTATCATATAATATTATATTTTTTGGTAATAAAAATATGTTTGTCATATTATTAGACAGGGCATGGACTGTTGCTGAGCCACAACACGATGCAATTCTTATAGTGCTGATATTAATTCTTAGATGGCTTGTCTGAACCGTCTAGCTAGCTAAGCTATGTACAATATATCACCAGCAAGAACAATATGTAAAGGTGTCGGAATCAGTTCATGTCTGATCTCTATCAAGTCCTACCAATCGATTGTGATGAACCTCTTCTCCTTCCTGTTCTTTTCACAGTTCATCACACTTTTTTTCTTTCAGAAATTTGGAATTTAAAATTGTTATTAGGAGACACAGGACAAAGAATTATAAAATCTTGTAATTAATTAAGAAGATCATGCACGATTCTTTTAACTGTGAACAAGGTGAAGAAAGGGAACAATATGTAGCTAGTCTAGCAACTGGACTGAGTCATCTCTCATTTGTATAATATATAATGTTGGTAGATGACAAAATTTGGTTTGCTTAACGAACATGCATGGTATTTCGTTGTATCAGAGCTCCTTCGCAATTAGAAAGCACTGTCAAACAAATATCACAATATATACGAAACCAAAACTGAGCACATTCGCAAGAAAAAAAATAATGAAGCTGTATCATTAGTGTAGCACTAGATGAATTAAACTGACAACGACATATGCTATTATCATAACAAATAAAAAACCAGCCATGCTCGATTTCTCACACTAAAACATAAAAAGAAGGAAAATCAAATGTGTTCCGATATAATAATCTGTATATTCTCAAATTGTTTCCAGCTTGGGAGGAAAGCCTTGTCGATTTTATGGGCTCTAATATAATCTTTCAAAAGTTTGATATGAACCTGCTTAAGATTCTTGCATCGAGATAAGTACACCCACATAAAATTATCCATCATTTGGTGGCTTCCAGTTTCCTCCTCACGACAATGTCTTGCACTCATGTGTAAGGTGATCCTGTGAAGATTTGGTGTTTGCTGAAGAAACAATGCAACTGGACTGAAATTACAAACCATGCACCAACTACCAAGACACAAATTCATTAGGTTATGGAACTCTCCGAGCTTTGGTGATGCTGCTTCCAAGATATACTGCTCACATCAGATGAGAAATGAAAGAAAAAATAACTCAGAAGATTCTAGATACATGTTGAGATTCATCACCGATTTTTATAGCACCCATGTTGAAGATTCATATTATTGTCCCATAATATTTACTATATATTTCATCTAACTCACAAATATTTTCTCTAGATATACAGTATCCAATTATTTAGGTATTGTAGAAAGTTTCTAGAAAGTCCAAAATATTTACATATTTTGTGATCAATTTCATATTCTAGAGAATTCAATCCAGGCCCATGACCATTCACCCATAAATAGAGGTGTCATTCAACATTTGGAACTAATTAAGTTTCAAATAAAAGGCACATGCAAGTGAGTGGATGATTCTATCCGAGAGTGTGGAGAGATGAGAGAGTGTGTGGTTATTATTTCCATGTTTATGGAAATATGACTTATGTTGTTTGAATAATTTTGTAATGTGGAGTGTTAATTAATTGTATCATATAACATTATATTTTGTGGTACTATAAGAAATGTTTGTCATATTAGTTCTTCGGTAATGTCAAGGTGAACAGTACTAGTATCAAGTTAAAAAATGACAAAAACTAAATTAAAATTGCATACTTACCATCATGTTTTCGCCATGTAATTCAAGACCTGTAACATCTGAAAGGCCACCAAAATAGTCACCTAAGTCAAGACAACGGAAAAGATTTTGCATAAAAGAAAAACTGTTGCCCACTGCAGTTGTACCGAGAGTTTTCCAAACGAAATCTACAGTTGAAGGACATGCACAACGAATACCAAATGATGATTCGACTGTATCCCCGAGGCAAGAGCGTACACACATGAATATGTCATTACCTAGAAACAAATAGCAATTACGGAGAGACAAGTACTTTAGCTTCTGACTGAAAATGCATGAAAATTCACCAATACAATCTTCCAATGACACATCTTCAAGAATTGGACACCCTGAGAAAAGTCTGGTAATGCATTTATTATCAAGTTTAGTATTTGTAAGCTGTAATCTTCTAATGCGGGGAAGATTTACAACGTCTGGTATTTCTCGAAGAAAATTACAACTTGTTCTTCTCAAGCACAGTTCCTCTATTGATTCAAAGGAGAAAAAACATGCAGATATACCGTAGAGTGGTGCCTCCATAGAAAAAAATCGAGGATTGAACTTCATGGCATAGCTAGCACAAGATTCCTCAAGGTCAGAGCAGCAATCTTTGTCTAATATTTTAATCAGGAAAGTGTCCAAGAAGGATGCCTCGTGACGGGATAGCAGCTTCTCAACAAACTTTTTGAACTTTGCATCAAGTGCTCTTTTTTTGCTCGAGGTACAGAGACGATAGTCATCCACAGACACAAACTCGTGTGGATCAAAGTTGAGATGAGACAAGGAGGTCCAGAGATTCACCCATCTTTTTGAAACTAAGCTCATTTGAATCGCCTTCCGTATCCCTAAGAAGGACAAAATATGTTGGAGCATTTCATCTGGCAAACTACTTATTCTGTCAAACTCGTCGTTCGAGTTATTGGAATTATTCATTGCTCGCACCTTTAAGTTAACACCTATGCCCATAATAATGTAAAAAAAACAAATTCAGTTATAATACCAGAGCAGAAAATCAATCAACAATTTGAGCGATGATTTATATCCCCTTTGGAACAGTCTAATTCATTATTCAATTGGAACTGTCTAATTCAAAAAGAGAATGGCCTAAATCCATGATCTGCAAATTAACTTGGCAGAGTCGGAATGGAATGGGACGACACCAATCCGATTTTTGACCAAGTTATGCGGCTGCCGACTTTTATTTGAGCATATCAATTTTTGACAAATTAATGTTTTGTCAACTTTTATCTATGTTTCTAGTACAATACAAGCTTCTGGCAAACAAATCCGAGTTTCCGATGCGATTTGGCCAATTTCGACTGATTCACCAGATAACGATTTCAGTGTTAAAATACCGACTCCGGTTCTGATTCTGATTTTGCAAACCATGCCTAAATCAATAGCCATCAATAATAGAAGATTGTGAATTTAATAGATCTGAATTCCGAAAATCACAACTGGCACTACTACAAAAACTGGTTTTGTACACTGCACATTGTACACGGATTTGGCAATTATATTAAAAACAGTGTACAAAATATGAGTTCAAAAGATCTGAACGATTTCTACACGGATAATTAGTTAACAATCAGTGTCGAATTATTATAGAGAGCTACACGGTTTATTAGAAACCACAAATTCGTGTGTAAATAAGTGTGTGTGCAAATAATTGAGAGAGCTACACGGACTTTTAATACAAAGCCGTGTAGGAACATTACACACGGTTTTTTGATATATAGCCGTGTATAAATCTTATAATTGTACACGGCTTTATAACTAAAAGGCCGTGTAGAAATAGGTGGAGAGCTACACGGATATATAACTAAATAGCCGTGTATAAATCTTATAATTGTACACGGCTTTATAACTAACAAGCCGTGTAGAAATAGGAGGAGAGCTACACGGATATATAACTAAATAGCCGTGTATAATAGTGTAGGGTTTTATTATCTTCCCTTCCAGAGCGCCGTTTTGATCAAGTTTTTAGTTCATACATATCGAACTGTGCTTTTTATTTCTGCGAATTGATCGAGGCCAGCAGCTGAGATCTGAGATCTTTGAATTAAGTTTGTATTTTCTCCTCTCCATCTTTCTAAGGTTAGTAATATGTATTTAAATCATTTTCTTCCTCTAATTTTCTGTTATTTAGGCTTATTTAATTAGGTCATTTCATGCATGCTTGAATTCTTAATTTTAGATGTAATTAATTAGTGTATTGTGGTCCAATAACCGACCTTTAGATGCTTTTAGGTCCATGCCCGTTCAAAATTAATCCAATAGGGATTAATTTTGGATAGTCCCCGTTTTGGGACTGCTCTTTGAATATTATGTCTCATTTAGGATGTGAACACATATTAGCGGGATTTAATTAGTATTTGAGGAAAGTTCGACAGTATTTTCCCTTATTGCTCCTACGAGTATGTGGTTTGTACGCATACTTGGGGAGTTAAGGGGAAATGCTGCCGAATTTTTCTCAAATACTAATTAAATCTCGCTAATATGTGTTCACATATGAGACATAATATTCAAAGAGTGGGTTAGGATTGTAAACCGGCCCTTTGTAAGCCCAAAATTTTGTACACGAAGGAGAATGTTGACCATGCATGATTAATTGATCAAATCATTTTTTTAATTTAATTTACAGATGGATCGAAGCTGGATGTATGAAATGCGACGTGACAGTGAAGAATATTTGGTTCGTGTTGATGAGTTTATAAAATTTGCTGAGAGTTATAGAGTGAATAAAAAAGAAGAAGACATTTTATGTCCTTGTAAAGATTGTAAAAATTTATTAAGATTTTTGGACATCGAAGAAATTAGAGCTCATTTGATTTGTCGGGGATTTAAGAAGAGATATACATGTTGGTTCATGCATGGTGAGAAATTTGGGGAAAGTAGTAGTGCCAATAAGGATTGTAATCGTGAATTGAATGATGAGAATGTTGGAATTTCTGATAATTTTGAACTTGATTGGAACGAGGATTATGAGAGTGCCGAATATTCTGATATTAACGTCGAACCCGAAAATGACGATGATGAGATGGAGAGGAATTTTGATGAAAATGTAGAACACGAGTTTACTGAAAATTTGGAGGATATGTTACGTGATGTGGAAGATGAAATTAGTGATAAAAATTATGATAAATTTCAAAATTTGTCTAATGAATCCAAGAAGCCGTTGTATCCCGGGTGTACCAAATTTACAAAACTGTCAGCTGTGTTGAAATTATTAAACTTAAAAGCAGACAATGGTTGGAGCGATAAGAGTTTCACGTCCTTATTACAGCTTTTAGGAGAAATGCTCCCAGATAACAACGAGTTACCCGGTACAACATATCAGGCAAAGAAGTTGATATGTCCAATGGGGTTGAAGATCCAAAGAATACATGCATGTCCGAATGACTGTGTATTGTATCGTAACGAGTACGAGGCCATGCATGTCTGTCCTAAATGCGGTGTTTCACGATATAAACGTCGTAAGGACCAGGACACTGATGATTGTAACGAGGACACAAGTGGCCGACCTCCGGCTAAGGTGTTGTGGTATTTGCCGATAATACCGAGATTCAAACGGTTGTTTGCGAATCCCAAAGATGCAAAATTATTGCGCTGGCACGAAGAAGAGCGCAAAAATGACGGTAAACTAAGGCACCCGGCTGATTCTCCTCAATGGAGAAACATTGACAGACATTTCAAAGAATTTGGTTCTGAACCGCGGAACCTTAGGATTGTGGTGAGCTCAGATGGAATGAGTCCGTTTGGAAGTATGAGCAGTCGGCACAGTACTTGGCCAGTTCTTTTATGCATCTACAATCTTCCTCCTTGGTTGTGCATGAAACGCAGATATATAATGATGTCATTACTAATCCAAGGACCCAGACAACCCGGAAATGACATAGATGTATATCTCGCACCATTAATCGAGGACCTCCAAAAATTGTGGCGTGATGGCGTCCCGGTGTGGGATGCGTATATGAAAGAGACCTTTAACTTGCGGGCCATGGTGTTTTGCACCGTAAATGATTTCCCCGCGTATGGGAATTTGTCGGGTTACACTTGTAAAGGAGCAAAAGCGTGCCCGATCTGTGAAGATGACACGCAGGTGCTGAGGTTGAAAAATTGTCAAAAGAATGTATTCATGGGGCATCGTAGGTTTCTTCCTATTAATCACCCATATCGTAAGAAGAAGATGGCATTCAACGGGAAAATTGAGCTTGGAGTGGCTCGTCATCCATTAGACGGGGAGAGTGTCTTCGAACGGGTAAAAAACATTGATGTTGTTTTTGGAAAATGCGCCAAAGCACTACCGAAGAATATTTGGAAAAAGAGGTCCATATTTTGGGAGCTACCGTACTGGAAATATTTAGAAGTGAGGCATTGCCTAGATGTCATGCATGTCGAAAAAAATGTCTGTGACAGTTTAATTGGTTTATTATTGAACATTCCGGGGAAGACGAAAGATGGTATTAAAGTGAGAAAAGACATGGTAGAGATGGGAATACAACCCGAGCTCGCACCGCAGGAGAAAGGGAAGCGCACATACCTACCCCCCGCACTGTGCACAATGTCAAAGAAAGAGAAAACAAGCTTCTGTGAATGCCTCAATGGTATAAAAGTCCCATCAGGATATTCTTCGAATATTAAGAAGTTGGTGTCGATGAAGGACTTGAAACTGGTCGGTCTGAAATCTCACGACTGTCATGTTTTACTGACACATATAATTCCGGTTGCAATTCGGGGAATTTTACCAAAGCACGTTCGTCAAACCATTACGAAGCTTTGTTCTTTCTTCAATGCAATAAATTCCAAAGTGGTAGACCCTCTAAAATTGGACTCTTTGCAAAAGGAGGTCGTCGTTACTCTTTGCCAACTTGAGATGTATTTTCCGCCATCTTTTTTCGATGTCATGGTTCACCTTGTTGTTCATCTTGTGAGAGAAATTAAGATTTGTGGTCCCGTGTTCCTTCGGTATATGTATCCATTCGAGAGATACATGGGCATCTTGAAAAAATACGTAAGGAACCGACATCGACCCGAAGGCAGCATTATAGAAGGATATTCTACGGAGGAGGTGATTGATTTTTGCACCAACTACTTGACCGGTGTGGATCCTATTGGCGTTCCAAAATCTCGATACGAGGGAAGGCTCCAAGGAGTCGGGACAATTGGGTTGAGAGCCGTAGTTGCTGATCTAAATGAACTACAAAAGGCACATTTTATTGTACTACAACACAGGACAGATGTTGCTCCCTACATAGATGAGCACATGACAATCCTTCAACAACAAAACTACACGAGGAGTCAGAAGTGGCTTACTAACGAGCATAATCGTTCTTTTATAGGATGGCTGAAAGAAAGAGTGCAGTCACACCCCGTACCTGAAATTGTTAAACTGCTTGGCAAAGGACCCCAAATTGTTGTTAGAACATTCCAAGGATACGAGATTAACGGATATACATTTTATACTAAATCCCAGAGTGATAAGAGCACGATGCAAAACAGTGGGGTGACGTTGGTGGCGACCTCTCAAGAATTCAGTAGATCCGGAGATGGCCGGGCTGTAATAGCATCAAAGTCATATTATGGCGTTATTCAAGAAATTTGGGAGCTCATTTACAGTCCTCGCCTGAGCATTCCCGTGTTTCGGTGTCAATGGGTCGAAGACCGAGGTGTTAAAGTTGATAACGACGGGTTCACACTCGTTGATTTAAACAGGGTTGGGCATGTTGATGATCCGTTTATACTCGCCAAGCAAGCCACCCAAGTCTTTTATGCCACTGACCCGAGTGATGCCAGGTTGATCGTCGTCCTATCCGGAAAAAGAAGGATTGTCGGGGTAGAAAATGTCTTCGATGAAGAAGAGTACGACCAGTTCGACGAAGTACCTCCATTTTGTACTGATGTGCAAACTGAGGTAGCAACACTTGAAGGGGTAGACGAAGCTGACTACATGCGGTCCGACCACAATGAAGGATTATGGGCCGAGGGTACTGTTCAAATAGTGGAAAAAAGGAGAAAAAGGAAAAAAAAAGCATAATGTGTAATATTTATTTTGTTTAAGACCGTGTAGCTTTTAATATTGCAACCTTAGCTTGTAATATATCAAATAAAAAAAGGAAAAAAAGAGGGAAATAAGGAAAAAAGCATAATGTAGTATTAGTATTATCAAATATTATCAAATATTAGTTTAATGCAACAATGAAGGATTATGTTTAATGCTTATAATATTATCAAATATTAGTATTAGTTTTTGAAAATATTAGTTAATACATTTAATAATAAAATAAAATAAATAAAATTTCATTATTAGATTTTAATATTAGTTGCTTGGTACAAATATCGGTATAATTTTTTAAATATTAGAAATCTGAAAGTACATAATTTATTTATTATTACTTTAGAAATATTAGAAATCTGAAATTTTACTTAATATATTATTACTTTATAAATATTAGAAATCTAAAATTTTACTTAACCTGGGACCCGCCTGTCGGACCTATTTATACACGGACATTTAGCTAATAGTCCGTGTAGAAATGGAAGAGAGCTACACGGACTATTAGCTAGATGTCCGTGTAGAAAGGATATTTGCACACGGACTTTAGAATATGTCCGTGTATAAAGCTCTTTGTACACGGTCTTTTAAGTTAAAAGTCCGTGTATAATGAGGAAAACACTATTATTTCGAAATCCTTCTCTGCCAAAATTTTCATAAGTCCGAAAACCCTCACAGAGAATTAAGCGGTTCAGTTCCAAAAACCCTCACAGAGCTACTCGAAAGCCTACTCCGAGCTCTTCACCGCCTTGCCGCCATTTTGCCTCACCATTATTTTGCAATAGGGGTTCTGGTTAGCGTCTCTCTCTCTCTACTATTATTTTGCAATAGGGGTTCTGGTGCTTTAAACTGAGTTGAGCTCTTGTTGATTGACTGAAAGTCATATTCTTTTTACTTTATTTTTCTTATTGGGTTTGAACCCGTTAGCCATGGTTGGTATTGAATACATTATGGTACTTGTTAAAAATTGTGTCAAAAATTGTGTCAATTCATTCAATTCATTCATTAATCTAGGTTATATGTCAAAAATGGTGCTATACCGGATATCAATTCATTCATTAATTGTGTCAAAAATTGTGCCAAAAATTGATTAATCTAGGTTATATGATATAGGGTATTTTAGGGTATTTTAGGTTAATTGATTAATCTAGGTTATATGTCAAAAATTGTGCCAAAAATTGATTAATCTAGGTTAATTGATTAATCTAGGTTATATGATTTAGGGTATTTTGCCAAAAATTGATTAATTTAGGGTATTTTAGCAAGAGGTGATTTTAGCAAGAGGTTTAGATTAGTCAATTTTATTTTATGTTCATTTTAGCAAGAGGTAATTTTAGCATATTTGTACAATAATATCAATTTAGGTTTTCATTATTGGTCATACCTATGATATTTTGAACAAGAATATCAATTTTTGTACAAGCATATCAATTATTGGTCACTTATGATTTGATCTTTAATTTCATGCAGAACCATGTCGGATGAGGATGAGTACGTCGAGATGATGGCAGAAGAGGAGCAGCAAGCTACTGCCTCATCAGAAAGAAGGAGGAGAGGGCCGACAGTGTGCACGAGCACGTCCGAGCAGACCCATCAAGAAATCTGGTTCACAGAAGACGGGCGTGCGCAGGGACCAAAACGGCAGAAATATTCAAATTGGTGTACGAGCTTCGTGAGGCAAAATGCGAGTATCCTTGTTGAGAGATGGGATCATTTTGAGGATGACTTGAAGGACGAGTGGTGGAACACGGTGAAGGTAAAGTGCCTAACAACTCTTCTCTTGAATTATTGGTCATGTATGATCTATACTTAAATACACTAAATTTTTGTGTCAATCAGGCTCAGTGGAACATCGAGAATGATGTTCCAAAGGTTAAGACTTTGAAGATTATGAACAATGTTTGGAAGCAATACAAGAGCACGTTGAAGACGAAGTTCATGGAGAAAGGGAGAAATCCGGTCGGCTACTACAAATGGCTAAAACAAGAGGACTGGGATGCGTTTCAAGCTTTGAAGTCTACCGAAGAGTTCAAGGTATCTAACTCGTGCCAAATTTATGCTTATTCTTTCTCGATATGTACTCTTTTTTCTAAAACTAACTGATCGTTATTGTCTTGTTTCTGTGAAGGCAAAAAGTAATAAAGGCAGGATGACCGTTGCCTTTAACAAGTATCCACACCATCTAGGGTCAGGTGGTTACGAGGGTAAGACGGCAGAATGGAGGAAAGTCCTGGACGCGAACAAGGATTCTGACTCACCCGTGGTTAGGATCCAAAATCCTAGGGGCAAAGATTGGGTCATGGGTAGAGCCGAGGTAACCGCTGACGGGAGGATAGTACTCCCAACGGATTTGCAAAGCGTGGCTCAAAGAATGGTAAGAGTCATTTATAACTCCGAAAGTACATCAATTGTTCTTTTGCTTTAACTAATTCTTCTACTTGAACAGTTGGAAGTGGAGGAGGAGGTCAACTCGGGTGCCCGGAGTGTCGAACGACAAAATGATTCCTTGTCCGCAACGCTCGAGAATCCAGAACACCCGGGTCGAGTAAGGGGTGTAGGGGTCTACAGGGGCTGGAAGGAGGTGTTCTGAGTGGAGGGACAAAAACCTCGAAGAAAATCGCGTGCCAAGGTAAACAAAGACGAGATAGTTGCGCAGATACGCGCTGAGGTGAGCAAAGAGTACGACGCAAGGTTTGCTGAGATGGAAGCAATGTTGACACAAATTAGATCAGCAACTACGCAGCCATCCGAGCAACCACCTCCCATTTCGCCGGGAATTCGGCGAAGTAGTCAAGCATCCGGCACGTGGGGCGCGAACGACGATTTGGATAATCTCAAGGTAATCAATACTTCTTCATAATCTAAAGGTATTTAAAACATGTTTGCAACCTTGTTATACAATATCGCATCACTAAAATAAACAACTTTCCTATAAATTTGCAGGACCCCAGAGCATGCGACCTCATCCTGCGGAATGGCAGTGTTTCTATACTCGTTGCTAAGGGCGTTGTACATCCACTCGCCAAAAGTGTACACCATACTCAGCTAAGACCCGACCATGCATGCGTGCAGGTTGAGTTAGTCTTGGATGGATGGCAGCGCGTACCCCTTCCTGTCCCTACCGACGAAGCGGTTGTGCTTGATGACGCACGGATGTCATTTGTCCAATGGCCCAAGAGTCAGATTGTTTTGGATCAGGTAATCCATAAAATAACTCATTTATTTTGTTACGTTCAACTCATTCTTTTTGAAATACTAGAATAATACATCTATAACTTGATACAGACACGAGGAGATGATGTCACCGGTACGGCGATGTCACCGGTACGTCAGGAGGTGGCTTGCGACGTCGGGGCTGACGCGCCACAATCACCGCCCCGTCCTATGGTCACAGAAGAAGAATACAGCTGTTTGCCCAATGATTTGCGCTTTCTCCACGACTACTTGATGACGGCGCCCGAAGGCATGGAGGCTATCATCATCCCTGTCCCACCTGGGATGTTTCTACACGAAGGCAGGGATCTCCTGCTGTCGTTCAAAGACTTCAAGGACCTCTTCCATCACTCGTCATCCGACAAATGGCTCGATGTGTCACACATCACCATTTTTCTCATGTTAGTGATATTAAAATATTTTCATTATTGTATAGAACTCAAATATATATTCTAATTAAAATATGATGAGTTTCAGGAAGCTAGTCCGAAACTGTGATGAGATGGTTGAAAAGAAGAACTTGTGCATGTTTCTGGACCCCGAGAAAGTGAGTTCTACGGCAGTGACATATTATCCGGATATGGCTATCGAGTACATGTGTTCTGCGATGCATCGTGCTAAGGCGGAGGAGAAGAAATTCATTCTCATGCCATACCACGAGGGGTTAGTTCTAATCTTAACTTATGTGTTGTTTATATTTTAATTAAAGAATTGTATAAAGAAATTCATTCTCATGCTAAAGTACTATAATTCTTCTCCTCGATCCAACAGCAAACATTGGTGCACGATTCTCATTGTGCCGTACTTAAGCACGGGCATAATTATTGATTCTTGTAAGCCAGGAGGAAGGACCGCGGCTGCCAATTGCAAAGTTATCTTGCCTTTTGTGAATAAGTAAGCAATAATAATTCTATAGGTTTGCATTTCTTTCAATCATATCAAATTATAAAATTGCTAATTACATTCACTCACTTTTGTAAGGGCTTTTGTGAAATATATTAAAGAGGGAGGATCACATAGCACGGGCCCGGGCAAGAAAAGCAAGTTGAATTGGAAGTACTTGAAGGTGAGCACACGGCCTTGAGTTAGAAATTTCATATCTTGTTAAAAAAATTATTGTCATTCTAACAAATGCCGCTAAATGTAAATTTCAGTGCCCGCAACAGAAGGAGGGTTGGGAATGCGCTTATTACACGATGATATTCATGTTTGACTTTGTCGAAAGAATACAATTCGAATTCCCAGATGCGGTATGTACTTCATATGAATTTCCTATATAATAAGCAATTGATATCTACCTTTTCTGAAATACTAACTATTATCAAATTATAATTTTGTAGAATGTGACAAAACAAGCGCATTACACCAAGGATCAGATCGACGATGTGCGGTGCATGTGGGCAAGGTGGTTTGCCATGGAATTTTGTAATCCTCGATATGGATTTGCATAATTTTGTATAATTTGGTGTATATGAATATTGTATAATTTATTGCATATGGATTTCTGGCTAATCTGAAAAATATGAATTTCTTGCTAATATGGATTTATTGCTAATCTGGAAAATATGGATTTCTTATTATATGAAATCTGGAAAATCTGGAATATATAGTTCTGTAACAAAAATGGCTAGCAAAACTGGAGGCTAGCCGAAAAACAAAAAATACAAAAAAAAAAAAAAATGTACTTTCTACACGGACATTTAACTAAAGTCCGTGTAGAAAAAAGATAGCTACACGGTCATTTAGTTAAATGTCCGTGTAGAAAGAGGAGAGCTACACGGACATTTAACTAAATGTCCGTGTAGAAAGAGTTAAGCTACACGGTTTTTTCGTTAAAAGTCCGTGTACAAAAAGAATCGTACACGGTTTTTTAGGTAATATCCGTGTAGCTCGGTAAATGGAGTGCGACACATTCTGGTCTTTGTACACGGCTGTTTGTGAAGTTATACGTGTAGAATCTTTAAAATTGCACACGGCCAAAAGTCCGTGTGTAGTTATTGAACTAATCGTACACCCTCGATTTAAACACGGTAGGAAATCCGTGTAGCTCTTCCTTTATTGTCCGTGTATAATCTCTTTTTTTGTAGTAGTGTGGCTTTCACAAAAGACGCATCATGCCATAACCCATGACATCAACAGTTACAATTTTCCAAAACATGAGATATTCTTAATTACTTCTTAGTTCCAGTGTGTGCAAAATATGACGGTTGAAAACTTTTGAGGGGAAAAAAAAGTAACATAAAAATGGTTGAAGATCCTTATTTGAACAAGCTACTTAGTGTCATTCATAACATGACTTGCTCAAATAATGATACAAATAGTATAAAAAATGCATACATCAACAAAATAGTAGTTTCAAGATAGATTACCTTTAAAATTAAAGGGATACTAGAGGAATATCGATCGATGTCGGACCAGAGGAAGGAAGAGAGAGAGAGAGAGTCTAGGGTTTGAAGAGAGAAATTAAAGGAGAATAACTCGAATAATTTGAGTGCATAGGGCTGAAATAGTGGATCGGATAACTTATTTTTAGAATTCTAATTTGGGTTATATTGGTATAATTTTGGATTGGGAGAACAAACCGCTCAAAAGAATCCGAGTACTTTTTTTTTTCTATTCATGACAAATGGTGGATTACTGACACATATGTCAAACATTGTACTTCCGTTGATAATTTTTCACGAAGCTGGATTTGAAGACCTATTAATAATTGTTTGAAATAATTTTACATGTTTCGATAGGAAATTTGCAATTCAAAATTGGCTGCAATGGACATAAGAACTTTGTAACAGCTAGCGTTACCACTGAGAGAGAGAGCGATGGCAGCGCAAGGCGAATGGAGTGTGGTTACTCGCCGATGACGTTTCCCCGACAACTGGAGGACACCGACAGACTACGAGCTTGCCAAAGTGCGGGCCTATACCCCCTACCCAGCCAAGAAGACCTACGCACAAGTGGTCGGGGCTGGCTCTGCAAATCTCACCAGTGGATCGGTAATCTCCAAGACCTCCACTCAGTCCTCCCCCAACTTCTCCAGGCCAGCAACACCAACAACTCCGCCTACATCCACAGTTGTTAGTTTTATGGTACAATGACATATTGCTCTATATATTGTTGTATGTGTGATATTGCTAGCTCTTGTTGGTTTATAATTGTTGTCTAATTTATATATTGCTTGTTGCATGAATTAATTAATATATATATGTTGGATAACTTGTGTATGTATATGTTGTTGATGCATGTATTAATTGTTGGTTAAAATATGGGTATAATGCATGCATGTTTATTGTTCTTTGCTGGGTTTTAAAAATGACAAGTAAATATATGGAGGCTAGCCCCTAATTAATTAATACAATAATTAATAATGAAACATAATAATTATATATATATATATCACAATCGGCTCAAAAATTTGCAATCGGCTATTAAAATCCAACAGACAGCGTTAATTACATTTGTCATCGATTGCAAAAAAAAACAGATGGCGTATCAATTAACGCCATCTGTTTTGAGCCGATGGCATATGGGTATACATTTCCTATCGGGGCGATAGGCATCGGTTCAGAAACTGATTGCAGATAGCGATTTCACCCAACGGCGAAGTGTTTTTTTTGTAGTAGTGGCAATAAGAGGGTAGTTGCATCCCTTAACCAACAATCTAATTAAAGGTCCTTGTAGCACTCTACTAGTGTCACTAGATGACAAGATAAGAGAGAAGTTGCAACCCTAATACAACACTCTATTAGAAGGTCTTTATAGCACTCAAGTAGTGTCACCAGATAGCAAGATAAGAGGGAGTTGCAACCCATCTACAACACTCTAACTAAAGATATTTGCAGCACTCTAATTGTGTACGTAGTTAGCTGATAAGAGAAAAATATAGTTGCAACCCTAATATAACACTATAATTGAAGGTCTTTGGACGACTCAAGTAGTGTCGCCAGATTGCAAGACATGAGGGTGGTTGCATCCTAATACAACACTCTAATTGAAGGTCTTTGTAGGACTCAAGTAGTATCGCTAGATGGCAAGGTAAGAGGGTGGTTGCATCCCTAATACAACACTATAATTGAAGATCTTTGTTAGCACTCTAGTTGTGTAGTTAAATGGTAAGATATGAGGGAGGTTGCAACCCTAATACAACGCTCTAATTGAAGGTTTTTGCAGCACTCTAGTTGTGTAGTTAGATGGTAAAAGAAGATGGTAGTTGCAACCCTAATATAACACTCTAACTGAAGGTCTTTGCAACACTCAAGTAGTGTCACCAAATGGCAAGATAAGAGGAAAGTTACAACCCGAATACAACACTCTACTTAAAGGTCTTTACAGCACTCTTGTTGTGTAGTTAGGTGGCAAGAGAAGAGGGTAATTGCAACCCAAATACAACACTCTACCTGAATGTCTTTGTAGGACTCAATTAGTGACCTCAGATGGCCAGATAAGAGGGTAGTTGCAACCCTAATACAACACTCTAATTGAAAATCTTTGCAACACTCAAGTAGTGTCACTAGATGACAAGATAAAAGGGTAGTGGCAACCCTAATACAACACACTAATTGAAGGTCTTTGTAGCACTCTAATTGTGTAATTAGATGGTAAGAGAAGAGGGTAGTTGCAGCCCTAATACAACCTCTAATTGAAGGTCTTTGTTAGCACTCTAGTTGTGTCTTTAGATGGCAAGAGAAGATGGTAGTTGTGACCCTAATACAACACTATAACTGAAGGTCTTTGCAGCACTCTAGTTGTGTAGTTAGATGGCAAGAGAAGAGGGTAATTGCAACCCTAATATAACACTCTAATTGATGGTCTTTGCCGCACTCTAGTTGTGTCACCAAATGTCAAGATAAGAGGGTAGTTGCAACCCTAATACAACACTCTAATTGAAGCTCTTTGCAGCACTATAGTTGAGTAGTTAATGGCAATAAAAGATGGTAGTTGCATCCCTAATACAACAATCGAATTGAAGGTCTTTGCAGTACTCAAGTAGTGTCACCAGACGATAAGATAAGAGGTTAGTTGCAACCCTAATACAACACTCTAATTGAAGGTCTTTACAACACTCTAGTTGTCTATTTAGATGGCAAGAGAAGAGCGTAGTTGTATCAGATGGCAAGAGAAGATGGTAGTTCCAATCCTAATAGAAGACTCTAATTGAAGGTCTTAGTAGCACTCAAGTAGTATCACCAGATGGCAAGACCAGTGGGTGGTAGTTGCAACCCAAATACAAGGTCTTGCAGCACTCGAGTAGAGTAGTTAGATGACAATAGAAAATGGTGGTTGCAACTCTAATACAACACTAATTGGAGTTCTTTGCAACACTCAAGAAGTGTCACCAGATGACAAGATAAGAGGGTTGTTGTAGATGGCAACACTCAAGTAGTGTCACCAAATGGCAAGATAATTGAAGGCCTTAGCCGAACTCAAGTAGTGTCACCATATGGCAAGATAAGAGAGTAGTTGCAACCCTAATACAACACTCTAACTGAAGGTCTTTGTAGCACTCTAGTTGTGTAGTTAGATGGAAAGAGAAAAGGATAGTTACAACCCTAATACAACACTCTAATTGAAGGTATTTGCAGCACTCAAGTAGTGTCACCGGATTGCAAGATAAGAGTGTAGTGCAACCCTAATACAACACTCTAATGGAAGGTCTTTGCAACACTCTAGTTGTCTAGCTAGATGGCAAGATATGAGGGTACTCGTAACCCTAATCCAACACTATAATTGAAGGTTTTTGCAGCACTCTAGTTGTGTAGTTAGATGGTAAGAGAAGATTGTAGTTACAACCCTAATATAACACTCTAATTGAAGGTCTTTGCAACACTCAAGTAGTATCACCCATTGGCAATATAAGAGGAAAGTTGCAACCCCAATACAAACTCTACTTAAAGGTCTTTGCAGCACTCTAGTTGTGTAGTTAGGTGGCAAGAGAAGAGGGTAATTGCAACCCAAATACAACACTCTACCTGAATGTCTTTGTAGGACTCAATTAAAGACCTCAGATGGCCAGATAAGAGGGTAGTTGCAACCCTAATACAATACTAAAATTGAAGATCTTTACAACACTCAAGTGGTGTCAAAACATGACAAGATAAAGGGTAGTTCCAACCCTAATACAACACTCTAATTGAAGGTCTTTGCAGCACTCTAATTGTGTAATTAGATGGTAAGAGAAGAGGGTAGTTGCAACCCTAATACAACACTCTAACTGAAGGTCTTTGTAGCACTCTAGTTGTATAGTTAGATGGAAAGAGAAAATGATAGTTACAACCCTAATACAACACTCTAATTGAAGGTATTTGCAGCACTCAAGTAGTGTCACCGGATTGCAAGATAAGAGTGTAGTGCAACCCTAATACAACACTCTAATGGAAGGTCTTTGCAACACTCTAGTTGTCTAGCTAGATGGCAAGATATGAGGGTACTCGTAACCCTAATCCAACACTATAATTGAAGGTTTTTGCAGCACTCTAGTTGTGTAGTTAGATGGTAAGAGAAGATTGTAGTTGCAACCCTAATTACAACACTCTACCTGAATGTCTTTGTGGGACTCAATAAATGACCTCAGATGGCTAGATAAGAGGGTAGTTGCAACCCTAATAGAACACTAAAATTGAAGATCTTTGCAACACTCAAGTGGTGTCAAAAGATGACAAGATAAAAGGGTAGTTGCAACAACACTCTAATTGAAGATCTTTGCAGCACTATAATTGTGTAATTATATGGTAAGAGAAGATGGTAGTTGCAACCCTAATACAACACTCTAATTGAAGGTCTTTGCAGCACTCTAGTGTAATTAGATGGTAAGAGAAGAGGGTAGTTGCAACCCTAATACAACACTCTAATTGAAGGTCTTTGTTAGCACTCTAGTTGTGTAGTTAGAAGGCAAGAGAAGATGGTAGTTGTAACCCTAATACAACACTATAACTAAAGGTCTTTGCAGCACTCTAGTTGTGTAGTTAGATGGCAAGAGAAGAGGGTAATTGCAACCCTAATACAACACTCTAATTGATGGTCTTTGCCGCACTCGAGTTGTGTCACCAAATAGCAAGATAAGAGGGTAGTTGCAACCCTAATACATCACTCTAATTGAAGCTCTTTGCAGCACTCTAGTTGAGTAGTTAATGGCAAGAGAAGAGGGTAGTTGCATCCCTAATATAACAATCGAATTGAAGGTCTTTGCAGTACTCACGTAGTGTCACCAGATGATGAGATAAGAGGTTACTTGCAACCCTAATACAACACTCTAGTTGTCTATTTAGATGGCAAGAGAGAAGGGTAGTTGTATCCTTAATATAACACTCTAATAGAAGACTCAAGTAGTTGTCTATTTAGATGCAAGAGAAGATGGTTGTTGCAACCCTAATACAAGACTCTAATTGAAGGTCTTTGTAGTACTCAAGTAGTATCACCAGATGGCAAGACAAGTGGGTGGTAGTTGCAACCCAAATACAAGGTCTTTGCAGCACTCGAGTAGAGTAGTTAGATTACAATAGAAAATGATAGTTGCAACCCTAATACAACACTCTAATTGAAGTTCATTGCAACACTCAAGAAGTGTCACCAGATGACAAGATAAGAGAGTTGTTGTAGATGGCAACACTCAAGTAGTGTCACGAAATGGCAAGATAATTGAAGGTCTTAGCCGAACTCAAGTAGTGTCACCATATAGCAAGATAAGAGGGTAGTTGCAACCACAATAGAACACTCTAATTGAAGGCCTTTGCAACACTCAAGTAGTGTCATGAGATGGCCAGATAAGAGGGTAGTTGCATCCCTAATACAATACTCTAGTTGAAGGTCTTTGCAACACCCCAGTTGTGTAGAGGGTAGTTGCAGCTCAAATTGGACAGTCTAATTGAAGGTCTTTGCAGCAATCAAGTAGTGTCATCAGATGGCAAGATAATATGGTAGTTGCAACTCTAATACAACACTCTAACTGGTCTTTGCAGCACTCTAGTAGTGTCACCAGATTGATAGATAAGGGGGTAGTTGTAACCCTAATACAACACTCTAACTGGTCTTTCCAGCACTCTGAAGGTCATTGTCGCACTCTAGTTGGGTAGTTAGATGACAAGAGAAGAGGATAGTTGCAACCCTAATACAATACTCTAATGAAAGGTCTTTGTATGACTCAAGTATTGACGTAAGCTGCCAAGAGAAGAGGGTGGTTGCATCCCTTATACAATAATCTAATTGAAGTTCTTTGCAACGCTATACTAGTGTCACCAGATGACAAGATAAGAAGGTAGTTGTGACCCTAATACAACACTCTAATTGAAGGTTTTTGCAGGACTCAAGTATTCTTGCCAGATGACAACATATGAGAGAAGTTGCATCTCTATTACAACAATCCAACTAAAGGACTTTGTTAGCACTCTAGTTGTGTAGTGAGATGGCAAGAGAAGAGGGTAGTTGCAACCCTAATACAACACTCTAACTGAAGGTCTTTACAACACTCCAGTTATGTAGTGAGATTACAAGAGTAGGGGGAAGTTGCAACTCTAATAGGACAGTCTAATTGAAGATTTTACATCAATCAAGTAGAATCACCAGATGGCAAGATAAAATGGTAGTTGCAACTCTAATACAACACTCTAACTGAAGGTCATTGCAGCACTTTAGTTGTGTACTTAGATTACAAGAGAAGAGGGTAGTTGCAACCCTAATACAATACCATAATTAAAGGTCTTTATAGGACGGAAGTAGTGTCACCAGATAGAAAGAAAAAAGGGTAGTTGCAACCCTTAGACAACACTCTAATTGAAGATCTTTGCAGAACAAAAGTACTGGTGCCAGATGGCAAGATATGAGAGAAGTTGCATCTCTAATACAACAATCTAACAGAAGGTCTTTGTTAGCATTCTAGTTGTGTTGTGAGATGGCAGGAGAAGAGAGTAGTTGCAACCCTAATACAACACTATAATGGAAGGTCTTTGCAGCACTCAACTAGTGTCACCAGATGACAAGCTAATCGGGTAGTTGCAACCCTAATACAATATTCTAACTGAAGGTCTTTGCAACACTCTTGTTGTGTAGTTAGATGACAAGAGAAGAGATAGTTGCAGCCCTAATACAACACTCTAATTGAAGGTCCTTGCAGCATTCAAGTAGTGTCACCAGATAGCAAGATAAGCGGGTAGTGCAACCCTAATACAACACTCTAACTGAAAGTCTTTGCAACTTTAATGAAACACTCTAACTGAAGGTCTTTGCAGCACTCTAGTTGAGTACTTGGGTTGCAAGAGAAGTGGGTAGTTGCAACCTTAATACAACACTCTAATTGAAAGTCTTATCAACTCTCAAGTAGTGTCACCAGATGGAAATATAAGGGGGTAGTTGCAACAACAATACAACACACTAATTGAAGGTCTTTGCAAAACTCTAGTAGTGTCACCAGATGGAAAGATAAGAGCGTAGTTACAACCCTTATAGAACACTCTAACTGAAGATTTTTGCAGCAATCGAGTTATGTAGTTGGATGACAAGAGAAGAGGATAGTTGCAAATACAACACTCTAATTGAAGGTCTCTGCTGCACTCTACTAGTGTTACTACATGGCAAGATAAGAGGGTAGTTGCAACCCTAATACAACACTCTAACTGAAGATCTTTCCAGCACTCTAGTTGTGTAAAATAACAAGAGAAGCGAATAGTTGGGACCCTAATACAATACTCAAATTAAAGGTCTTTGTAGGATTCAAGTATCGACGTAAGATGCCAAGATAAGAGGGTAGTCACATCCCTTATACAACAATCTAATTGAAGGTCTTTGCAACACTATAATTGTGTCACCGGATGACAAGATAAGAGGGTACTGTTGCCAGATCTCAAGTACTGTTGCCAGATGGCAAGATTTGTGAGAAGTTGCTCTAGTACAACAATCTAACTAAAGGTCTTTGTTAGCAGTTGTGTAGTGAGATGGCTTGAGAAGAGGGTAGTTGCAACCCTAATACAACACTCTAATTGAAGATTTTTGCTGCACTCAAATAGTGTGACCAGATGACAAGATAAGAGGGTAGTTGCAACCCTAATACAACACTCTAACTGAAGGTCTTTATTAGCTCTCCAGTTGTGTAGTGAGATGACAAGAGAAGAGGGTAGTTGCAACCCTAATACAACACTCTAATAGAAGGTCTTTGCTGCACTCAAGTAGTGTCACCAGATAGCAAAATAAGAGGGTAGTTGCAACCCTAATACAACACTCTAACTGAATGTCTTTATTAGCTCTCTAGTTGTGTAGTGAGATGACAAGAGAAGAGGGTAGTTGCAACCCTAATACAACACTCTAATAGAAGTTCTTTGCTGCACTCAAGTAGTGTCACCAGATAGCAAGATAAGAGGGTAGTTGCAACCCTAATACAACACTCTAACTGAAGATCTTTGCAACACTAATTATGTAGTTGGATGAGAAGAGAAGATGATAGTTGCAACCCTAATACAACACTGTTATTGAAGGTCTTTGCAGCGCTCAAGTAGTGTAGTTTTACGGTTGTAGCTACCCTCTTACACATCAATCTAATTGATGATCTTTGAAGCAACCCTAATATAATACTCTAATTAAAGATCTTTGTAGGAATTAAGTATTGAATCTACACATCAATCTAACTGAAGGTCTTTGTTAGCACTCTAGTTGTGTAGTGAGATGGCAAGAGAAGAGGGTAGTTGCAACCCATATACAACACTCTAATCGAAGGTCTTTGCCGCTCTCAAGTAGTGTCACTAGATGGCAAGATAAGAGGTTAGTTGCAATCATAATACAACACTCTTACTTAAGGTCTTTGCATCACTCTTGTAGTGTAGCTCGATGACAAGAGAAGAGGATAGTTGCAATCTTAATATAACACTCTAATTGAAGGTTTTCGCACCACTCAAGTAATGGCATTAGATGGCAAGATAAGATGGTAGTTGCAACCATAATACAACACTCTAACTAAAGGTCTTTGCAACACTCTAGTTTTGTAGTTAGATTGCAAGAGAAGAGAGTAGTTGCAACTCTAATACAACGCTCTAATTGAAGGTCTTTGCAGCTCTCAAGTAGTTTCACCAGAGGGCACGATAAGAAGGTAGTTGTAACCCTAATACAACAATCTAATTGAAAGTCTTTGCAGCTCTCTAATTGTCGTTAGATAGTAAGAGAAGAGGACAGTTGCAACCCTAATATGACATTCTAATTGTGTATCTTTGCAGCACTCTACTAGTGTCACCAGATGGCAAGATAAGATGGTTGTTGCAACCATAATACAACGCTCTTACTAAGGTCTTTGCAGCACTCTAGTTATGTAGTTAGATTGCAAGAGAAGAGGGTAGTTGCAACCCTAATACAACACTCTAATTGAAGGTCTTTGCAGCTCTCAAGTAGTGTAGTGAGATGGCAATATATGAGGGAAATTGCATCCCTAATACAACGATCTAACTGAAGGTTTTTGTAGCTCACTACTAGTGTCACCAGATGGCATGATAAGAGGGTAGTTGTATCCCTAAACAACACTCTGATGGAAGGTCTTTGTTAGCACTCTACTTGTGTAGTTACATGGCAAGAGTAGACGGTAGTTGCAACCCTAATACAACACTCTAATTGAAGGTCTTTGCAGCCCTCAAATAGTGTCACGTGAGGGCAAGATAAGAGGGTAGTTGCAACCCTAATACAATACTCTAAATGAAGGTCTTTGCAGCACTCTACTTGTGTAGTTAGATTGCAGGAAAAGAGGGTAGCTACAACCCTAATACAACGCTCTAACTGAAGATCTTTGCAGCTCTCAAGTAGTGTCACCGGATTGCAAGATAAGAGGGTAGTTGACACCCTAATACAACACTCTAATTGAAGGTCTTTCCGGAACTCTAATTGTGTAGTAATATGGCAAGATAAGACGATAGTTGCATCTATTATACAACAATGTAATTGAAGGTCCTTGAAACACTCTACAAGTGTCACCAGATGGCAAGATAAGAGGGTGGTTGCAACCCTAATACAACACTATAATTGAAGGTCTTAGTAGAACTCAAGTCGTGTCACAAGATGGCAAGGTAGGAGGGTAGTTCTAACCCTAATACAACACTCTAATTAAAGGTCTTTGCAGGACTTAAGTAGTATCACTAGGTGGCAAGATATGAAGGAAGTTGCATCCCTAATCAACACTCTAACTGAAGGTCTTTGCAGCACCCTTGTTGTTTAGTTAAATGACAAGAGAAGAGGGTAGTTACAAAACTAATACAATACTCTAATTGAAGGTCTTTGCAGCATTAAAGTAGTGTCACCGGATGGCAAGATAAGATGGTAGTTGCAACCCTAATACAACACTCCAATTGAAGGTCTTTGCAGGACTCAAGTAGTGTTGCCAGATGGCAAGATATGAGAGAAGTTGCATCTCTAACTGAAGGTCTTTGTTAGCACTCTAGATGTGTAGTGAGATGGCAAGATAAGAGGGTAGTTGCAACTCTAGTACAATACTCTAACTGAAGGTCTCTATAGGCACTCTTGTTGTGTAGTTAGATGACAAGAGAAGATGATAGTTGCAGCTCTAATACAACACTCTAATTGAAGGTCTTTGCAGCGCTCAAGTAGTGTCATAGATAGAAAGATAAGAGGGTTGTGGCAACCCTAATACAACACTCTAATTCAAGGTCTTCACAGCTCTCATCAATTAGTATCACCAGATGGCAAGATAAGAAGGTAGTTGCAACCCTAATACAACACTCTAATTGAAGGTCTTTGCTGTACTCTACTTGTGTAGTTAGATGACAAGAGAAGACAGTAGTTGCAACCCTAACACAAAACTCTAATTCAAGGTCTTTATATGACTCAAGTATTGACGTAAGATGCCAAGATAAGAGGGTATTTGTAACCCTTATATAACTGAAGGTCTTTGTCAGCACTCTAGTTGTGTAGTGAGACGGCAGGAGAAGAGAGTAGTTGCAACCCTAATACAACACTATAATGGAAGGTCTTTGCAGCACTCAACTAGTGTCACCAGATGACAAGATAAGAGGGTAGTTGCAACCTAATACAACACTATATTTGAAGGTCTTAGTAGAACTCAAGTGGTGTCACTAGATGACAAGATAAGAGGGTAGTTGTAACCCTAATACAACACTCTAATTAAAGGTCTTTGTAGGACTTAAGTAGTATCGCTAGGTGGCAAGATATGAAGGATGTTGCATCCCTAATACAACACCCTGACTGAAGGTCTTTGCAGCACTCTTGTTGTTTAGTTAGATGACAAGAGAAGAGGGTTGTTACAAAACTAATACAACACTCTAATTGAAGGTCTTTGCAGCATTAAAGTAGTGTCACCGGATGGCACGATAAGATGGTAGTTGCAACACTAATAGAACACTCTAATTGAAGGTCTTCGCAGGACTCAAGTAGTGTTACCTGATGGCAAGATATGAGAGAAGTTGCATCTCTAATACAACAATCTAACTCAAGGTCTTTGTTAGCACTCTAGTTGTGTAGGTAGATGACAATAGATGAGGATAGTTGCAACCCTAATACAACACTCTAATTGAAGGTATTTGCAGCACTCAAGTAGTGTCAACAGATGGCAAGATAAGAGGGGAGTTGCAACCCTAAGACAACACTCTAATTGAAGGTCTTTATAGGACCCAAGTATTGATGTAATATGCCAAGATAAGAGGCTTGTTGCATCCCTTATACAACAGTCTAATTGAAGGTCTTTGCAGCACTATACTAGTGTATAAGAGGGTAGTTGCAACCCTAATACAACACTCTAATTGAAGGTCTTTGCAGGACTCAAGTAGTATTGCCAGATGGCAAGATATGAGAGAAGTTGCATCTCCAATACAACACTCTAACTGAAGGTCTTTGTTAGCACTCTAGATGTGTAGTGAGATGGCAAGAGAAGAGAGTAGTTGCCACCCTAATACAATGCTTTAACTGATGGTCTTTATAGCAGTCTTGTTGTGTAGTTAGATGACAAGAGAAGAGGATAATTGCAGCTCTAATACAACACTTTAACTGAAGGTCTTTGCAGCCCTCAAGTAGTGTCAAAGATAGAAAGATAAGAGAATAGGGCAATTGCAACCCTAATACAACACTTTACTTGTGCAGTTAGACTACAAGAGAATAGGGCAATTGCAACCCTAATACAACACTTTACTTGTGCAGTTAGACTACAAGAGAATAGGGCAATTGCAACCCTAATACAACACTCTAATACAACACTCTAACTGAAGATCTTTGCAACACTAATTATGTAGTTGGATGAGAAGAGAAGATGATAGTTGCAACCCTAATACAACACTGTTATTGAAGGTCTTTGCAGCGCTCAAGTAGTGTAGTTTTACGGTTGTAGCTACCCTCTTACACATCAATCTAATTGATGATCTTTGAAGCAACCCTAATATAATACTCTAATTAAAGATCTTTGTAGGAATTAAGTATTGAATCTACACATCAATCTAACTGAAGGTCTTTGTTAGCACTCTAGTTGTGTAGTGAGATGGCAAGAGAAGAGGGTAGTTGCAACCCATATACAACACTCTAATCGAAGGTCTTTGCCGCTCTCAAGTAGTGTCACTAGATGGCAAGATAAGAGGTTAGTTGCAATCATAATACAACACTCTTACTGAAGGTCTTTGCATCACTCTTGTAGTGTAGCTCGATGACAAGAGAAGAGGATAGCTGCAATCTTAATATAACACTCTAATTGAAGGTTTTCGCACCACTCAAGTAATGGCATTAGATGGCAAGATAAGATGGTAGTTGCAACCATAATACAACACTCTAACTAAAGGTCTTTGCAACACTCTAGTTTTGTAGTTAGATTGCAAGAGAAGAGAGTAGTTGCAACTCTAATACAACGCTCTAATTGAAGGTCTTTGCAGCTCTCAAGTAGTTTCACCAGAGGGCACGATAAGAAGGTAGTTGTAACCCTAATACAACAATCTAATTGAAAGTCTTTGCAGCTCTCTAATTGTCGTTAGATGGTAAGAGAAGAGGACAGTTGCAACCCTAATATGACATTCTAATTGTGTATCTTTGCAGCACTCTACTAGTGTCACCAGATGGCAAGATAAGATGGTTGTTGCAACCATAATACAACGCTCTTACTAAGGTCTTTGCAGCACTCTAGTTATGTAGTTAGATTGCAAGAGAAGAGGGTAGTTGCAACCCTAATACAACACTCTAATTGAAGGTCTTTGCAGCTCTCAAGTAGTGTAGTGAGATGGCAATATATGAGGGAAATTGCATCCCTAATACAACGATCTAACTGAAGGTTTTTGTAGCTCACTACTAGTGTCACCAGATGGCATGATAAGAGGGTAGTTGTATCCCTAAACAACACTCTGATGGAAGGTCTTTGTTAGCACTCTACTTGTGTAGTTACATGGCAAGAGTAGACGGTAGTTGCAACCCTAATACAACACTCTAATTGAAGGTCTTTGCAGCCCTCAAATAGTGTCACGTGAGGGCAAGAGAAGAGGGTAGTTGCAACCCTAATACAATACTCTAAATGAAGGTCTTTGCAGCACTCTACTTGTGTAGTTAGATTGCAGGAAAAGAGGGTAGCTACAACCCTAATACAACACTCTAACTGAAGATCTTTGCAGCTCTCAAGTAGTGTCACCGGATTGCAAGATAAGAGGGTAGTTGACACCCTAATACAACACTCTAATTGAAGGTCTTTCCGGAACTCTAATTGTGTAGTAATATGGCAAGATAAGACGATAGTTGCATCTATTATACAACAATGTAATTGAAGGTCCTTGAAACACTCTACAAGTGTCACCAGATGGCAAGATAAGAGGGTGGTTGCAACCCTAATACAACACTATAATTGAAGGTCTTAGTAGAACTCAAGTAGTGTCACAAGATGGCAAGGTAGGAGGGTAGTTCTAACCCTAATACAACACTCTAATTAAAGGTCTTTGCAGGACTTAAGTAGTATCACTAGGTGGCAAGATATGAAGGAAGTTGCATCCCTAATCAACACTCTAACTGAAGGTCTTTGCAGCACCCTTGTTGTTTAGTTAAATGACAAGAGAAGAGGGTAGTTACAAAACTAATACAATACTCTAATTGAAGGTCTTTGCAGCATTAAAGTAGTGTCACCGGATGGCAAGATAAGATGGTAGTTGCAACCCTAATACAACACTCCAATTGAAGGTCTTTGCAGGACTCAAGTAGTGTTGCCAGATGGCAAGATATGAGAGAAGTTGCATCTCTAACTGAAGGTCTTTGTTAGCACTCTAGATGTGTAGTGAGATGGCAAGATAAGAGGGTAGTTGCAACTCTAATACAATACTCTAACTGAAGGTCTCTATAGGCACTCTTGTTGTGTAGTTAGATGACAAGAGAAGATGATAGTTGCAGCTCTAATACAACACTCTAATTGAAGGTCTTTGCAGCGCTCAAGTAGTGTCATAGATAGAAAGATAAGAGGGTTGTGGCAACCCTAATACAACACTCTAATTCAAGGTCTTCACAGCTCTCATCAATTAGTATCACCAGATGGCAAGATAAGAAGGTAGTTGCAACCCTAATACAACACTCTAATTGAAGGTCTTTGCTGTACTCTACTTGTGTAGTTAGATGACAAGAGAAGACAGTAGTTGCAACCCTAACACAAAACTCTAATTCAAGGTCTTTATATGACTCAAGTATTGACGTAAGATGCCAAGATAAGAGGGTATTTGTAACCCTTATATAACTGAAGGTCTTTGTCAGCACTCTAGTTGTGTAGTGAGACGGCAGGAGAAGAGAGTAGTTGCAACCCTAATACAACACTATAATGGAAGGTCTTTGCAGCACTCAACTAGTGTCACCAGATGACAAGATAAGAGGGTAGTTGCAACCTAATACAACACTATATTTGAAGGTCTTAGTAGAACTCAAGTGGTGTCACTAGATGACAAGATAAGAGGGTAGTTGTAACCCTAATACAACACTCTAATTAAAGGTCTTTGTAGGACTTAAGTAGTATCGCTAGGTGGCAAGATATGAAGGATGTTGCATCCCTAATACAACACCCTGACTGAAGGTCTTTGCAGCACTCTTGTTGTTTAGTTAGATGACAAGAGAAGAGGGTTGTTACAAAACTAATACAACACTCTAATTGAAGGTCTTTGCAGCATTAAAGTAGTGTCACCGGATGGCACGATAAGATGGTAGTTGTAACCCTAATAGAACACTCTAATTGAAGGTCTTCGCAGGACTCAAGTAGTGTTACCTGATGGCAAGATATGAGAGAAGTTGCATCTCTAATACAACAATCTAACTCAAGGTCTTTGTTAGCACTCTAGTTGTGTAGGTAGATGACAATAGATGAGGATAGTTGCAACCCTAATACAACACTCTAATTGAAGGTATTTGCAGCACTCAAGTAGTGTCAACAGATGGCAAGATAGAGGGGAGTTGCAACCCTAAGACAACACTCTAATTGAAGGTCTTTATAGGACCCAAGTATTGATGTAATATGCCAAGATAAGAGGCTTGTTGCATCCCTTATACAACAGTCTAATTGAAGGTCTTTGCAGCACTATACTAGTGTATAAGAGGGTAGTTGCAACCCTAATACAACACTCTAATTGAAGGTCTTTGCAGGACTCAAGTAGTATTGCCAGATGGCAAGATATGAGAGAAGTTGCATCTCCAATACAACACTCTAACTGAAGGTCTTTGTTAGCACTCTAGATGTGTAGTGAGACGGCAGGAGAAGAGAGTAGTTGCAACCCTAATACAACACTATAATGGAAGGTCTTTGCAGCACTCAACTAGTGTCACCAGATGACAAGATAAGAGGGTAGTTGCAACCTAATACAACACTATATTTGAAGGTCTTAGTAGAACTCAAGTGGTGTCACTAGATGACAAGATAAGAGGGTAGTTGTAACCCTAATACAACACTCTAATTAAAGGTCTTTGTAGGACTTAAGTAGTATCGCTAGGTGGCAAGATATGAAGGATGTTGCATCCCTAATACAACACCCTGACTGAAGGTCTTTGCAGCACTCTTGTTGTTTAGTTAGATGACAAGAGAAGAGGGTTGTTACAAAACTAATACAACACTCTAATTGAAGGTCTTTGCAGCATTAAAGTAGTGTCACCGGATGGCACGATAAGATGGTAGTTGCAACCCTAATATAACACTCTAATTGAAGGTCTTCGCAGGACTCAAGTAGTGTTACCTGATGGCAAGATATGAGAGAAGTTGCATCTATAATACAACAATCTAACTCAAGGTCTTTGTTAGCACTCTAGTTGTGTAGGTAGATGACAATAGATGAGGATAGTTGCAACCCTAATACAACACTCTAATTGAAGGTATTTGCAGCACTCAAGTAGTGTCAACAGATGGCAAGATAAGAGGGGAGTTGCAACTCTAAGACAACACTCTAATTGAAGGTCTTTATAGGACCCAAGTATTGATGTAATATGCCAAGATAAGAGGCTTGTTGCATCCCTTATACAACAGTCTAATTGAAGGTCTTTGCAGCACTATACTAGTGTATAAGAGGGTAGTTGCAACCCTAATACAACACTCTAATTGAAGATCTTTGCAGGACTCAAGTAGTATTGCCAGATGGCAAGATATGAGAGAAGTTGCATCTCCAATACAACACTCTAACTGAAGGTCTTTGTTAGCACTCTAGATGTGTAGTGAGATGGCAAGAGAAGAGAGTAGTTGCCACCCTAATACAATGCTTTAACTGATGGTCTTTATAGCAGTCTTGTTGTGTAGTTAGATGACAAGAGAAGAGGATAATTGCAGCTCTAATACAACACTTTAACTGAAGGTCTTTGCAGCCCTCAAGTAGTGTCAAAGATAGAAAGATAAGAGAATAGGGCAATTGCAACCCTAATACAACACTTTACTTGTGCAGTTAGACTACAAGAGAATAGGGCAATTGCAACCCTAATACAACACTTTACTTGTGCAGTTAGACTACAAGAGAATAGGGCAATTGCAACCCTAATACAACACTCTAATACAACACTCTAACTGAAGATCTTTGCAACACTAATTATGTAGTTGGATGAGAAGAGAAGATGATAGTTGCAACCCTAATACAACACTGTTATTGAAGGTCTTTGCAGCGCTCAAGTAGTGTAGTTTTACGGTTGTAGCTACCCTCTTACACATCAATCTAATTGATGATCTTTGAAGCAACCCTAATATAATACTCTAATTAAAGATCTTTGTAGGAATTAAGTATTGAATCTACACATCAATCTAACTGAAGGTCTTTGTTAGCACTCTAGTTGTGTAGTGAGATGGCAAGAGAAGAGGGTAGTTGCAACCCATATACAACACTCTAATCGAAGGTCTTTGCCGCTCTCAAGTAGTGTCACTAGATGGCAAGATAAGAGGTTAGTTGCAATCATAATACAACACTCTTACTGAAGGTCTTTGCATCACTCTTGTAGTGTAGCTCGATGACAAGAGAAGAGGATAGCTGCAATCTTAATATAACACTCTAATTGAAGGTTTTCGCACCACTCAAGTAATGGCATTAGATGGCAAGATAAGATGGTAGTTGCAACCATAATACAACACTCTAACTAAAGGTCTTTGCAACACTCTAGTTTTGTAGTTAGATTGCAAGAGAAGAGAGTAGTTGCAACTCTAATACAACGCTCTAATTGAAGGTCTTTGCAGCTCTCAAGTAGTTTCACCAGAGGGCACGATAAGAAGGTAGTTGTAACCCTAATACAACAATCTAATTGAAAGTCTTTGCAGCTCTCTAATTGTCGTTAGATGGTAAGAGAAGAGGACAGTTGCAACCCTAATATGACATTCTAATTGTGTATCTTTGCAGCACTCTACTAGTGTCACCAGATGGCAAGATAAGATGGTTGTTGCAACCATAATACAACGCTCTTACTAAGGTCTTTGCAGCACTCTAGTTATGTAGTTAGATTGCAAGAGAAGAGGGTAGTTGCAACCCTAATACAACACTCTAATTGAAGGTCTTTGCAGCTCTCAAGTAGTGTAGTGAGATGGCAATATATGAGGGAAATTGCATCCCTAATACAACGATCTAACTGAAGGTTTTTGTAGCTCACTACTAGTGTCACCAGATGGCATGATAAGAGGGTAGTTGTATCCCTAAACAACACTCTGATGGAAGGTCTTTGTTAGCACTCTACTTGTGTAGTTACATGGCAAGAGTAGACGGTAGTTGCAACCCTAATACAACACTCTAATTGAAGGTCTTTGCAGCCCTCAAATAGTGTCACGTGAGGGCAAGAGAAGAGGGTAGTTGCAACCCTAATACAATACTCTAAATGAAGGTCTTTGCAGCACTCTACTTGTGTAGTTAGATTGCAGGAAAAGAGGGTAGCTACAACCCTAATACAACACTCTAACTGAAGATCTTTGCAGCTCTCAAGTAGTGTCACCGGATTGCAAGATAAGAGGGTAGTTGACACCCTAATACAACACTCTAATTGAAGGTCTTTCCGGAACTCTAATTGTGTAGTAATATGGCAAGATAAGACGATAGTTGCATCTATTATACAACAATGTAATTGAAGGTCCTTGAAACACTCTACAAGTGTCACCAGATGGCAAGATAAGAGGGTGGTTGCAACCCTAATACAACACTATAATTGAAGGTCTTAGTAGAACTCAAGTAGTGTCACAAGATGGCAAGGTAGGAGGGTAGTTCTAACCCTAATACAACACTCTAATTAAAGGTCTTTGCAGGACTTAAGTAGTATCACTAGGTGGCAAGATATGAAGGAAGTTGCATCCCTAATCAACACTCTAACTGAAGGTCTTTGCAGCACCCTTGTTGTTTAGTTAAATGACAAGAGAAGAGGGTAGTTACAAAACTAATACAATACTCTAATTGAAGGTCTTTGCAGCATTAAAGTAGTGTCACCGGATGGCAAGATAAGATGGTAGTTGCAACCCTAATACAACACTCCAATTGAAGGTCTTTGCAGGACTCAAGTAGTGTTGCCAGATGGCAAGATATGAGAGAAGTTGCATCTCTAACTGAAGGTCTTTGTTAGCACTCTAGATGTGTAGTGAGATGGCAAGATAAGAGGGTAGTTGCAACTCTAATACAATACTCTAACTGAAGGTCTCTATAGGCACTCTTGTTGTGTAGTTAGATGACAAGAGAAGATGATAGTTGCAGCTCTAATACAACACTCTAATTGAAGGTCTTTGCAGCGCTCAAGTAGTGTCATAGATAGAAAGATAAGAGGGTTGTGGCAACCCTAATACAACACTCTAATTCAAGGTCTTCACAGCTCTCATCAATTAGTATCACCAGATGGCAAGATAAGAAGGTAGTTGCAACCCTAATACAACACTCTAATTGAAGGTCTTTGCTGTACTCTACTTGTGTAGTTAGATGACAAGAGAAGACAGTAGTTGCAACCCTAACACAAAACTCTAATTCAAGGTCTTTATATGACTCAAGTATTGACGTAAGATGCCAAGATAAGAGGGTATTTGTAACCCTTATATAACTGAAGGTCTTTGTCAGCACTCTAGTTGTGTAGTGAGACGGCAGGAGAAGAGAGTAGTTGCAACCCTAATACAACACTATAATGGAAGGTCTTTGCAGCACTCAACTAGTGTCACCAGATGACAAGATAAGAGGGTAGTTGCAACCTAATACAACACTATATTTGAAGGTCTTAGTAGAACTCAAGTGGTGTCACTAGATGACAAGATAAGAGGGTAGTTGTAACCCTAATACAACACTCTAATTAAAGGTCTTTGTAGGACTTAAGTAGTATCGCTAGGTGGCAAGATATGAAGGATGTTGCATCCCTAATACAACACCCTGACTGAAGGTCTTTGCAGCACTCTTGTTGTTTAGTTAGATGACAAGAGAAGAGGGTTGTTACAAAACTAATACAACACTCTAATTGAAGGTCTTTGCAGCATTAAAGTAGTGTCACCGGATGGCACGATAAGATGGTAGTTGCAACCCTAATATAACACTCTAATTGAAGGTCTTCGCAGGACTCAAGTAGTGTTACCTGATGGCAAGATATGAGAGAAGTTGCATCTCTAATACAACAATCTAACTCAAGGTCTTTGTTAGCACTCTAGTTGTGTAGGTAGATGACAATAGATGAGGATAGTTGCAACCCTAATACAACACTCTAATTGAAGGTATTTGCAGCACTCAAGTAGTGTCAACAGATGGCAAGATAAGAGGGGAGTTGCAACCCTAAGACAACACTCTAATTGAAGGTCTTTATAGGACCCAAGTATTGATGTAATATGCCAAGATAAGAGGCTTGTTGCATCCCTTATAAAACAGTCTAATTGAAGGTCTTTGCAGCACTATACTAGTGTATAAGAGGGTAGTTGCAACCCTAATACAACACTCTAATTGAAGATCTTTGCAGGACTCAAGTAGTATTGCCAGATGGCAAGATATGAGAGAAGTTGCATCTCCAATACAACACTCTAACTGAAGGTCTTTGTTAGCACTCTAGATGTGTAGTGAGATGGCAAGAGAAGAGAGTAGTTGCCACCCTAATACAATGCTTTAACTGATGGTCTTTATAGCAGTCTTGTTGTGTAGTTAGATGACAAGAGAAGAGGATAATTGCAGCTCTAATACAACACTTTAACTGAAGGTCTTTGCAGCCCTCAAGTAGTGTCAAAGATAGAAAGATAAGAGAATAGGGCAATTGCAACCCTAATACAACACTTTACTTGTGCAGTTAGACTACAAGAGAATAGGGCAATTGCAACCCTAATACAACACTTTACTTGTGCAGTTAGACTACAAGAGAATAGGGCAATTGCAACCCTAATACGACACTCTAATTGAAGGTCTTCGCAGCTCTCATCAACTAGTGTCACCAGATGGCAAGATAAAAGGGTAGTTGCAACCCTAATACAACGGTCTAATTGAAGGTCTTTGCTGTACTCTACTTGTGTAGTTAGATGACAAGAGAAGAGAGTAGTTGAAACCCTGATACAAAACTCTAATTCAAGGTCTTTATAGGACTCAAGTATTGACGTAAGATGCCAAGATAAGAGGGTATTTGCTTCCCTTATACAACAATCTAACCAGAGGTCTTTGTTAGCACTGTAGTTGTTTAGTGAGACGGCAACATAAGAGGGTAGTTGCAACCCTAACACAACGCTCTAATTGAAGGTCTTTCCAACGCTCAAGTAGTGTCATCAGATGGCAAGTTAAGAGGGTACTTGCAACCTAATACAACACTATAATTGAAAATCTTAGTAGAACTCAAGTACTGTCACTAGATGGCAAGATAAGAGGGTAGTTGTAACCCTAATACACCACTTAAATAGTATTGCTAGGTGGCAAGATATGAGGTTAGTTGCATCCCAAATGCAACACTCTAACTGAAAGTCTTTGCAGCACTCTTGTTGTGTAGTTAGATGACAAGAGAAGAGGATAGTTGCAGCTCTAATACAACACTCTAATTGAAGGTCTTTGCAAGCACTCAAGTAGTGTCACAAATAGCAAGATAAGAGGGTAGTTGCAACCCTAATACAACACTCTAATGGAAGTTCTTTGCAACGTTCTAGTTTTGTAGTTAGATAGCAAGAGAAGATGGTAGTTGCAACCCTAATATAACACTCTAATTGAAGGTCTTTGTAGCACCAAAGTAGTGTCGCCATATTGACGTAAGATGCCAAGAAAAGAGGGTATTTGCATCCCTTACACAACAATCTAACCGAAGATCTTTGTTAGCACTCTAGTTGTGTAGTGAGATGGCAAGAGAAGAGGTTGGTTGCAACCCTAATACAACTCTCTATTTGAAGGTCTTTGCAACGCTGAAGTAGTGTCAGCAGATGATAAGATAAGAGTGTAGTTGCAACCGTAATACAACACTATAATTGAAGGTCTTAGTAGAACTCAAGTAGTGTCACTAGATGGCAAGATAAGATGGTAGTTGTAACCCTAATACACCACTCTAATTGATGGTCTTTACAGGACTTAAGTAGTATCGCTAGGTGGCAAAACATGAGGGAAAGTTGCATCCCTAATACAACACTCTAACGGAAGGTTTTTGCAGCACTCTTGTTGTGTAGTTAGATGAGAAGAGAAGAGGATGGTCGAAGCTCTAATACAACACTCTAATTGAAGGTTTTTGCAGCACTCATGTAGTGTCACAGATAGAAAGATAAGAGTGTAGTAGCAACCCTAATACAACACTCTAACTGAAGGTCTTTGCAACACTCTAGTTTTGTAGTTAGATGGCAAGAGAACAGCGTAGTTGCCAACCTAATCCAACACTCTAATTGAAGGTCTTTGCAACTCTCACGTAGGGTCGCTAGATGCCAAGTTAAGAGGGTAGTTGCAGCCGTAATACAATACTATAATTGAAGGTTTTAGTAGAACTCAAGTAGTGTCACTAGATGGCGAGGTAAGAGGGTAGTTGCAACCCTAATACAACACTCTAATTGAAGGTCTTTGCAACGTTCACGTAGTGTCACCGGATGGCAAAATAAGAGGGTAGTTGCAACCGTAATACAACACTCTAATTGAAGGTCTTTTCAGGACTTAAGTAGTATTGCTAGGTGGCAAGATATGAGGGAAGTTGCATTCCTAATACAACACTCTATCTGAAGGTCTTTGCAGCAGTCTTGTTGTGTATTTAGATGACAAGAGAAGAGGGTAGTTGCTACCCTAATAAACACTCTAATTGAAGGTATTTACAGGACTCAAGTAGTGTTACCAGATGGCAAGATAGATGTTGCATCTCTAATACAATAATCTAACTGAAGGTCTTTGTTAGCACTCTAGTTGTGTAGTTAGATGGCAAAAGAAGAGGGTAATTGCAACCCTAATACAACACTATAATTGAAGCTATTTGCAGCACTCAAGTAGTGTCATAAGATGCCAAGATAAGAGGGTAGTTGCATTCCTTATACAACAATCTAAATGAAGGTCTTTGCAGCACTATACTAGTGTCACCGGATGGCAAGATAAGAGGGTAGTTGCAACCCCAATACAACAATCTAATTGAAGGTCTTTGCAGGACTCAAGTAGTGTTGCCAGATGGCAAGATATGAGAGAAGTTGCACGTCTAATAGAACAATCTAACTGAAGGTCTTTGTTAGCACTTTAGTTGTGTAGTGAGGGGCAAGAGAAGAGGGTAGTTGCAACCCTAATACGACACTCTAAATGAAGGTCCTTGCAAAGCATGATATGAGGGTAGTTGCAACCCTAATACAAAACTCTAATTGAAGGTCTTTATAGGACTCAAGTATTGATGTAAGATGCCAAGATAAGAGGGTAGTTGCATCCCTTATACAACAATCTAAATAAAGGTCTTTGCTGCACTATACTAGTGTCACCGGATGGCAAGATAAGAAGGTCTTTGTAGGACTCAAGTAGTCTTGCCAGATGGTAAGATATGACAAAAGTTGCATCTCTAATACAACAATCTAACTGAAGGTCTTTATTAGCACTCTAGTTGTGTAGTGAGATGGCAAGAGAAGAGGGTAGTTGCAAACCTAATACAACACTCTAATTGGAGATCTTTGCAACTCTTACGTTGTGTCACCAGATGACAAGATAAGAGGGTAGTTGCAACCATAATACAACACTATAATTGAAGGTCTTTGTAGAACTCAAGTAGTGTCACTAGTTGGCAAGGTAAGAGGATATTGTAACCCTAATACAACACTCGAATTGAAGGTCTTTGCAGGACTTAAGTAGTATTGCTAGGTGACAGGATATGAGGGAAGTTGCATCCCTAATACAACACTCTAACTGAAGGTCTTTGCAGCACTCTTGTTGTATAGGTAGATGACAAGAGAAGAGGGTAGTTACAAAACTAATACAACACTCTAATTGAAAGTGTTTGCAGCACTATACTAGTGTCACCGTATGGCAAGATGAGAGGGTAGTTGCAACTCTAAAGAACACTCTAATTGAAGGTCTTTGCTGGACTCAAGTAGTGTTTCCAGATGGCAAGATTTGAGATAAGTTGCATCTCTAATACAACAATCTAACTTAATGTCTTTGTTAGCACTCTAGTTGTGTAGTGAGATGGCAATAGAAGAGGGTAGTTGCAACCCTAATATAATACTCTAATTGAAGGTCTTTGCAGCACTCAAGTAGTGTCACAGATGGAAAGATAAGAGGGTAGTTGCTACCATAATACAACACTCTAACTGAAGGTCTTTGCAACACTCTAGTTGTGTAGTTAGATGGCAATAGAAGAGGGTAGTTGCCACACTAGTACAACACTCTAATTGAAGGTCTTTGCAGCACTAAAGTTGTCGCCAGATTTAAAAAGAAGTAGTTGCAACCGTAATACAACACTATAATTGAAGGTCTTAGTAGTACTCAAGTAGTGTCACTAATGGCAAGATAAGATGGTGGTTGCAACCCGAATACAACACTCTACTTGTGTAGTTAGATTGCAAGAGAAGAGGGTACTTGCAACCCTAATACAACACTCTAATTGAAGATCTTCGCAACACTCTACTAGTGTCAACGATTGGCAAGATAAGAGGGTAGTTACAACTCTAATACAACACTCTAATTCATGGTCTTTGCAACACTATAGTTGTGTCGTTAGATAACATGAGAAGGGTGGAGTTGGAACCCTAATCTAACACTCTAATTGAAGGTCTTTGTAGCACGTAGTGTCACCAGATGTAAAAGGGAGTAATTGCAATGCTAGTACAAAACTCTAATTATATTTTTTTAAAGGACTATGGTAGTGTTGCGAGATGGCAATATATGAGGGTAGTTGCATCCTTAATACAACACTTTTTGAAGGTTCTTTGCAGCATTATAGTTGTGTCGTCAGATGAAAGAGAAGACATTAGTTGCAACCCTAATAAAACACTCTAATTGAAGGTCTTTGTAGCACTTAAGTAGTGTCGGCAGATAGCAAGATGGTAGTTGGAAACCTAATACAACACTCTAATTGAAGATCTTTATAGCACACTACTAGTGTCACTAGATGGCAAGATAAGAGGGTAGTTGCTTCCCTAATACAACACTCTAATTGAAAGTTTTTGCAGCACTCTAGTTGTGTCTTTAGATGGCAATAGAAAAGGTTAGTTGTAACCCTAATATAACACTCTAATGATGGTCTTTGTAGCACTCTAGTAGTGTCAACGGATGGATGATATGAGTGTAGTTGGAACCCTAATACAACACTCTAATTGAAGGTCTTTGTAGGAATCTAGTTGTGTAGTTAGATGGCAAGGGAAGAGTGTAGTTGCAACTCTAATACAACACTCTAATTGAAAGTTTTTGCAGAACTTAAGTAGTGTCACCAGATGACATGATAAGAGGGTAATTGTAACACTGTGTTCTTATTTCTTCAAACAACTCATTAATGACATTCCTTATATAACCAGCTCATAAATCATTTTGGCATTCTTCATACAGCTCATATATATTGGAATTTATTGCTGCCACCCACCGTGTTAGACCCAAACAATTGGAGCAAAGTTCTAAGTTATTGAATGATTTTGTTTATCGTTTCGTTCTTTGAGTATTTTATTACTTATAGATCATTCATGTTTAGGGTTTGGAATTGTGGAACTCTATAAAAGAGTTAATAAATACTCTAAAGTGTTCCTAGTCTGATAATGTGTTTTTGGTATTATGGAACTCTATATTAAATGTTTTTGATACTTTAAAGTGTTTATAGATCATCTGACGAAGTGTTGTCAATCTAATCAAATAGATACCTAATGGAGATCAGGAAATTGGATGTGACCAAATTAAAACATTTAATATGGATTTTGTTTGTGTTATTAATGTTTTATTTGTATCTAGAATTATGTGAGATTTTTTTTCTCTCGCATGGGAATATGTATTCGTGAATATTATTCAACATTATCCGTAACTGATAATCATACAAATTCTATCAAAGTATTTAACTCTTATATGGAGAGATAGTAATTATCAAGAATATCAATATCTCTCCTAAGATGAGTGATGATATGTAATGACTCGTCTTTTACTAAAGTAATATTAATTTAGTTTGTAGTAGTCCAATCAATTTCTGTAGTCCATATTTTATTAATTAACCTTCAGCTCAATCTAATTTCTGCAGCCCATATTTCTTTAATTAACTCTCAACCCATATTTCCTTAATTAACTTTCAACCCATAACTACCTCCCTGTCAAACCATGCACCCCTCTGGTTAACTCGCAACCCCCTGTTCGCTCCTATCCCATTTGATACACTTTCTTTTGAAAACTGTTCTTTCTATATATAAATAAAAGAGAGACCGATCTCTCTCCTCTGTTCTACTCTAGTCCGCTACTCCCTCTAAGCACACTCTCTCTCTCACTAAAAACCGCTTCTACATCTGTCTTTCTTATTTTCTGCACAATTGACAAAAACGAGTTGAAGTCTCCTCTTTTGGGTTGACAAATTAAATTCTGCATTAAGGTACTTCAAAAATCATGTTATTTTGTTCTATTCTCACATGACTTTACTTATTCATATCATATCAACTTCTATTATCTTTTACAATCTATCCAAAATATCTTCGCTGTTTTTCCTAAAATGATATCTTTATCTCTATCTATATCATTATGTCAGCAAAAGCTAAATCTACTATTTTTAATATACGCTTTTCTCTCTGTTAGCATATGGCGTTTTAAAACTTACCAGCAAGCTATGAATTTATCTCACTATTCATCAATAGTATCATATTGTCTGATATATTCTAAGATCCAACAAATATTATACTTAATTAAACTATAGGAACATCAAAATATTCCGAAATCCATATTAATTGGTAGTAATGAATTTCATTCTTTAAAACATCCTAAATATTAGTACGAATAAATTTTGAAAATTATAAAATCTTGAATTTTTCTTTTAATTAATAATAAGTATATTAAAATCTGAGAATCTTCTTTATTAATAAGTATATTTATATATACATATATTATAATCTGCAATTTTGGTTTATTTATAATAACCTCTTTAGTTATTTTAAAACCGAAATTATTCATTTTATATAACTAGATATTCAATTGTGATCATATAATTGTATATATAATTTATTATATCTAAATAGTTTTTGGTTATGATAAGGATCAAATAACAGAAGCAAATTATGCTTTTTTATTATTTTGTTTCTTTCTTGAAATACTAATTAAACAGAGAGAATATATCCAATGTGAGATTTTAAACCGAACTAATTGTCAGATTTTTTAATTAACAAAACAACATCTAACATGAGATTTAATTAAAACAGTCAAACTATTATCCTTGATAAGTAGCTACCCTAGGTAGTAACGTAATGAAAAAAATTCAAAAGTTAGGATTAATAACATATAGCATTAAGGGTTTTAGACAAACGCGGAAGCGGTCCTGTCATAGCCAAGATCTAGCGGCATATGAATTCACCGTCTAGTGAGGCAAATGAAATAGATTAACTGAAACATGAAAGAGAAAGAAAGTGTTTATGAACGTAGGATTACATTGAATTAGGAATGCTTGAACATCTGTTTATTTACTTAATTCATGCTTTTGAGATCTAAGTTAATTGTACAAACTCTGGGTTGGAACTGAATTCCGCACTGAGTGAATGTTCAAATCTCTCACCCGTTCCATATTTATATGGGTTCCATGTTTAGATTAAATGTCACTTATATTTGCTTTTATATTGTGTGTTTATTTTCCAGAAAAATTGGTACATTTGAATATGCATGGTTGTTATTGTATTCTAACCATGTATGTCGTGACCACTGTTAGACTACTTTTATTATTATTGTAAGACTTGATTTGTTAAATGAAATGTGGCATTTATTGATGTTATTGATAATGTATGTGATGTGTGTACCCCTTACGTAACAATACGTGGCGGGTTGTCTTGGGGTGTGACATGATATCAGTGGGCTCCTCGATGAAATAATACAAATATGTGCACATATGATTAAGGAATTAATTATAATTACTGAGTTATTTCAGAATTAAGAATACAAAAAGTTGTTTGTACCAACCTAGTTACACCATATATATATATATATATATATATATATATATATATATATAGAGTATGGCTAATTTGCTTCCGGAAGCATTTCGACCGAAGTGCTTACGGAGGCATATCATAGTATTTGATGTTCTAACAATAAATCCAAACCGTTAGATGTTCAATCTATATTAAAATCTACTTGGAGACCAAATTTTACATTTTTTGGAATTTTTTTACTATTTATTAAGCTGGTTTGAAAACCGCTGTTTTCAATGGTGCATAAGTTTAATAAAAACAGCGGTTTTCAAACCAGCTTAATAAATAGTAAAAAAATTCCAAAAAATGTAAAATTTGGTCTCCAAGTAAATTTTAATATAGATTGAACATCTAACAGTTTTGATTTGTTGTTTGAACATCAAATACTAAGATATGCCCCCGTAAGCACCTCGTTGAAATGCTTCCGGAAGCAAATTAGCCGTACTCTATATATATAGATATATATATATAGAGTACGGCTAATTTGCTTCCGGAAGCATTTCGGACGAGGTGCTTACGGGGACATATCTTAGTATTTGATATTCAAATAACAAATTCAAACCATTAGATGTTCAATCTATATTAAAATGTACTTGGAGACCAAATTTTACATATTTTGGAATTTTTTACTATTTATTAAGCTGGTTTGAAAGCCGCTGTTTTCAATGGTGCAGAAATTTAATAAAAACAGCGGTTTTCAAACCAGCTTAATAAATAGTAAAAAAATTCCAAAAAATAGAAAATTTGGTCTCCAAGTACATTTTAATATAGATTGAACATCTAACGGTTTGAATTTGTTGTTTGAACATCAAATACTAAGATATGCCCCCGTAAGCACCTCGCCGAAATGCTTCCGGAAGCAAATTAGCCATACTCTATATATATATATATATATATATATACAAGTATTGTGTCCGTGTGTTGCAACAGATATATATTATGAGAAAAATAATTCTTATACAAAATGACATATTTTTATAAACAAAATAGAGCAATGAAAAGAATAATTATTCAACATTATCCATGAATAATGTTAAAATAGATTGGTTCTGAATCCAAATTATAAATATAAAGTCAATTAGTATAATAAAGACCAATGAGAAATAACGTCGACTTAGTGCAAATTGAAGATATCATAGTAGTAGCTATATTATACATCTTGTATTTGTCAAAGAAAAAAAATATTCATCTGCTCTAGTCACTTTGGTCTTATTCATTGAATTCTTCAGAGTCCAAGAAACATTTGGATTTTAACATAAGCAACTTTAAGCTGTGATTTTATACATACAATGAGAATATGAGAAAATAATTAATTGTATTCGGATGTACTTATTATACTGAGATGAAGCAATTGTTATTAGGAAATTTTTTGGTACCAGAAGATTAATTATTTGCTGGTACCGCTTGATACCAGATCTAGTTAAAAGCAAAGATTTTATTATATTTAGTTAAATAAAACAGAAATTAAAATTTTCATTCAAAACATTGATTTCAATGTAACAAGTCTTAACCATATCAATGTAACAATCAATTATAAGTAACTACTTAGGATGTAAAGAAAAATTAATTAATTTTAAGCAACCCAGTGTAACAAGCATTGTAACAATCAATTATAATTGATATAAAAAATGGAAAAAAGAATGAAGACAACCAATTAATTATTAACCATTTTGAAAGTTTCCTAAATGATATTTTAAAAATGGAAAAAGCTCAGGCCTAATTAGAAAATCAAATAAGATAGTTTAGAAAAGTTTAAAAATGGAAAAAAAATTAGGACCAATCAGAAACAAAAATCTCCGTTGGAGAAAAGATTCAATTAGTCTTCGTGGATTACAATTTTTTTTAAAGATTTTCCTATATTTTACATGTTAAATCTAAAAATTATTAGCATAGTAATGAAATCTAAGCAAAATTGAATATGCTTACTTATAAAGCTTAGAAGAATATATTGAAAATAGACTTGATAAAAAATGTAAAATTGAACATATTTAAATTCACAAAGTTAGAATCATTATGTATTAAATTTTTTGACAATTAATAAATCTACAGGGACCTTATCTTAAATATTTACAATAATTTTTTTGACAATCAGAAAATAACACTAATCTCACTATTATTATTATTTTTGACAATCATTCTCTTTTTATTTGATAACAGAATCGTGCATTGAAAATTCTCATACAATCAAATGAGATGTACTCAAATATTTTTTTTATTCTCTTTCTTAGAAAGTTTGATATTGGATTTTATGTATTGAAGTTTTCTTTTAAAGTTTGATAATATTTTTTTTTCTAATCCTTACTCGGTGGGATTATTTGTATTGAATGAGATTAAAAAAAAGTGAGATAGTAAATAGTTGTCTGTCACACCCCGAGACAATCCGCCACGTATTTATATGTAAGGCGTATATACATCACATACATTATCAATAACATCCACAAATGCCACATCAATAATAATCAAAGTGGTTCAACAATAGTCACGACAGACATGGTTAGCAATACGGTAACAACCATGTCCGTTCAAGTGTACCAATTTAGTGGAAATTAAACAAACAAAACAAAATAAACATAAGTGGCATTTAATCATAAATATGGATCCTTCCGTTTTCTTTTACTCACGACCTTGTTCTGGCATCTCTTCCTCATTACCTGGAACCCACATAACAGTGGAACGGGTGAGAGATTCGAACATTTTCTCAGTGCGGGATTCAGTTCCAGTCCTGAATTTTGTAAAATTAACTTAATTCTCAAAAGCATGAAAAAAAATAATGCTCATACGTTTCTAATGCCATGTAATCCTACGATCATAAACATTTTCATTTTCTTTCAAGTTTTCAGTTAGTTCATTTATCTTGCCATTCCAATGAGAAGTCCAACCAACAGTGAGAGACTGTCTCACTAGACAGGGAGTCCGCCATGCATATGCTAGGTCTTGACCCGTGACGGGAAGTCCAACCGACAACACATCAACGAGGGGTCCAGTCAACACTGGACCCAATGTTTACATCCTGATATATATGCGAACATATCGGCCCCTGTTCACTTTAGTTATCCTTTCATATCACGTATATTTACTCAACAAAACACATCCTATAAGTCTGTTGATCAAACAAATAATCCTATCATAATATTCTCTAACAAAGTCAAACGGTTGTTCGAATTCAACATGCGTAATTCAACTATGCAAAAATAAATGCAAACAAAATGATAAGCCATAATTTTACAAAGTCCGAAAAACCCGCACCTGATATTTGAGTAATTCCTTGATCGTCTCTTACGTCGTTATTATCCTTAAGTCGAACCTAAAACATAACCAAACCTTTAATTAATAATGTTTGAATTCGCTGATTCTCGTTTCCTAAAACCCTTAATACTATATGTTATTAATCATAACTTTTGACTTTTTAATTAGTTTACTATTTAGACGAATTATCAAGGATAAAAGTTTGGCTGTATAAACCTCGTGTTAAATGTTGTTTTGTTAATTCAAAGGTCGGACAATTAATTCGGCTTAAAATCTCATGTTGGATATCCTCTCTGTTTAGTATTCCAAGAAAGAAACAAAATAATAAAAATAATATGTCATAACCAAAAATTAATTAGATGAAATAAATTACATATACGATTATATGATTACAATTGAATATCTGGTTATATAAAAATAATAGTTTCGGTTTTAAAATAACTAAAGAGGTTATTATTAATAAACCAAAAATTTCATAATTAATCTCCTTCTCATAATTAATATCTACTAACTATATGTTCTTGATAAATATCAAACTCGACGAATTAAATGAAAACTTTCAGACTTAAATCATAATTTCAGAAATTCTTACTAATAAATACATTTCCAGATCATAAGGAAATTAAAGTATACTCACAAACAATTCCATTTTTTTTTAGATTTTAATTAAAGAGCACTTATTCATAAATACATGCGATCTAAGAACAATAATTTATTCTAATCAAATCGATCTAATTATCATATCCTAATCAATGAAGTTCATACATCAATTTATAAACAAAATATCATAGTTTAGCGTACCTTAAAGCAGAAATTTTCAGACCATGGAACGGATTCAACCGATTGGCAATGGAGTAATTTTTTTGGGGGTATTCTTAATTGGCCGTAAGGGAAAGAAGAGAGAGGGAGATGTGGCAGGATTTTTGATATCATTAAAGGGTCTAAGCTAAATTAAGGGAGAGAGAGGGAGATGCGGCAGGATTTTTTATATCATTACAACATCACGGTGATTTCTTTTAAATTGCTAATCTCATGTGTTAATTGCTAATATATATAATTGTTGGGATGTACCACAGTTTTTAATTATCAAGTTTGCTTTAAAAACAACTCTTTAGAGTATCTACAGCGCTGATTCCTTTTAAATTGCTAATCTGATGTGTTAATTGCTAATATAATTACTGGGATGTACCACAGTTTTTAAATTAACAAATTTGCTTTAAAAGCAACTCTTAAATAAGCAACTCTAATTAAATTTCTGTAATAGAATGATTTAGAAATTAAGAATCTCTTTAATTGCTAAACTCAGTGATGTGGCCCAAATTAATTCCTAAACGTTTGCTGGAATGGAGATGCTCTTAAAGGATCCAAATCATAACACAAGGGATTCGGATTTGATACAAACAGAAGAAATGGATCATGTTTATTAAATAGAGGGGAGGCGGTTATCAGGGGTTCATATTTTAAAAATAATATGGATTTTTAATTTCAGTAATTATTATTATATGGATTTTGGACTGTTGAAAACAATATGCTAAATCGGACCTTGTATTTTGAGTAACTTATAAATATAGAATTAACTATTTCAATTATAAATGTAAATCGGACCACAGAAATTCTATTCAAGGTGGTTAGTTTAGCTATTATTAAATTATTTTTTTAATAAAGGAAAGAAGAAGAAAAATATATAAACTATTTACGTAGTACTTTAATTTAGTACTTCAATTACGTAGCCTTATTATTATATTTACGGTAATTACTATACTTAGAATAGTTACAATTATAATATATGTCGGTAGCCTCTTTTAGTTTTTTTATATCTATATATACATATACACTCTCCCCTTTCCTAATATATCTCATTAAATTAAATCCTCTCTCTTTGTCTCTCTTCATTCATCCATATTTTCTTAGGCCTTCTTCTTTAGCAAAAAAAGAAACCAACGAAATCAGAAATGGTGAGAAGACTGATTCAAAAGAGGGAGTCACAGAGAGAGCGGCAGGAGACATACACTAAGCGAGGCAAAGGTCTCCAAAAGAAAGTCTACGAGCTCTCCACTTTATGTGATGTTGATGTTGCTTTGATCATGTTCTCGCCTAACGGTAAACAGATCAAGCATTACTCCAACCAGCCAAAGTAACCCTTTTTTTCTTTTCTTCTAATCATTTCTTATTTCATTATTAACTATATTTTTTGAAACTTTGACACTAAGAAATATGAGGTCAATTTGGGTCCGATGCCCATTAGACTTAAAGTGAGTTCGATGGGTTCGATGACCGTCCAATTTGCTTTAAGATCATGCTCGCAACTTTCGTGTCTTCTTTAAAGTTCGTGCGCACAAATCTTACAGTGAATCAGACGGTCCCAAAACCCATCGGACCCAAATTTGAGTCTGATGGGAATCGGACCCAAGCTGTTCTCAAGAAATATACTTCTTTTCCATAAAAAGAAAATATATACCATCCTAACGAAATTGGTAAAAAGTCAACTGAATGAGAATTGAATTTGAATAGATTCTATTGAAAGAAAGCATTCCTAAACAAACAATAAATGCGGAATTTCATTTGACACCTAAGAATTGTAATTTTCATTTTATCTTTGTAGGATTGAGCTGGTGCTTCAAGAGTTCATACAGAGCATTCCTAATATGTCATCGAAATCGAAAGAGAGGGAAAAGTATGCATTTGTAACCAAACCCTACATAATTTGTCTCAACTTACAAGTTGAATTTTCCAGTTTGCTAATATTTTTGTCTTCTTATTAATTTCATTTTATTTCTGTGTAGGTTTGTCTGTTTGCAAACTTCTCAGGTACAATTCTTCTCAGCTGATCTCTTTTCTTCAATTCTAAGAGCTCACATGAACTTAAATTTATCTGATAATAGTTGGTGGGAAACTTGTAGTTTCAGATTTTTTTCTTTGGTTTAATCAAGATATTAATGCTCAACGATTGATTGATCTCTCATTTTACTGCGGTGAAACCTTACTTAAGAACCAAATATCAAATGCAAAAGAAAGGAAAACATTTTATCAATCCTTTGCTTCAATTATTTTTACAATTTTCTTTTATCAGACATTCAAATAAGTCTTTTTGTAGGATATCATTGATATGATCAATATAGCTGCTGGACCAGATGACGTGGCCGACCAACAAGGGTACATAAGCATTCTCAAATCATACGAATAAAATTAAGATACCACAAAATATATATTCAGCAAGAAAAAAAGGATAATCCCTAAACATCTGAAATATTCAAAATCTTTTGAACTGCTCTAAATCATGAGATAAGATGCTTTAATTATCTTGTTTCATGTATTTGCAGTCATTTAGCAGCATTCCAAAAATTTTGAATTTGCCACAAAAATTTGATGTTTTTGTTGGTTAGAGATGAAAATGCCAAAATAAGCAACAACTACACATGTATGATAAAGTTTTAAGAAGAGAAAGAATACAATGATAAACATATAGTAGAAAGATGCCTGATTTGAGTACTTCTGGTTGACATTGTTGTTAGGAAGAAGGTTTATATCTGCATTATCTCTAATAGTTTTATTTTTAATTTTCTGATCTCCATGTGGATGTATATGGCGGCTCAACTCTGATACACCTCAAAGAGAGGTACAAGGCATATCATTTAATTTTATCGTTAATTATCTTATTAACTTAGAAAATAAATTCTTCTATGTATTATTCTCCTATGAGTTTGATTTAGAAAATAAATTCTTCGGATATTTGTCATTAAAAATTATCTTATTTTTATAAACATCTATATTACTAATGATATGAGTGTTTTTTCATCAACTTAGGAAGTCAATAGAGAGATTATAGAGCTCCAGAGTAAGCTCATGTTGCTCCAGGAACAAGAGAAGTACGAAAGGAAGTGTTATTCCATGCAATCTTTCTTTATTTAAAGATATTTGATTTGGAATTTGTCCACAATTTTAGTGGCTATATATTACTCAACTTGCTTGTGTGAATTTGCAGAATGTTGGATCCGACCATGGGAACATTGAACTCAGAGCAACAGCGTGAGGAGCATATTAATCGATTGCGTGAGAATGCTCTCATTATGATTGCTAAAAGAAAGGTAACTATTTTTTTTTAAATAATGAATTTTCCATTTCTGTTTCTTGGCTTGTTCATCTTCGGCTATTTCAGGGTAGTTAAATAAAACTATCATAAGCTCATACCACTTATTATTGCTGATTTGGTGGGTGGCAGCAAGAACTTCAAATGTATATGTACACACACACCCGCGCGCGCAATAAAAATGCGAAGTTGACAAAAAATGTGCATCATATATTGTTTTTCTTTTGGGGTTGGGAGGGGGGATACATATTGAATAGCGTGGCGCATTTTAATAAATCATAAGGCTGATAAATATTTATTTCTTTTTTTTTCCATTTTCAGGAAGAACTTATGTCCAGGCAAGGACATTATTGGATTCCCGGTACCAATCCTTCACTGAGCATGCAGGTATATTTCAAGTACCTTGAATTGTATTTTGGAGTGATTACATTAGATTGGTTTTGAGTTTTTGACATTCCTTAAAATGGCTAATTTGAATTGATAGAAGCTGTGAAAATAAATTTATCTCTTTCCTAAAGTGGTCTACTACAGTTAATCCTGTTAGCATTTTATATATCTTACTTTTTCAGCAGTTCTGGTACTTTTTTACTAAAAGCATTAAACATAAATAATGAAAAGAAAAGAATTCACCAGGAAATCACTGATGAAAATTTTTTTATATTATTTTAACCTTGTTCTGCTGGGGACCCAAGTGCATTAATTGTATTTCAGCATTGCACTTGGTTCTTTGTATCACTGTTTATCTCTACATAAATGGAGTAAAGAGTAAATGTTTATTAACAAAATATTAGGGGATGAGCATTGATAATATTTTATTAATATCTTTAAAGAGATCTTTAATTACGGTGGACCTAATTGATAAATTGCATGGTATATAGAATTATAGATATTGAAAAAAATTATAGGTGTGAAACATTCATTCATTTTTTATTACTTTGGCCTTTTTTTTTTCAACTATGTGACACATGTGATACATGCTAAGTGCATAATTTTACTCCACCTTTTTAGAATGTCAACACCCAGTTACCGATAGAACAGCCGCAAGCAGGAATGGAAATAGGGATATGGGGCCCACAACAAATAGGCGAGCAATTGCAGGTGCAGAGAGTCCCTTCAGTTGGAATGGGAGGTCCATCTTCAGCTTCATTTAGGGCCCCACAGTCACCAGAAGCAACTGTGGCTGGGATGTGGAGCCCACAGCAACGAGGCGAGCAATTGCAGGTGCAAAGAGTCCCTTCAGTTGGAATGGGAGGTCCATCTTCAGCTTCATTTAGGGCCCCACAGTCACCAGAAGCAACTGTGGCTGGGATGTGGGGCCCACAGCAAGGAGACCAGCAATTGCAGGTGCAAAGAGTCCCTTCAGTTGGAATGAGAGGTCCATCTTCATCTTCAGCTTCATTTAGGGCCCCACAGTCGCAAGAAGGAACAGTGGCTGGGATGTGGGGCCCGCAACATGGAGGCGAGCAACTGCAGGTGGAAAGAGTCCCTTCAGTTGGAATGAGAGGTCCATCTTCAGCTTCATTTAGGACCCCACGGTCGGAAGAAGGAATTGTGGCTGGGATGTGGGGCCCACAGCAAGGAGGCAAGCAACTGCAGGTGCACAGAGTCCCTTCAGTTGGAATAAGAGGTCCATCTTCAGCTTCATTTAGGGCCCCACAGTCGCAAGAAGGAACTGTGGCTGGGATGTGGGGCCCACAGCAAGGAGGTGAGCAACTGCAGGTGCACAGAGTCCCTTCAGTTGGAATAAGAGGTCCATCTTCAGCTTCATTTTGGGTCCCACCGCCGCAAGCAGGAATTGAGGATGGAAGGTGGTTCCCGCTGCAAGGAGGAGAACAACAGCTGCCACGGGGAATCCCAGAGCGCTTTGGAATTGAATATTTATCATCATCTTTACCCTCGGTCAATGCTCTACAGTACTCTCAGCAGCTGCAACATGGAATGGCTTTCTCAGGCGGTGAACAACCATCTTCCAACTTGTGGAGTCAGCCTGGAGGAGTATCATTTTCAAATGAAGAAATAAACTTTTTGACTGATCAAATAAATGAAGACGCGCAGGGGCAGAGGGAAGTTCAAGGAATGGATGTCAATTGACCTCGATTTATTTTCAAAATTTATGTGCTTATACACGCTTGTGATACAAAGGATTTAGAGACAATTTCAGAGGGGATTATATATGGTGGAGGCTTCAGACCTAATGTCTGGCACAGAGTTGGAGGGCATTATTCAAGACAATGGTAGCAGTTAAAATTTTTGATGTCTAGATAGTTTTTGGGAAGTTTACTAGAACATTTTTGCTGTGTTTACTTTACTTGCTATGTTGGATAATCTGTGTGTTTTTTATTTATTCAGTGACTTAGTTTGAGTAGGGGTTGTTTGTATGTTGGTACCAATGGTGGTACCAGTACACTCTTAAGTGATTTCTTTTAATGAAAAAAATCGGTAGGTTTAGTTCCCACTTATTTATTTAAAAAAAAGGTTACTTATACACCACTTATTTATTTAAAAAAAAGGTTACTTATACACGACTTTTTACTTCTAGTAGTTGTTGATTTTTCATTAACTTATACAAGGTCTTACAACTACCACAATACAGAAGGACCCAATAAACCTCAAGAATTCCTGCAATTTCAGATAAAACCTATCTCAATCCTAGAATGGCCCATTTTCTATACCAGTTCCAGCTTTACCATACATACCCACAAAAAGAAAACACAAAAAAACAAACAAAAAACAGAAATAACCAAAAAGCAAAAAAACGAACCTTCAAAGACAGATACCGATCGAATGTCCCTAGACCATGTACCAGACACGGAAAAAACAATATATACAACTCCACTATGTCAAATCACACAGAAAATGTGCTGATAAATGTGTCAGAAGAAGTCCCTGATAAATGTGTCACAAAAACAATTAGGTTGTATATATCTATAAATCATGTCATGTAGCAACTCCTCTACCTTTTCGGTTTCTCCTTGCATAGTGCATCCATGATGTAGAAAGTTACCAAATTGGGTTCATACCCTTTAGAAATCATGCTACTGCAGCATTTTCCCTGCCTTGTCTAACAGCCATTTCTTGCACAGGCCTTTCTTGCAAGCCTTTGAGAAACCACGGCTTGCACAGTTCCTCTGCCTTATCAATTTCTCCTTGCTGACACAGTCCATTTATTGAGTATTATAACTTGCATTGTTATAATTTCATGGATTTCATTAAGTTATTACTATATTCCAACTCTGTAACTATGCTAAGAAGTAAAAGATTTCAATTGATTACTTTTTAGCAGGCAGTACGTTTAAAAAATAAATGCCTAAAAATGCTCGTCTAGTTCTTTAAAGATAACGATAAGGGTAAAGGGGCACCACCTTTATATATCCACAAAAAGATTTCGTTTCGAATTAGAGAACATTATTTTAATTACTAAACCAAATGCAGCCTTTCACCTTTTAGGTGTTTATATTTTAGAATGTGCTCATCATTTAAATACCTAAAGCCTATTAGTCAAAATATAGTAAAAATATGTTTTTGCGCTTAGCAGCTCTTAACAAAAGTTTTTATCATACAAAATTACAAATAATGAAATGTGTAGATAAAACCATATGTCAAAATCTCATTTGTTAACAGCTGACAAAATAGAATGCTCCATTACAGTTACTGAAGTTAAAATTGGAAAGTCTTCTTCCTGAAGAAAAACTTTGCAAGAAAGCTTCAATGAAAGAGTCTATTTAAAAAACTTCCTATTGTCAAAGAAGGTACCGTATACCTCTAATACCAGGTGCAGGTACTGTACTGGTACAGCACAATTATGCACCAGTAAATCTCTGATGCCAGTAAATGGTTACTACCCGTAATAATATTTTTGTACCAGTTGGCACAGTACACATCATGTAAAAGCAGCAAATGCAAATGCCTTCCATTAGGAACTGATTATATAATAATATATAGTTATTTAAATCTAAACGCCTCAAAACAACAATAACACACTTGTCAAATCCAAAACACTCTTAGATTACCAGTCCAGTACGAAACTACAGTTTTACCCTTCTAAATTCCTAAAAGATCAACACCGTTACATAAACACTCTTTCTCATTTCAGCCTAGATCACTGCCTAGACCTAGATTTCGCACGGCTTGCCTCGTCAGGTGTCGATGGGAACAACTCTACATATCTTGACCCAATCGTCATCTTATCGCGACACATGGCCTTCTTTGCCATGTCAGCCGAGGGGAACTCAGCATATGCCTCCCCCGTCGCCTTGCCGTCAAAGCGGCAGCTGATGTGAATGTCGCTCTCCTTCAAATCGAAATCCTCCCCAAAAAACTCCACTATCTCCGCTCTGGTGACTGAGTAGGGGAGGCCACGTAATTTGAGCACCTCAGTGAAGTGCATTTCGTCGAGGTTCTTCTTCTCCTCCTCCCTTGATTCATCGCGGGGCCGCTTGTTTCGAGGTGCAGGTGGTGGGGACCGCTCAGATGGATATCCAAAAACACCGAAGTTTACCTGTACAGAAATAAATTATTACATTAGAAGTGAGGGAAAAAAACAAGGTGATATAGCAAAGAGAAAAATAAGTGACTAATGTGCCCTTATTTTTTTTTAGTAAAACTCAACCAAATTGCTTGATATACACACCATACTAACAATCAAAAAGTAAACCAAACTTATCCAGTATTATTTTGGGTACAGGAATACAGACTCAAGGAGCAAGCAAAATTGTTAAAGTTAAATGGAAAATTTCTCAAAACTCAAACATATTCAGCATTATTTTAGTTCCATGGGTTTATCAGAAAAGAATTCAGGCAACTGCAAATTTATCAGAATTACAAACACACCAAATGGTTGGCCAACACCTGCAAAGAACCTGAAAAGTCACACAGATAATTCAAAACATAATGTGTTATATCAAATCAAACTTGCAAAAAAATTAAAATGTAGACGAGCAAAACCAAGATGCTACATTATGTAAGACCAAAACTGAAAAAAAAAAAATATATTGTTGATAAAGAGAAATTAAGATGCTACCTCAGCAGCAACAGCATTATAGTAGTCACTTTTCTTGCAACCAAAGACCTCGACATAGCGATGCCCCATGTTTTGCCGGTCCCGCTGCAGTGCCAGCTGTGCTTGCATAGGGGTTGGGAACACGACATATGCGTCGCCAGTAAACCGGCCGTTTTTATTCACAAAGAGGCAATCGACAACATCCAGCCCAGTAAAAAACTTGTAAATGTCGATATCCTCACAATTGAACGGCAACCCCCTGATTCGCACCACTGGGAAGTTGTACAACCCAGCAGTGGACCCACCACCGGGAAGACCGCCAGGAAGACTGCTGGTTGGAAATGGGGGGTAGAATGCGGGACCCATGAAGTACGGGTTCGGGTCGAAGGAGCGTGGCCGCTTTGATCCACTGGGGGTCCCATCATATGCTTCCATTAGACCCGGTGCAGGAACACCGCCTGAAACTGCGAAGTAGGGATTGGATTCGATCATTCGTGGTGGCCTCTTTGAGCCCCCCTCGCTGTACCCACCAGACCCATCCGAGAACCCACCGTCAGATACCCCCCCACCAGGCCCCGCCATTGCCCTTCACACATTTATCCCCAAGAAAGAAAAAAGAAGGAGAGTAACCCCCCATCACTCAATCCCCATTTTTGTAATTACCCATAAATTTAATATCAACTCTACAATTTTGTTAAACAATGCATAAAAAGATGCAGTCCATATCCTCGGAGATATCTCAAATTTTGAGTTAATCTAAAGCCGGGCCAACTTTTTTTTTTCAGAATGCACAGGGTCAGTACTATTGTGCATTAAGATTCGTGCAGAAAGTATTTTAACAGTCGAGATTTTCCACATATCCACTCAAAAGTTTGAGATATCTCAGAGGATGCGAATTCAAAAAGATGCAGGTAACCAGGTTCAGAGGTTTCTATTTTTTCAGGTATTCCAAAATATGTCTATGGCTTTCACATTTTTAACCAAGGAACCAAGGTAAAAAAAACAACAGGTACTATCAATTATCAATTACTGGTTTAAAAGTACTTAATCTTCTTTGAACCCTTCTAAATAAAACTAGGGTTATGGTTTCCTCACAACAGGTATTCCATAATTTCAATTGGTTGCTTCCATATGACGAACAGTTTAAAATCTGGCACCGTACAAGGGAAATAAAACTAGGGTTAGGGTTAGGGTTTACCCCATCACTTACCCTCTGGATCCGTACATGGTCGCCGTCGAACTGATCTCTTTCGTCGCCGTCGAACTAGAAGAGGTAAAGCGAGCGAGAGAAAACCCTAATCGATTCGATTGGACGAGAGATTAATAAAGTCGATGGATTAATAAATAGACGAAAACAGCTTGCTCCCACTAGTTTTAATTCTCTGTGGCGGCACCAAAATTGTGAATCGTGTGGTTTTATACCTGATTCAATTTTCTAAAAATGAAGGTATATAAGATAGCATTTCGGGTCCCAGATGTCCAATTATGGACCCAGTAAAATGAAAAAAAAAAAAAAAAGTTTCTGGTGTACCTGAAATTAACATGTCCAATTATGGAAGAATCAAATTATGATATCCTGGCCTTGCAAAAATCTTGAAATTTTGCATTAAGGGATAAAAACCAACTATCTAATACTAAAAGCAAAATACTCAAAATATATTTATTTTATTTTATTTGTCTATTTCTAATGATAATCAGGAATGTTTCTTATACTTACAAAAATCTTTAAAAAAATAATAAAATGAGGATCATAAATATATATTAATATTTTACTTTGTAGTAGCAATAAAAAAAATATAAAAAGCAAGATACCATCAAGGCATCACTAAATTTTAAATTGGTCAGATTAAGGGTGTAAACCGAGCGAATTCAGAGCGAATAATACTGATACTAAATTTGTATTTATTTTTCAATGAGCGGAGACGAATATGAATATGGATAGTAAATGATCTCAAAATTTAAAATCTAATCTGCCTTAAAGGATACAGGTACGGAACGAACAATCTACGAATACAGATACGAAACAAATAGCTGTCGAATAATTGAGTCATATGAACTTTTGAGACACAAATATTAATTAACAAGATTCAAATATGAAAATGAATTAATATGGTGTCTTGAATTTTTTGATAAAATTTGTAAAAATATAAAAAATAAAACGAGTAGAATATCTAAATATAGTTCAACGAAAATGTGAAATGTTGTTGATCTATACTAAGAAAAATCAAATAATGAGAGGCTTTTAATTGGAGAATGTTTGCATGAAGCCCGTTTTCTTGGCCCAATATATAAATATAGTTCAACGAAATCATTTCTTGTTCAAATACTGTTGTCCGGATGTTCTGATATTTTAGTCTCACAAGATGGCACTCTTAAATAGAGCTCTTTTTATATACCCCACCTTAGTAGGGTTTTAAGGTTGCAGCAGAAAGAGACTACTGTAGAAAATTCTGGTACTACTCATTATATTGTAGAAATATTTATTGGTTTTGCTTTTTGCTGACGGTATTTTTCCGGATACTCTCATCGGTAATACTGATAGAAGTGAGAAATTCGATCAACAACACAATGAAGCTATAAACGTCACTTCGAGATGATTCACTTAAGCACATAGTAAACTTTTTCTAGCTAATTTGAAGAGAAACAAAGAACCAAGTTTTAAGAATAAATCAAAGATGACCAAGTTACATGTTGTCATTGTTCTTGTTATTCTCGTGGCTGCTTCAGGTATTATTTAAACAAAAAAATATAATCTTTCGAAACTTTATGAATTTGTCCAAGTCACTCACTAATGCTCTTTCGATTAAAAAAACATATTATCTATAAGTTAGATGTAATTTTCATACAATTTTCATTAATTAGAGAATAACTCCTATTTTGTATCCTTATCCAATATGTAAGTATCTTTTATATTATCATGTATATTTATTGCAACAATTTTTTTCATGTTCATTCTATATAATAGCTTGTTATATTTTGTTTATATAGCTGAGACTGTGATTTCAAAAGTAGAAGCGGAAAAAAGGTGTCAAGTCACGAACCAAGCTGCATCCGTTCTGGCTTAAAAATTTATATCTTCTTTTGCTGGCATGAACAATTTATTATTATACAACAAGTAGATATCATGGAGTTATGTAGTATTTCAAGATATAACTTGGTAATAGTTTGAGGATGAAACACTCAATAATTACCACATATAGTAAAATTAATCATTACTAAAATATAAATATGCTAATTAAAGGGTGTTTACAATCTTCAGAAAAGAGCCGACAAAAACAATTATCGAAAAGATCACGACACTAATCTCAATTTATAAGCTTGTTATATGGAAACAAATATTAGATTAACATGTAATTTACATATTCTTTGATGCGAGCTTTGTGAAATGATATTCGCATATTAGATCCCCAAATTCAGTGGATGATAGTACTGACTATAGAAAATTACGTTACATTTTTATCAATCAACAAAAGAACGGATCAATATCAAATGATACAAACAAAATATAATTAATGAACATTATATAAATCTTTTATTGAATTGAAGAACATACAAGAAGAAAACACAAGAATGATGGAAATAAATAATTAACGACCACAATCATAGGAGCAAACACAAGCATAGACTTGTGGATTTCCTTCAACACAAGTGCCATATCCATTTTGTGCTCCGTGACTTTGATAACACTGTTTCCTATAATCTGACAAGTTGCATCCGCTCGGACTAAAAATGACTTGACACCTTTTTTGCCGCTTCTACGTTTGGAATCATAGTCTCAACTATACAAGAATTAGCAAACAAAATATAACAAGCTATTATATAGAATGAACATGAATAAAATAGTGCCAAGAAATATACATTATAATATAAAGGATACTTAAATATTGGATAAGGACACAAAATAGTTGTTATTCTCTATTTGATGAATATTGTAAGAAAATTACATATAATTTATAGATAATATGTTTTTTTAATCGAAAGAGCATCAGTGAGTTACTTGGACAAATTCATAATGTATCGAAAGCTTATATTTTTTTTGTTTAAGCAATCACGAGAATGACAAGAACAATGACGTCAATTGGTAACTTGGTCATCTTTGATTTATCCTTAAAACTTGGCCCTTTCTTTCTCTTCAAATTAGATAGAAAAGGTTTACTGTGTGCTTAAATGAATCGCCTCCAAGTGACTTTTTGTAACACTGTAAAATACGTATATAAAATTACTGACTGAAAGTCTATTGTTGGATATAATGTAACAGTATGCAAAATGAAAATATAAAATTAATAGCTTAATGTAATATAAGATACGTTTCAATGTGTTTTTTTTTTTTTTGGTGAAACATGATACATCCAAAGACTAAATGTCATTTTTCTGAAGAAGTGAACAAGATTAATATAAAGTTAAGTATCTTAACTTATTAAAAAAACATATATATAAGACATAGATATATTTGATAATATTTATAACGTTCTCTTAATTATTGGGTTGATTTACAAAATCTGAAAGTTCAAAGGTTCTACTTGTAAAAGAAAATAAAAAAATTTGAAGAACTAATGACCAAATGGTCTATGCCACGCGGCATCTGCAGGGGGAAACACCAGCTTCTTAAATCTCCCTTAATTAAGGGATTCTTTCTCTCCCGTAAAGAAAGTAAAAAAAAAAAATAGAAATGAAGTGAACTCAGAAAAGTAATGAAAAGAGAAAGGAAAGAAAAAAAAATTATGAAAACGTGAAAAAGATAAGAAAACAACATAGGGGTTTTGTCACACCCTCGGACAACCCGCCGCGCATTCAAACGCAAGGCGTTAAGCACATCACATACATTATCAATAATACAACCAACAAGCCACTATATTAAACATAAAAGAATTTCACAAACAAATAGAAATGGGAAATATGTCAGACATGGCTAGTCAAACAGTCACCGCCATGTCTACACAATATATTGTTCACAAGGACGACCCGTTCTGTTCGCATTTCACACTCTGGACTGCCACACATGGACAGCCCAACGAATCGCCACACGAGGACGACGCGATTTTCCAAAATACATGCAGAACCGCCACACAGAGACGGCCCCAATTTAAAACAATTCATTTAAAAACTCTCCGTTTTCTCATTCACATTCACCATTCCTGTCAGTTCAATTCAATGCATCCAAAATTTCCTATCAATGCAATTCTACACAAAAAAAAAACAACCGAGTGTTCGACATTCTCAACATGCAGTTTATCTACCAGACTGGGAAAAAGGATTTACCTACCTTAATCCATGCATTTCGTATTATTTGTAAAAAGACCAGGAACCCGCACCTGTATTCTCAGTGACTTCGTTTGAGCGTGTATTGGGATCTCGCGTATTCTCAGCGTCTCCTAGAGGCTCGCGATTTGCTCCTAAGTTTCAACACACTTGATTAGATTCTCATTTCTACTTAATCTACAGGATTTATATTCAATTTAACCCCCTTAATTTCGCATGAAATTCGTAAAGAAAGTCTTAATCCTATAGCCCTATTCACAATTTATATTTATTTCATGGCAATTGTCATCCAAAGGTCAAGTACAAGTATTTAATCCACATCAACTCCAATGTGTAATTTACAATACCTACAAGTCTCAATTCATTTCCCCACAATTCAATTTAATTAACTAAACTACCACCCTCGATTCTTCCCACCAATTCAATTTGGTAATTAAATTTGAGTAATAACCTTGATTCTTGTATAACTAGACCAATTTTAAAATAGAAGAGGGTTCAATTTGCAATTTGGGTTATTGGGTCTAGGGTTTTCGGTTTTGGGTTCAACCTCAGGGGTTCGGGTCTTGGGCATAGGGTTTCGGGTCTATGGTTTGTGGTGGCCGGCGGCACAAAGGAAGGGGAAGGGTAGAGAGAAAGAGAGGCACGGCTAGAGGGGGAAGGCAACGAGGAGAGGGGGGGCCGGTGGTGGGGGCTGTCGGCTAGCCAAAGGAGAAGAGAGGGAGATGGCGGCACAAGAGGGAGAGAGGGGTGGGTTCGGCTGGGCCTCTTGTGGCCGGCGGCAGCCAAGAAGAGCAAAAGAGAGAGAGAGAGAGAGAGAGACTTACAGAAAAGTTGAAAGAGGGAGGAGGTTTTTCACAGGGAGCAAGGGAATGAGAAGAGAGGAGAGGGTTGGGTTGATTATATTACTGAATATGGGCTAAACTTAGAATTGCATATTTCTAATTTGGGCTTACTAATTGGGCTAAGTAATGTATAATTAAAATTATATGCAGAATTTAGATATAACTTTCATGTAAATTTATAAAACGTTTTGCTATTTATTTGATTGCCTTTTTATAAATTATTTTCTGAACTATATATAATTTTTATTTTTATTTTGTTCTAAATTGGATTCTAAATTTAAAATATACCCGGATTTAGAGGCGTTACAGGTTTTCATCCTCTCGGTCTCCCTCGCTGACTTGTGTGATTGGAATGGTTGTTCGAATCCATATCCTCGACGGTACCGTAAAAGATTCTCTATTACAATTCTTCTTTTACGGTTTGAGATTAACTCTCAGCCGGTTTGGTATTCGGGCTGACTGAGGGGTCGTATTATTGGGCTTTGAGATTCGTGCCAAGTTAAAAAGAACGGTCCAGATCAAGTAATTGTAAAAGATTCCCTATTACGGTATTGCACTGGATGTGAATTCATGGTTGTTCAGGTGTTGCTCTCTTTCTACCACAGTTCACGTTGCGCAGCTATACATGGGGCATCTATTTCTTTTCTCTTCTACGTTTTCTCTCTGATTCAATCAGGGTTTAGTAATCTGTGATAAGTGAGTGATGAAGCAAGCTTGGTAATATGAATTGAGTTGAATGAATTGATCTGCCGAAAATCCACTTCATTTATTTGATTTACTTATCGGGTTTGAACCCGTTAGCCATTGTTGGATATTGATCTTTATGCTATTCTTGTGGGCTTGGCATACAACCTCTTGATTGTGTGAAGGTTGTTAAATTGGTTGAATTATAGGTATCCCATTTAGAGCTCAAACCCTAACTTGTATCTTTCGGTATCGAGCTCAAACTGTCTTGTATCGGGTATGGTTATCCTTTTCATGTGGTTTAATTCGTCTCCAATAAATGGTCAAGTGGTTGAGTGCTATGGATGCATTGTTAAAATCAGTACGTCTTTTAGACGGATGTATATGAATGTTTCAATAATTATACATAGTTTTATTGTATGATCCGTGTGTGTAAAAAATATAATATTTTTTCACGTCATCGATCCGTGTCTTTCTGTTATAATGCATCTTTATCTATTTTTTGTAAGTTATTTCTCTCATGTCTAAAACACATGTAGGTTGTATATGTATTTATCTAATGCATCTCTTGTAAACAGGCGAGGCTAGAGCAAGGATAAGGTAAGAAAGACGATATCTTCACTGAGAAGGTAAAAAATGACGACGAAACTTCAAACGGCTATAAAACGGCGCTCGAGTGTCCGATTTCAGCAAATGACTACTTTTCAAAAAGCTTGCAAGAAGATGCATGCGTTGATGACAGCTATGCTATTTTCTGAGATTCGGAATTTCAAAAACACAAAGGGAAGAGTCTCAAAACTTGAGTTGAAGTTTCCGATTAAGTTTTTCATTTCTAATTTTTTGATTTTTTTTCTTTTACCATACTTCTTCTTAGGCATTGTTCAAGTAAATGTATGAAGTCTCAGATCTACGATTTTTTTGTTATATTTTCAATTTTTTTAGCTAGAATGTTATTCATGTAACTAATAATATGTGATATTTTTTTCTTACATATTGTTCATTTAAGTGTATAAAGTATCAAATGTAGAGTTTTTTGTTATATTTTTATTTTTTAGTTTAAATGTATTCATGTAAATGTTTTCATTTTAAATTTAGTTTAGTGTTTTTGCTATTCAGATCTAGAATAAGCTATTAAAAAAAAGAACAATCGATGAAATTTAGTTTAGTGTTTTATCAAAAATTTAGTTTATTGTTTTAATTTTGAGATATTTTAAAAAAACAAAAAGAGAAAGAGAAAACTGCCCCAATTGTGGAACGGTCACCGCATTTTTCAATTTAAAAATTGGATGGCATTTTTGTTATTTTTTTTAGGGCATTAATAAAAAAAATCGGGAAATCCGGCACAATAAATCAAGGAAACATGAAAAACTCAAAAAGCCCCACATATAAAAGGAAGCACAATAAATCAACCCAGCGCAAACAGGAATTCGGATCCCTCATATAACCTGGAATTCATATCCTCTCAGGTTACCTGACTCAACACAATTGAATCGGACGGTCTAAAATTATTCATTTTCACTTAGCACGAATCTCAAAGCATAAATAATACTGACTCCTATGTCATCCCGAGTAGGCACCGGCTGGAAGTAAATCTGGGCCATCCGTTTTAATTGTGTTGAGTCAGGTAACTGGTAACTGGGAGGATACGCGTCCCATATACGGTATACCTGACCCGCGTTCAGATCCCAATTCCTTATCGGGTCGGATGGAAGCTAACCCACCGATGGGTCCGATACTACTCTCCTCCTCCTTTTTTCCCTGAACCACCTCTCTCTCTCTCCCTCCTTAGACATTTGTAGCAAATGAGCACTTTAAACGCGGTGTGGTACGCCGAGTCTTACCATCCAATCCAAGCTGGTAGCATCGACGGTACGGATGTACTTCCCCACGACAACGCCGTCTATCGTGCTCATCTCTGCTCTTCCTCCGGCCTCTGTTCGTCTCTCTCTCTCTCTCTCTCTCTCTCTCTCTAACAACTCTTACTGTAGTAGGTTTTAATTACCACAGTTAAGCAATTAAACAACTTATCTGGACTTGAATCTGAGGTGGGCAATCCTTGATTTAGTTAGAAAACCTTACATAGTTAAAAAAAATTAAAGAAATGAGGATTGATTATAATTACTCAGTGACTGGTACCAGTATTTTACGTTCTGTCAGGTATGTATTGGTATAGTTTCTGTTCCTTACTGGTACAGTTTTCTCTGAGATCAGACAGTATTTTGATGTTTGCTTAAGGAGGTTTTAATTACCACAGTTAAGCAATTACACAACTTATCTGGACTGGAATCTGAGGTGGGAGTCCTTGATTTAGTTAGAAAACCTTACATAAGTTAAAACAAATTAATGAAATGAGGATTGATTATAATTACTCAGTGACTGGTACCAGTATTTTACATTCTCTCAGGTATGTATTGGTATAGTTTCTGTTCCTTACTGGTACAGCTTTCTCTGAGATCAGGCAGTATTTTGATGGTTGCTTAAGTAGGTTTTACTTACCACATAAGCAATTAAACAACCTGTCTGGACTGGAATCTGAGGTGGAAATCCTTGATTTAGTTAGAAAACCTTACATAGGTTAAAACGAATTTATGAAATGAAGATTGATTGTAATTACTCAGTGACTGGTACCATTAGTTTTCATACTGTCAGGTGTGTACTGGTACCATTACTCAGTGACTGGTACCAATATCCTGTACCAAGGTTGAGCTGGCACTGGACAAACAGTGCTAATTAGCGACCCATTTGGAGTTGATGTACTATTTATCTTACTATTCACTATTATTTCAGATGACCCATTTGGAGATCCAAAGGTTATTGGTGACCCGTATTGTACCGTGTTTGTTGGGCGCCTCTCACGAGAGACTGAAGAAAAAACCCTTAAAGAGGTTTTCCTTTTTTTTTAGCCTTTTTGTATGGTACTGTGCAAGAACCCTTTTGGTGTTTTTTGTTATTTGAATGAAGGTCATTTATTTGTTTTCTCTTGATAAGGTTATGAGCAAATATGGGCAAGTGAAGAACATCAGATTGGTGCAGGATATTGGTAAGAAGTTTTTGCATATAATCATTTATTAAATATACATTTGTCTTTCAAATTTCCTCTTTGATCATGAAGTTTCAAAGTTCTCGTTTTGGTCCCTATAAATTCCAACTTGTATCATTTGATCCTGTCATCTTCTTTCATTCAAGAGTGAGCAAAAGATAACCAACCAAAATCTCAATTCATTTGAGTTTTCTTTTCGACTAAAATGCACACTTAGTGATCATTTCATTTGTGGAATTTTCTGATTCTTTTGACACACATTGCTATTTGAACACACTAACACTTTTAACGGGTTTTTTAGTTACCGGAGCCTCGCGCGGATATGCTTTTGTTGAATTTGAAACTGAACGAGAGATGCGTAGAGCTTATGAGGTAATACTCTAAAGCTTGAATTACTCAATTTTTTCAGCATTTTATTTTGATGTTTTCTTATGTTTAAGTGCTCTAAATTTCAATGCCTAATGAATGAATAAAGTTGCATTATTTTGTGAAATTTTGATTACATATTTTCTTTGTTACTCATACTGGCATCAAGGATTATATTTTTAAACTTGTTGTAATTCTTTAAGGATGCACATCATTCGATAATTGATGGAACCGAAATAATTGTGGATTACAATAGGCAACAGCTCATGCCGGGTTGGATACCACGCAGATTAGGTATAGGAGAACTTTTTTTAATTACTTGTTGATTGTTTTTACTTTGTTTGCTATGTTTGTCATTTTGCAACTAATGCCCAAAATTATTCAAATATTTGCCACTTAAGCCCAGTTGTATGTTGTTATCACGAAAAAACAAAATCTTCTAAAACTGGACTAGAATGCCCCTCACAAAAATCTAGTATCAAGCCTGGTAAATTTATGGGTTTAAGTTTATCTTAACTTAAAAGTTTATTTGTTTCAGTCAGTGTGAACAGTATAAAGGAAAATAGTTATAATGGCATAACTTCACCTTTGTTTTAGCAGTATGGTATTCTGTGCAAATGTTTTTACTTGAATTCATTGTGTAAGAAGTGTTTCATTATATCTTCAAACCACAAGAAAATTGTGGGTATATTTGCAAAAGCGCATGACATAAGTGTAATAAAAGTTCTGAATTACACTTGTTTAAAGGAGGGGGCTTAGGAGGCAAGAAGGAATCAGGCCAGCTTCGGTTTGGAGGCCGAGAGAGACCATTTAAAGCTCCATTGTATGAAATCAAAATCTCATTATTACTGTGGTTAACTATTTAATATTGTTAAGTATATTGCATGAAGATGTAAATCAATAACTCGGGTTTTGTATGAACAGGAGGCCAATACCTCATGATGAATTGAAGAGGCTCGGTATACCACCACCACCCGAAGGACGATACATACCACGCTTTAAGGTATTATCTTTTATTTGTTTTAAAAGGATAACATATGTTTCAAAATTGCTTCTTATGCATTGTCAAAAATTCTAACCAATAAGACAATCCAATGGAGCAACATTTTCTTTTTATTCTTTTTTTTTTTTGGAAATAGTGGGTTTGTTATCACCATTGATGGTATAAGTTAAGATTTCAGACCTAGTTTACTAAGAGAACAAAAAAATTCTGAATAATTCTCTTTTGGTTATCAGTAACCTATGAATAATATATATTTGAAATCAACAGTATCACAAAATTTCCTTGTATTCAGCATAGCTGCTCAAACTCAAGAGCTTTTTTTTAAATGATGAAAGTGTGGGAAACCCACCAGTTTCATAACGAAATCTTAATTTGTTCTTACCAAAGGTGGTACCAAACATCTGGTACCTCTAATCATAATTACAGGCCAAGAACTCTTTGGTTTAAATGTGGCCATTTTTATTTTTAAAGGTTCCATCACCTCCTAGACATAAAAAGAACAATATAGACACTCGAGATTCACCACTTAGGCATAGATCTCAAGATAGGGAAGAAGATACCCACTCAAGGCACAGATCCAAAAATAGGGAAGAACACGAGTCGAAATCGAGGCATCGATCTCATGACAGAGAAGATTCATGGTCAAAGAGCAAGCATGAAGATTTCGGAGACTACAATGAGGATTCAGTGCAAATGCATAGATCAAAGGATAAGAAAGAAAATGAGTCACGATCAAGGCACCGATCTCGAGATAGGGAAGATACCCACTCAAGGCACAGATCCAAGAATAAGGAAGAACGAGAGTCTCAATCGAGGCGTCGATCTCAAGATGGCGAAGATTCATGGTCAAAGAGCAAGCATGAAGATTCCAGAGAACGATCAAGGCACCGAGATAGAGATAGAGATAGGGAAGATTCAAGGTCAAGGCATGGTGACAGATCCAAGCATAGAGTAGATTCCGGAGAAGATTCACGGTCAAGAGAGAGATCTGAGGAGAGAGAATCTAGGTCATACAAGCAGCATTGAAGTTCTTTAGAAGAATGCAATGAAAACCCGACAGAGCGCATTCGTACAAAAGAGAAAGGTCTCATCATCATAGAAATAGATCGACAAGCCAAGACTGGTCATTAATAATTGACTTCTGTATGATTTTCTTTTTGGATGTGTTGAAAAATATTTAGATTAAACAAGCTTTTTCCGAAATATGTCGACATGTCGGGTATGGAGGGGAGTTCAAAGTTCTAGGGTTTCCTCTTTATTTCAGCTTGGTGGCTGTTGAAATTCAAATGTGCCAAATTTTTTATTTTCAATTTTGGATCATATCTTTATTTTCAAAATCCAAATAGTCAAAATTTCTAAACTGTTCAATATGATTTCGATATAAAAATGTACATGCAAATTGAATTTTACATTTCTTAGAAATATTTTATTATTTTTTAGATAGGTAGAACCAAACATACCATATTGAGCAATAAACGAAGAGCAAACATACCATATTGGGCAATAAACGAAGAGGAAAAGAGTGAGGTTAGTACTTAGTACTATGCAAAACGCATATCAGTTTGTATTGTGGATCTACAACTTTATTTTCGAAGTCCAAACAATCGATTTGAACTGATTAATGTGATTTCCATATGGATGCACTTGGAGTCTTGGAGACCAAATTTTACATTTTTACTGTATTTTTAAATAGTTGGAAGATCATAACTTCTGAACAACTCAAAATTTTATATTAATTGCTGCACCATCTTCCTTGAAGGAAATCATATATTTGTGAGCAAGACATGCCATTAAGGATAAATCAAAAACAAAAAAAAAATGCAAAGATGATTGCACAAACTATTTATTTTTAATGAACCACTAAAACATGACAACAAACAGGATACGGAAGAATATTAAAAGTGAAAAAAAAAAAACAAATATTATTAGTTGTCAACTCTGATTTTGAGGTAATACACATTCTTCCAAAACAATTATCACACAAGAAAAAAAAACCACACGAAATCCTTAAAAAAAAAAAAAAATTAAAGGAGGCTCTACAAATATACAGTATCAACAAAACATATGCTCCAAAACTTGCTTCTATACCTTTCCAAAAAGATTTTGTCACAGGAATTGAGAACTTCAAATCGAGAAGACAGACTGCCAAAAAACAAAATTTATAACAAGGTCAGTTGAAGTGGAGGCCTTTCCAAGTCAGTTGGATTTGGATCATTTTGATCTAAGAGCTACTGGTACTGGTACTGGTACTGAAGGTCTGAGGTAGTGAACAGTTTGCTGCTGTAGTGCAGTTACCAGAAGATCATTCATACCTGTTTGCTGTTATGAACTTCCCAAGTTTTTTTTTTTTTTTTTTGTTACTTGAATGTTTTTTTTATTTGATTTCGATTTGAATTGAATCTCAGTTGATGTAGTTTCAGTAGATTCTTTTTTGAGCATTGGGTGAGGTTAATGTTTAATCTAAGGAAATCTGTACCCTGGTACCGGTTGGTACCATAGGGCTTCAGTGCTTTAATACATTGTACTCAGTCAAAAGGTTTCCAAAATGAAAGGGAATTGGTGGCAACAAGGACAATTATGTCTTTTACACAGTAGCAGAAGAAACTGCTGAGAGTGAATCCTTCCAGAAATGGTAGAGAATTGGAAACATTCATTACTCACCGAGAAAAGAGGTGGAGGTGTTGAATGCATTCAAATCAAGTGAACTCAAGAATCAGGAGCTGGAGTATCAATAACTGGGGCAGGAGGCCTATGTGCAAGTAGAGGAGAGAGTGCCTTCACTACTATGCTCATGCTTGGCCTGAACTCTGCTTCATACTGCACGCATAGTGCTGCTACTGCAGCAAGCTGAAAAAACCACCAAAATAAATGCCGCATTTTGTAACACAATGTGAGCAAGAGACTAGTAACTATACTGAAAGAATAATGAAAAAGTTTTCTTTGTTTATATTTTATTTTTTTTTAGTGAGGCTATGGTACTATGCGCAGTGCGGATCGGTGCGTACTACAGATCAAACAGTCGATTTGAATCATTCAACATCATCTCCATATCAAAATGTGCTTGTGGACTAAATTTTACATTTTTTAGAAACTTATTACTATTTTTTAAGATTGGCAGAAAATCACTACTTTTGAATGGTCTACAAGTTTTAGATCAAGTGATTTTCTACCTAGCTAAAAAAATAGGAAAAAAATTTTAAAAAATGTAAATTTTGATCTACAAGTACATTATGATATGGAGATCATGTTGAATGGTTCAGATCAACAGTTTGGACATTGAAAACAAAGATATTAATCTGTAGGATAGACCAATCCACACTATACATAAATACCATGTATTATTATTTTTTTAATTGTTGTTCTCTTTGTCAATTTATAAACAAAAATACACCTAAACAGACCTTGGCAACGCCTTTTGGAGGGTACTCTCCCCTGAGCCTCGGATCCACACACTGTTTCACCTTGTCTTCACTTAATCTTGGGGTTGCCTGTACCAGTAAAAAAAATATTACCATCATATCTTAGAATTAAACCAAAAGCAACATTCCTGCTCAAATGAAGCAAACGTTTACACTTACCAGTTAAAACTTAAAAACTTGCTTCTAGTTACAAAATTGGGTTATTAGAAAACTGAACATTTCTCGTAAACAGGCTACATATTTTTAATTTTTTTAATAAAGGGTAAAATGGATACTTTCTAAATTTAAAAATGAATTTTAATAAAAAAGACAATCAATTGGGTAAATTTGTGAGTTTTAAAAATTTAGAGGGGTAAATATGATATTATGAATTTTAGAGGGGAAAATACGTAATTTCGAGTTTTTAAGGGGCATACATGAAATCCCTCTTATTATAAAGCCAAGAATTCTGAATTGAACCAAGAGTAACATTCCTGCTTCAACGAAGGAACATTTACACTAACCGGTTAAAACTTAAAACTTGCTTCTAGTTACAAAATAGGGTTATTATGCACATGCACCACAGAAAAGAAAGAGAACAACTTACCCACGTAACAAGACTCTGCTGTCCTCTCGGCATGGTGTGATCCACCGGTTTTCTTCCCGTAAGAAGCTCCAACAGAACAACTCCAAAGCTATATACATCACTCTTCTGAGTAAGTTGCCCAGTCATAGCATACCTGCATTTTATATCATATATCAATACACATGGCTCTAAAGTATTGGTCAAGACCACCACAAGTATAAAATGGAACTCATTTATGTAATTCTGACGTGTACACAAGCGGTAAAGAAACGAACCATTTGCCCTCGAAAACCAACCAATTTAAAGATGGGCATTTTTCTTAAATAGGCTACATATTTTTTTATTTTTTAATAAAGGGTAATATGGGTATTTTATAAATTTAAAATGAGTTTTAATTGAAAAAGTAATAAAATGGGTCAATTTGTGAGTTAAATTGGTGTATTTGTGAAGTCTAGAGGGGGGAAATACGTAATTTTAAAGTTTTGAGGTGTATACATGAAATGCCCCCCCCCCAAAAAAAAAAAAATTAATACGGGAAACAATGTCATGACATTTATGGAAACAGTACTGGTACAGTTGTAAAAGTTGAGTGCTTACTCAGGTGCATGGTATCCAAAGGTACCGAGAACCCTGGTAGAATGGAGACGAGCTGCCATATCAGGAGACTGATTTGACAGATTAAAATCAGCGATTTTTGCCTTGAATTCGTCGAATAGAAGTACGTTGCTAGATCTGATATCTCGGTGTATAATTGAAGGCTGGATCTTCTCATGAAGGAACTCTAGACCTTTTGCTGAATCAACTGCAATTCTGACGCGTTGCATCCAGTCAAGCGGTGGGCCCGGTTGAGCCCCTTGCACTCCCTTTCGCCCTGAATACACAAAAAAATAAGAAAGATTGTTAGTGAATTTCTTAGCATGTTTTAAGATATAAAAAAGAGTTGCAAATATAGTAGTAGTACCATGTAAGATGTCATGAAGGGAACCCATAGTTGCAAATTCATAAGCTAATATACGATTGTTTTCTTCGAAACAGTATCCAATCATTTCAATGAAGTTTTCATGCTTCAATCTTGACACCCTTGATACCTAGCACCAAGTAAAGAATGATCACATCTCAATAAGGTCCTGACATAAGTTGGGTTTTATTCATACTGTAAACAAATCATAGCAAAATTTTCAAAATTTAGAAACCCTAGGATATATGGAGAAAGTTAGACAACACAAACCTTAAAGAACAGATGTGAATGCATAAATAAATACAACCAACATGCTATAAATACAGAAGAGTGAGGCTATGGTACTATGCATAGCGCGGATTGGTTATATGGATCAATATCTTCGTTTTGAAGTTTACATACTGATGAAACATGATCTCCATATGAAACTCTACATGCAGACTAAATTTTACATTTTTTTAGAATTTTTTTATTATTTTTTAGATAGGTAGAAAATCACTACTTTTGAATGGTCTATAATTTTTAGATCAAGTGATTTTCTTGCAAGCACCTGTCATACAAGTACCAGTAACTAGTGCATTTGTACCTGAGTTAAAAATTCAAATTCAGGCTCAGGATCAGCTGAAGCATCAAACTTTTTAACCGCGACCTGTTTCTCTTCACTGAACATAGCATAGTATACTCTTCCATAGGATCCTTCACCGATTAAAGCCTTCGACCCAAAATTGTCGGTTTTCTCTTTCAATTCGGCCAATGACAATACAGGCACTTCAATTGGTGGAGGTTCTTTTGGTATAACATTCTTTCCAGCAGTCGAATATTTTGACTGATTTTTGTCACCTAAAAAGTAGACGAGTAAGGAAAGAAGATACAGAAATTATATTGGGTCCATACATTTTGGGCATTACAGTATTACTATGGAAACTGTCGAATTAGCACAACCAAAATGTCAAAACACAAAAATATCCCTACAAATTGTGGAGAAAAATTAAATCCATAACCCTCCCTTGGCCTTCTTTGTTTGCCCCAAATATCATTCATCCTGGCCAAGGGCGAAAGGTAATGCATTGAAAAGGGTGCTAAGCCACCTCTATAAATTGAAAATTTGTAATTTTGCCCATTAAATTTTATAAATTTTGTATGCATTAATACTTTTAGGCCCCCCTTACAATATAAATTACACTACACTTGATTTCTAACCCCCCACCCCCCCCCCCCCCAAAAAAAGATCTCAATTTTCTAGTTCTGCACCTGATCCTGGCATATTTATCTCTCACAAATTTGACCAAGAAAAATTGAAGCTAGAGGATTGTCACTGTATGTTGTACGGGTATTAGAGTATTATATAGAATAATTATTTTGGTACCCGCAGTTGAGTACCCGCATTGTACCCGCAGTTGATTCATTTCCCAATTAACTTCCATAACGGTATAACTAACTTTGTCAATCATTAAACTACCTTGAAAAACGTGTAAAAGATGAGTCCAGTTTTTTTTTTAAATACTTGATATCTTAAGTATAAATACTTGATGAAGCTGATATGAATATTTGATATCTTAGGTATGAATACTTTCTATTTTGTATGAATACTTTTCATATTTGAATATTTGATATTTTGAAAATTGTGTAGAACACGTTCGTGGTTTTAAATATGTAAAATTCCTCATAGATCGTCCCAAAAATTGGTTAGATTGAACGGAGAAAAAAAAAACCACCTTGAAAAACGTGTAAAAGATGAGTAGGTATTGTGTCCAGTTTTTTTTAAATACTTGATATCTTAGGTATGAATACTTGATGAATTATATATGAATACTTGACAATTTAGGTATAAATACTTTCCATTTTGTATGTGAATTAATTTAAACCATGAATGTAGCACTAGTGGTGTGATCCACGTGACTTTTTGGTTGTGGTCCCCAATGCAGTCTGACAGTTATAAAAAGGTGCGGGTACGGTATAAATACTTTTTGGTTTTGGTTGTGGTCCCAATTCATATATCATATATGTAGTTCATTGTATAGATATAAATACTTGTCTTGTATAGGTATAAATACTTCACAATGTTACTATTAATACTTGTAAAACAAAATTACAGTTTTATAAATACTCAACGGTTGCGGTTCCCAAAAACAGTTGTGATAGTTTATGTGCGGGTACAGTGCGGGTACTCAACTGCGGGTACTCATATCAGCTTCCTATTATATAATATTTCCAAGTAGGCTACTACTCATGTCATGAGGGTTTGCTAGAATAAACCAAAAATTAGCAACAAATTCCACACCCGGATAAAACTCGTATTAATCTCATAGAGAAATAAAAGTAATACCATCACTGTCTGAGCTATTGTGATAATCATTCTCATGAACTTGGTAGTGATCGATGGGTTGGGTACAACACAGCCACCGGCGCAGCGTAACTCCTTTCATGTACCTCTTTTTTTTTACTGTTTATGTAATCTGTGCATTAATAGCAGAGTGTTAGTTAGTGAATTATCCATAAATCTGCACAGAATTTGTCAAAATTGCAAATACAAATGCAAAATAATGCTATGTCCTATAATCTGAGGGATATTCAGGGGCAAATTTCAAAATGTATCAATTACTACAGCAAGTCAGTTTTCTTTCTTCTTTGAAAAATGATCCTAAGCAGCGAGAAAAATAAAGAAACTCATTGATGAATTGAATTTTACTGTTTACGACACGAACAAAAGCAGCGACAAAAACGAGAACATTTTTCCGATCAAAAGCTAGTGTTTTAAGATAAGCATGAATCCACATAATTTCCGTAGAAATAATCAATCCTTACTCCTTCGATCAGAATTTAACCAGAAATTGTAAAATACAATGAAAAAATCCATAAAATTCATCTAAAGAAAGAAGCAATTGTCTGGTGTTCATACCTAAAGATTCAGAGAGAGTAAAAGAGAAAGAGAAAGGGGAGATCGATGAATTGAAGTGAGAAGAGAAAGGGGAAGAGAGAGCGATGAATTGAAGTGGAAGGAAGGAAAGCTAGGGTTTAGGAAGAGAGGAGAAAGGCGCGTGGTAGCAAATACCGAATCATTTCAGTTCGAGAAACAGCGTGGAGCAAATAACGAACGAATTCGTCAATTCAATTCATCACAGTGCAACATATCACCTAAGGTAACAGAATATTTATGTTTAGATCAGAACCGTTCAATCAGAGTCGGCACGAATATTGAAGATTCCACTGCATTTTACCTTGGGTCTGACGGTCTGGATCTAAGGGGAAATATTCTGTTACCTCCGAGAATATGGACTCACACGAATATTTCTCAGTGCAACATTCGCCTGAGGTAACAGAATATTTATGTTTATATTAGGACCGTCCGATTAGAATCCGCACGGAATATTGTAGAGATTGATGCATTCTACGTTGGATTGAACGGTCCAGATCTAAAGAGAAATATCCTGTTACCTCAGAAAATATGGACTCGTACGATAGCTGCTTTCCGCGTTGCGGTTCTTTTTTTAATTCCAGGTGCTCCAAGGAATTCCATCTGTTTACAGTTTAGTCCGGATCTTCTGTGCCACATGCTATTCCCATTTGCTTTTACCTGAGTTGGGCTGTCATGTATCACCTACGTCGGCAGTCAAATTTATTTGTCAATACAATTATATGATTGATATTAAATTATAATTAACAAAAAATAAATTATAGATATATTTTATGTCACTTGAATACACTATATTTAAGTTACTTTTTATTAATATTGTCTGTATGTTACTTTTTATTAATATTGTATGTATATTATATTTTATGTAATTTTAGAGTTTTATGGTCTTTTATTAATATTGTATGTATATTATATTTTATGTAATTTGAGAGTTTTATGGTCACACAACTGGTGATAAAACTGAATTATTAAGTTTAATTCTTATTTTAATAATATTTGAGTAGATTGTCATATTTATCAATTAGTTTGTTGACAATATATTATTATTTACGTAAAAATTTTGTACTTTTGAGTGTACGTAATATTATGTTCACTCGAAATTTAATATATTTTTTTAAATTTAGTCTATATTTGGTAGATTATGATATGTATATATGTCGTGGTTTTTTTCTATATTATTTTGAGATTTCGAAACATACATGTTATTAGTATACTAGACACATAACATATGTAACTAAATAGTTTTATTTTAATCAACCAAATTCGTTAAGAAAATAGTAATTGTTATTTGTTTTATTTTATACATCACATTACTTGATGCATACATATTTTAACTTGGATTTTTTTCAACCTTACTAAAAAATGAACACAATTTTCTATTCCCTTTCTTTACCAAAGAAGTATCATTTTAATAGGTCAAAGGAAGTCAATTTTTTTTCTAAAATTGTTAGTTATTAACATAGTGACATAATTTGCAAATTATTTGTTTTTTCTTGTGTCAGCGAATCAAATGCCGTATTATTCGGTTGATCGAACTTTCACCGAATTATTCACGAATAATTAGCGAATTTTTTTTAACTGAGATCTCCGGACCGGACTCAATGTATAATTCCGAATCATTCCCGAATTATACCCGAATTCTTCCCGAATCACGAATTTTTGACCTTGCGAAACCGAACCTGAATAATTCATTTGTCACTATGGTTATTAACTATAATAATCACACGGAGGGCCACATAATCCAGTGTATAGACAATCACTGTTACCTTTCCAGCACCTTTGGCGACATTCTATATCTGTCAATTTCATCAAAGAAAGGTATAACATAATGTTCTTTCTTAAGCAACATGCTTTTTATAAGTACTCATTATAAGTGCACATCATTAGTACTTGCCTCTAATACACTCCATCCTTAACTCTCCATATTTTTTTGCTCATCAAATCAGAATGGTATCATGAAACATTTTTAGTGATTTCTTTAATTGATTGATGCCATTTTGCAAAAGTTTTAACAGTTTGTAGCCATGACGTAGATAGAAAGTCAGAGACATGTTGAATTATAAAATTAGTAGCGTTCAAAATGTCTCTATTATTTTCTCTGTGAACATGTAAAATATCACGATTATGATTTTATTTTAATTAGTATCAAGAATTTGTAAAAATATACCGATTGGATAAATTATGGACCTTGATTTTTCAATTTATGAATTTATATAAAATCAAAATAAAAAAATAATAATTATTTATTTTCTCTATGCACATCTATATTAACCGTTAGATGTGATCTATATAATTTTCTCTACATGCACATAAATAATTATTGCTTTTTATTTTGATTTTATATAAATTCATAAATTGAAAAATCAAGGTCCATAATTTATCCACATCGATATATTTTTGCAAGTTTTTGATACTAATCAAAATAAAATCAAAATCATGACATTTTACATGTGTATGAAGAAAATACTATAGATCATATCCAACCAGTGTTTTAAATAGCGTGCTATAGCGATGCTATAGCGGCGCTATAGCATTTTTGGACCTTAAATGCTACGCTATGAGATACAAGTACGCTATTTCAGCTACAACCACTATAGCGGTAATAGCAGTCCACTATATATAGCGCGTAGCATGTAGCGCACGCTATGCTACATAGGCTTTTATTTCAAGGCATAAACTGAAAAAAAAATTTAAGGACTGAATGTTTTCAAGGCCCATATTGCTTTTGTTTTTAAATATAAAATTATAGATAGTTTATGGCATGATGCTTAGGTTATTTTGAATAGAAATAAAATAATTAGTTTGTCATGATGCTTAGGTATTTTAGGTATTTTGAATACAAAAAATATATAGTTTATGATATTATTAGGGATATTTTGAATAAAAATTTGGACTTTGCATTGGTTCAATATAAATATAATAATTTCTTAATCAATTTGGTATTACTTACTGCTCTATGAGAATTCAGGTAATGTTAATATTAATAGAATTATAGCATATAATTTTTGAAAAAAATTGCTATGTAGGATAGCTACGCTATTCGCGATAGCTTTTTTTTAAACTTCCCGCGATGACGCAATAATCGCTATTTAGAACCTTGTATCCAACGGTTTTATTTTGATATTTAAGTTTAAATTTTAAATTATTATAGTTCTAAAAATAGAGGCGTGATGGATGGACAAAAATAAAGCCATTTGAACCCTCATTAGAAAATTGAGATAAGGAGGCTAAATACATCATTATAGTATAATTTTATTCTATGAAAGAGTTAAAGGCATAAGTAAAAATTATAAAATATAAAGAACAAAAGTGTTAATTTTTAATTTATAAGATAAATTTGTTATCCTTAATTAACACCTGATCAAAAGCTCCAAACATGTGTTATATTAGTAGTTGTTTGATGTAGAAGTTTAACAAGAATTAAGCAAGGGGCAGTTACCTTATTAGTTGGAACCGTTGGCCCAATTTATTCCAAATTAACAACTCTCTATCTAATATTTATATATATAGCTGTGCAAATAACCAACAACATATCTAGTATCTGTTTTAGTGGACCACAAGAAAATGCTCCATTAATTTCAGGTATATATAATAAAAGGAGAGGAGGGGTTTTGATGGACATCAGACAAAATTCTGTTTGATGTTCATCTAAGCCGTCCGATTAATATTGAGATTTGAACGGACGGTTTAGATTCACGAGTAGCTGAGTGCATATTTTAATCTGCTCATACAAATTTAGATGCAAATCGAACGAGGAACTCTCATAATAAAAAATATTGCTAAATCAAATTTAATAAATTTTGAATTGATTTGATTAAAAATTACACAATACTCCAAGTCACTGATATTCCTATTGAGTTAATATTTTTTTTCAATTAAATAACATATCTACAAATGTTGAAAGTGAATAATTAATTCTAAGTTTTGGTACAAAAGTCAAGCCACAGGATTTCTGGATTGGGCATGGGCTCTTTCCATGTAGTGGGTTGCTTTGAGAACTCTTGATGGATTTATATAAGATTATAGGACAAATTTATCATTATTATTGGAATTGTTTTATTTATGGTTAAAATTTCTAGCATGTATACTATCAAAAACTGACATATAAGAAGCTGAGACAATAATATCACAACAGGAAAAATAAATCAATCACCATCTATGTATACTAATTTGTTTTAATTTGTTTGTCCTAGCTAATTCTTATCATTTTTTTAACAAACAATTATCAATGCGACTGACAATTGGCTGGTTTTTATGGGATAACAAAAAATCTAGTTTTAATGCAAGTGCTTTCGTTTGGAAAAAAGATCAATTAGCCGGTTTTTTTTAGATAATATCAATGTATCAACGCAAAATCAATTAACGTCACTTTGGCTTTTGCAAAGTAATACATCAATTATCGAGCATGACTTTCATTTAGAAAAAAGTACAATACTTCACATTATAACGCTTTATGATGTAATAATTCTCTTATACCTCTCAGCTAATGAAATAATGATACTTTATCTTTTACACGATTGATATGTGTCTAGAGTTCAACACATTTTCTAATTTTTTTTTTGCCATTAAAGAAAATGTAAAACCATCTAAATTAAGTTAGATTTAACAAAAACAAGTGTGCGCACTTAAGAGTTTAAAATGAACATTTCTTAATCATGACAATTTGATAAGTTATCATAGTAATTATATTTTGAATAATATTTATAATATACTTGATGACCCGTTTTGCATGTATATATATATGCACACTTCATAGTTTAAAATGATCAATTTTTTTATTATGACAATTTTGGCTAAGTTATAATTTGAATAATATTTACATATATTCGTGATTGATACGTCCTATCTCAGAGAGAGTAGGCCGTATGAGAAATGGATTGGGTTGAGTTCGTTCTGTCATGGGATGACAGGCCGAGGTGTAGATCGAGCTTGGAATTCGAGGAGGTTTGGAGATATTCGGACTCTAACCTATGCGATATCTCTCTTAGCGAATGTTTCGACCCCTGTTTAATGGGTCTTCCTGCCTTATATAGTTTGTCCATAACCGCTATCTCGGGCGGTTATGGGAGACTTGTGCAGTTATGCAAACCGTATCGGCGGTTATTCCGCGCGAAGGCAGTGCAAGCCATTTTCAGGCTGAGCCTCGTGAGGCTATTCAAGGCTTTTTATTGGGCCTTGTTTTGATAGAACCTGGGCTTTTCGTATTGACTCCGGGTTGGCCTCTTAAGGAGGTCTGAATCCCGGTTTTTTCATGATCCGTAAAGGGGTAGTTTTAAGGGCCCGTGGAACATGACCCTGTCAGTGATAATTAATACTTGATGACCCGCATCAACACTAATGGAATGTAAATCTCCACATATTATCTGAACTTAAATTGGGTGAACCGACACCATGCATGAACAGTGCTAGCTAGCCGACTAGCCGTTGGGGTCAGAGAGAGAGTTCATGCAATGCACATACTCTTTCAAATATTAAATAAAAAGATAGGATTTAAATACATGGCTCCAATTGTTCCACGCGATTTTAATTTGTAGAAAGACCATTTTATTAAGAGGGAGGCGGCTGAGACCTTCATTTCTTTTGTTTTTTAATAACAAAAATTAAAAACTTATGTGTTAAAATAAAACTATTAGATGTGATTTATATTATTATTTTTGTATGGACATAATTTTATTTATTACATTGTGATTTTATTTTATATGAATCAATAAGTTAAAAATTAACGTACATAATTTATTTTGTATAAGTGTATTTCTGCAAGCTCTTGATACCGACCAATACAAAGTTGAAATATCGTAATCTTTTATGTGTGCATAAAAAAATAATATAATGACCTTATTTTAATATTTGAGCTTTCAATTTTATGCTATTAATGTTTAAAAAATAGAAGAATGACGGAGAAAAAAATGAAAACATTTGAACCTTTGCTCTTTTATTAAAAGGGGCAGGATATATATTTATTTTATAAATAAATTATATAGTCCTGATTTCATTAGTTTATTTTCTTTTATTTTTTTTCTAAAGATTTCATTTGTGTATTTATTAAATGGGGCAAAGTGTAAGAATCTGATTACCGAGGTTACACCTAATAGTAGTGATAATTTTTTTAATAAAACGGAACTGAGAAGGATAAGCTAAGGAAATGTAGCGTCTATGGGTTTGTGATAAATTTTCTAAAAGGAAAATGAAAAAAAAAAAACAAATCAACAAAATTATTTTTAAAAATAATTAAATTTATGACATCAAATCGGCAAAATCTTATTGTTTAATAAAAATATTGCCGTTGACGATATGATATGCAACGATAACAATTAACAAGTGAACATTATAAAAATTGGGGGAATTTTATATATACTACTTAAAAACTATAAAATTATGCATTTATTGCTTCAAATTCTATAATTATATATTTACAATTCTAAATTCAAATATCTCACATATTTATCCAATATAACTTAAATATATATTAAATATATCCAAAACTTAAATTAATTATGTTTAAGATTTTAGAAACTATAATTAATCAAGTATTAATTTAAAGTGGACTCAGTTCCCTGTACCCGCTTTGACAATGGAGAACAATATCAAGTCGTGCTTGTCCTACCATCTCGACGCGTCCTTTGTCACCATCTCTTTCGAGCCCAATTGCAATAACAGTACTCTTGGTCACGCCTTCTCCTACTACTCCGCACAAGCAGCCACCACAACTGCTAACACACCTGCTGTTAGAAACTGATTGTATTAATATAGTAGGGAGACAACAAGAGAGGTTATAAAGAACGTGCAATGGGCGTAAGCGAAAGTTAGAGAATATTAAACATAATTAAACATAATTAATTTGAATTTTGGGTATATTTATAATATATTGAAATTATATTGAGTAAATATGTGAGTTATTAGAATTTAAAATGGTAAATAATTATGAATTTGAAATGGTAAATACGTAATTTCATACTTTTTGAATGGTATATATGAAATTTCCTCAAAAAATTAAAACATAAATGCTATTTTGAGCGTAGCTATTTGTTTGGGCCCCAACTAGGTTTGAATAAAGTTTGAGTTGAACAGAGTTATCTATTTAGTGGGCTCAATTTGGACTTAAACTGTGGGCTCTTTTTCTGCATCAAACAGTAAGAAACCCTATTTTAAACAGTGGTTGATAATATCATAATACCGAGCATTATAACACTAATGGTGTTTTATTCGTGAATAATTTGTGGAAAAGTGAGTCTATGGTACTATGCATAGCACGGATTAGTCCGTACTACAGAGTCATATTTTCATTTTGAAAATTCTAATGGTCGATCCGAACCGTTCAACGTGATCTCCACATGAATATGTATTTGCAGACTAAATTTTATTTATTTTTTATTTTTTTTACTATATTTTAAGATAGGTAGAAAATCACTTGATCTGAAAATTCTGGACCATCCAAAAACAGTGATTTTCTGCTTATCTAAAAAAATAGTAAAAAAATTCTAAAAAATAAAAATTTAGTCCACAAGTATATATTCTCGTATGGAAATCATGTTGAACGGTTCGGATCGACTGTTAGGATTTTGAAAACGAAAATATTGATCCGTAGTATGGACAAATCCGTGCTATGCATAGTACCATAGACTCACTCATTTGTGAATAAAATGTTTTTTGACGTTTCCGAACCGAACAACGAATAAAATGTGAAAAAATGTATTATACGAAGTATTCGCGGATAAAATGCATATAAAACGTTTTTTACGAATTATTCTCGAATAAAATGCAAAAAAACATGAATTTTTTTGGATTTTGTTTGCTCCTTGTTGGACCGAATTATTCTCGAATTACGAATTTTTGTCTCCACCGAACCGAATTCAAATAATCCATTTGTCACTGTGATGCAAAGTTGCAAGCAAAACCAAATAAATGCTGTCATTGATGTGTTATTGTCACCGGCTATTTTATCTTAATTAGCTACAATTGACCAGATTAAATATTTTGTCTTGCTTGAACTAGGGTTTTGGATTCTAGGGGATACTACTTTATGCGGTCCATTCTTACATGGGCCATATTATTTTAAACAAAGATATAAATTCCAAATTATAAATTATTATTTGGTATTTGATAAAAAAATTTGAACTTGATTTTTGCATAGGTCACTAAAATTTGATTGTGACGTGTCTAGGCTTACAATTAAAGATATTATATACTGTGGTTAATAAAAATTATGGTACTTCTAGACTAAATGCAAATTTTATGGTAGGATTATCTGATATTTTCAAAAAATATTTTACACATTGAAAAATATAAATTGTAGATATATGTTCTTCATGTTTTAGATATGAGTTGGTGTCCAATTTGAATCAATTCGGAATTTAATCTATAATCCATCAAAAAGTCGTTAAAGCTCAAACAATAGAAAAATTAAAGTAAGCTAAACCAAATTTCATACACGTCTCATTTAAAAAATGTAGATCACACTTAGAATATATATATATATATATATATATATATATATATATATATATATATATATATATATATATATATATATATATATAGATGAGCTATGGTGAGATGTGGAGTAAAACAAGTTTGTACTCCACGCTATATTTTTATTTTGAAATTCCAACCAACCGATCCGAACCGTTCAACATGTTCTCTATATTGAAATGTGCTTGGAAACCAAAATTTATATTTTTTGGAATTTTTTTACTATTTATTAAGCCACTTTGAAAGTGAACAGTAAAATTTTCTGGACCACCGGATCAGCGATTTTCAAAGTGGCTTAATAAATAGTAAAAAAATTCCAAAAAATGTAAAATTTGGTCTCCAAGCACATTTCAATATGGAGAACATGTTGAACGGTTCGGATCGGTTGTTTGGATTTTCAAAATAAAAATATAGTGTCATGGAGTACAAACTTGTTTTACTCCACGTCTCACCATAGCTCAATTATATATATATATATATATATATATATATATATATATATATATATATATATATATATATATATAGAGAGAGAGTATGGCTAAATTGCTGCCGGCAGCATTCTGGCCAGCTGCTTCCGGGGGCAATTTGGTCATTTCCGGTGTTCAAACAACAAATCTGAACCGTTCAACGTGTTCTAAATATTAAAATCTACTTGGAGACCAAATTTTACATTTTTTGGAATTTTTTTACTATTTATTAAGCCACTTTGAAAATTCCAGATCACATGGTCTAGAATTTTGGTGCACTGTTCACCCGGATCAGCCAATTTCAAAGTGGCCTAATAAATAGCTAAAAAATTCCAAAAAATGTAAAATTTGGTCTCCAAGTAGATTTTAATATTTAGAACATATCTGTATAAAAACATTTGTTGTTTGAACACCGGAAATGACCGAATTGCCCCCGGCAGCAGCTGGCCAGAATGCTGCCGGCAGCAATTTAGCCATACTCTGTATATATATATATTTAATAACATGTTAAAAAACTATTCTTAAAAAAATATTAAAGTCAAACAAATATTTCCGATTAAGATAAGTTTCATAAGCATTATTTATTTAATGTTTTTATGTATGTAAACATTTTGAATACAGTTCAGCACTTCAACCCATATTGGCACGTTTGATGGGCACCAGACTCAAATCGGTCCAATGAACGCTTGCATCTGTCTGATTCGTTTCACGATTCGTGCGGATCACTTCAATATTTGTGCGTGCCGTTTCAATATTATTGGATCAAGCATGGACAAATTATGAAACGAATCAACCAGTTTCGAGCGAACATCAGACCGATTTGAATCCGATAACCATCGAACGCGCCCTCTTTTCCATATTAATAGTCATAGTTTTTTTAAAGCCTAATATTGGACGTGCATGTAAAATAAACCCAATTTTTTTTTAAAGTCTAATATATGATCTAAATCGTTTGATTCACGTCAAAATTAGTATGGACATATTTAAATTAAAATATGTAAATTTAAATCATCTGCAAATTTTTTTAACGTAAATTGAAAACATGGAATGTAATTTGATCCTATGTTAATAAAAAAAACCATATGTACATAGACTTCAGACTCAGTCATGTACCTGACCAGATAGGGGTGCAAACAGATTAGATATTATCGGTCCATATTTAGATCGTATTCGAAAAGTAAATACAAATATTTGATATTCAAATATTCGTGTGAATATGAATACATATACAGTTTTGAATTTTAATTATCCGTATCGGAATAATAGATATATACCATATAGTTAAATATATATTATAAAAATATTATATATATATCTACAAATATCTGATCTCCGTATCCATATCCAAAAAATATAAAACAGATACGGATATAATTTTAGTACTATCCGATCCGTTTGCACCCCAACCTGCCCTGATGGAGCAAGATTCGATTCGTTTATTTTAACCTGACACGAAGCTCATAAACCCCGTCCATGCCCCGAAAAAAAAAAAAAGACCTCTGCTGGAATCTCGTCAGATATTTACGATAATCAAAGGGATACTGATACTTTTCCATGTACAAACTCATAAAGAAGAAAAAATAAAATAAAATGAGGTGCATCGTAAAGTCATATAATTGTAAAATCTGAGATTTGAGAGCGAGTCTTCCTCTTCTTTTAACTGTACAGAATTTATTGGTCCATTTCATCTAAATGATGCCTCAACCTATCCGTTGTCTGTTCACACATTATGTTCGATCAGGATCATCCGATTTGAACTGGACGCTTCAGATCGCATCAAACGGTCCAATGAATCTGTCATCTACTGGAGAAGATCACATATCTAACAGGACAGCATCTTTCTCAGTAAAAAAAAAAAAAAAATTGACCTCCCGACAGGCGGAATGCATCAAGCCAGCGACCAGTCCACCTTGGGAATTGGGAATGGGCCCGTTACAAAAGCTTCTTTAACGTTTACCACTAATTTATTCCCTCATTAGTTGCCGTTTTAATGCACTCTTTCCTTGTTTTAATATTCCATTTCATTTGTCCAAAGGCCTTTGTACCGAGTCACATCCAAATCCGGAATAGCCGTCCGATCTGATCTAAGAGATTCCAGCACGTATCTGATGTAGATCTAACGGTTATAATTGAGACTTGGATAAGAACTGTCCAATGAACCTTGGACAAAACCTAATTAGATTTCAAAAAGCTGCTCGATTGAATCAAATGAGGGAAACCATTAAAGGGTCTGGATCTTCTGTAGTAACTCAAAATTTGTTTTTAGATCAATATCGTCTGATCAGAATCAGGGACTATACGAAAATGGATCTGACGGTTCATATCGAAACACAAAATTTGAGTTACTTTAGGTGATATGAATTCAACCAGTAAACGAAAACCACTTCAGTCCAAAATCCCTTCCCTCGAGATTTCTCTCTCCTCTGCAGCTCTGCTCCTCCCTGTGCTCTCGCTTCTCTCTGCCTCCTCCCCCCTCTCTCTCTCTCTCTCTTAAGCGAGAGCAAGTGCATTTCTAACCTTCACATTATGCCATGAAACCTTCACATTCATTACAACTATGTCTCCTCGACCTTCTCCTCCTTTTCACTATACACTTGCTTTCCGCAACCGGAGCAACTCCGACACGTGGCGTTCAGTCGGAGATTGACGGTTTAACAGCTTTCAGACAAGCCATACACGATCCAACGGCGGTGCTGTCTACATGGGACCCATCCGCCTCCTCTGCCCCTTGCTCCTGGCGTGGGATCGTCTGCTCTGACGATGGACACGTGGTGGAACTCCTCCTCCCTCGCCTCAGCCTCTCAGGTCGTATCTCTGATCGAATCTCCGACCTCCCTTTTATAGAAAAGATTAGTCTTTTCGAGAACTCCTTCACTGGACCCCTCCCGTTTTCTCTTTCTCGTCTCCCTCGCCTCACTTCCCTTCTTCTCCAGTTTAACATTTTCACTGGACCCGTCCCTTCCTCCTTTTCCCCTCAGCTCCGTTACCTTGACCTCTCTTCCAATGCTTTTACTGGAGAGATACCAACCAATCTCTCCAGTTTTGCCCCTGGTCTCCAGTTCTTAAACCTCTCCTCTAACCGGCTTCGTGGCACCATTCCACCATCCCTGGGATTACTCCAAAACCTTCATCAGCTGTTGCTGGATTGGAACCTTCTAGAAGGCACAATACCAACTGCCATTGCCAATTGTTCATCTCTTAACCACCTCAGTATACAAGGGAACAAACTGAGAGGCATTCTTCCGGCTGCAATTCCATCGATCCCCTCTCTACAAATTCTCAGTCTCAGCCATAACCAATTCTCAGGCTCTATACCAGAAACCATATTTCAGCCCGTGACAAACTCCTCTCTACGTATAGTACAGCTTGCATACAATGCGTTTACCGACTTACCAGTAACCGGGTCTGTCAGTTCGACACTTCAGGTTCTTGAATTAGAGGAGAATAAGATATCGGGTCTGTTTCCGGCATGGTTAGCTAGCGGTTCTGGGTTAACTGTTGTTGATATCTCTGGAAACAATTTCTCTGGTGTAATTTCACCGCAATTGGGGCAGTTAACTGTACTAGAAGAGCTCAGGCTAGGGCGAAACTCATTCTCTGGTTCAATCCCAATTGAAATTGCAAAATGCCGTGCTCTTCGGATTCTTGAACTTGAAAAGAATCATTTTTCTGGTGAGATACCAGTAGCTATAGGAGGTGTGAATTCACTGAGAAATATCTATTTTGAGGAGAATGATTTGTCGGGGGAGATTCCAGTTAGTTTAGGTAACCTCTCTAAGTTGGAAACACTCTCACTCGGCCAAAACCGCCTCACCGGCTTTCTCCCTGACGAACTGTCCCGGCTTAGCAACCTAACATTTTTAGATGCCAGTGGTAATAACTTAAGTGGTAGAATACCTGATAGCATTGGAAATATTACGGCATTGCAAATTTTGAATTTGAGTAGCAACAACTTCTCTGGCCGAATTCCCGCATCAATCGGTTCCCTGACAAATTTGCGGGTTCTTGATCTCTCTGAGCAAAAAAACCTGTCAGGAAGCCTCCCTGAGGAGCTTTTCAGCTTGCCGAACCTTCAATATATATCACTTGCCGGAAACTCTTTTTCCGGCGATTTGCCTGAGGGGTTCAGTAGCCTCTGGAGTTTGCGGCAACTCAACCTCACGGGAAATTCCTTCTCGGGTTCAATTCCTGCTACCTATGGCTACCTTGAGGTGCTCTCGGTTCTCTCTCTTGCCAATAATAGAATAACCGGTGAAATACCACTCGAGCTGGCCAATCTCTCCAACCTTACGGTGCTTGAATTACGTGAAAATCAGTTATCGGGATCCATTCCAGCAGGCCTCTCTCACCTTACCTTTTTAGAGGTGCTTGACCTAGGTAAAAATTCTTTTTCAGGTGAAATCCCACAGGAGATCTCCAATTGCTCTTCACTTGTTGCACTAAAACTGGACGGTAACCGTCTAACTGGAGAGATACCATCATCTCTCTCTAACCTGTCCAAGATGCAAATCCTTGACCTCTCTTCAAATAATCTCAATGGTTCCATTCCATCTCTACTCGCTCAGATCCCCGGCTTGACATCATTTAATGTATCAAACAATGAACTCGGCGGTGAAATACCGAAATTAGTTGGGTCCCGGTTCAGGGTTGCATCAGCTTTTTCCGGTAATTCAAAGCTCTGTGGGTCACCACTTGAGACCGAGTGTGATGACTCTAAAAAACAGCAAAGAAGAAAGAAAATAGAGCGATTTGCTCTTTTTATCGGTGTAGCAACAGCAGCATTACTTCTCGTGCTTTCGCTTTGCTGCTGCTGTGTTATTACTCTACTGAGATGGAGGCGGCGGTTCCTTGAAACCCAAAATGGGGTGAAAAAGCATAGAAGCCCGGGAAGGGGAAGTGGGTCCAGCACAGGCACAGAGGCCGGTTCCCGGTTACCAACTAAGCTGATTATGTTTAACAGCCGCCTAACGTATGCTGATACAGTCGAGGCGACACGGCAGTTTGACGAGGAAAATGTGCTGAGCAGGGGCCGGCACGGGCTGCTTTTCAAGGCATGCTACTCTGACGGAACTGTTCTATGCATTCTTCGACTCCCTTCCACCTCGTCAGATGGTGCAGTCGTGGTAGAAGAGGGGGCATTTAGAAAAGAGGCCGAGTCCTTAGGGAAAGTGAAGCACCGTAACCTAACTGTGCTTCGTGGGTACTACGCGGGCCCCCCACCGGATGTTCGATTGCTGATCTACGACTACATGCCAAATGGCAATCTTGCTACGTTGCTACAGGAAGCATCGCACCATGACGGGCACATTCTCAATTGGCCAATGCGTCACTTGATTGCACTCGGTGTGGCCCGCGGGCTTGCGTTTTTGCATCAGTCGGGTGTAATTCATGGGGACGTGAAGCCGCAAAGTGTTTTGTTTGATGCAGATTTTGAGCCCCACTTGTCAGATTTTGGCCTTGAACCAATAGTAGTCACTGCGGGGGCCGCTGCCGCTGCAGCAGCGACATCCACGTCATCGGCACCAGTGGGGTCTTTGGGTTACGTGGCGCCAGATGCCGTTGCAGCAGGACAAGCCACTAAAGAAGGTGATGTGTACAGTTTTGGAATTGTGCTATTGGAGCTGTTAACAGGTAAGAAACCCGGTATGTTCGAAGGTGAAGAAGAGGATATAGTCAAGTGGGTGAAGCGGCAGTTGCAAACGGGGCAAGTTGCGGAGTTATTGGAGCCGGGTTTGCTTGAACTGGATCCGGAGTCTTCTGAGTGGGAGGAATTTTTGCTTGGTGTGAAAGTCGGTTTGTTGTGCACGGCACCCGATCCACTGGAACGGCCAGCTATGACAGATGTGGTATTCATGCTCGAAGGCTGCCGTGTGGGGCCCGATATTCCTTCCTCTGCTGACCCCACCTCCCACCACTCCCCTGCTTGAAAGTTTCTCTTGTTGAGAAGGTAGCTAGTTGTTGATTTTCCCTCCAAATTTTCTTGTAGTTGAAAAGATAGATTTGTACTAATTTTCACATTTAGCTCCTTTTATTTTAATGGTGCTTCTTCTTTGAGACTGACTGATTGTTGGTGATACTGGTATCAGGTACTGAATGACTGATGTATTCTCGCTGATTAAGTTTTGATTTTTGATTTTATTTTTCATTATGATACGGTGATATTAGGCAATGGCTTTAGGGGTGTCAATGGGTACGGTACGGGTCGGGTGGAGACATTTTCATACCCATACCCATTAAAATTGACTTTATTCATACCCTATCCATACCCATTAAAAATTTGATCTTACCCTATCCTACCCTTACCCGTTAATATTATCGGGTAACGAAATGGTAGCGGATGAATAATGGATATTACTAATATAATAATTAGTTTTATTATATTTTACAAATTAAATATATAAAACTCATTCATTTCATACATATGTAATTACATTTATAATAAAAAAAAATGAATGTGCAATCAATTCCAACTAAATTGTTTTTTGTAAAGGAAGAAATTCAAAAACACGAATACATATTTAGGTGGGTTGGAAATTGATTGAATATATATTTAGATTTTATAATTACCATATAGGGTAACGGGTACGAAATAGTCATTACCCATACCCTTACCTATTTGGTTAACGAAAAAAAATTCTTATCCATACCCATATCCAATAAGCTAACGAAAAAAGAACCTTACCCATACCCGCCTTATCGAATACGATACGGGCGGGTAAGCGGCTAAAAAGGTACCATTGACACCCCTAAATGGCTTGTACCAGTGGTATTATTTGCCGGTACCAGTAGCTTACATTTTAGGAGATGATACTACTTGGTTAAATCTGTAATGTTTCAGATAAAAGTTTTCTTTGGTATAAATTTAAAACTAGAAAAGATTCAGGAAATGGCAAGAATAACTGACCATATACTATAAATAAAATTTGTTTTGTTCCTGTATACCTTGATAACAAATCATATTATTCTGTACAATCCAAGTATTTATGTCTCTTTCATCTTTCTCCATTTTGCTTCTTAGCCAAGAAGTTACCTAAACTACATTGTTAATATTTGTGCTTTGCTCAGGCACTTTCTTTCGACAGGCTTGTTGTCAGTACTGTTTTCTCTTCTCGCGGGCAATAGCGAATCAATATCAGTTTGATATACTTCAAGGGTATGTGTTGGAAAATTCAATATATGTGCAACTTTTGAGCTAGTCTAGGTACTAACTACTAGAAGGGCATTGTTGTAACTTTTGAGGTAGGCTTGGTACTAACCACTAGAAGGGAATTATTGTAGCTTTTAAATCATGTTTGGACTATTTTGTAAAATTGTTGAGGATATTCAATGGGGCTGATTTGCTGTAAGGCATTGTTGATATCAGAAGCTCAACATTTTAGTTCATTTTAATTCCTTTTGTTATCTCAAATTTACTGAAATTGTAACCACCACTTGTGTTCAACTGGATTTAATTAAAAGGGGGGATTTCATGTATACCCCTCAAAAACCTCAAATTGTTCTATTAAAATGAGTTTTAATAGAAAAGTCAATAAATTGAGTACATTTGTGATTTTTTGAAATTTAGGAGGATTAGAGGGAAAATACTTAATTTCGAGGTTTTTGAGGGATATATATGAAATAACCCCTTATTAAAAGGATGGTAACTATTTGTTGAACCCCATCTAATCAGGTCCTATATCTCATTACATTTACATCCCTTCAGAAATGTATAATCACCCAAATTTTAGTAATATTTGTCCCACATTTATTAGTATTTGCCTATCTTTAGACATGTCTCATAAATGTCACCCAATATCTGATATCAGGTTCTGGCAATTACTAATTAATAAGTACCAGTCTGGAAGAACAGTCACTGGTAAACCAACTCATTGGTCAGATTTTCTCAATAAATTGTCTGATTTAACACGTGGAGGATGTCAGAAGAGGCTTTCTTTTTTTCTTTTTGACATGTGGAGGTGGTCCCACTTCCCATCTAACGGCTACTCTCCAAATCATTTTGTAATTATGTGGGGGCTCTTATACAATGGATAATATTTTTCTCTGATATCATATGATTATGATATGGCAAATAGAAATAATTGAGCATGCAGGATTGCAGGTGACCGTTTAATGAGACACAAATTTTATGTAATTGCACTTTCTTTGTCAGATGCACATAATATAAGTTGGAAGAAGAACAAGGTGGATTTTCTACTGAAACAAAAAATAATGGAAAAAGGGGTCTTTGTCAGGTTATGATTTTTGTTTTTATTCAAATTTTTAGTTGGCAACATGGTGTGGGTTCATGATAAAAGTAATCGAGTGCCAAGTGTACGGTCGTTTAACGCTCCGACAAATCAACTTTAAAATAAGAGAGAATACTTCCAACTTAAAAGTCAAATTTGTTTGAAAATAAATTATTTGTCCTCAAAACTGATATTTCTCTCACACAATTTACATATTTATTTTAATAAAGAGTAAACGGAAACTTTATTAGAGTTTTAATAGAAAAGAAAATAAATAAGATAAATTTCTGACTTTTTGAAATTGTAAAGAATAAATTGATATTGATAATTTCAGAAGGAAAAATATATAATTTTGAGGTCTCTGAAGAATATACATGAAATTTCTCTTATTATTTATTAGTCAGTATTGACCTGTACTGCTATGGTACCTGTATTGCAATTATATGAGTAAGACTAGGGTGTTTTTAAGTTCATCAAGTCTCTTTGTGAATTCAATTCTAAAATTTATTAGATTGGCTTTAGAAAATTTTAAACTTTCGAGTGATAAAGTCAAGCGGTCAAAATTGGAAGGTTTACAAATTAATTTTAATACATTCATATTTTGAATGTTTTTTTACCACTTGACTCTATACAAAATTAATTCCAAAATTTAATTGTTTGTGCTCCCATTGGCCTTCCAAGTTCTAACAAGATATTAATTCGTTCCTCAAGTTATCTGTTGATTTCTTCTGAAAAAAATTCTTTGTTGTAATAATAGAGTTATTAGATGGATGATTTGACCTCTAATTTTTACTGAAAAAAAATATATTTGATTATTTGAGTGTGAAAGTACTCGAAAATTGCTTTTATATTTGGACCAGATCTTATTCAAAGAGTTCCTGTTTCGTCGTATTAGGATGATTTTCATGATTATGATTTTCGTCAGGGACCTGTTTCGTGAGGTGTGCCTTCATTACTTCCTTTAAGCTAGTAATTTTTGTCATTAGCTCCTTTTTCTGAGTCAACTAAGATGTGAACAAAATACTTCAAAACCCAAATTATGTAGACTATAGCAGAAACTTTTGAAGTAATGAAGTTGTGAGCCCCATTGTTCAATACCTGTGAGGATACTTGTCCTGTTTCTGAAGCTATTCCTTTTATTTAGTGTGTTGGCCCATATTCACTTTCTACTAATAGTTATTCTCAGCCCACAAACAGACTCTTTCTTTGGCCCATCTATATCAATCCTTCAGTTTTCCTTAATTTAAACAATTTCTTATCTTCTTCCTTCAACACCTGAACAGTGACATTAGCTGCCAGGTGTAAGGTGGCTCAAGAATGTATTAATTCATTCCACAATCAAACTTCTAATAACTATGACCAACCCAAAACAAAATAGCATTTTTGCTCTTATGGTAATTCAGGGGTGCTTAGCTACCTCATTATTTTAAATTTTTTTATCATGCGCCTAGAAATTTAATTGAAATTTCATATCTTTAAGTTGTTATATAGTTCAGCCTAGTGAAATTTGTACATGGGCCTAGTGATTAGAATTTCATTTTATAATTGGAGAAACATGAGTTCAAATTTCAGTGACATCATATATGCATTTGCACACATTGTGTTTTTCACATTTCAACCCCCAATCTAAATTTTCTGCCCCTGCCATTAACTCACAGCATCATCTAGAGAGATTTTCATAGGTTTATTGAGAGAGACTTTCTTGATTGATTGTAGCCCATTGATCAAAGTGAAAAGAACAGTCAAAACTTTAAATTGTAACCTTTGGTAATTGAAAAATACAAAGACGCACAGTAAGTGGTTGCGGATCTTTGGAGGCGTAGGTGCTTACCCGAGTCAGTAACCCGATATTACTTAGATCGGTATTACATGCAGGGAGCAGAGTTGTTGTTAAACTAGAATCTTATTTGTTTTATTGATAATGCTTGCATATAAGTTAAGGTTTCAATTGAAACCTATTTTATCAAAGGTTTAAAACAGATTCAATATAATTGTATCCGGGTTATAAAATGCCCTAAATAAAATTAATAAAAGAAACTAAAACTCTTCAGGATTGATCAATTTGTGATCAAATTCTAAGCATTTAAATTAAATTCACATAATTTCAAGAAAAACGTGATATGGGGTATTATTACTGTTTCACACATGAAGCTTAACTTAATATGTATTAGGAATTAATAAATAACCATACTTTGACAAAATAATTCCTATTATATGATCACCCACATGAACAATGTCTTATTTGTTTTGAAGAAATACATTAAAGTCGGGAGACAAAATTAAAATATGAATTAATAATTGAAAGTAGAAGAGAAATACAAGGAATAAATTTACGAACTTCCCTGCCTATATGCAAAGAATTAGAAACCAAAGCCAAGAGCTTCTTACAAACGTGCTAGCTCCAAAGAAAAGAGTTTCTCAGTCGCCATGTATCCGGGTTTGTGATGAAAAATTACTAATGATTTTATACAATTTTGTTTTTCCATGTGAGTCTACAACGGATCAATTTTGGCTCAAGACACTTTTAGATATTATACCAGAATTTCTGCTATTTTGGACAAATACTGGTACTTAATTCAAGATCTTCTCTTAGTTTCCTTTTGTTTTGTGAGTTGTAACTGTTTTTGGCTTTCCGCTTTTTGTAAATTACTAATTCTCCTTGATGACTACAACAGTTATCTAAAGTGTGTAACTTTGAAAGGCAATTAGTTGTTTTTCAAAGGACATAGCATACAACATGCAAACAAAGAAAGTATATGAAGTTGCCTGAGACACCTAATTTACCACAGCAAATATAACACCAAAACGAAGTTAACCTATAAATTTGAAAAAAAAAATCATCATTAATCCGAAGCCTCTCCTTACTAATGGCCAACACTGATGGTGGTATTACCTTCCAAAAGAATGGTTATAATGTCTTGAAAACAGTATTGCAACTGAAAAGAATAATGAAAAAAAAAAAACAGAGAGAAAATCCTGCTGCTAAGTTTCCTACACATACATACATTGATAAATATAATCTCAACAAAACCATTCCATCCAATTAATTTTCGCTTTTTATAACACGAAACCAGTATGTAGCACGAACAAACTGGAAAAAAATGCATCACACAGATAATTCTGGGGTAATGCTAGTTTAATTAGCTTCAAAGTATAAAAGCAAAACTGAAAAATAGAGAAAGAGAACAATCGATTTTTTAATGTGGTATCTCCCGAAGGAACTAATCCACGGGCCTAAACACCTCTCCTGGAGGTGGCCTAGTCGGCCAACCCAAGCAACAAATCCACTATTCCATGATTCATTCCTTCTTGGCGGAGCAGCCATTACATACCTACTACAGGTTTTTTTTTGATTTTTTCATAGAACCAAGTTTAGAGTTCTTTGCCATATTTTTTTTTTTCATTTTACAAGGTTAAAAAAGAGAAAATCCAGTATATGGCTATCTAATCAATCTGCAAAACAATATTAAATTATAGTTAGAAACTTAAGATATATAAAATAATATAACAGTAATAATCAGTGAGGCTATGGTAATATGCATATTACACAACAGTCCACGCTATGAATTCATATCTCCGTTTTTTTAAGTCCAAACAGTTGATCCAAACCGTTGAACATGATCTTCATATGAAAATGTACTTGCAATCCAATTTTACATTTTTTAAACTTTTTTAATATTATTTTAAATAGATAGAAAATCACTTCATTTGAAATTCCAGGAACATTAAAAAACAGTTGTTTTCTACCTATTTAAAAATATAGTAAAAAGTTTCTAAAAAATATAAAATTTGATCTGCAAGTAAATTTTCATATAGAGAACATGTTTAACAGCTCGGATAAACTATTTGAACTTTAAAAATAGAGATATGAATCCATAGCACGGGTTGATCGGTAATATGCATATTCCATAGCCTCACTCTACAGTAATAATCAAACATAAGAAAGAACGTTCAATTGCTATTTACAGTTCCACCTTAAGCATATGTAAAACCAACAGAGTATAAGAGAATCTCAGTGCTGTCTGCTATCCAAAACAGTAATTGGGACTAATACTTCAGCCTTGGAAAATAATAAGTTGCATGGACTTTTTGTTTCTCAGATATAGTGGTACAAATTAACATATACATAAATATGTGCATGAATAAGAATCAATATTTGCCAAACATAAGGATAAGATTTGTAATAATCCTGATTTGATAATTGAAATACCAAAACAAAGCATGACCAGTACCGATGAAGTACCAAAACACTAATGATATATTTATAAAGTGAAAAGAAAATGAATTGAAGAGAGAAGACCCATACCAGGTCATTGTCATCGTCACAACATCGTCAGCATCATCGTCATCGCGAGCGTTAATATTATTAATCTTCACCTTAGGTATTTGAGAAATTTTATGCCAATCTGGACCTGATTTTTTGCACCTCATCTGCAACTCAGGAGAGCAACGACGAATATGTAGCTCTTGGAGGATTGGTGGAAGTTCTGGCAGTGACTGTAACTTTGAACAATCTGAAATGGTCAATTTTTTGACAGCAGAGAGGCTCCTTATTGGCTCCATAGAAAGAAGCAAGGGATCATCTATGGAAATCTCATCCACAGAGAGCAGAGGTTTTTCCTGAGTGCTGGGACTTGGTAGTTGTGGTTGGGTTGAAACGGATCTCTTCAATTTTGGCATGAACATTTTTAAAACCAAATAGAACAGGGTGCATAAGAGACTCTGGAAAAATGCGAGCGCTTTTCTTGAACATGCCGAGAACCAATTGTTGAACTCATTTTTTCGATCAGATGATTGCGTGGTGTCATCCTCCTTCCTTTCGGTCTCATCTTTTTCCAATGGTAATGGAGAAGCAATTGCTCGAGATAACTCGGGACAATCATAAACACTCAGATGTTCTATAGAAGAGAGGCCAAGTAAGCTCTCCAGGGATGCCAAGTTTCGGCACTTAACAAAGCTTAGTATTTTTAGAGTTTTCCATCTGCTAAACAGTTCTTTGGGAGGAAGACTTGTAATATTTTCACATTCAAGCAAATACAATTCAATAAGAGAATGAACATTTTCAAGAGCTTTTGACCAAGTAGTTTCTAAATGACCACATGAGGAAATACTGAGCCTCTGTAGTGCAGAAGGGAGACAACATTCGTCCTGCACCACTATCTTTGGACATTCACATATAAACAATTCTTTCAGTGAAACAAATTTACTGAAACCTCCTGGTGGCAAGTTCATCAGTTCCCAACAACTTTGAATATTCAGTTTCTCAAGATTCACAAATCGTTCAGGGTTTTGGAGCAAACCTTCATTTAATGATACAATATTTTCACAATTACTTATTGACATATCAACAAGATCTGATAAGCTCCCTGATTTGCTGCTTTGATCATTCCAAAAATTTGGAAGAGCATTTAATCCCAATGCAATAAAACTCAGTTCCTTGACGCCAACAGGAACAGGAGGCAAAACTTGCAACTTCGGGCATTCAAAAACATGGAGTTTTCTCAAACACTGCATCCATTTATTGGGTTGCTTTGCCAAACACCATTCTCTTAGTTCTTTCATATTATTAAACGAGAGCTCTTCCAGAGATGGAAAGGCTTCTACTGCAGATGATAGCTGGTTGCATTCATGAATGATCACCTTTACTGCATTCATACCATTAAAATCTATGTACTTTAGGAGAGGTAGTTCCTCCAAATAAGGGAAGTACTCAAAAGTACTATAATGAATTGTTAAATGTACAAGCTTTGAAAGACCTTGTGTTGTGAACCAGATAGGAGGTCTTCCAGTACCCTGATAGTTATACATTCCCAACTCCTTCAAGCCATGATGTGGTTCAAGGTGATCAAGCACATCTTCATTAAGATGTGGTTTATTTGATTCTCTGGGAGACTCCCATAGTAAACTCAGTTCATTAAGATTGATTTTGTCTTTCAAGTTGGCTAGTTCAACTTCCTCACGACTACCAACATTATTAATTCTATTAATTGTTAATCTCCGAAGGTCTCTCATATCACTTAGCTCGCATATTTTAAATCCATTATCCTTGCCCACACTAAAAGCCAACTCTTGTAGTGAAGTGAGTCTGCCTATACCAGCAGTGTCGTCTAACCAATCTGGTTGTGCAGTGAGATGCCTCAGATTAATAAGCCTACCCCAGGTATTCACCTGTTTTAGTAGACGGTTATAAAACCCATCGCAAACCATGGTTTCTAGAAGGTAAAGCCTTGACACTGATTTTGGATCTGCATTAAGTATTGATGAACATTTTAAGTAACGGAGGTGCAACAATTTATTAACACACTTAGGAATTTCACTCAAGTTGTAACCAAACAATATTAAAAGCCGAAGTTTTTCCATTCCTTTCAGCATATCAGTAACAAGTGAATCGGGTTGATCATGAGAATAAAAATTTAAAATGAGAGTGCGCAAGTTTCTCAAACCAGAAATGCTCAACCCACAAGAACTATCGATATGCACATACAAATGGCGAACTGTATTTGGAATAGACTCCATTTTATTTGTAGTAGTTCTTAAGCATTCACCTTGAGAAACAAGTATAGAAAGGTCACGTATCAAATCATGCATGACAAATGTATCTTCTCGAAAATCATTTTCAGAATAGATGAAAATTGATTTACTTACCATATCATCAAAGTATGTGGACCCTACATTCTCTTGTCTCATTGTGCTATTGATGCCCGGGAGCACCATACCAAGAGCAATCCACATGTTAATTAAATCATGCTTATCAAAGTTATGATCTTGGGGAAATATGCTACAAAATGAAAAACATGGTTTCAAATGTGGGGATAAATATTGATATGTTAATCTCAAAGCAGGCATGATATCGCTATGTGTTTGCTCTTAAGCTCCATAACTCACTTTCTAATATACTTCTCCAATGTACCTCGCTTAGATCGGAGCATAATATCCCTCCCACTGTCTTTGCTGCCAGTGGGGACCCTTTTAGTTTTTTCACTATATCTCTTCCAATTTCCACCACCTCCTTATGATAATCAGGGTCTTCACCTCCAAAAGCACACTCTTTGAAAAGATCCCACATATGGTATTCATTCAAACTCTCCAAAATAATTGAACCCATTACATTAGGTCCAACCAATTTGACAACTGTTTTCAATCGAGTCGATAATAATATCATGCTCCCACTCTTTCCATCTTTTAAAGGAGCTACGAGTTTTTCCCATCCTAGTTTATCATTTTCATTCCAGACATCATCAAAAACAACAAAAACCTCTTAGACTTTAATTCCTCTAGAATTTCCGTTTGAATCAAAGCAAAACTCTCAAAATCTGCTTTTCTCTTAAAAACAGCTTCATACAACTTCTTTGTGAGCAATTCCACGTCGAAGTTGTTAGAAATACAAACCCACATTCTCAATTCAAAATGTTGTATCACGGTCGGATCATTATACACAAGTTGAACAAGAGTAGTCTTACCAACCCCACCGACCCCTATAATGGGTAATACTGCAAAATTCTTTCCCTCTGTTTTGCAAACGGGGTTCAACAACTTCTTAATGATATCCTCCTTCTCTTTCTCCCGACCAAATACACGAGTTCCCACATTCAATACTGAACTGGTTTGACGGCTACTGATGGCCGACTTAACCATCTCCTTTTGGTCCTTGTTCAAGTCCCGCACGAGCATGTAAAACTCAATGACACCAGCAGCAACCTCATCCATTGCCTTCACAGCCTTGATTAACCTATTTAGAAAGGGGTCCTTCTCGACCGCACGTAAAAAAAAAGTTTTAGAACTAGTGATTGCCTTGGCTACCTTGTTTTTCTCAGCTTTCAGCGCTCTTTCCTTCTCATAGTTGTACTTTATCTCGTCCATCACATCATCAGCTTGGTCAGCAGCATCCCTCAGCTGCCATAGCCACTTCTCCAGTGCCGGATTTGCCTCCCTGATCAGCCCCTGGTCTATGGTATTCACCACCGCTTGGATCTTTGGCAGGGCCTCCTGAAGCCGTGCCAGCTCGTCCTTCAACCCCAATTGCATCTTCTTTTGGTCCTTGGCATACTCGATGAGCTCGTTAATCAGCTTGGAGATGACCGTGCTCGCGATCCGGCCACCGACATCAAGTACCATCGCCATTGAGATCTCAGAATTTCAAAGAACAATGAGAGAATAATAACAATTTTGGGACTTGCGCAGAAAGTAGATGAAGAAATATCAGGCAACAAAATTCTTGCTATAATTCATTTTTAAGTCAAGTCAAGATCGTACGATGTCACATCAAATAATTAATGAGAATTTACCTTAACGTGTAAAATTCACCAATGATTTCAACTTCTCTGCTAGAAGTTTACTTTAGTCTAATTATCAGATTTTTTTTTATCTGTAGTATTTAAAAGGTTAAATTTCGCTGGAGGTCACTAAACTTTGTCCTTTGTCACGAATTGGTCACTCAATTTTGATTTATCCCTTCATAGCCACTGAATTTTTATTTTGTCCCAATCAAGTCACCCTATAACTTTTCCATCCAAATTATAACGGAATATGCTCATTCCGTCCAAAATTTTAACGGAATATGCTCATTCTGTCCAAAATTTTAACGGAATATGCTCATTCCGTCCAAAATACTAACGGAAAAGTTATATTCTGTTAATATTTTGGATGAAAAAGTTATAGGGTGACTTGATTGGGACAAAATAAAAGTTCAGTGGCTATAGATGGACAAATCAAAGTTGAGTGATCAATTCGTGACAAAGGACAAAATTTAGTGACCTCCAGCGAAATTTACCCTATTTAAAATATAGAAATCGATCATATAAAAATTTTCAACAGAGAATGAGAATTAATTTTACTATACCATGACATTTTACTCTAAATTATATATAAATAAAAAAATAGAGGTCAAATGACCCCATTACTTATACTTAGATCGGCCATTAGCTTCATACATTTCAAATCAGACTATCCAACACAAAAAGTAGAACGTTGTCTAGCACTATTCCAGAAAGGATTGTAAACGAGCCGAATTAAGCTACGCAAAGCTTAAACTCATCTCATGCCATGACGAGTCGAGTCGAGTTGAGTCTGAATTTAGTTGAGCCAATTCAGCTCGTTAACTGCTTGTTCATACTATGAGCCAGACATATACAAAGATTTTTTATCAATTTGTTGCTATGAGTCGCACATAGACCACGGGCCGAAAAATATTTTATTCTCTTTCTCGCAACGACATTCATCCTCTCATGATAGGCATGAAAGGAATAGTAAAAAAGATTTGATTTCTTCTTGCAAAGATATGTGCTGAGTCAAGCTTGAACTTGATCATGACGACTCAAGATCGAGCGAACCATGAATTACAAATTTCTTTTGTCCATCCTAGCTAATTTAAGGAGAGATTTTATTTTACAGGAAAAAGCTTTATCATATGTTACTAGGAGTGCTTAGAAGAACATAAATTTTTTAGTTACCATTTCAAAATTAAAAAAATAAAGTTGACATGAATTTAAAAAAAATTAATATTATCAGGTGCGCAGATAATATTAAATTTATCTATGCACCACCCAAAAACATGATAATGCTTGCTTACTACAAGGGTGGTACACAAATATTATCTGTGCACCAGTTATTATTGAAATATTTTTCAAATCTGGCACCGGATATTATTGGAATTTTTTTTAAATCCATATCAACTCTGTTTAATTTTTTTTTTTTTGTGAAATGGTAAGAAAATAAAAAAAGATTCGGCTCTCATGGATGTAGAAAAACCAGACCACAAAAATGCTTGCTTGAACTAATTTTTAAGTCAAGTCAAGTTGGTACGATGCCATGCATTAATTATTGCAAACACATAACATGAGAGAGTTGAGATGTCATCATCAAATAATTAATATGTGGGGAATCACTGAAGCAGACACATGCTAGCTGCCAAACCCATCAATTTTACCAAAGATTTCATCTTCTGCTATAAATTTTTCACTCACCAGCCAAACCCATGAATTTTACTTTTTAGCCTAATCTATCCGATTTTTTTTTATATGTAACATTAAGAAAATAAATTTTGCATAACAAATTGTAAATATTCCGTACCTTATAATTGTGGAGCGTGTCCCAAATTAAAATTGTCATGTGCCAATTGGTAAAATTGTAGATATTACATATCTTTAATTAAGTTTGGTAGAAGACGAGGCTTTTTTCTTATTTAAAAATAAAAAATATTTTGAAAAATAATTTGCAGTGTGAACATAGAGAGCTGCTTCACACCGTATTATTGATGCGATGTGACCATTTTTTAGTGTTAAAAAATAAACTTTTTATTCCTAGAAGAAATATTGTCAAAACTAACGATTAAAACGCAATCAAAGATAGTGATTTACATTTCTTATATTTTAAATGGACAGGGTGCGAAAATCCAATTATACACCATTTTTTTTTTTTTAGAGTTGACGGCAAAGTGCCATCAACAATTAATTTAATAAGACCATTTCTTTATTTTATCCTAACCTTTTTCTCTCTGATCTTACTGGTCCACATCTGCCTTTTCTACTCAACCTGCAGGCTAGATTTGTAACTATAATTGTAGTTTTATATTTAAAATTCAAATTTCGAAAGTAAATTAAATTAAAATTGACGTGTTGGAGTTTAGGATTTAGGGTGGAAATTGATGAAATTGTAGCTTATTTGCACAATCAATTGTAGATATTACGTACCTTGCAATTTTAGAGCGTGGGTCCCCAAATTAAAATGGTCATGTGCCAACTCGTTTCATGCCAGTTGGTGAAATTGTAGATATTGTTTACATTTCCTGAAGTTGCAGATACATGTCCTTAGTAGGGCTGCAAACGAACCGAACCGAATCGAACTTACCTCCAGTTTGAGTTTGGTTTGAATTAATTTCGAACTAGGTTTGGTTTGAATTAATTTCGAACGAACGCAGTTTCGAATCGAACTCAATTTCGAATCGAATTTTTTACGAACTCAATTTCGAACTTCTTCGAACTTTGTTACGATTTACGAATATCCAAAATTTTCCAATTAGACAACAAAGTTTTCAAATATCAAAAGTATCAAAGTACAATTTAAATATCAATAGAAGTAGAAAACAATCAACAAAGTCTTAGAATTATTACAAACCTCAATATTATCCTAAATAAAAAATTAAAGTTCATTACAGCTAGGCACTAGCTACTGAAAAATCCTTCTAAAAAACCGTCACAGGTATCCAAAACTTCAGCCATATATTTCGCTTCATTAAACTAACTACTGAACATCTACAAATTACTTTATAGATGCAGTAGCAAGGTTTTCAACGTCCCACGCTATTTTTGCATCATTAGCCTGGATTACCCGAAAACTCAGAATCCTATCGTGAAAAGCAAAATTTCTAGTATCAACATGAACCAGATATCATTATCAGCACATACCTACCTGACAATTCAAAATTTCTAGTTGGACTGGGCTTTTTGTTTCAAGAAATAATTTTCAAAAGTCAGAATCGAGGGCAGCCTTATATTTTCATCAGCGAACATAAGTTATCAGCGGAAATTAACGGTTCACGTTTGAGTTAATTTCGAACTAAATTTGGTTTGCGAACCTATTTCGAACGAACTAGGTCCAGTTTGAGTTTGGTTTGAATTAATTTCGAACTAAGTTTGGTTTGAATTAATTTCGAACGAACTCAATTTCGAATCGAACTTTTTTCGAACTTTTTCGAATCAAACTCGAATCGAATTACGAACTACGAATTTTTTGTGCAGCCCTAGTCCTTAGGTTTGGAATTCAAATCCGCTGCTATGTCGAGAGGTACATTCAAAAATTTTGTCAGATGAAGCAAAAAAATAACGAATTGGAATTAAGTAGATAATAGAGTTCAAACTCATTAAGTAATCGGATACTATATAAAAAAAACAATGCTCTAAATCTAGGGGGTCTAAAAAAATTCAAAGAGGAGCAAATTTTGTGAGCCTGTATATCTTTTGTAAAATTTCGAAATCTGAAAGGAGTCCGTTGACCTCCATACTTTCACGAATTCGTATCCTCTGCATTAACTCAAAAGGGAATTTGTTGAGTTAATGAATTTCGACCATCCAATCTATCTTAAGATTTGTGCTGACTAGATCCGCACGAATATTGAAAATCTTCCTAAGTTATAGTCAGAAGCCCTATTGGCTCCGTTTAAACTCAAACGGTTCAGATTCATTAACTCAAAAGATTAATTTTTGAGTTAATGCAGAGGATATGCGTTCTGCCTTCACTTGGGTTCGCCCCCGGCTCTCCCTGCTTTTCTCTTTCTCTTTCTCTCCTCTCTTTTCTCTCTTTCTCTATAAAAGTGGAGTGCAGCTCTTCTTCAAGAAGAGCAACAAATTTGGATTCCAAACTTAATTTTATCTAAATAGACTAGTGATTTATTTGTATATATCCTTCCAGCTCCAGATGCTGCATTTAATAAAATGAGCTCCAGATGCAACCGAATAATAAGAATTCTGTATTTAGATATATGAGATCCGTTTTGAGATTCTTGCCGAATTAAAACTGACGACTCAGATTTCATTCTACTCAGTCAGATTTTGCACTTCAATTCACTTATAAGGACGTAGCTCAGCATTGACCCGTACCGATATGCATGGTACCTGCAATATAATAATTTATATTTTTATTGGATTTGCTTTTTTAATTGCCGAATTAAAAGAGATGTCATATATATATATATATGTAGAGTAGAACTAGGGTGCTCCTAAGCTCACCAAGCCCTTCCATGAGCGCGACTCTAAAACCGATCAAATTGACTTCAAACGATATTTTCAAACCGTTAGATGTTCAATCTATATTAAAATGTGCTTGGAGACCAAATTTTACATTTTTTGGAATTTTTTTACTATTTATTAAGATGGTTTGAAAATCGCTGTTTTTATTAAAATTCTGCACCATTGAAAAACAGCGATTTTCAAACCATCTTAATAAATAGTAAAAAAATGTCAAAAAATGTGCACAAAAAATGTCAAAAAATGTGCACAAATTTTCGATCCAAATCGTTCAACATGATCTCCACAATAAAATGTGCTTCCAGATCAAATTTTACATTTTTTTGTAATTTTTTTACTATTTATTAAGTATTTTACAAAAATAGTCATATTGAGACCATTGAATTTTGTACCCATCTTAATAAATAGTAAAAAAATTCAAAAAAATGTAAAATTTGATCTGCAAGCACATTTTATTTAGATAATCATGTTGAACGGTTTGGATCGATGATTTGGACTTTGAAAATGAAAAAAATGATTGTTGTAACTTTGTTGTAACTCAAATTTGTTGTAACTTGATCCCTCCTCTACATATATATAGAGTAAGGCTACGGTGCTTTGCAAAGTAAACCCCCATGTTTACTTCGGGCCACTTTTTGGATTTTGAAAATCCAAACAACCGATCCGAACCGTTCAACATATTTTAAATATTGAAATGTGCTTGGAGACCAAATTTTACATTTTTTGGAATTTTTTTACTATTTATTAAGCCACTTTGAAAATCGCTGATCCGATGGTGAACAGTAAAAAACAGTAAAATTTTCTGGACCACCGGATCAGAAACTTTCAAAGTGGCTTAATAAATAGTAAAAAATTTCCAAAAAATGTAAAATTTGGTCTCCAAGCACATTTCAATATTTAGAACATGTTGAACGGTTCGGATCAGTTGTTTGAATTTTCAAAATCCAAAAAGTGATCCGAAGTAAACGGAGGGGTTTACTTTGCAAAGCACCGTAGCCTTACTCCATATATATATATATATATATATATATATATATATATATATATATATATATGTATGTATGTATGTATATATATATATATACATACAGAGATTGACTAATATCAAAATGTTTGTTCCGGAGCCATGGTTTTAACCAGTTGGTTTTTCGATTTTTAAAACTCAAACGGTCGATCCAAACCGTTAGATATGATCTCTATATTAAAATGTGCTTGGAGACCAAATTTTACATTTTTTGGAATTTTTTACTATTTATTAAGCCAGTTCTAAATTCGCTGATTTTAATAAACAGTGAAAAATTTCTGGATCATTGAAAACAACGATTTTAAAACGGACTTAATAAATAAAAATTGCAAAATTTGGTATCCAAACACATTGTATTATAGATTGAATATTGAATGGTTTGGATCGACTGCTTGGGTTTTGAAAATGTAAAAACCGAAACATTTGTTCCACGGCCTAGGAATAAACGTTTTGATATTAGCCGACCGCTATATATATATATATATATATATATATATATATATATATATATATATATATATATATATATAGAGCTGGGCTATGGTAAGTTGTGAAGTAAGATGTCATTTTTACTTCACGCTCATATTTTCATTTTGAAAATCCAAACAACCGATCCGAACCGCTCAACATGTTCTCTATATTGAAATGTGCTTGGAGACTAAATTTTACATTTTTTTGAATTTTTTTACTATTTATTAAGCCACTTTGAAAATCGCTGATCCGGTGGTCCAGGAAATTTTACTGTTTTTTACTGTTCACAGTGGATCAGCGATTTCAAAGTGGCTTAATAAATAGTAAAAAAATTCCAAAAAATATAAAATTTAGTCTCCAAGCACATTTCAATATTTAGAAAAAGTTGAACGGTTCGGATCGGTTGTTTGGATTTTCAAAATGAAAATATGGCGTGAAGTAAAACGACGTTTTACTTCACAACTCACCATAGCCTATCTCTATATATATATATATATATATATGTTTTAATTTTTTATTGCGAGTGTTTTATTTTATTATTTGACTATTGGCGTGTAACATGATAATTAATGTCTGATTTAATGCGCATGAATTTGAACTTAATGCATGTACCATAGTGGGTGCTTTCATATTGGGGCAATTTAATGATTCACACAATTTGAACCGTCGATTAACAAACTCATGGTATCTACTTCTTCATGAACATGACATCTCATTTAATATACAGAGAGGCTTGACTTCATTTTTGTTTTTATTTTTTACCCAAAAAAGGGTTTTTTTTTTCTCATTTCAAAACGTTTGATCTTAAATAAATAAATCAGATTCGAAGAAAAGAGACAAGAGATTCTTCCAAATAGAACTTTGCCTGTTTTTTTAAATAAATTAAGAATCCTAATATATTTGTACGTGGCATGGAATTTATTATATCTTTTTAGAAAAAAAATTCAAAATGAACTTTAAACTTGTATTATGGTTATAATATTGAAGATAAAATTACTATATGACGGCAATTTTAACTTCCATTTATTTTATAAAAAAAATTAAGCTGACCCCATATTTTTTTTTCAGAAAAATGTTATATTCACTTCATAAATTAAGATTGATGTTAGGAATCAAACAAATTTGAATGATATAAACTTAATTTAATCAAATATTCCAAAATAAAACAAAAAAAAACACGTAATAAAATTAAGAAATATAACAAAAAGTATGTTGACTGGTTTCTGTTAAGCAAAATGAAATTAAATATGCAGAAATGCTTGAAGATAGCATATCCACAATAACCCACAATAACTGACAAAAATATAAAAAAGAAAATAAGAAAAATCTTCCATTAGTGTTACAAAAATAAGCAACAAGAAATTAAGTGTAGAAATTGTTAACTCATTTTTACTACTTTGGTCATACATTTCTTTATCTCTTCACTTATATGAGGATTCTCTTAACGCACGATATATTTACAACTTGGTTAATTAGTTAGTTCATCAATTATGTGCAACTCTCAAATATTATAAATAAATGAATTGCAGATTAATATATATAAATTATAATCATTAATCAATATAAAATAAACAATACCAAAATATTGTATAAGACAATTTAAAAGACTTAGTTTGTCATATTGACTGGAAAGATGCAACTATCAGAACTTATAAAAGGTTATTTGTGTGAGTCGTGTATGGTAAATTTTAAATAATAATTATTTTCTTATTAAAAATTTATTTTTGATTTTTTTGTGATTTTATTATTATTGGTTATCCTCCAATATCTTCTTTGTTTATTATTTTTTTCTTATTTTCCAAACTCATACATTATGTTTAGCATTTTTTTATATTTTACATTTAAAAAAAATTCAAGCTGTGATAACTAGATGATGAATGCTATACAGATAGTTGGCTAGCATTTTATAAAGGGATATATATATCATGTTGAACTTGTCATTAATCATGATGAGTTTGCTTGTATAAGGGCAATTTTACATGATACAACCAACTTTTCATGCAGTTGAAACAAGTTTGTCACCCAAACTGTGTTGCAATTTTTTTTTGAAAAAAAAATGTAGAAGTTAAGCCTTCAGATTTTATTAATAAAGATGCTTATGATGCATTTGCTAGTAGCAAGTCTTTTCAAAAATATTCATTTATCAAATAAAAGCTCCAATCACATTTCGCCGAACTTAATATTAATTTATTTTACAAGCTCTAAAGCCTCCCTTTTGGGAGACATAAACTAGATAAATGATTAAAAAAAAATAGATGAAAGATTCATGACATACGCATTTTACTACTTGGCCCATTTTAATGGCCTTTTTATATTTTGGACCAAAATGTGATGTAAAGACTATAAACAGACTATCTTTTTTTGTTGATATTTGAAGGCTTAAAAATTTCATTAAAAAAAACTGCTACTAAATTATCAATGATAAACTTAATAGACAACAAAGTTTAACAAACTTAAATATATCATCTTTCATATTTCTTCTGTTTAACTATTTTTCTTCTTTGGAGAAATTCTGTTTAAAAACTCACGAATTTACTTATTTTAACAGAAAAAAAAATAATAAATTGAATAAATTTGTGAGTTTATGAAATTTGGAAGGGTAAATATAATCTTACAAATTTACAAGGATAAATATATAATTCTCAAATTTTTGAAGGGTATACATGAAAAATTCAGTGGGTTTGCGCGGGCCGAATCAATAAGCAATGGGCCATGCCTTCCCTTAGCAAATTACAAACAAACTATATCATGAGAGAAATATACAGGCCTGTGGCTGGGCCTCAGGAATGAATTTGTTTACAGAGAATGGCTTGTTCATAAAGAAGCATACGGGCAGGTTCTTCCAAAAAAAAGGGAACATAAATGTTTGACTTATTGAGGAGATGAAGTTCATGGTATAGAGTCATGGGTCCGGATCCCCTAAAGTAATCTAATCTTTGAGTTTTGGATCGAGACCGACCGATTCGAATTCGTCACTCGAGATTGTCTCGGAATTCGAATTCGTCGTCGGGATGTGTGCGCTCACTTCAGGTATGAATTTTTGCGGATTCGAATGGGACGGTCTCGATCAAAAACTCAAAGATTGGGTTACTTCACTGGATCCGAATTCATAAAGTCATAGGGTTCAAATACACCATGATTTTGTGATCAATATGCTCCACATCATTTATCTCCGTTTTCAAAGTCTGAACAATCGATCCAAACCGCTTAACATGATCTTCATAATAAAATATGCTTGGAGACCAAATTTTATATTTTTTAGAATTTTGTTACTATTTTTTTAGATATGTACAAAATCACTGTTTTAAGGAGATTTGGACTATTCGAAAAAGTGATATTGTACCTATGTAAAAGAATAGTAAAATATTTTTATAAAATATAAAATTTGATTTCCAAGAATATTTTATCATGAAGATCATTTTGAGCAGTTCGGATCGACTGTTCGGATTTTAAAAACAAAAATACATAATGTGGAGTATATTGAGTACAAAATCATGATGCATTTGGACCATCTCATTGTTTAAAATCGATTTGATAATTTTTAAAGTTAAGCTCGTAGTCTCATACTGGCCTTTAATTTTACTAATTATATCGTTAAAACTGGTCTAATTAATGCACCTCATCGAAACTAGTAAAAAATTTAGAATAGGAGCTGCGATCACTGCAACCTGGGGTGATGACCCGTTACAACCTCGGGTACAAATTCATAATATCCTCTTGTCTTAACACACTGTTTAAGATTCAGACCGTTCGTTATATGTATTAATACTATTTTTAAAGAGGAAGGCTTAAATGCTACGTTGCTTCATGCTCCAATTGTATCTCAATATTTCTATTTTTGATTTCAAAGTCCAAACAAAATATCTGAACTACTCAACATGATATCCACGTTAAAATGTGCTTAAAGATCAAATTAATATTTTTTGAAAAAAATTTACTATTTTTTAAGATAGGTACAAAATCAATGTACCTATCTTAAAAAATAGCAAAAAATTTTTAAAAAATATAAAATTTGATCTCTAAGCACATTTTAACGTGGATATCATGTTGAGCTGTTCAGATCTTTTGTTTGAACTTTAAAATAGAAGATAAAAATATTAAGGTATAATTGAAGCATGAAGCAATAGGTCATTTAAGCCCTCCTCATTTTTAAAATACATATAAGCACTATTTTTAAAGGGCCCGTACGGAAAATGTATGAAATAGTAAAAGAGTGGAAAAGGGAAGAGGCTTCTATTCCATACAATTCTAATCATGTTCGACACGTTTGGAATTGTGAAATATTGGAATTGAGTCAATTTCCATATGTGAAAAAGTCATTCTTCCCAATTTCCCCTCTACCATGGAATAGTGGGATGGAATAGAGAGTGACTAAAGTGTAAAAGAGAAGGGTTTGATTGTATATTTCCATTATAATTTCACTTTTTCTATATTTCATTCAATTTCACTCGCGTTTGACTACTATTCCATCACAATTCCTTACTCTTCCTCTATTCCACCACAATTCTTTTGTGCCGAAGAAGCCCAAAAGGTCTCTTGCATTACAGGTATGGGCCAAATTGATTTGATTTTTGATTGAACGGTTCTCAACTAAACTCAATGGCGTGTTATATGCATGATGCGGACTCCCGAAATTTTTATTTATAACATTTTAACAAAATAAATTAATAAAATAACCATCGTTTCTAGTCAATTCTAAATCTAACACGGCCGCAGAATGCCGGAGCGGACCCATATGAGGGAGGCCGCAGAATGCCGGAGCGGACCCCCATATGGGTCCGCAGAATGCCGGAGCAGACCCGAGTCCGCACTATGCCGGAGCGGACCCTGTTCTTTATATCCCGAAAATGACAGAGAAATTTCATTCCACACTCTCACACCTTCTCTCTCCTGAGTTAGCTCTCTGATCTGTAAGTTTTTCTCTCTTCTTTTAAATTTTTATTTTTATTTCAGTAGATTAATAATTTAATTAGAATAATTAATTTAGCAATAATTAAATTAGCAATAATTTAATTAGAATAATTAATTTAGTTAATTTTTAATTGTAAGTTTTTTCTGTATTGAATTGGAAAAATGGCTCTTATGGTATCCATCTACACTGGTGGGGATGTTTTAACAGGTCCTAGCGGGGTTTACTATAGTATTGGACCTGTTACTGTGATCCCGGTATTGCCGGGTACTGATTATTTGGGACTTAAATCAAGTATATGTCAGAATTTGGGGTTGGATCAGGGTCAGTATGACCTCAAAATTGATGCCAAAATTAGCATGCCGACTAGTTCGGCACAAACCTGGTTCCAACTATTTCCAGTTCAGAATGAGGGAGTCTGGCAGGTATTGTACAACCAAACCATGAGTTTTTCTGGGGGTGCATACAAGATAATTGACCTATATGTGGAGGTTACCAGAGCCCGGCGTTCGAACCCAGTTATGAGGTTAATCCAGGGTCGTAGTCGGGGTAACTCATCCGGCTCTAGTCCGTCCCCTGTCCAAATTGACCAACCGTCCAGTAGTCGGGCCCCAATTCAGAGGGACCGACCCTCCCGTCGGGCCCCAGTTCAGAGGGACCAGCCTTCATCTAGTCGGACCGCTTATTGGGGTCAAACTTGTGATCCGGATGAATCCGATGAAGAAGTGGATCCGGAAATACTAGAGGCAGAGGAAAATTAGGGTCCTGTTGATCCTGAGGGTATGAGCGATTATTCTGACCAGGAAGATACCGGGCCTGTGCTCGGACTATCAAGGAAATTCAAGATGGATCGCGGGTTTCAGCACCCGATTAATGCTTTCAACGACACATCAGGGTTTATGGAAGCCAATTCGGGTTTGTTTGGAAGTATGGCAGAGTATGAGAATGAATTGTCCGAGGGACAAACATATGACTCAAAAGAGGAAATGAAGAGCGCAATTGCCAGGTTTCACATCCTTTGCAACAAAGAGGTAAAACCTACGCACAGTGACCGCACAAGAATGAGGTTCAAGTGCAAGGACAGTTACTGTGGGTGGTACATACTCGCAAGGGCCACCGGTTATGGAACACAATGGCGTGTCTCCAAGTGCCCAACACAACATTCATGCCACGCGGATGCGACAAGAACAGATCACGCCCAGTTGTCAGCTGCTATGGTTGCCGAGTGTATATCCGCTCACATGATGAACGATGTCGACTTGAGTATTCAGGCTGTCCGAATTGCTGTTGCTGAAAGGTACAACGGTCAGATACTGGCGTACAACAAACTATGGCGTGGCAATGGTAAGGCAATCCGTCTTTGTGCTACTCACATAGCCGAGAACATGAAGAAGAACGGTTGCAGTGAGAAGGCAATCCGTTTTTTTAGAATATGTGTGGCTAAGAGGAAAACGAGGAGGTACGAGCAAGGAATACAAGCAATGGGGAAGGCATGTGACATTGCTCTCAATTGGCTGGACGGGGTGGGTAAATATTTGGATCAAGATGAGAACGAGTGCCCCAAACCATGGAAGATATTCCAAGCACTGGACGGTGGTTACCGTTGGGGCATCATGACTACAAACGGGTCCGAGTCGCTTAATAAGGTCTTCAAGTCCTCTCGTAGGCTACCGGTTGCAGCAATAATTGAAGACACATTTTACAAATGTATGACATGGTTTGCGCAAAGGAGGGCCAAAGCAGAATGGGAAGTCAGTCAAGGTCAACAATTCTCGTGTTGTGTGCATCAGGTACTTTTATTTGTAGTTCTTTCTTCATAATTTTTAATTTAATGAACTTTGTTAAAAAAATCTGACTTCTTCATTATTTTTTAATTTTTCGTAGCTGATCAACAAACGGTTCGAGAGGTCCGATAAAATGAAGACGCTGGGGGGCTTTGGAAACAACAACGAGTTCGAGGTAACCTCCACACAGGAGAGAGTTCACGCTTTCATACCTGACGATTCTGGTCGGTTTACCAAGGCCAATTACAAATACACGGTGATAATCGGGGATGATCACACGGTAACTTGCACGTGCCAAAAGCCTCAATTGGAGAGAATACCGTGCTCTCATGTTCTGTCCGTGTGTCGTCTCCGAGGCATCGACCCTGGCGTATTTGTAAGTCACTACTATCACATCCATACACTGATCAACACATGGAGCGCACAATGGCATGTCTATGGAAATCAGTCGGAATGGCCTCAACACGATGGCCCGGTCCTTGTTCCAGAGAAAAAAAATATTGCTGTGGGCAGAAGACAGCACGACAGAATTCCGATGTAGATGGACGTTCTACATAATAAGAGAAGAGGACACCAAGCCGGCCGAGATACACAAGAAAGACAAAACAGAGCTGCTCGAGCTGCACGAGATTGAGAGTTAATGTTGTTTTTTTAATTGTACTCGTAGAAATGTTGTTTATTTTCGGTTAATTAGACGTATTTGTAATTTCCGATAACATTAGCATTATTCTATTGTATGCTTCTTTATATGACTTTCTATTGTAATGTTTCTTTTGATCAAACAAACGACGAACAACAATTTCAGATTAAACGACATTTCAAACATAAATAATTACACACAACTTCCAGTACAAACTTTACATTTTTGATAAAAATTTTCAAAACAAAATCATAATCAACTTCAGAATCAGATTAAAAAAAAAAAAAAACAGGGGCCGCTCCGGCATAGTGCGGACCCGGGTCTGCTCCGGCATTCTGCGGACCCATATGGGGGTCCGCTCCGGCATTCTGCGGCCTCCCTCATATGGGTCCGCTCCGGCATTCTGCGGCCGTGTTAGATTTAGAATTGACCAGAAACGATGGTTATTTTATTAATTTATTTTGTTAAAATGTTATAAATAAAAATTTCGGTGCGGACTCTACGGAATTTTTTTAAAGCAAATAAAAGTTTGATTTTTAATGAAAAAAGTTGATGTTTTTTTTTCTTCCAAATAGTAAAAATTAGATCAAAATTTCAAATTTTCAGTACACTTCCGGTCACAACACCACATCAAACAGGGCACAGGAGATCCAAAAAAAGAAGTGTACTGTATAGATACAAAACAACCCAGCAAGATCAGATATTAGATCCGGTACACCCTGGTTTTCCTAGTTCATCTGTTTCGGTATATTTGATCCGGGCACATGACCTACTTTGGTTCGATGGGTTTAATCACCGTCGATTTACTTTAAAATTCGTGCAGAATGCTTTAAACTTCGTACATGTTTGTTTCAATTTTCATGCGCACAAATCTTAAATTAGATCGAACGGTCATAATACTCGTTTAACCTAAAAGTAGGTCTAAACTCTAAACCGAATCAATATTGGGAACACTCATGTATCCGCGTGATCTCTCGTGCGTTGCTGTGGCAGACTGGCAGGGTCCATCTCGTGCGTTGTTATTTCACGGAGAAAAAAATGTCAATTCGACTCTACGAAGTGTCCTGCTCTACAGAGAGTTATGATACCTTTTGTGTGACAGTGTCCCATTGCTCCAATGCGGCGATCTCTCCTCTCCCTCTCCTCTTACCTCCATCGCCTCCATTTCTCCTCTTCTTCCTCTTCTTCCTCAATCCCCATTCTCTATTCCTTCCTCCAGCCTTCCATTTTCCCTCTTCGCCAACCTCACCCCATCAAACCCACCTCCACCTCCTCTCCCACTCCTCCTTCTCCTTCCCCTTCCCCACAAACCCAGGCCTCTCTCGAATCCTCTCTCCTCTCCTCTCTCCACTCCCACCAAACCGACGAAGCATGGCGCTGCTTCAAATCCCTCTCTTCTCTTGCCCTCCTTCCTTCCTCCCCTTCCCTCTCCGACTCTCTCATTTCCCACCTTGCATCCCTCTCGGACCGCCTCTCTCTCAAACGCGCCTTCGCTGCGGCTATCTACCTCCTCGAAAGATCACCTCTTTCCGTCTCAATCGACACGTTCTCCGGTCTCTTTCGAGCTTTTGCCGGGAGTAATACTCTGCCTCCTGCTCTTGCGCTGTTTCGTGCAATGTTGAAGAATCGGCGGTTCCCGGCTTTTACCATCTGGGGCCCAGTGGTGGTTCAAATGGCCGAGAAGAATGATGCCGGCTTTCGCGCATTCTTGCCTGTTTTTGAGGAGAATTGTAGAGTTGCCTTGGATGAGAGGATGGATTGCATGAGGCCTGATTTGGAGTTTTGCAATCGGGTTCTTGATGGGTGTTGTAAAATTCTCGGGTCGGTTTCTGATGCAGAGAAGGTGCTCGAGGTAATGTCTAGCTTGGATTTATCGCCAGATTTGAATAGTTTTGGATCTCTTGCATATTTATATGCTTTAACAGGGAATGAGCAAAGAATTGATGAGTTACACAAGTTACTGGATGCATTGCGGTATTCAAATAAAATGGTGTTTTTCACTAATTTGATTAGTGGGTATGTGAAATCGGGTGCATTTGAATTGGTTCCTTCTATAGTTCTTCGTGCGGTGCAAGAACAGAGAGAGGATGAGTCTAATATATTCAACCAAAACACTTACATTGAGATTGCTAATTGCTTTATAAACAATGGTAAAACCAAAGAATTAGCTTCTTTGATTATTCAAGCACAAGAATTAGAGGCCTTTAGTAAATGCACGGTACCAAACTGCTCAGTTGGTTACGGGCTAATGAATGCATGTGTGGAGTTAGGTCACTTAGACAAGGCACACAACATGCTCGATGAAATGTCGGCACAGGGAGCTTCTATTGGATTAGGTGTTTACTCTTGTATATTGAGAGCCTATTGTAAGGAACAAAGAACTGCTGAGGCTGCACAGCTTGTGGCAGAGATAAATGCTGCCGGGCTCCAGTTAGACTCAACCGACTTTGATGCCCTAATTGATGCCTCCATGACATGTCAAGATTTTCAATCGGCTTTCTCTCTCTTTAGAGAGATGAGAGAGGCAACCCTACCTGACCTCAAAACAAGCTACCTAACCATTATGACCGGTTTAACTGAGAACAACCGGCCCGAACTCATGGCATCATTTCTCGATTCAGTAGTAGATGACCCGAGAATTCAAATCGCAACCCATGATTGGAACTCAATCATACATGCATTTTGCAAAATTGGCCAGTTAGAATATGCAAAGAGAACGTACCGAAGGATGGTTTCATTGAGATTTGAACCCAACAGCCAAACCTACCTGTCTTTGATAAACGGGTACACTTCGGCCGAGAAATACTTCAATGTGTTGATGCTATGGACTGAGTTGAGGAGAAATGGAGGTGAATTCGACCGTGCTTTGATTGATGCATTCTTGTGTGCATTGGTTAAAGGAGGGTTTTTTGATGCGGCGATGCAAGTGGTGGAGAAGGCGAATGAATTAAAGATTTTTGTAGATAAATGGAAGCACAAACAGGCATTCATGGAGAAACACAAGAAGTTGAGTGTGGCAAAATTAAGGAGAAAAAATTATCGAAAGATGGAGGCGCTTGTTGCTTTTAAGAATTGGGCTGGGTTTAATACATGATAGTAAGTACTCTTTCATATTTACGCTAGAATGACCATAAGAAAGCCATAGGATTTAAACATACTCCAGGCTAACCTCCTTGTGCTGCTTATGAAGTGTTTTTCTTGGATCAAAATAAGAAAGTATGGAGAACAGTTATACAGCATAATTAATTAATTAGTAATTGTGCTTGTTATAAAAATAAAAAAGAATTGAACTTCAACCACTTCCACAGGTCGTATCTGTAAAATTTAGAATTGTTGCCTGGTGAATACTTTGGAAGACATAATTGTATGCTTGTAAAACAAAAAAAATGTTGAAATCTTGTTTGACTGGGCTGAATTTCTTTTACAAAAATTATTTCAACAAATTTGGCTAACAAATGGTGAAAAGTAAATCTATGTAAGAATGAAAGATAATTAAAACTAAATTTGGAGTATGGCTAATTTGCTGCTGGCAGCATTTCGGCCAGCTGCTGCCGGAGGCATATCTGTCATACTAATGTTCAAACAACAAATCTAAACTGTTAGATGTGATATCTATATTAAAATCTACTTGGAGACCAAATTTTACATTTTTTGGAATTTTTTTGCTATTTATTAAGCCACTTTGAAAATTCCAGATCCGGGTGAACAGTAAAAATAGTCTAGACCATATGATCTGGAATTTTCAAAGTGGCTTAATAAATAGTAAAAAAATTTCAAAAAATGTAAAATTTGGTCTCCAAGCACATTTCAATATTTAGAACATGTTGAACTGTTCGGATCGGTTGTTTGAACATCAGAATGACAAATTTGCTGCTGGCAGCACTTGGCCGAAATGCTGCCAGCAGCAAATTAGCCATACTCTTAAATTTGAGCTGCAACACTTTGATCTGTACTTTCCATATTTCTTCACTTTTAATTTTTGTTCCCTGTGGTGATGATACATTGCACAGTTTGTGGGTCTGGATCCTCTCCAATTGGTTGTGTATGTAGTTGGATAATCTTGAGAAAATCCAGGCCCTTAATTTCTTATCAGACAGTCTAAAACATAAATAGTAACTTGCAAAGTTCCTAAATATTGACAAAACTAATATTCTTTGATCAATGGAGACTGGGTCTTAGTTGCTGGAAAAGGTTAGCTAGTCAAGTGGCAAGCATGTTCAAGTAAATCCTGCAACTACGTACCGTACCGGACATGCAATAAGCACACAAAAGACAAACACTTTGTACCATAGAGAAAAGTTTGTAAAGTATGGCATGGAGAATCAAATTATACTTCTGTGGGCAAATTGTGTTGTGGGGTAAAATATATTAACAGAGCTAGTTTGGCTTCACACAACACACAAGCAATAGAGTTAAAATGAAAAAAGTAAAAACATATTATTTGTGCTCTGTATGAAGCCAGACAAGCGCTGTTAATATCCGTCAAATTGTGCTTGAAGATCTTCATGCAAAGAGAATTGTGCTTGAAATCAGAAAAATTCTATAAAAGGTGCGTATATATATGTATCAAGAAAGATTTTATACTGCTTGAAAAGGAGAAGATCATCCTGCTAGTGGCAATGGGCATCAAAATTTGGATTGACAAACTTTGTTTTATAGCTTGGAATTTCTTCAAGCTTGTTCCAGACTAGAGTCAAATGGAAGAAACTGAATGCTAAATAATACAAGTTGATAGGTGTTTTGTTGGACAAATAGGCACCATGTATTTTCTATTTTATGCAATTTGAGTATTGTTTGATAATGCATCAAGGGTAATAGAATACAGATGGTTGAAAAGTTCAAGTCGTTTGTTGCACGGTACAAAAATAAACCAAATATAATGATTTCATTTTATATATAGGCATGATATAATATTGGATCTCTTATTTTGTCAAATTAAATCATTGCCAATTAATATTTATCTCTTAATTAAGTCACCCATAAACAGAAAATAATTCCTGTCATTGACTCATTGAAAAATTACAAGGCATGATATTTATCCAATTCAGTGAAATATTCATGACTTTTGTGGAGGAGATCATGTCTGTGCAAACAAGTCCGTATCCTCTGAGATGTCTCAAATTTTCAGTTTATCTAAAGACGGGCCAAAGTTTTTCGGTGCCTATTCAGAATGCAGGAGGCCAGTATTATTGTATTTTGAGATTCGTGCATAAAATATTTGAACGGTCCAGATATTCCACAGATCAATTCAAAGTTTGAGAGATCTCAAGGGTGAGAATTTTGTGCAAACCTTCTCCGCGCCGCATTCTCCTCTGTTGTGGGTGTAAGGTAAGGTTTTGTAATTCTTTCTTCTCTCTCATTTTCTCACTCACAAAAGAGTACAGATTAAGTTTAGAAACTTTTTGAAGGTTTTACCAACTGACATTTGTATTTATAATAGAAAAAAGGTTTTTAGAAACTACTTGCTATACAGATCTTAACCATCTCACTTAATATTAAATAAAATAAAATTAATTACAGGAACTATATAATTGGAAATAAAAAGGCGCTGTAGCTTCTCGCATGGTTTCCACTCAGTGTTGATGTTGCTCTTTGCATAATTTCACTAACTGTGTGCACTTCACCATTGAATTTCAGTTTAGAAACTTAAATCCTTACTTTATGTTCTAAATTGTATTTTTTCGTGTATACCCAATATTAAGGTTTACGGTTTTTTCTATCAATACTAGCGTCTACATTTTTTACATAATCTAGAATTTTGAGGATCAATTGTGGCATAAAATAAACTTCATAAATTAATTTAAACCCTCCAAAAATACCTGCATTATGATCTATTTAAGAAAATTATGCACAAGTTGTGCCTAACTTTACAAAAAAACCATGCCTACAATGAATAAAAAATCCACAACAAAATCACTGCGGCTGGGTGACAAGCCACAAAATAAACCATAGTGATGTTTCAATGAAAATCTGTTGATAATGATTACTGACCTGTTTTAGAATAATAATAATAATGTCAGCATTTCTTAAGAGCTAAAAGCACTGTATCAATTTTGAATCAAATTGTTCATAACATAAACTATCATGACAATCAATAGTAAAATAAAAGGCAAACATGTTAATATTTAATAGTTTTCTCCAATATCTCAATAATAAGTATTGTTTGATGTGTATAATAAATGAATACACCATATTTCATTGAAATTTCTAACAAGTTCTTTTTTTCTTTTTACAATTTCTACAAGGCTTGCCGTACTACTATGCTTTCAACACATTTGCTTTATAAAATATAATCACTCCAAGTGAGCAAGTTTCACATGAATAGAGATCACACATAAGAAATGATGACTACCATTAAAAGTTATCACCTCAAATCAAATATCAAGTAGCAAATAATACGGGACTTAATCCATAATTGAAATTAAACTAAAAAAAAATTGTTCGATAGCCTACTTCTTTCATATTTCTAAACTAAAAATGTTGTACCGAGTATAAGACTTTTAATTGCTTATTAATTAATCTCCTTACCCATTTATATCCACTTTCTAAATGATTATTGGACAATGTGTTCGATTAATGCCAAACGTTTTGAAATTTATAACTTAATATCCGTTATTTAATGTTATATACTTAATTATAATAAATAAATTTTAAGTGTTCCCTACAAACAATTATCTATATATTAACAACCATTACTTAATTAGTTATGTGTTCACATGATAAATAATTTATCAATATTATCCAGTGTTCTAAATAGCGCGCAGCGCCGCTATAGCGTTTTTGGACCCTAAACGCTAAGCTATCGCATAAAATACGCTAATTGCGCTACGGCCGCTATAGCGGTAATAGCGGTCCGCTATAGCGCATAGCGTGTAGCGCGCTATGCATATTGGGCTTTTTTAGACAATTTATATGGGCTTAAATAAAGATCCATAAAATTTATTTTGTATAGAAAAAAATATATAATGAATCATGATGCTTAAGATATTTTGTATAGAAAAAGATCGATAGTTTATGATATTATTATGGATATTTTGAACCATGGACTTTTGTACTAGTTCAATATGAATATTATAATTTCTTAATTAATTTGGTGTTATTTATTGTTCTATGAAACTTTAGATAATGTTAATATATAATACAAATATATAATATAATTTTTGTAAAAAAAAAACGCTATTTGGAATAGCTTCCGCTATAGCTACGCTATTCGCTATAGCTTTTTTTGTAGCCTTCCCGCTATGACGCTATAAACGCTATTTAAAACATTGATATTATCACTTTGAAATTTGTTACCATTAACAACCATCAAATGTTTTTTTTAAATAAAGGTTTATAATTAATATTCCGTCATTGTTCAATTATATTATTCATTCATGTGTATACATAAATGCCACTATATATATGTCAGAAGTATACAAATTAACCATTTTCCCTCAAAGACCGACTAATTAGATTGTTGCCATTTTTCTTAAATAGATTACATATTTTTTAAGAAGGGTATAATGGACATTTTATAAATTTAAAATGAGTTTTAATAAAAAAGACAATAAAATAGATAAATTTGTGAGTTTTTGATGTTTAGAAGGGTAAATATGAATTATGAAGTTTAGAGGAGAAATACGTTTTTTTAATGTTTTTGAGGGGTATACATGAAATTCCCCCAAATTTATAAGGTTTCACTTAAATTCATTTTATAGGCATGAAATAATCTCTTATTTAAACTTTGATTTTGGTGATTGGTATGGGAACTGGATCACCTGCCTCCTGTGGGTAGGAAATTCTTGTCCCTAAAGTCACTGACACGTGGGTCCGGAGTGGGTTTTAATATTTAAATATTAGATATAGTTTTGCCTCAAAACCCATCCCGGACCCACGTGTCAGTGACTTTAGGGGCAATTAAATCAAAACTCATCGCGGACTCACGTGTCAGTGATATGACCCACGTGTCAGTGACTTTAGGGACAATTAAATCAAAACCCATCCCGGACACACATGTCATTGGTATGACCGTCAATTAAATTATTACTAATGGATATTTATCTTAATTAAATAACCTATAAACAGAAAATAATTCCTGTCATTGACTCATTGAAAAATTGCAAGGCATGATATTTACCCAATTGAGTGAAATATTCATGACTTTTGTGGAGGAGATCATGTATGTCAGTATGTGCAAATGAGTTTGTATTTTCTGAGATATCTCAAAATTCAGTTTATCTAAAGCCGGGCCAATTTTTTTTCGGTGCCTATTCGGAATGCATGAGGCCAGTATTATTGTGCTTGAAGATTCGTGCAGAAAGGATTTGAACGGTCCAGATATTCCACAGATAAACTCAAAGTTTGAGATATCTATTTTCTAGCAGTAGGTAGTCATGGACCACCACATGTCAAAAAGTGCAGTACCTGATACTCCAAAGGTTTTTGTGAAAGGTAATTGATCCCCCCTAAAAAGGGATCCATATCCTCCCCGGTACCGTAAAAGATTCCCTTCACTTTACGGTTTGAGATTAACTCCCAGCGGGTTTGGAATTCGGGCTAACAGAGGGTGCAGTATTATTGGGCTTTGAGTCGCGCCAAGTTAAAAAGAACGGTCCAGATCAAGTAATTGTAAAAGATTTCCTATTACGGTACCGGAGGTGATGTGAATTCCCCCAAAAAGTGCAGTACCTGATACTCCAAAGGTTTTTGTGAAAGGTAATTGACCACCACATCGATAAGTCTATCTACGATTCGCTTCAACTGCTACCTGCTTGCACGGAGGCCGTACCTGGGCTAGGTATCATTTGGGGGAGGCCAAAAGTTAAGAGGCATCTTCAGAAAAAAAAAAAAAAAAACCCTCTGATGGTGTCGGTAATTCGGTATCATCAACTCCTCAAAGTACTAAAGTCCGTATCCTCTGAGATATCTTATAATTTCATTTCGGTGCCTATTCGGATTGCAGGGGCCAGTATTATTATACTTTGAGATTGCATAAAGGATTTGAACGGTCCAGATTTTCCACATATCAACTTCAAATTTGAGATACCTTAGGGGATGCGAATTCGAAGTACTAAACCTCTACACATCTCAGAGATGTATAGCACAGGGGACCGATTTCTGTCTTTTTGATGAAATTGTAGTATATCTCATTTGTTAGTTATTGTAATTTTCAAATTTCAAAAAGAAATAACATGATACATGTATATATATATATATATATATATATATATATATATATAGTTCTGAACTGATATATGCTGTTAAATCTGTAAAATATGTTCAATCATAGCTACACTTTTGGCTTTAGTTTGATTAATTGACCTTGGTGTGTTAGGAAGAAAGGAAAGCGCATATTTCATCACAACAAATATTAAAATAATATCTAAAAAAGAAAGAAAAATATAAAGTAAGATTCTAGTTTCTTGTAGTGTTCCGTGGAATGTTTTCAAACATTTAAAAGATGCGTTTCTTTCTCATATAAATACCATTTAAATCTTTCTCCTTCCTACACAAACAAAACCTCCAAAAACTCCAGCAATACTTGAAACAATTATATATTTTTTAACTCTCAATCTTGTTAGCAAAAGTATGATAAGGGGAAGGGATCCATTAGCAGTGAGTCAGATAATAGGTGATGTGTTGGATTCCTTTAATCGATCCGCTACAATGCAAATTCGTTACAATGATAGGGAGATCACGAATGGTACCGGTCTGAAGGCATCTCATGCTGCCAGTGCACCGAAAGTTGAGATCGTTGGTTCAGATCAAAGGAAACTGTACACACTTGTAAGTTAGTGGCAATTACCTATATGTTGTACTGTTCAGGGGTGGAACTAGAAAATTGAGATTGAGGGGCTAAATAAGTTATTGTAGTGTAATTTTATTTTATAGGGGACTAAAAGGTATATTACTTATAAAAATTATAAAATACAAACGATTAAAGTGCTAATTTTTAATTTATAGGACACTTCTTATCTAACTCTTGTACTCCCCTGATATTGTCTTCTTAGTTTTTTTTTAATGAAATTTACATAATAGGATTTCACTCACTACCTGAAAAATAAATAACCCTAATGATTTGTTGGGTCATGGTATTTTTAGTGGGCTGTAAATCCAGGCTTAATCTGGTCCATGCATGAGTTAAATCTAAAAGGGTTATAAAATGTGGAATCAAACTGAAGGTGAGAATATTCTCTCCTGAAATATTGAAGCAACTTGTCTTTTTTAATTGTTTTAGCACTTTGTTTGTCAAAAAAAAACAAAAATGTCTTAGCACTTAACTATTAGTTTCTGACATAAAAAAATAAAGTTGTTTTAGCACTTAACTATTGGCTTCTGACATTAATAGCACATTAAAAAATAACAAAATATTGAACCGTGGGCCTAGTGTAGTGGCACGAGCCATCGTTTTCTCTTAGAGAATATCATCAAAACCTATTACTTAACGCTTGTTTTGATTTTTTAATTGTCTATTTTAACTCTTGTTTTAATTGTTTTTACTGAAAGGTAATGGTTGATCCTGATTCTCCAAGTCCAAACAATCCAAGTAACAGAGAGTATCTGAATTGGTATGTGTACTTTTTTTTTAATATTTTTTGGTACCTGAATATCTTGTAACATTTTTGTAGGACAAAATGTATTTCAATTTCTTGACATTCAAATGAATTACTAATTTGATCTCCACAGATCATTTTGTTACAATTAGTACCATGTTTTGAATTGATAAACTACTGTTTTGTGATTGTATAGGTTGGTAACTGATATACCAGAAGCAACTGATGTAAGTTTTGGTGGGTATTATTCATTTCTACTTTCATGCCTTCACATATCTATATAAGTGTAATACAACAGTGGAATCCAACAAATCGTACCTAGGATTATCATACTATCTTGTACCAGTACATCTATCAGACTGTAAGGTACCAAGCTAAAAACTTGGTACCAGTACATCTAAAACTGCATAGGAATGAAATGGTATGGTAATCCTTGGCAAAAACCAAATGTGCGGGAGGGGGTGTGGGGCCCTCGATAAGAAATGACGGTTGTCATGCAGGTTGAGCAGTTGGACGGTTGAGCAGGTTGAGCAGTTGGACGGTTGTCAGCTGATCAACAGCACCTCGAGATTTGTACAGTATATGGGGCCCCACTAGATAACATTAGTCAGCGTGCAGAGGGACCTCAACCGGAAATCAAAAGTCGATGGACGGCTGTGATCTTTCAAAAAGAACGCTTGACCAATGCAGTATGGTGTGGGCCCACAAAAAAAAATATGGTACCAGTTAAATGTTGTACCCTATTGAGTGAGACATCCTTCCCAAATTATGTTAAATGTTATTGATTATTGAAGAAATTAACCATTAGTAATTATTCCTAGTTAAATAAGAGTTTATTCAAAAGGTCCAGTGTGCCTAATGCCTTTCAAACCCACATTTTTTTACAAATAACAAGTTTCAATATTACAAAATTTAACTAGCTTGTATGACCCTGATTTTTTTAAAACTAGCTAACAGAGGATTTTAACTATTTCTTAATATATTCTTAATTACAAGTATAAGAAGATTTAATATGTTCTAGGCTAGATTATGATTTTACTATTTCTTAATTACAAGTATAAGAAGATTTTATTAAAAATTTCATCTGAGAAATTAGCCATCAAGTGAATTTGACATAAATTTGGAGTAGGAATATATTACGAAATGATTCAAAGATTGAATGAAATTTGCATTATACCAAAGGAAAAAAATAGTTGTGTTACATAAAATAATTATTGACAATATTAGTTTTATAGTTCCTTCAAAAATGATCCATTTTTGAAGAAAAATACTAAGCTTTTGTCCCTCTTGTGTATATATGTACACATGAATATATAGTCCCACAAGCACAAGAAAACAAAGACCTGAATAACTTCAACAGAAAATAATGCCTCAATAAGATCCTTCTATGATATAATATATAATTTGGTGAATTCATATGAACATATATAGTGATTGAAAACTAACAAAAATAATTGCTAAAGTACATGAAAAATATTTCAGGAAATGAAATCGTATCTTACGAAGGACCACGGGCGTCGGCAGGGATACATCGTGTTGCATTCGTGTTATTCAAACAAGAAGTGAGACAGACTGTTTATGCACCGGGATGGCGTCAAAATTTCAATACCAGAGATTTCTCGGCATTCTACAATCTCGGGCTACCTGTTGCGGCATTGTACTTCAATTGCCAAAGAGAAGGTGGTGTTGGTGGTAGAAGGTATACTCTAAAAACTATATGAAGAACTAATTAATAAGCATTATTCTTTTATGCAGATAATTGAAGGAGATCATAAATTACATATTGGAAGAAGTAGAAAATTTTAGAAAATATATATAAAATAAATATGCATTCGAATTGGGAGGATATAATTAACCAAATCATGAGCATAATTGATGCACACCTTGAAGTGAATTTTTTTTTTAGGTAATACGAAAATTACCAACTATTGATTCATTAAAGAAAAGTAAAAAGATAACAATGTGTGTATACAAAGCAATTAGGTGTGGATCTTAAGGTAATGCATGAGGTGCTTAGTTACCTCCATTATTTAATTTTTTTCATCATGTGTATACAAATTTAATTGAAATTTTGTCTTTTTAAGTTTGTATATAGATCAACTCTCTTATACTTAGAGTTTAGTAGTTAGAATTTTATTTTGTGGTTGTGAAGACTTAATTAAGTACAGATTCCAGTGACCACACATTATGCATTTTACGTTTCTATCCCAATCTAAAATTTCTAATTCCACCCCTAAACGAAATGAAATGTTGTTGATTTAGATTTATTAACAAATGCAATATTTCTCTCTTATAAACTTGTGTTCTTTATTTTTTTCTTTGGGAAAAAGGTTTTGAGGATGGATTGAAGGATGCATCTCTTACTTCAAAGCAAACTATCAGCTAGAAGTATAGTTTTACAACTTCATTTGGATAGTTGGCATTTAATTAGAAGAGATATATAGGCGTATAGATAATGAGCAACCAATATATCATTCATTTAATGATAATGCAAAAATATATTATCTATATAAGTATGTGTGTGAGAACTGAGATTAGGTATATATTTTAGTTTTTTAGGCACTAATTTTCTCAAAACATGACTAGTACCATATATAAATGTCATGTAAGTTATTGTCAATAAGTTTGGAATAAATTTAGATGTAATTTTCTTAAGTAAATCAATAAAAAAAATAATAGATGTATATTTGCTGATTCCAATATTGTATTAATTTTTTTCTATGCATGTGACTGTAGAGCAGGGACCATTTTCTTTCTTCTTCTTTCTTCTTCTTCTTCTTTATAAATAATATTTAAATATATTATTTCTGTTGATAAATTAGAGCTTAATTAAAGTACTGCCTCCAAGAAAAATTGACGCAAAAAAGAAAAAAAAAAGAAAAGAAAAAGAAAAATCATGATACATTGCGTCCAGGAATCATTATACGTAATATAATTTTTCAATGCATCAAGTTTTGTTTGATGTACTGTCTCCGGGAAGCACTATATTATTTATGAAGTAAAGCAAAAGAACAGGAAAAAGTCCGGAATCCGGATATTCTCTTTAGTCCCACAAGAGAACTACAAATAAAATGGAAGCATTTATATAGTGCAAAGTTGTCATTGCTATGTTTTTCTGATGAATTGGAGCAGGCCCAGGTCCCAAATAGCTTAATACACTACAGCAAAAAAGAGTATCAGCGACCAGCCGGTCGCAGAAAGCATCGTCACTGATACTCGCGTGATGACATCACTGGTCGCTGATTGACGTCATCCTGGTCGCTGATACATTTTCAGCGACCGATTTTGTTGGTCGCTGATAGTGTTTGATGATGTCATCCTAGAGGCTTTTAGCGTCGATTTTTGGTGGCTGATGTTTAAAATATGGTCGCTGATACCTTTTTTCAGCGACCAACTTTTAGTCGCTGATGTTTAAAATCTGGTCAGTGATATCTTTTTCAGCGACCAACTTTTAGTCGCTAATGTTTAAAATCTGGTCAGTGATATCTTTTTCAGCGACCAACTTTTAGTCGCTGATGTTTAAAATCTGGTCAGTGATATCTTTTTCAGCGACCATCTATTTAGTCACTAATGTTTAAAATACGGCCGTTGATACTTGTTTTCAGCGACCATCTATTAAACACTGCTGATGGTTTTGTTTGTCATTTATTTTTCTAATATCGTTACCTTTTAATATCAACATATAACAAGATATCAAATAACATCAAACATCTTTTTTTAAACATAAAACATCAAACATCGCACAAAATAACATCTAAGCATCAAACAAGTGAACAACGTACTAAGTAACATCAAACATCTAAGCATCAAACATCGTACCAAATAATATCAAACACAACATCTAAGCATCAAACATCGTACCAAATAATATCAAACACAACATCTAAGCATCACACATCCAACCAAATAACATCAAACATCGTCATCCGAGTCGTCACTATCGTCATCCTCTCCCTCATCCCTGACGTCATCCTCGATATTGGGCATCGATGTATGGTGCGAGCTCGAACTTCCCTGTCAATAATAGAAAAATCTAATCAATTATGTTCCATTTTTTTGAAGGAATTAAGTGAAGAAATAGTACTGGAGATTATACTGCTCAGGTAGACCTGGTGCATATATCTGTGAGGTCAGAAAGTGAAAATTCCATCTTGGTTCATAGTGATACAGGAGCAGCAACAAATCTTCACTTAGTATTCTATGCCATTTATGGATTGCTTTTCTTTCTGATATATTGCTAAATTATTAAGAGCACAAACATGTAATGGGTCAATTGTGTTAACCTTCTGATCTTACCACACCACTTGTTGTAGTAGACACACGAAAAACAGAAATTTTTCAAAAAGGACTATTGTGCAATAGATCAAACTGGTTATCAAATTCGAGTTTGAGCTCAAGCTAAATTCAACTTGAAAAATGTTACCAAATGCAACTCGAGTTTGGCTTGTTTGAACCCTTCAAAAAGAAGAAACTTCACAAAAAAGAAACTTTACAAAAAAAAATCTAAACAAATTTTTCTCAGGCAGCAAAGAAGAAACTTCACAAAAAACAGTGAGCTGGCACATATCTGACCTTCACAAAACAGTGGATTCCACTGAGTTCTGGACCTTTATAATTTTTGATAATTTGTTAGCATACAATTCATGACCAGACAATCATTTTCATATAAAGAACCAAAATTTCTATGTAGCCAATTAACCACAATCATTTTTCAAAGATGGGCTGTCAGAAAAGGGTAAAATTGTCAGTCAAATTAGAACCTTGTGTAGGAACTGATGAGTTAAGTATATAAGATTGTAAACTCATAGATGCATGTGTAAACCTCCATGAACATATATTCACACTCTAAATATCATGTCATGTGTAAAATATTGATAATTAAATTCAAAACGTGGTGATCAAAGCATGAGCAACAACAAGAATTATCTATAAGGTATCATATTATACCATACCATACCATACCATACCATACCATACACTACACTAGGCTTGAGCAACAACAAGAATTATCTACAAGGTACCTGATTAGTCAAAGCATGTGAAACCATAAGTTTCAACTTCTTATTCGTCCTCTTGAAAAATTGGTCGAGTTTTGTTTCAACCGAGGCAAGAACCTGACTGGATATCACATTTATTTGGTCTTGTGTTAAACTTTGAGGCACCGGCGCTGAAGAAATCGTCTGCGAAGAAGACTGGCTACTGCTCGACCCACTCGTACGAATCATGGATCTTGTCTTCGCTGGAACATCAAAAAATTAAGATAATTATTACTACTTACAAATTCAAAAATAAATTTATAGTTTTTAGGAAAGTGTATTTTACCTAGAGCACCGAGGCCATAGTTATCACCGTGAGCATTCAAACCCGACACTGTGTGCAAGCGCTCTCGTCAATCCAAGGCCAATTGCCTTCATCCCCATGCTTCTCCCTCATTTTAGTCTCATATTGTTTCTGCATATTTTATAACATATAAACCCATGTTTTGTACAATCACTTTCTGAATATTAGTAAATGGTTGCTATGTTCTATTACCTGTGTCCCTGCTGCCTTTGTGGAACAAAATGCACCCGTCTTCTTATTGGTAAGGGTCAGCTTGAACAGCTCATCGTGCCATCTGGGTTCGCGATTGTTTTCCTTCTCCTATTAAGAATTTAAAAGATAATTTCAATAAAAAGGAAGATTGTTAAGGTTAGTTCAATTCAATTGAAATGAAAATTGATTAATTTAATGAAATGCATCTTACAAATCGTTGTTTGTGAACCAGCATGTTCACCGAGCCTGTCGAGGCGAATGCTTTTTCTCCGGAGTTGGCTCTATTTTTCTTATTTTTTTCTGACCGCTTAACAAATGCCTCAGTGCACCAATAGTCGCACAAATCTGGCCAGACATTTGGCTTGATCCAATCATAGGTGGAAGGCCTCTGGTGTTGCTTCCAATCCAGAATATTCGAGCCATACAACTTCTCAGCCTCGTCCTTACACTTGCTCAAATGGCTCTGTAGGTTTTTGTCCGCTATTCTCTTAAATGTTTTCCAAGCCTCATCAATATTTTCGTCCTCAGAAAACTTGTAGTACTTCTGCAATGCATCATAAAAAAAGACGTTAGCAATCTTCCTGTAATTAGACATTTAAAAAAAAACATTTTTCTCACCAAAAACTCATTCTTGCATATCGACTTAGTATCTTCGGGGAAATCACTATATTTCCCGTACGCGCCAGGATATCTGTTTCGTACAATTTGTGAAATTATTTTGGTCACGTACTCGGTCTCACCTACACCTGCATCAAAAGCTCTGCAAATAAAAATAATTAGCACCACTACAATCCATAATCATACATAAACCAGTATATCCTATAGTAAAGATGAATTTTACCTTAATCCAATCCGACGAACCACTGGTCTATCAGCCTCATCCCGCACCGGAATATATGCGTTTGGGCCACACCCTCCAGATTTGGTTGATCCCTCCTTTTCCTTTCCCTTTCTGCTCAGCATACCTGCAACAAAGACGATACAAAAACATTAGTTCCACAAATTCTTCTTTTGATACATTACAAAAATGTTTTTTTCAAAATAACTTGATTAATTGAAAGATATTAAACCTAGTAAATATTACCGATGTATGTTGTTTTTTATTTTCTTTTTTTGCTTTTTTTTCTTCTTTTTCTTTTTGTTTCTTTCATCAATTCTTCTTTTGATACAATTTCAGGATCAGCCCCATCAACGAAAATATTTGGTTCGTTCAATACATCTCCAGCATGAACTATAAATGGTGTAGGCGGGCCCTCTTCTTGAAAGAACTAGGCCAAATGTGGAGTGTTGTCGACAGACGCATCTCCATCGAACAAAATAAGCGGCTGTGATTTTCCTTTTGTCTTGACAGTAACCCACCAATCTTGTCTCTCTCGCTTTGTTGACGCATAAGGCAGGTAATACACTTGCATCGCTTGGCAGGCAAACACGAAAGGCTCATCCCTTTTAAGAAGCCTCTTATGATTAATTTCTACTAATCCATGCTCCTTATCTACCCGCATCCCCCTATGTACGTCGAACCAACGACACTTAAACAAGAAGACTCCGTTGTTCGCGCCACTATATTCCAATCGAATAATTTCTTCAATTATGCCGAAGTAATCTGATGATGAGCCATCCCAATTCTCCCCTCTAACACATACACCATAATTTGATGTTTTCCTATTTTTCCCGTACGACTCAGTGTGACAAGTCAAAAGATGCCTTTAGCATGGGCTTTTGCTTCTTATTTTCCACAATTTAGGCTCTAACTCAACTTTCTAAAAAGATACAAGACAAAGCTTCATAATTACCAATTTATAGGGTTAACAAATGCAATTAATTTGTTCTATGTGTATTTTTATTTATAGGGTTAACAAATGCAATTACCAATTTATAGGGTTAACAACCTGACAGGCCTGTTGCTGCTGCAGCAATTCTCTTCCTCCCTCACTGGTACTGGTACTGACTGCCGACAAAAGAGGTAATTGCACATTAACAGGGTGTTATTTATAAATTACGTGGAATTATTATACATCTATTCATCAACCACTGTTAACAATTAGATATTATTCAATAAAATTTTGCTGCAGGGGATTCAATTCAAATAATTGGGTGCACTTTAGTCCATTTTTTCTGCAGCATTTGCAGCATATGACCAATTGTATTAAAATAGATAATCTTTGGGCATAAAAAAATGTGCAATTAAGACAAATTGCAACTTAATTCTGCATCATTAATTTATCTGACATCAGAAAAATTAAAAGGGGAAAGACATGATATCTAAGGTCAGTCGGTCATATGTAAGAGAAGTGATTGATTGAAGTTAGCAGCGTTGATTGATTAAATTTAAAGAAACTTCTAAGAAAAATGAAAGCGACTAAGTTTGGATATTCATCAATTTCATGTAACATGTATTTCAACCAGCGCGCTATAGCGTTTTTGGACCCTAAACACTAAGCTATGGCATGAAAATACGCTAATTGAGCTACGGCCGCTATAGCGGTAATAGTGGTCCGCTATAGCGCGCTATATGCATATTGGGCTTTTTTAGACAATTTATATGGGCTTAAATAAAGATCCATAAAATTTATATGGGCTTTTAAAAATAGCAACTTATATGGGCTTTTGGTCTAACTTCTTATTTATATAAAATTCTCTTTGTCACTCAACCGTGCCTCCTTTGCCTCTTTGAAATTATTTACCTTCTCCAGATCCATAATGCACAGTTTGCAAAAGCTTCTAAGACTCCCTAACTCCGTTATTTGGTAACCCCCTTCTAAGACTCCCTAACTCCGTTTATGATATTAGTATGGATATTTTGAACCGTGGACTTTTGTACTAGTTTAATATGAATATTATAATTTCTTAATTAATTTGGTGTTATTTATTGTTCTATGAAACTTTAGATAATATTAATATATAGTACAAATATATAATATAATTTTTGTAAAAAAAAAACGCTATTTGGTATAGCTTCCGCTATAGCTACGCTATTCGCTATAGCTTTTTTTGTAGCCTTACCGCTATGACGCTATAAACGCTATTTAAAACATTGATTTCAACCAAAGATAAAAAAAAAAATTGTTAATTTTTTTTAAATAAACGGAGTTGAAATGAAATTTTAATTGTTGACCATTTTTCTGTATTTTGTGTGGAGGAGAGAATTTTTGGTGGTATAATCTAAATTATTTGTATAACTAATACATCTGACTTTGTTTTCTCAAAAAAAAAAAAAAAATCAAGCTGAGTTTGAAACGGGACAGCTAAGTTGATAATTATCCCAAATGAAAAATTGAATAAAACAACATTACATAAATGCCATGCCAATGCAATCAGTGTTAATAAGATGCATGTAATCAAGATATTTTAGTATTTCTGAATAAAATTAATACATTATTCTTGTTTTCCACACAGTACTAACTGTTGCTAAAATATGAACATCATGTATCTGGTATGGATCGTTCAATCTGCTTTAAAATTCGCGCACAAATTAAAATTATAAACCATTCTAGGAATCTAAATCTGACATACTAATCTTGATACAGATTGAACGGTCCAGGTCGGATATTAGACTGAATTTGATCCGATACTCATCGAACCCTATCGCTTCCGAGCTCAAAAAGTGTCAAACATTCCAGATCGGATATCTAACTGAATTTGATCCAATGTTCATCGAACCCTATTGCACCCAAGCTCAAAAAGTGTCGAAACAATACATGTGTTTACATTTTTGGTCTCGTAGACACAAATATGTTGCTTTCGTTATGTATTTAGATTTTAGACAAAATTTTAATAATCTTTCCAAAAGAAGAATGTTGCTTTTATTTTTCACAATGTTTATAGAGGAGAGTTCAAATGTCTTCATTTTTCATGCCTCCACTATGCCTCCATTTTTAAAAACTTTAATAACTCAAAATTTAAAACTTAAAAGTCAAAATAAATCCGTTGGATATGATCTACATCATTTTATCTATGTGCTCATAAAAAATTATGACATTTTGATTTTTTTTTTTATGTGAATCAATAAATTGAAAAATCAACGTCTAGAAATTATCCACATTAGTACGTTTTTTACGAGTTCTTGATGACAACCAAAACAAAATTAAAATGTCATAATTTTTTACACATGCATAGATAAATTGATGTAGATCATATCCAACGGTTTTATTTTGACTTTTTAGTTTTAAATTTTGAGTTATTAAAGTTTTTAAAAATGGAGGCATGGTGGAGGCATGAAAAATGGAGGCATTTGAACCGTCCTCATGTTTATATATAACAAAAGAAAGTACAATCTAACACTTGAGTATATACCTCCATACAGAATACAACACATCCAATTGCAACATCACTGCTACCAGTTACTCACAAATCATCACTGCTACCAGTAATAATTGCCCATTCAGTCATGCTTGGTACTGAGACACCAGTATATAATGCAGTTCTGATTGGTGCAAAATAAATTCTGAAATATTCAAATATTTCATTATTGAATATTTTGGAACCCAATAAATTTCAAATATTCAAATATTTCATTACTGGAACACCCAATAAATTTCAGTTACACCCTTACAAAATACAATTAGACAAAAAGAAAGCCACTTTTCTTTTATGTTTTTTCTGAGCAAAACTAGGGTGTGATGTGCTCACCATGTGAGCACACCTCCAAAAAGCGCATTTTCAAAGTTCAAATAGTCGATTCGAACCTTCCAACGTGTTCTTCATATTAAAATGTGCTTGGAGACCAAATTTTACATTTTTTGGAAATATTTTACTATTTTTTCAGAATTTTTGATTAAACTAAACAATAATTTGAAAATCATCACTTTGCTGAATTTCAAAAATTCTGAAAAAATAGTAAAAAATTTCCAAAAAATGTAAAATTTGGTCTCCAAGCACATTTTAATATGATGAACACGTTGGAAGGTTCGAATCGACTATTTGAACTTTGGAAATGCACTTTTTGGAGGTGTGCTCACATGGTGAGCACATCACACCCTAATTTTGCTCGTTTTTTCTCCTTAACATTTACATGAAATACGGAAATATCAAAACTGCGTAATTGCAGTGATGTTGAGGGTATTGAATCCAAATCTGCTGTAATTTCAACAGGAATTACAGGATTCTGAAATTCCGAGATCAACCGTTCAAACTTTTCCGTGCGCAGATCTCAGAAACGTTCTCGGAAAAGTAAGTTTTCATGCACGCATCTCGAGAAAAACCAACAGTTGAAATCGGAATTACAGGGTCCTGTAATTCCCCGAGAATTACAGCAGATTTATTTTTTGAGGGTATTCCGTACCTTATCCTTTTCTGTTTTTGAAAGAGCAGAAAGATGATAGTTTCATTTTTACAGAACACCAAATTAATTAGTATTAGAGAAATACATACTAATTATAGTTTAGCCCCATATATGAAATGCTTATATGCTTTTTTATTACTAATTGTAAAAGAAAACACAAACCTGATAATTGGCTAAGTCTTGGAACAAGTTCCAATAACAAAGAAGCATCATGCTTTCATTGGGAATCAAACATCATAGAGGTGGCTAAGCCGAATCCGAATCTTGAAATTCCGAAAGGAATTACAGGATTCTGAAATTTCGAGATCAACCGTTCAAATTTTTCTGTGCGCGGATCTCATAAACGTTCTCGGAAAAGTAAGTTTTTATGCACGCATCTCGAAAAAAACCAACAGTTGAGATTGGAATTACAGGGTCCTGTAATTCCCCGAGAATTAATTACAGCAGATTTATTTTCGGCTAAGCCAGCTCCATCCTTTATTAGATCCGCCCATGACGACACGATACGGCATGCGAATCAAACAGTCACAATATGACATGACATGGTACAACATTATTTTTTTAATTATGTTACAATTTTTCGACTCTTTTGATAATTTTATGATTTTTTTAATAAACTAACTTAAATTAGAGAAATATTTTGTTACCTCAGAAAAATGCCTATATGCCCTTGAAGGGGATTATTTGCAATTTTTACTAATTTCAAAATGGCCACGTCATCTTAATTTTTCCTATAAATTTCGTGTCAATAATATTTTTTTAAGAAAAAGATATATATTGAAAAAAAATCATATGACAAACAACATCGAATTTATCAAAATGAAAAACTGAATTGTACATAATTTGTTCTCCTTAATTAATATTGTATCAAATTTGACTTAACCTGATTTTTTTTACTGTCGTTGATATGCAATAATATATCTGCATTGTTAATTTTTCTTATGTATAGTAATATAACCGATTTTTATATTCCACAAATATTACCCATGTATTCCAACTACAGATAAATTATTTTTTTTGAACTTTTTTAAAAACAAAAACGAAGTTGAAATGAAATTATATATATATAATTGTTGAAAATTTCCGCCTACATTTCTTTGTTTGCTTGTGTGTAGGGGAAGAATATTTGAGTGGTATAATCTATTAAAATTATTTGTACTATACATATCTGACTTTGTTTTCTTAAAACAAAAAAAACAAATCAATCTCACTTTCAAATAGGACAGCTAAGTTGACAATTATCCCAAATGAGTAATCTAAAATTATATATATATATATATATAAAACAACATTAAAACAATGCACTGCCTTGCAAAGGACATTTCTAATGTGGCATGAAGCAATGCAATGTCTGTGTTAATAAGATGCATGTAATCAATAAATTTTGGTATTTCTATCCCTTTTCTAAATAAAATTAATAGCATTATTTCTGTTTTCCACACAAGTAACTGTTGCTAAAATAAGAACACAGAGTTCAAAGGAAGCGTGGTGCATCCGATGAGCATCAATGTTCGGCCTGGATCATTGATCTGCGCTGAAATTTGTATGAAAATTAAAATTATATATTGTCCTGTGAACATAAATCTGGTATGCTAATTTTAGTGCGGCTCAAACATAATAGATTAGGTATCGGACTGAATTTGATTTGATGCCCATGGAACCCTCTTCGCTCATGAGTCCAAAAGTGTGGAATCAATACATGTGTTTACATTTTTGTTTTTGTTTTATAGGGCACACATTTGAATGTTTCATTTAATTAATTCTCATAAAATTCGGATTGGACATATTTAAAAACAAAATACAAAATACAAAATAACACTGAGTATACCTCCATACAATATATGACACATCATAGCGCCACATAAGAACTACAATCGTATCTCATTGGATCTTCTTATTATTAATTTATTATTAATTCAGTATCAATATATTTACTAAGTATGGCAATCGTCATTGCCACAAATCCATACAAGATGCGAATGTATAGATACCTATATTATCTTTAAAAAAATATATATGTTAAATTTTAGGAAGCTGATGTGAGTACCCGCACTCCAGTATCCACATTGTATCCGTACCTTAACTATTATATTTCTGACGATCTGTGAGGAATTTTGTGAATCTAAAACCACGAACATCTTCTACGTAATTTTCTCTTTCAAACGAGATCCATGATGACGTACTTTCGGACTCGTTGTCACGCAAGTATTTATACCTATACTTGCAAGTATTTTTTTACAGATGACACTGTATTACATCTGAAAGTATTAATATCAAGTATTGTAAGTATTTATACTTATAAGGTCAATTATTTTTGTTAGAGGAAGGTTGACGCGAAAACTATTAGAGAATGTTGATGGGGGGATACGGGATCCCTACTACTTCATTAAAGGAATGTTGACGCGGGAACGATTAGTAGACTGAAAAAGGGGATGATCATATCAAGTTACGCATGCAAATATTTATCCCTATGAAGGTTGACGTGAAGACGAGTGTGGAAACTAGAAAATGGGGACCATAGTACAACCTTCCTCTAATTAGTGGGGACCGTAGACAACTTTCTTCTATTGTTGATGCGGGTACTATGTGGGTACTGAAGTGGAGGAATTGAAATAATTATTCTAAATCTTATCGTACTTGTTAAATAAAAAAATAAAAAACAAATATGACAACTATGAACTCAACTTTTACATATTACATAATTTTTCATGCATATAAAAAAAAAATATAAAAAGAGAAGGGTTTCACCACCTTCATTTTTCTTGCCTTCACTTCACTGTGCCTTTAAATCTAAACCGTACATCAATTAATATATAAACTTGATCAACAGACTGAATTAAAAATCTCATCAGTGAAAAAAAAATTCAATTCGTATTATTTGTATTAACTCAACATTTGAGTTCATACAGAATGAATCTGAATTGTCTGATCCATGTTGGCACAAATATTAAAAAAGGCACGTGTATTTTACTTCGAACTGGATTGACTCAATTCTAATCAGACAGTCTAGATACATCAACTCAAATTCTGAGTAAATGAGGAGAATACGGATTCCTCTTCTCCCTGAATTCAGATCCTCCCCGATACCGTAATAACTAATAAGGAATCTTTTAGAATTAGTGGACCTGGACCATTCTTTTTAACTTGAAACGAATCTCAAAGCCCAATAATACTGCTTCCTGCACTAGTCCGAGGATTTTTTTTAAAAACAGTAATTAAAATAATAAAAGTTAAAGAAACGACATGATTGCTTCGTTTGTTATAAAAACAGCAAAAACCGAATCCGGGATTCTGTTAAGTTATTTTTTTGCTTCACCGAATATGCTATTCGGTTAAGCTGATGGTTTTAACAGGTGATACAGTGGGTTGCCACAGAAGATCGACCGAAGCAATTTTCACCTTTTTTCGCTAACCGAATAGGGGATTCGGTTGGGTGGATTTTTGTTGCTTTTTTGGCTTAACCGAATCCGGATTCGGTGAACCAACTTTTTTGCTTTTTGGCTTTTTTTACTATTTAACAATCACATTATTTAATAAAAGTTTATTACATTATTTAATCAACTAGTTTTTTTAATTCTCAAAGTTCAATCAAAATAATTACATTAATTTGCTTGAATTTTAACTTCATTATTATTATTAAATTAATTAATTGTTTAATAAAAGTCTATTTCAACACATTATTTAATAAAAGTTTATTATTATTTTTTATTAATACCCTGAAATTTTTATTATTTTATATTATTTTATATTATTTTATTTGATAGTTTGAATATAAACTAAAAGTTTGACAATTACATTATTTAATAAAACTTTTGTTATGAATCAGGGTGATTTGGTTTTTTTTTATGCTATAAATAAAAATTTCGGTGAAACCTACGATTAGGGTCAAGCGTCAAGCAAATTAATGTAATTATTTTAATTTAATATATTAATATTAATTTTATGAAACTTTTATTAATTAATGTGTTCATATATCTTTTAATTTAGATATATTAATTTTATTTGATAAAATTAATATATCTAAATTAAAAGATATATGAAGAAAAATTAAAATAAAAAAGGAACTTTTATTAATTAATGTGTTCGAAATAAAAGTTTGACAATTACATTAATTAATCAAACTTTGACAATTACATTATTAAATAATAATATTATTTTTTATTAAATAATAATACAAAAATAAATAATAATATTATTAAATAATAATATTATTAAATAATAATATTAACCGAATAGAGTATTCGGTTATGACAATTACATTAATCAAAATAAAATAGATTAATTAATATTATTACTCTATTCTTACTCTATTCGTTAATTAATATTATTCTAAACCGAATACCCTATTCGGTTTAGAATAAAAAATTAAAAAATAATGTAAACCGAATTCGCTATTCGGTTTACATTAAAAAATAAAAAAAAATCTTAACCGAATTGGGAATTCGGTTAATAGTGGGTGTTACACGGAGTTTACATAGCTTTCGGGATCTGTTTTGTGAAAATACGCTTAACCGAATAGCGTATTCGGTGAAGCGAAAAAACATAACTTAACCGAATCCCAGATTCGGTTTTTGCTGTTTTTATAACAAACGAAGCAATCATGTCGTTTCTTTAACTTTTATTATTTTATTTACTGTTTTTAAAAAAAATCCCTAGTCCGAATCTTTTTTTTTTTATCTCATACATGACCCGTAGGTCTACATTTATGTTAGCCATTGCTATTCTATTTCTCTAATTGCTTCTACCATCGCGATGTAGTGGCCGGTATGTCGCCGTCACTGAGTAAGTAGTGTGCCCGTATCTTCACCTTCCATATCGCACTGACTAAGTCGCCCCTGGTTTGCCAGATTATGGGCAATTCTTATCCCTTGCTCATCCCTGCTTCTGTATTCCACAGTGAACCTACCTGCTGTCCGAGATTGCAACATCCATGCGTTCCAAATGTGATCATAAGACCGCCAGTCATGTATCCTGGGAGGGTTATGGGACAGAGAGTCGATTGTTTCAAGAGAGTCCGAGTATACCGCTCCTTGGTTGCAATTTAGAATTTCCAGCATTGTTAAAGCCTCGAGAATTCCTCTTGCTTCCATCTGAGTAGGTCCCAGTGCCTGGACTGATTTGAAGGACCATTTTATGGCAGTGCCTCGTCTTAGCAGATACATCCCAACCCCTGCCCTCCCATCTTCGGACCAAGATCCATCCACATAGCATTCAAATTCGGTGTTCGTATTCCTTGTTGACTGCTGCGTGTCCGGACCGGTAACATTGGCGCGTATGATGTGTGAGCCCCCTGTGTTGGCAAGGACGTTGCATGCTTGCTCAGTATCAGAGTAGTACTTATTGCAAACCAGTCTACTTTGCGGTTTACCCCCCATGACAGCGTCATTTCGTGATCTCCAAACAGCCCATGTGATGCAAATGAACTGTGTGAGCTCCCTTTCAGATAGGACTGCCAACACTGCCTGGATTGTGGATTTATAATCCCCTTGAAAGGTGTCAGACCGAAGTCCTAGACAAGATGACCACCAGTAAGCCCTCGCAAAATCGCAGTCGAAGAGGGCATGCATGACTGTTTCTGGTTTTCGCTTGCAGATCGGGCAAGTTGGGTTTACGGTGGAGATTCTGGTATTGAGTACTGCCCTGACAGGGAGGGCATTTCGTACGCAACGCCATACAAATAGTTTGAGTTTGGGTATGATTTGGGCTTTTTTCCACAACCATTTCCAGAGATCCTTATCAATGCCATTGCCTATTACCCCTCTGATGAGTTGATAGGCCTTTCCAACAGTGAAGGTACCGTTTTTGGCGAAAGTGAAGATTAGTGTATCTGGGGGTGTTGCTGTGCCCAGCCTTGACTCTTCTGACATAGATATAGTAAGCGCCGCCTGGAAGCCGAAGTTATCTTGCAGGGCCTCAAAGTTCCAGGTTCGCGTGTGTTGGTCAATGAGATCTGATACCCGTAGTTCTCTTTGTTGATAGGAGGTGGCCCTGTGCTGGTACCAATTCGGGAACCACGGCTGAGAAAAGGCCTTGACTCGCTCTCCATTACCCAGCTTCCAGACAATGTGTGACTGCAGTTGAGGTTTGATGCAGGTAATATCGCGCCAGAGTTTTGAGCAATTGTAGGTGCGAGTAGTGCTCCAGAAAGTTGTCCTTGGATAGTACTTCGCCCTTAGAGCACGACACCACAGAGCATCCACTTTGTTCGCAATTTTCCACACTGACTTGAGAACTAGTGCTTTATTCATTGCAGCCAAATTTCTCAATCCCAGGCCTCCCATGCCCTTTGGGGTCGTGATTGCATCCCAAGCAACATACGGCATCTTCCTTCGATCGGTGTCCCCTCCCCAGAAAAAATTTCTCATTAAACCGGTTAACTTTGAGATTACCTTGGCTGGGAGAACGGCAGTCCCCATTGCATAAACAGGTGTGCTCTCCAACACAGCTTTCAGTAGAATAAGTCTGCCAGCATGAGTAAGAAGTTTTGCCTTCCATGCATTGAGTCTGAGCTGAAATTTCTGAACAAGGTAGTCAAAAGATCCATTACCCGTTATGGCAACCGGGCATCCGAGATAGTTCTCATCTGCTGCAGCCTGCTGAACATCAAAGTGCCGGTAAAATACCATTTGTTCCTGCACCAGAACAGTGTTAGAGAACCACACTTTAGATTTTGAGGTGTTAATTTTCATGCCAGATAACTGACAGAATGATTGAAGTGTGTTTGAGATTGTGAGCACTTCATCATCAGTGAGTTTTCCAATGAGGAGCAGGTCGTCGGCAAACATAGAGTAAGAGATGGGTAGCGCAGTTGGGGTCACTTTGAGTCCTTTAATGCTGCCTTGTTTCAGCTTGAGATTGAGCCAGCGTGCCAATATATCCATTGCAAGTATGAACAGGTATGGTGACATAGCACAGCCCTGTTTAAGTCCTCTTGTCGGCCTCAGGAAACCATCTCCAGTACCATTAAAAAGTATTGTGAACTTTGCCGATTTTATGCAAGCCTCTATCCATTTACACAACCTTGGTGGAAACCCATAAGCAGGTAACATATTAAAGAGGTATTCCCATTTTAGCATATCGAAGGCCTTTGCAAGGTCTGCCTTCAACACGAATTGCTTGTCCCTCCTATTGGGCTGTTTGAATGTATGAATGATTTCTCGCAGGAGGATGATGTTATCCGAGATTTCACGGCCCGGTACAAAGGCGGTTTGGTTCCAGGCTATGATCCCGTTCATCCATGGTTGCATTCGTTTTGCAATAATCTTGGAGATAACCTTGTAAAGGAAGTTGCATATACTGATCGGATGAAACTCCGACACCTTGGTTGGGGAGTTAACCTTTGGGATTAGCACTAGGTGTGTATTGCCCACAGTCTCATTCATTAGTCCAGTTTCGAAGAAGGTGAGGACCTCCTTAGTGACCAAAGAGCCGAAGACTGCCCAATTTTCTTGAATTAGAGATGCCGTTATCCCATCAGGCCCGGGAGCCTTGGTGGGCCCCAGAGCAAAGACCGCCGACTTCACCTCCATTGCTGTTGGTGTTTGCTCAAGACACTCTGCGGCACAGTCAGGAATAGGGGTTATTTCTGCTAGCAGTTCTTCGGGTATCATGTTTGTGTTGCCGGGTATGGGTGCTGGCTGTGTGAAAATGTGACAGAAGTGATTGACGAATTCGGTCCTAATTTCCTTATCGTCAACAGCCCAACCGCCATTCTGTTTCAGGATTGCATTTACCGTATTTCTTCGCCGCCTCACCATTGTGGTCGTATGAAAGAAGCACGTGTTTTGGTCGCCCATAAGACTCCAATTCAGTCTTGATCGCTGAAGCCAGTAAATTTCCTGTGCGGCGATGTACTTTTGGTAGTCACTTTGCAGTTTAGCGATTCTATCTCTTACTTGCTGGTTTTGTGGCGCGGTTATCAGTTGTTCCATTTCTTTTTCTATTTTTTTCAGTTCCCAATTGGGGTCTTTATTTCCTTCTGACCACTTTTTTATCTCCTTTCTAAGCACTGCATAAGAGCCCTGCCATGATTGATCTCCCTGTTGAACTGATTTTTCGCAGATCAGTTTGAAGTGAGGGTGCTGATACCACCACTGCTCTATTCTGAAAGGCCTAGCACCCCTTTTCGGTTTTGGTTCCGTTCTTAAAAGTATGGGTAAGTGATCACTGGAGTAGTTTGGGAGATGGAAGATTTTGGTATTTGGAAAGGTGCTAAGCCAGTCAGCCGTGCAGAGCCCTCGATCGAGTCGTTCAAGGATAAGATTTCTTGTGTGCTGATTATTGGCCCATGTGTAGGCCGGTCCAGAGTGGCCTAGGTCGATGAGGCCGGATCTCTGAACAAAAGCTCTAAATTTTTTGTGTTTGGACTTCAGGTTGGGGTTCCCACCTTCCTTCTCACTGACATCCGATATGCAATTAAAGTCCCCAATTGTGCACACCGGAAGTTGCTGCTGTGTCACGTAATGTTCTATGCGATCCCAGATGAAATCGTTGACTCTGTCCGTGTAGTCCCCATAGACTGCGAATAGGATCCAAGCCGGGGAGCTCGGGTTTATTTGGATTTTTGCGACGATGAAAAAGGGGAGTGTTTCCAGGATTGAGACAGAGATGCTATCTGACCAAAGAAGCCAGAGGCCCCCTCCTCCTCTGCCCCTAGAAGGGACTATTTCAGAATTTTTTAGGGTTAATTTCGAAATTCTATTTACAGATTTCTCCTTTGAGCACTTTGTCTCGGAGATGAAGGCTAGATCTGCCCCGGTGCTCTGAAGATAGCGCCGGAGCGTTGGAATTGTCGAGGCGCCTCCACTGCCCCGACAATTCCAAGACAAGAGACTCATAACTGCTCCGGCAGCGAGTCTGAGCTCGCCGCCGATCTAATTTTCTTGGAGGGAGATTCTCCCGAGCGATGGTCATCAGTGATTGGGTGAGAAGAAGATGATTCCAGGTGCGGTGCGGATTGGGTGGGGTGGTGGCTGTTTTGATTAAGCTCATTGGGTGGGTGTGCAGTTGCTGCAAGGAAGAAAGAGGGATGTGGAGTTGGGTTGGCTTTTTCAATCGCAATGCTGGCTGCTTTGGGAGTGATAGTGTTGTTTTGGGTGGTGATTCTAATAAATTTTTTTATTTTCGGGTCTGTAGCTGGGTGGGTTTGGTTGGAAGATGTGAGGGCCAGGGTAGATGTCATAGAGTCCAGCGATCTTTTTTGTGGTTTTTTTGCAGAGGCGGCCCGCTCACTTGGCCCACTGGATTTGTCGCTGTGGGATGATTCTGGGTTTGTTTTGGGCTGATTATGTGCGGGGATCATTGTTGGGCTTAATATCCAAGGACCAAGGGTTGGGTTTAGGATGTCCTTTAGATCTTCTCGGTCTCGGTTTTCTGGTTTGTGTTTGAGCCGGGTGAGAGCAATACGATCCGGGCAATTATCCATCTCATGGCCCAGAATACCGCAAAAACGGCAAACCCGGCCGACCTTTTCATACACAGTGTAAACTGTGACTTCACCTAGTGCAGGATGGTCAATGACAATTCTATCCTTCAACGGCGCATGGAGTTGAATTTGCATTTTAATTTTAAAGAATTGCTTACTGTTGATGAGGCCCGTAACTGGATCCGAGATAGGGTTTCCAAGTTGTTCTGTCAACATTTGCAACCCCTCTGTAGTGAGATCATCATGTTGTATGTTGTGAAACTGTACCCAGACTTCACCCGTGGTAATGGCGGCAGTGGCAGCTTCGGGCGAGGCGCACTGTTCAATTGCCACGAGGTCTTGGCGATAGATCCATGGTCCACCGTTAAGGGCACGTGTGTACTCAGTTTTGTCTACAAACTGGATGAGATATACTCCTTTAGCCGTCTGCTTGAATGTGGTTTCCGGTTGAACCTCCCACATCTTACGCATTTGGTTCTCAAACTGATTAGAGAAGACCATCCTGTCCGTGTGCACTGCCGCCTTGAGACATAAGTTCCAGTTCCTCGATATAACCCCACTTGTGGATATAACGATCTTGGTTGGGTCAGTGTGTAGTTGAGAGAACTTTCGAATGAGGGCCTCATCAGCGGGGTCCATGAGTTTTTGGTTTGAGCTGGTTAATGGAGATGCAAGGTTATTGTAGGTGGGGGAGTGTTTAAGGATTGGGGGTATGCTAGAGTGGTGTAGTGGTGTAACTGAGCAGCACGTGGTGCTATGGTGCTTGCTTTGCTGGGGGTAAGGACCAAGGATTGAGTTTTTATGATGAGATTGGAGAGTAGCACAATGGGATGGATGTGTAGGATTGGATTGAACGTTGTTTGGTTGCAGGTGCGCCTTCAGGTGAGGGAATTTGTTTTTATTAGGGACTGGTATGAGGAAGGTTCTTCTAATAATGGGTTTTGTTTGCTTGCTGGGTGCAGATGGCAGTAGGTCCTGCCTTGCAGGGTGCCATGCTAATTGGCGCTGCATTCTGAGGGAAATTTGTAGTGGTATGTGGATTTTGTGTGACAGTTTGGGTGTGGCCGTTTGGTGTGTGACGAGTAATTTTGGTCTTTTGGGCAGGCCTCTAAGTGAGCACACAGTTAGCAATAGGGATTTGGGTGTAAGGCATCGCTGGCCCTTGTGGTGAGCTGTATTTCCCGTTAGTGTAAGGAATTTTGTCAGTTTGGTAGTGGAGAGTTTTTGTTTTTGGTGGGAAGGTGTTAGTGGATCGGGTGTATGGGGTATTGGGTTTGAGAATAGATTATGGTAAGCTGTTGGTGGATTAGGTGCATGGGGACAGGATATGGACCCGGCGGTTAGGTTGTGAGCGGTCCGGTAGGGTGAGCTGATGTCCGGCCGCCCAGTGTAGGCTAAGTGAAAGCGAGTTAGATCATTCGTGAGGGTTAAATCCGGCTGGGGCTGGTAGTGGGGACTTTGAGTCATCCAGTCAACTTCTGATTGGTGGCCTACCTCTGCTGGACCATTGTCACCGGGTGGCGGTTGGCTGCCATTAAAGGTCCATCCAAGGAGGGATACTTTACAGGTTGTCCATTTGGAGTCATGGAAATTTTGAATGGTACGAGGTATGGAAAGCGGGTCGACGCAGTTTATTGTTATTCTTAAAGAGGAGCGGTCCGCCTTCCTGAGGTTTGCCTCATCGACATACAGTGATTCCCCAAAGCCTGAGGTTAAGATGCGAAAGTAGGTCGGGTGCCAGAGGAAAGTAGGGTAACTGTGAATTTTGAGGTAGATGCGGTAGGAAGGCGGGGAGTTGCGCCAGGTACTAGTCTCCCCCCAGGGCCAGAGGGATAGGTGGTTATCCATTGCCCAGAACAACATGTCAGTGTCATGTAGCACAAGGTGGCGGTCTAGGTGTTCCGGTAGCCGGAGGAGATACATGCTCGTTGCCAATCGAAGGAGGGGGTAGTGGGTCATGTTACCGCCGTACATGTGGACGAGCCTATCTTGAACAATGGTTGGGTTGAGGTTAGTTGCTGAGGGCCGATAGCAAATGAGCAGGGTTTGAAGAATATCGTGCTGTAACAGGGTACTATGGGAGGTGACCGGTAGGTAGACTTGGGTGGGCGGGGGGTCGGCCAGTGGTAGGTGGGCTGTGTGGTGATAGAGTTCTGCCATTAGTGATTAGGTCGTATTGGGGATTTGTGAATATAGTGGTCGGAAGAGTAATAGGGGAGGGAGAGTAAGAGAGGGAATATCGGGAAATCAGAAAGAGAATGAGCCGAGGTTAGGGTGTAGGAATGGAGGGGAGGAGAGGAGGAGAGGAGAGGAGGTGGAGGAGAGGGAGGGAGGGAGGAGAGGAATGGAGGGGATGAGAGGAGGAGAGGAGAGGAAAGGAAATTTAAGAGGTCTGAAAAATTTTAGGATCTCAAACTCCTTGTTAGCTGAAATCCTACAGTCCGAATCTCAAAACAGTTGGAAGTAAATCTCAAACCATAAAGTGAGACGAATCTTTTACTGTACCTAGGAAGATACTTTTCCCTCTTCCCTCCCTCGGACAAGTATCATCTCCATTACTGTAAAAGATTCCCTTCACTTTACAGTTTGAGATTAACTCTCAGCCGCTTTGAGATTCAGGCTAGCGCAGGGGCAGTATTATTGGGCTTTGAGATTCGTGCCAAGTTAAAAAGAACGGTCCAGATCCAGTAACTGTAAAAGACTCCCAATTACGGTACTGGGAAGGATGTGAATTCTCCCTCCCCCTCCACCTAGAATCAATATATATGACGTGATTGTCACAAATCGTCATTGCCACAAATCCAAACAAGATGCGAATATATACATACATGTATCATCTTTTGAAACATATCTATATGTTACATCTTATCATACTTGTTCAATAAAAAATAAATAAACAAATATGACATCAACATAACTTTTACATATTTTACATAATTTGTCATGCATATAAAAAAAATGCACATTTAAATACGTATAAATGCACTCATTCTAATGCATACTTGCATATTAAACAACTATTGATATCTATCATATATTTTTTGCTAAAGCAAAATGCATATAAATTGTCTTAAACTATCTATATGCATTCAAATACTAAAAAAAAAAATAATACGGTCAAAGATCGAAATCCAAAATTAGTTGGTGTTTCTTCTACATCTTCGCCAACCAAAATTTTTATCACATATTCACCCAAAGAAAAATTAAAGGCACCCTAAAAAAAAAAAGATGTTTAGATGATTGGATGGCTGAGATCAAGCCTGGATACACTTCTACCCTAATAGTCAATCTAAACCGTCCAATTTTGATCGAAAAACTAGTGAAATAAACTGAATGTTGTTGCTAATTTTGCATTTGCGTCTGCTCTATATGGTAATTACCTGGTTGAATAAGATACATAATTTAATATTGTTATAAAATAATTCATGTTATAATTATTTTTATTTTTTTAATAATATCTGGTAATAGATTTTTCAGTTTCTAACCTACTAGAAATAAAGATGCATCCTTCATGCTAGAAAAATAAAAACTAAACTAAAAAATATTATGAATAATCAGAGGGACTAATTAGCTAATATGGTGTAAAAAAATAAAAAGAGTTCTGAATTTATATCCTACCATATCTCTATTATAAATTTATTAATAATTATGCAGATGATTAGCCTGTAAACAATTCAAAACCAGTACATTAAAACTATTAATCAAATCAGTTTAGATAACATATATATCTCACCAGTCACCACTTTTTTATTTAATTATACAAGAATATGCAATATGTTTAATGTTAAACATATTTTTTCTTTGAAACATTTATATTTAATCCTGATAAAAATATGAAGATCAATTTTATGACCTTCATAATTACAATCTCTATTTTAATATATATAGATGAGGGTTCCACTACCTCATCATGCCTCATATTTTATATCTTCGTTTTCAAAATTCAATTCGTCGATCTGAACCGCTCAACCTAATATGCATACTAAAATATGCTTGGGAATGAAATTTTATAATTTTTGAAATTTTTTTACTATTTTTTAAAATAGGTACAAATTTACTGTTTTGGACAGTACAAAAATAGTGATTTTGTACCTATCTAAAAAAATAGTAAAATATTTCTAAAAATTATAAAATTTGGTCTCCAATATTTTAATATGAATGTCATGTTGAGCGGTTCTGATCAACATTTAGACTTTGAAAACGAAAATATAAAATGTGTAGCATGATGAGGTATAAAAAGTGTCCTCGTGCACCTTATCCAGTACAATATTTGAACACATTCGTTATATCTGAACACGAATCTTAAAGTGTCCTCGTGCACCTTATCCACAGTCAAAGATTCGTCTAAATGGGGGACAGCTTATAATTTAGTTCAAAATCCATGAAAGGTGTTGCTTTTTATCATTTTCTTCTTATTTTTCTAACAAGGGTAGATATTTGAATTAATTTTTTAAAATGGTCAAAGATGTATTTTCCCTTTCCAATGTCTCCATCTGATAATGACACCAATTAAGCAAATAATTACTTTGCTTTGGAGCTCACAACTAGGGGTGTTCATTGGGTCCAGTTTAGTCGGTTTTGAACCGAACCGAACCGAATTAGTTCGGACTAAAGGTTCGGTTTTTTCGGTTTTTTCGGTTTAATGGTTCGGTTCGGTTTGCTTTTTAAAACCGAATTATAATTTCGGTTCGGTTCGGTTTGAAAATTTTGAAAACCGAAATAACCGAACCGACCTAAATTTTATATATTATGAATTTAGTCCGGACTGCTCCGGTTTATTTCTTAATACCCCAGTTTATTTCTTAATCAATTGCTTTAAATACTTCGGTTTATTTCTTAATATCCGATTTATTTCTTAATACCTCGGTTTATTTCTTAATATACTTCGGTTTATTATAAATCAATTGCTTTAAATAAAAAATTAATATATTTCGGTTTAAACCGAACAAACCGAAATAAAACTTTAGTTCGGTTCGGTTCGGTTGCAATACTAAATCGGTTCGGTTCGGTTTTATTTTTGAAACCGAATTATAACTTTGGTTTGCCTAGTTCGGTTCGGTTAACCGAACCGAACCGATGAACACCCCTACTCACAACCTTTTCTTTCTATCCATTCATTTCACCACTCATTTCATTTTGCACGGAAGTAAAGTCACATCTTGCTCTTTGTATACAATTGTGTGGCGGGTCATTATCATGAATAACTACTATTGCATGCCTTGTCTTGAATTTGATATTATTTTTGGAAGAACTTATACTGATTTTCGTTTTAGAAAATACAAAAAAAATAGAATGATAATATTGCATATTAATAAAATAGACTAAAAAAATGTAACAAATATAGAATTAAGGTACTGATTAATGCAACAAATTTCACTAGTTCTATTTTAATATAAATAAGGCATTGAATTAATGCAATCTATGTATATATACTAAATAATTATCCTCAACTATAATGTTTCGTCTTAAAAAGTTTTTAAATATACAAAATTCTAATTAATTATTTTTTCTTTCTATATGAATTTACATGGCATAGTTATCCTTATGAGTACTTCTTGGTTGAAAATCAATGCAGATAATGTTTTATTAATATTTTTAATCATTTTATATGATGAACTTGACAAATGCAATGACCCGTTACACCAGAATACCCACACAGAAGAGCTGACTCTAGTGTTTGAAAATATAGCATTGAAAAGATCTCAGGCCAAAAGTGCCCTCCTTACTCCTTAGACTTAAATTTTATATAAATATATAGGTATGCTTATGTGTACAAAAAATATTATTTAATTGTAAAAAGCAAGACATTCCCAATCACAACATTTAAAATTGTTTTACTACACCTCCTCTCCATTTCAGTCCAAGCTTTGGTTCCCTATTACCCTAATTTGTCTCTAATTGTATACCTTTAATTATTTGTAAATATAAAGCAAAATTTTAAATAAACAATGTTATAAAGAAAAAAAAATGAAAATCTTAAACCCCTTCTCCCATAATTTTACAATTTCATATCACCTGAGGTACCTCATTTTTTGAGTTTGAATGCGACCCATTTGTTATATAACAACACAGATCTTAAAGGTTCCCGTACATTTCATGCTTAGACCGGATTGATCTAAATTCTCATTGAACGGTTCGGATTGAAATGCAAACGATGCGTTACCTCAGAATATCCGGCCTCCTAATAAACAATGATAGATACACACTTCATATATTACAAAACATCAAATAACAAGTACACATAATTTATTCAATCATCACCTTCCCTACTTATTGGTACCAATTATATGCCATATGTAATTCCAAATTAAGGGGCCCACTTCTTTTATTGGAACCTCTCATTCATGTCAATAAGCATCTCATAAGGCAACAGCATTTTGATAGTTTCATCCACAATCCCTGACCAATTACATAGAAAAGTGGAAATGAGTGTCAATGGATTTCTTACTGTTTTAGGTTGTTTATCAGAAAAATAAATATCATTTCTATTCCTGTAAATACTCCAACAAACAACACTTACAAGTTACAACCATTTTTGTTTAAGGGAAGAACATAATCAATTATATAACCAGATTTTTCTAGTATGAGGGTATTTCAGGAATAAATGTTCATTTTTTCATCACTATCACAAAACAAACCGACATTTTTATTAATATCCAAAGTTAATTACAAATTAATAAATATACCTCGAATTTCTTGGTTTTTCAAAAAATGTCAAAACTGGCCAGAATCTGGCCGGTTTCTTCCTTTTTTTTAGAGACACTATGAAGAGCAAGATAATGAAATCTAACACTGAAAATTCGAATTTTTTGTTTAAATTTTTTGTTAGATTACTTCTTTTGATGTATAATTAGCATATTTCTACTAAAATACACTAAATTACTTGAAATTATGTTGAATTACACTAAATTACATTAAATTACGCTAAATTACACTAATTTCACTAATTATAATGAAATACAGTAACTTACGCTAAACTACGCAAAATTACGCTAAATTAGGTCGATTTTGTGCCATATTTCATAAATCATAAAAAATAGTAAAAAATTTCAAAAATAGTAAAAATTGGTATTCTACAAGTTCATTATATAACTAATTTACTGAGCTACTTAGATTGAATAATAGAAATGAAAATCTTAATCGGAAACTTCAACTCAAGTTTTTAGGCTCTTCTCTTTATTTTTTGGAAATTCTGAATTTTGAAATTTGGGATCACAAACACTAATGCATGCGTATTTTTTCAAGCTTTCCGAAAAGTGGTCATTTGCTGAAATCGGACACTCGAGCGCCGTTTTATGACCGTTTGAAGTTTCGTCGTCGATTTTCACCTTCTCAGTAAAGATATCATCCATATTCATATGTAATTTACCGTATTTTAGCGTAATTTAACATAATTTAGCGTAATTTAATGTAATATAGTGTAATTCAACATAATTTCAAGTAATTTAGCGTATTTTAGTATAAATATGCTAATTATACATCAAAAGAAGTAATCTAACAAATAATTTAAACAAAAAAATTCGAATTTTCAGTGTTAGATTTCATTATCTTGCTTTTCATAGTGTCTCTAAAAAAAAAAAAAAAAAGAAACTGGTCAGATTCTGGTCAGTTTGGACATTTTTCGAAAAACCAAGAAATTATGGGTATATTTGTTAATTTGTAATTAACTGTGGATATTAATAAAAATATCGGCAAAACAAACATGTACTTCCTTTGATAGAATTTTGTTGTGATGTAAGGTTTTATTTTTAAACACCCCCCGCCTAAAATATAAAAATTGTTTATATAATACATAACAATTCATTCTATTCCTGCAAAGACTATGCCACACTTGATAGCGCTATTTTAAGGGATTTTTTTTTAAAACAGTAATTAAAATAATGAATGTTAAAGAACCAGCATGATTACCGAGTTTGTTACAAAAACAGCAAAAATCGAATAGGCTATTCGGTTAAGGGGTTTTTTTTGCTTCACCGAATAGCCTATTCGGTTTACCCTATTTTCACAAAATTTTCACAAAACAAATCCCCGAATTATATAATCTTTCGTGTAACACCCCCTAAACTGAGATGGCTATTCGGTTTAGGGATTTTTTTTAGCCTAAACCGAATAGGCTATTCGGTTTAGGTTTTTATTTTTTTATTTTTTTTAACCAAGAAGAGCAAAATAAAGAAATCTAACACTGAAAATTTGAATTTTTTTTTAAATTATTTGTTAGATTACTTCTTTTGATTTATAATTAGCAAAAAAAAATAAAAAAACACTAAATATTTGAAATTATGTTGAATTACACTATATTACAATAAATTATGTTGAATTACACTAAATTACGCTAAATTACAAGAACTCCGCTAATTATGCTGAAATACCGAAAATTATGCTAAAATAGACCGATTATGTGCCATCTTTCATGTATCATAAAAAATAGTAAAAAAATTCCGAAAATAGTAAAAACTGGTATTCTACAAGTTCATTATGTAACTAATTTACTGAGCTACTTGGATTGAATAATAGAAACAAAAATCTTAATCGGAAACTTCAACTCAAGTTTTGAGGCTCTTCTCTTTGTTTTTTGGCGATTCTGAATTTTGGAATCCGGCATCGCGGGTACGGACGCATGTGTATTTTCGCAAGCTTTCCGAAAAATGGTCATTTGCTGAAATCAGACACTCGAGTGTCGTTTTATGACCGTTTGAAGTTTCGCCGTCGTTTATCGCCTTTTCAGTGAAGATATCGTCCCTATTCATATGTAATTTAGCGTAATTAACCGTATTTTAGCGTAATGTAATGTAATTTAACTTAATATAATATAATTCAACATAATTTCAAATAATTTAGCATATTTTAGTATAAATATGCTAATTATATATCAAAAGAAGTCAAATAATTTAAATAAAAAAATTAAATTTTCAGTATTAGATTTCTTTATTTTGCTCTTCTTAGTCTCTAAAAAAAAAAAAAAACTAAACCGAATAGGCTATTCGGTTAAGTCCAAAAAAACACCAAACCGAATAGCCTATTCGGTTAAGCCTATAAAATGGATTTAATGGATTTTCTGTGGCATCGTATTCTACAACCCCAGTTAAAATCCTGTAAACCGAATAGCCTATTCGGTGAAGCAAAAAAAAACCCTTAACCGAATAGGCTATTCGGTTTTTACTGTATTTGTAAAAAATCCGGTAATCATGTTGGTTCTTTAACTTTTATTATTTTAATTACTGTTTTAAAAAAAATCCTATTTTAAGGGCTCACTTTCAAATATTGAGCGTACAATAAATTTTTATAACCATTATACCACATCTGCCCCTATTTTTTTTCTTGTAACTATTTAATATGATGAATAGAACAGTTGTCCGATTTAGGCATCTTTTTTGTGAGAGAACAGAGAAGGCCCGATAGGCATTGGACATACTTTTGGATACAATGAGCTCCAACGTTATCTGAACCAAAATAAATTGAAATTTAAGCATATATGCATGGATTTTAAAGTAGAGCACACACATCTTAATGCAAATCGGACGGTGATTGAGCCCATCGAACCAAAGTAGATACGATGAACATCAGACCTACTCTGAATTTTTTTTTTAAATAAATAAATTGGTATGGACAAATTTTTATCTTCTATGGCTTACATTCATATAGTGTTGAGTATAAATCGAAAACGTACATAACAAACAAATTGTAACATATCATGTTAACAAATTGAAAACTAAGTTAAACCAAATCAATAACTGAACCTAAATTAAAGAAAAACCCTACTTAACCAGTACTTGTGTAATATGATTTTTTTTATTAAAATACATCTATTTGATATATTAAAAAATATCAAGCATTGTTCAAATTAGAAAACTAAATTTGTAGATGTATTTTTTAAAATTTATCTATTTAAAAAAAAGAGGTCTAAATCGGACAACTATTAAATAGTTTACAAAACCGATTAAATTTAGAACAAAGAGAAAAATAAGAAAAGCATTTATTAGGGACTACCCCTTTTAAATTGGAAACTGGAGAGGATCCAACTAGAAGGACTGGAGACCCAACACAAAAGCAAACCGCATCGAGTCCAACAAAATGATGTCACGCATTTTGAGGATACCAAAGTCAATCTCTCATCACAGCCGTCCGATCGTCGCCTAGTAATGATCACCCCTCTGAATTCACAACACCTGAGTTACCTCAAATTTTGAGTTTAGATCAGGACCGTACGATATGATTCAGCACGAATATTAAAGCAGATCGGACGGTCCGAATCTAAACTCAAAATTAATTTTGTTACTTCAGAGGAACCGGCCTCCCTTCCCTTCACGTACCTGTATATATATAAGCAAGCGGAGCTCCAAAAAAGAATTACTTAAAAAAAGTTATTCAAACTATAGAGAGAGAGAGAGAGAGGAGGTGCAGAGATGCCAGAGAAATGGCTGATTGGGTTGGTGGGAGAGGGAAGAGCGACAAGGATAGAGAGGTTCTTGAAGGAGAGATGGATGCTAGTTGGTTTAATTTTGGGGCAATTCGTGTCGCTTCTTATCACTTCTACTGGTTTCTCCTCCTCTGATCTTGCACGGAGAGGTTTGCACATTTTCAATCCAATTTAAGTCACAATTCCTGTTCCAAATATCTTAATTCAGTTCAATTTTTTTAATAGAGTAGTTTTAGCTTCATGCAGCGCATTGACTATAGAATCATAACAGAATTCATAAGGTTGCTGCGCTGCATGAAGCCAAAACTACTCTGTTAAAATATTTACCCAAGTTGTCTATGAATTTCAATATTTTTTTTATTATTTTGTTCAATTCTATTAACAGTTCAAGTAGAAATTAAAATTTCTGGTTATACAAATTATTAAATTTGAGATTTTCTTCTGTTGCTTTTACAATTTATTGTTGTTGCTTATAGAATTCCAGTAATTTTGAGGTGTCTAATTTATTATTTATTTTTCTTTTTAGTAATTTTTCTATTTATTTCTCAGGTATTAATATCCCTACTTCTCAGTCATTCCTCAATTATGTGCTTCTGGCAATTGTTTATGGCATATTTGTTATTAGAAGGAAAAAATGGCTTAAGGTACAAGAATTTTCCCTTTAAATGAATTAATTATTAGTGTTGGTTGGTTGTTAATTAATTTTGGGTTATTTTTAACTTATTCTAAAGCTTTATTCCATTTCCTTTTCAACTATAAAAAGAACAAAAACTTTTGATTCTATATATGTGTTGTATGGTCCAGACAAAGAGACCTTATAATAATAAACCCTGATATTCTTTTATAATTTTTGTAATTAGGCAACTATAGTGTTGTTTAATCAATGTAGTGTACCAAACAAATCATTTGTTTCTTTCTTTATTCGATTTTGCTTCTCTATTTGACCTACTTTTTCTAAATTTAGCTTTCAACCTTTTAAGTGCAAGTTTAGCTATTTTATCACAAAACAACTATGATTAAAGATTAGTAAACCTTATCTAGCTTTATCAGAAGGAATCAATTCACTTTTTTATTCTGACATGTTGAGAAGCTAATAATAAATAGGGTTTATACTGTTAAACCTATCTGACATGTTTATCAATTAACAACCTTATTCTTTTTTTTTTTATATATATATAAATACAGATGCCATGGTACTACTATCTACTTCTTGGTATTATTGATGTAGAGGCAAATTATCTCGGTAAGTGCAAACCTTAAAATAAGAGGGAATTTCATGTATACACCTCAAAAACATGGAAATTATGTATTTTCCCTTCTAAAATTCATAATTTTAAAAAAAATCATAATATTATATTTACCCTTCTAAACTTAAAAAACTCACAAATTTACCCACTATAAATGACCCATTTCCCCTCGGAAACCGTCCAATTAGAAGACTGATATTTTTCTAAAACATGCCACATTTTTTTTTAAGTTTTTTAATGAAGGGTAAAATGGGCACTTCATAAATTTAAAGTGAGTTTTATTAGAAAAGACATTAGAATGCGTAAATTTGTGAGTTTTTTAAGTTTAGAAGGGTAAATATGATATTATGAAATTTAGAGGGGGGAATACGTAATTTCCAAGTCTTTGAAGGGTACGTATACATGAAATTCCCCCTTAAAATAAATTATTTGCCTTTTTAATTGCTTTTCTTATGACCATAATTGAAATATATTTGTTTTATTTATTTTTGTGGAATGTAGTTGTAAAGGCATATCAATACACATCTCTGACAAGTGTGATGCTTTTGGATTGTTGGGCTATTCCTTGTGTGATGCTTCTCACATGGGTTTTTCTGAGAACACAATATGGCATCAAGAAATTTATCGGTGTGGCCATTTGTGTGGCGGGTGTTGTATTGGATGTCTTCTCCGATGTCCATGCCGAAGATCGTGCAAGTAATAAATATCTTTCTAGTTACAATTTAATTGCAGTTAATAAATGTTCAGAAAATTTTTTTTTTTGGATAAAGAACACCTACACACAGTATCTAAGATTCTTTTGTATAATTGGATAATTAGAATATAAAAACCATCCAATCGAACCCTGTAACTTGAATGAAGCTCATCCCTAATTTTAGTATTCAACTCTAAGTCTTCTTCTTTTATAAAGAGTTAAGAATTATATACTATGAAAAAATAAACTGTAATTACAATTAAGGAGCGGGGATTTGCAATTTTTCTCAAAATTTTAAGAGCATGTGAGTATATTCTGTTTCAATACTATCTTTAAGGGCATGGAAAATGCTATTTATCTAAGGTGCTGTTTATAATTATGGACAAGCAGTTTTACTTGGGAAATATTTTCTTTAAACAAAATTAAAATAACCCAGCAAAATATTAATTATATCAAAAGTAGTTAAACTCTTTTTTATTTTTTATTTTTCTATCTTTTCAACAAAGTTCAGAAGGACCTAATCCTTTGAAAGGTGACATGTTTGTGCTTGCGGGGGCCACTCTTTATGCGTGCAGTAATGTCGGTGAGGTACATTTTTTTTTTTTTTGCCAATTGTAATGTCATAAGTTGTGTAAAGCTTGCTTTATTACATTATAATATTAGATGCATGCAAAACTGGATACTCCAGTTGGAGGCTTAACAGAGTTTTTTCTATTTATTATATAAAAAGGGTTGATCAATGAAAGTATATTGTACTCGTATTTTTTTGAAAATACAGGAGTACTTAGTTAAAAAGGGCGATAGAACTGAAGTAATGGCTATGCTTGGTGTTTTTGGAGCGATCATCAGTGCTGTCCAAATGTATCCTTTTTCTATAGTAAATTGTTTGTAACAGATTAGTTTTAACCAGATAAAATGCTAATTTAGTTCTAACAGGAGGTTAGAACAAAAATTTCATAAATTGACCTTTGAATCAGTTAAAATTATCATTTGTATATTATTTGTTGGTTTCTTAACATACATCTACAGAAGCATCATAGAACGTGATGCGCTCCGAGACGTTCATTGGACTGCTGGTGCTGTATGCACTCTCTCTCTCTCTTTAAAAAAGAAAATTGTATATGATATTGACGAAGATTTTATTTGGTCTATGATGTTTAATGTGTGGTTTTGTTCTTCTAATTTTTAGGCATTTCCATTTTTCGGCTTTTCATTGGCTATGTTCGTATTCTACTCTACAGTTCCATACATACTCAAGGTACACAAAAAAATATCGATCGTAAACTAGAAAAATAACTGAAATGTAACCTATTGAATAAGAAACAGGGTACCAAACCCAATTGGCTATAATTATTCTTTTCAAAGTTTATCAAAGAAATAATCATCTCCATTTCGACTTATGCTGCAGATTGTTGGTGCAACTGTTCTGAACCTCTCACTTCTGACCTCTGACATGTGGGCTGTTTTGATCAGGATCTTTGCTTATGACGAAAAGGTTCATCTCTACTTCCCAAATTAGTCCTGTAAAACTTTTTTTTTTTCATTTCTCAAAAAAAAAAAAAGTTAGGCTAATTTGTTATCTTTTGAATTATCTTACTGTACAGGTTGACTATATCTACTTCATAGCTTTTGCTGGTGTAGCAGTGGGCCTTGCTATTTATTCCTGGTATGTGTGCTGTTTCAACATATTTATATATTAATTTGTCATTGTATCATTGCATAGATGCAATTTCTTATTTCATTCTTTAATCCCTTGTGTGCATTCTTTTGTTCTTTCTTTTCTGAATTGGAGTTTTTTTTTTTCCTTCTCTCATTTTGTTCATTAGAAAAATTAACAAATTTATCCTTTTGATTCAATGCAGGAGTACTGATAAGGATGAGCGGCGAACGCAAGTGGCAGTGGATAATGATGAAAAATCGATACCAGATGAAGAAGCACAAATCGAATCCTCTGATAATCAAATCGCTCAAAGAGAAACCGATAAGCCTAAATCCGATGATGTGAAGCATTTCCCATCTACCTCATCAGATTTTTCAAAATAGTTACCAATTTATTCAAAGCCGAAGAATGGAAGCAAGTTCATGTTTTTTCAATTTTGGGATGATTCAAAGTTCAAAATTAAAGCATGTTATGTCATTCTCTTTTTTTTTTTTTTTTTTTCTTAGGATAGTTCAGTATTTGTGATCATGGTTTCAAAGAACTGACAAGTTCACATGTAAACTATAGGAAGTGGTACTCAAGCAAAGAAAAATATAAAGAAAGATTTAGTTTTTATGTTATGGTGTTTTTTTTTTTTCATCCATTGTGTAATCACTCCTTGTTAATAAATCATCATAATCCTTAGAGAAGCAAATTAAATGAGTAGTAATTGGTTTTGTTGCATGATCTATCAAGGGAGAATTTACTGCTCCTACTATAAGAACTCAATATGTTTCTGTTCAAAAATATAAAAAAAAAATCGTACCAGAATACTGATTCAAACGTCTTTACAATTTTGCTGAAGAGAACTTAAAATACTAACTAATATCTATTTATTTTTCAGTTCTTTTGAACTAGAATTTTTTTTGAACCATGGTCAGAATGGGGATATTAGTTCATTTTAAGATTCAAAATGTTTAATATTTTGCTTGAGAATCAATCCGAAAAATAAATAAAATCTCTGGTGCACCCGTTATAATATTTTTTTTTTCACACCTCATTCATCTCTAGTGGAATGAATCATCATAGATTAATCACTCATATATTTTACAACAACAGAGAAAAATATATTTGAGTCCCATTACAAAATTTCAAAGTAACAAAACTAGAAGAAAGAGGAAAAATTTAAAACTCAAAAAAAGGTTATCACTCTCTTTGTCAAAGTTATTCTACTGACTTCTTTTAAGAAATTAGTAGAGCTCAATCAGATGCCACATCAACCCCATTCTTTGATAAAAATTCCTTCGCCTCCACTATGTCCTGCATACATAATCCAAGGTCAAAATAAATCGCAACTCCAAACTGAATCTAGTTAAATGGTACCAGTACCAATACCAGTACACAACAGCATATGAACCATATTTTGACGATTTGCATGCAAAAGTAAAGAGGTAAAGAGGTTGAAACAATGGGTATAACTGGTGATGTCTAAGTTGCTGTTTGTTCACCACTAGAGGATACAGATCTAATCTGATTTCATTGACTCATTTAAAATTGCTTGTAATTAAAAAAAATTCAAAACCTGTTGTAGTAGAACAGCTTCCTGAGGGCACGTAGGGAAGAACATCAATCCAATTCCAACCATGAAAAGACCATAACACCCCAATGCAACAACTAGGTATATTGGAAGCTGTTCAAAAACAACAAAAAATAAAAAACCTTACTTTGATCAAGGATCAAAATCAAAATTCTAGGTTTTGGAATTGAATCTGACCAGCCAAGTATAATTAGGAGGAAGTAAAGAGGTTTGAAGGAGGCCGATCCATATAGCCGAGATTGCAGCAAGTACTGATGTTATTTTAAATATGTGCTTCATCTGACTTGTACAATTTGATTGATTGATTTATTGATTGTAGAGAATTTTCACTACATAAACATAACAAAATAAAATGTTAATATAATTAATATAACAAGGAGCCACTTATTATGACAAAAACTATGGAAAGGTTAGATCTAAGTACTCTACCAGTACATCTATTCCATTCCGAAAATAAACAGTTCAGGTATGATTTACTGGTTTTTCATTTATTTGGAATCCTGTGATCCTATTGCTGGTAAAATTAAAATTAGCATTTGCACTCCATTGCTATGTTGCTATCAATACCAGGGTATGGAAAATCTACAATTCCAATCCAAACACTAATTTTATAAATCTAGATTAGATATCTGTTAACTAACCTGATTGGATTGGTACCAAATCACCAGTGAACTGAACTCGAGTAGAGACGAGAACGGAGCGAGTTGACGCCAGAAGAAGGCGAGATCTATAAGACTATAACCTTGGAGAGAGGAGTAAGCAAAGAAGAAAGAGCGAGAGAAATTGGGCCTTGATCGGCCGATTTCACGGACGCGAGAGAGAGAGGCCTAGCATGGGTCCAACCGTGTAGAATGAAATCTGACTCGTTCGTTTCAATCTGGCACGAATCGCGAACACCTAGATTCCAACTAGGCTCGGCTGGGTAGGTCCTGATCCGGAAGTAACCCAAATTTTGAGTGTAGATCCGAACCGTCCGATAAGAATCTGGACCAATTCGGTCAGAATGAAAATGCACGGGACCCTTTAATATTCGTCCGAGAACAGATCGGACGGTCCTTATATAAACTCAAAATTTCGAGAAAAAGTGTAGGTCCGATGGACTTTGGACTTAACTTTGGTCCGATGGACACCAGAGCCGTCCGATGTACTTTAAGACTCGCGCTGTCTTGATCTGAGATGTGTGCGCACGAATTTTGAAGTATGTCGGACGGCTCTTGTGCTCATTAGACCAAAAAGGTCCAAAGCCCATTGAACATACTCTGTACTCCATTCAGTGAAAGAGAAATTCAGTCTATCAGATTTAAAAATTAGGGGGAATTTCAAGTATATCCCTCAAAAACCTCAAAATTACGTATTTTCTCCTCTAAAATTTGAATTTACGTATTTCCCCTCAAACTTCAAATACTCACAAATTTATCCATTTTATTGTCTTTTATATTAAAACTCATTCTAAATTTATAAAATACCTATTTTAACCTATTAAAAACATATAAAGCCATCATACTCAAATTTGAATCTGAACGGTTTATCTACCGTCTGAACTTCTTTTAGATTTGTGCGTGCAAGATCGGTACAAATCTTGATGCAAACACACACGTATATTGAAGCGACATGCACATATCTTAATGTGATGCGCGCGGATCGGAATTACTTTAAGATCCGTATGTACTAAATCAGCACTAATATGGAAGCGATGCACACTAATCTTAATGCAATGCGCAAGGAAATACGTAATTTCAAAGTTTGGAGGGAAAATACGTAATTTTGAAGTTTTGAGGGGTATACGTGAAATTCCCCCTAAAAATTAAAACTGAAGCGAAATGTTGTCTGTTACTGTCGATGAAATCACGAGAGGGTTGATTGATGTAATTAATCTACGGTGGATTTGTCTTTTGTCATGTCCATGGAACGCAAATCCTCACAAAAGACCTAAACCCCCGCCTCCCATTCAATCGCTGCCTCGCGAATCGGCTCTGGAACTCAGCAGAGCAATCAATCAACCAGTAACCAGTGCTTCTCTTCTCCGTCACCCCGTCTACTCAGCAAGGTAAAATTTTTCAAACTATAGGAGCAAATGCTATAGATATCTATCTCGTATACTACAAATTAATCCTTCCTTCTACATTCTACATATTCAATTTTGTCGTTATTAATTTTGCTTATTTTTGAATTTTGCTTATTTCTGCCCAGGTGCTATTCTTGTATGTTAGGCGGTTGGTGGTAAAAATTGGCAATGGATTCAAGCAGAGCGTTTGTGAAGGATGTTAAGCGCCTCATTGTCAAAGTTAGTTTTTTTTTTTTCTCTCTTTGTTTAGGGTGTAGGGTTTAAGGTACTGGTAAACTGGTAAGGAAGTAGGGGCTGGTACAGTACGGTGCGGTCCGGTGTGCTAACTCTTGTACCGGTCACCTTGTCCCGACCACATGCTTGTTGTGCTAACTCTTGTACCAGTCAAAGTGGTTTTCTGACTCCGGTTGGGTTTCATTTCTAACCTACCCCAACTTGTTTGGGACTAAAGTATTGGTTGTTGTTGTTGAACTGGTCGAGTGCATTTTCTCTTAAATTATTAGAAAAAGGCAGATTCCATTGTTTCTCTTCCCCTCTCTCAATCGAAAAAAATAGCGTTTTCAATTCGTCATATTTTCCGAGTCACTTGTATTTCTCTCTGCGGAGGAGTGAATTTTTTGAAGGAGGTCAATGACTTAAATTAAATAATTTGTCTGTTTTGTTTTTAAATTTAATAGATTGGAACTGCTGTTGTGACGAGATCAGATGGGAGATTGGCAGTTGGTCGATTGGGTTCTTTATTTGAGCAGGTAATACTAAACTGGTCAAAAGATACACTCATTCTATTTACCTCTGCATTACAACTATGTTGTAATTTAATTTCATACAAATGCAGCTTCAAGAACTGAACACTCAAGGGTATGAGGTTATTTTGGTGAGTTCAGGTGCTGTCAGTGTGGGACGTCAACGCTTGCGTTATAGAAAACTTCTCAACAGCAGGTTCATTTCTCTTAATTAACTCTTCCATTGTTCCAAAGTCCAAACAGTCGATCTGAACCATTCAACATGATCTCCATATAAAAATGTTTCTGTAGATCAAATTTAACATTTTTTAGAATTTTCTTACTAATTTTTTAGATAGGTAGAAAATCACTTGATCTAAAAATTCTAGACCATTCAAAAATAGTTATTTTCTACCTACTAAAAAAATAGTAAAAAAGTTTCTTAAAAATGTAAAATTTAGTCAGCAAAAACATTTTCATATGGGGATCATGTTGAACGGCTGCAGTATAGTAAGCTTCTCAACAGCAGGTTCATTTCTCACAATTAACTCTCTCACTGTTTCCAATTTCTAGGTTTTTTTTTATTGGTAATCTTTCTTTGATATATTTTCTCTTCTGGTTCAGTTTTTCTGATCTCCAAAAACCACAAGTTGAGCTTGATGGGAAGGCATGTGCAGCAGTTGGGCAGAGTGGCCTAATGGCTCTTTATGATGCCTTGTTTAGTCAGGTGAGTTTTTCTTTCTCTAATCCCTTTTACTGAGGTTTTAGATTTTTATCTTATTTATTTTTTTTTTTTTGTTCATACTGGTTTTAGTAACATACAAATTGATTTCAGCTTGACGTGGCCTCATCCCAACTTCTTGTGACTGATAAAGATTTCAAGGATCCTGAATTTCGAAATCAACTCAGCCATACTGTGAATTCCCTACTGTCACTTAAAGTGGTACCAGTATTCAATGAGAATGATGCCGTTAGTACCAGAAAGGCTCCTTATGAGGTCTTATATATATTTTTCTATTCTCAAGCATTATTCACTTTAGACTCAATCACTTATTTATTTTGAACCAACAATACTGTTACCAAGTTGTACTTCAGAGATGTAACTATGTATTATTTTTTGTTCTCAGGATTCTTCTGGAATCTTCTGGGACAATGACAGTTTAGCGGCACTATTGGCTTTGGAATTAAAAGCGGATCTCCTTGTATTATTGAGTGATGTCGAGGGGCTTTACAACGGCCCACCTAGCGATAGTAAATCAGAGCTCATTGACACCTACATAAAAGAAAAGCATGATGAGACGATCACTTTTGGAGACAAATCTAGGGTTGGCCGAGGAGGCATGCAAGCCAAAGTCAAGGCTGCAGCCTGTGCTGCTACCCAAATTCCTGTTGTAATAACTAGGTATGTATTCTATTTTTTTTGTACTACATCTGTATTGATACAGCTAAGGGTTGCAGCACTAGATACTGGTGACTTGCCAGTCAGATCCAGTACTAAAAAAAAATATCATTCAATGTTTACTGCTGAAAAGTTATCACATGGATGTAATCTTACGAAATTAATAGCAGAAAGAGCCTTTTATCAGATTTGCATAAAATGCTGATTAGTTTTGTATCAGTAGTCACATATGGCCAGTGAATAACATGAATTTTGAATTTTTCTGTATGACACTCTAGTTCAGTCTGTTGTTAAATATAAGGGGGAATTTCATGTATACTCCTCAAAAACCTCAAAATGACGTATTTCTCCCTCTAAAATTCATAATATCATATTTACTCCTCTAAATTTAAAGAACTCAGAAATTTACCCAATATATTTCCTTTGCTATTAGAACTCACAAATTCCTGTTGTAATAACTAGGTATGTATATAACATGCCTTCTATCTGTTTTATTTTGTACTACAGATAGCAGCTAAAGGTTATAGCACTAGATACTGGTGACTTGCCAGTCAGATCCAGTACTGGATTAGTTTTGTATCAGTAGAGTCACATAGGGGTGTTCATTGGGTCCGGTTTATTTGGTTTTCAATCGAACCGAATATTTTTGGATTAAAAGGTTCGGTTTTTCGGTTTAAATGGATCTATTCAGTTGAATTTTTTTAATTACTTCGGTTTTTTATATTTAGTTCAGTTTATATTTTTCAAAACCGAAAAGGCCGAACTGAGCAAACTCTATATGCCAAATCCATGCTTCGGTTTTTGAACTTAAAATGAAGAAATATTTGGTTAGGATATTTTAGAACATCTACATATTTTGTATGGAATTGAACAATGTGTGTAATGTCAACAACTAATATATCTATATTCAATTTATTTCTATGATTATTAAATGTATTTGTGTATGTATTGAGTTTTGACCTTTAAAATTTAATCTCTTATTTCGGTTCAACCAAACAAACCGAAATTTACTTGAGTTATTTTGGTTCTGTTGTTATTCGGTTGACAAATTTAATTCGGTTGGTTCGATTATATTTTTGAAAACCGACTAAAATTTTGGTTTGACTACTTTAATTCAGTTTTAACCGAACTGACCCAACGAACACCCCTTGAGTCATGTATGCCAGTAAATAACATGAATTTTGAATTTTTCTGTATGACACTCTAGTAGTTCAATCCGTTGTTAAATATAATTTAGTTAAGTGGTAAATACAACTTTTGGAGGTTGATATGGCATTATTTTTTGAAGTGGTTTTACAAGAGATAGTATTTTGAAAGTGCTACAAGGGAAGAAGGTCGGAACTCTCTTCCCAACAAAAAGCATGCTGAAAGAGATTGTGGGGTCCACTAAAGAGATTAGCCCCCGTGACATGGCGGTTTCAGCAAGAGATTGCTCCCGCCGCCTCCAGGTAAAGTCTTAACCAATTATGTACACTATATTCACTCACAACAAGTAAATTTTTTTTATCAGCTAAAAAAATGCAACATTTATGGTACATTTCATTTGCAATATAATTGTTCGAGGTTTTAAATATATTTCGACACTTGAACCTATTTGCAAGGTCTGTCTGTATGTTATGTATGTAATTAACGAAATATTTAAATACATAGAGAGAATCAGTAATAAAATTAAGATGGTTTTTTTGTCCATCATTATTAAATATTTTCTTACAGAACCATATGCGTTAAATCTTTTTCTTATTTTTGTTGGATGAGATCTATATCGTGTTTGCACTTTGTTTATAAATAGAGTATATCATCAGAGGAGAGAAAAAAGATACTGCTTGATGTAGCGGATGCATTAGAAGCAAATGAAGCTAAAATCAGAGTAGAAAATGAGGTTGATGTGGCGGTTGCGCAGCAAGCTGGGTATGAGAAGGCTTTAGTCTCTAGGTTAACTCTCAAGCCTGGAAAGGTAATCTCGTAAATTATTCCATGTTTGTCATTACGTGTTTCAAAAAAATCAATATAAATTTGAGATGGGCTATTGTGCTTTGCAAATTAAAGCCTTTGTTTTAATTTGCGTCTCTATTTTGCAATTTCAAAGTCCAAACAGTCGATCCGAACCGTTCAACATGATCTCCATATGAAAATGTGCTTGGAGACTAAATTTTACATTTTTTGAAAAAAAATTACTATATTTTTTGTAGGTACAAAGCCACTGATTTTTAATGGTCCAGAATTTTTTGAAAAACAACGCTTTTTCTACCTATCTCAAAAAATAGTGAAAATTTTCCAAAAAAATGTAAAATTTGGTCTCCAAGCACATTTTAATATGGAGATCATGTTGAACAGTTCAGATCGACTATTTGGACTTCAAATGACCACTTTAATTTGCAAAGCACCATAGCCCATCTCTATAGATTTGAACCAAAGGTTGTGTATAGATATTGTATAGATATTTGTATTTAGTGCTCATACTCTGATTGGACCTAGCCTGATTATGTCACACTAAATTTTGTTTATTTTGTCTGTTTTGCAACATTCTGTACAGATATCTAGCCTAGCAAAATCGATCCGGGTACTTGCTAACATGGATGATCCAATAGGCCAAATACTCAAAAGAACAGAGGTTAGTTCTTACATTTCAAGTGTTGCTAGAATACACTGTATTAAATGATCTCAGTTTCAGTTTGTTTACTATACTACAGCACAATTACCGCTTGCTATTTAATTGGTGCTTTCTGTCTTACTTTTTGCCTTTATTTGACTGAAATGTAAGAAAAAGGAACAAAAAGGAATTAAGTATGATTGTTGAGTGAGGCTATGGTACTATGCATAGCACAGATTAGTCCTTACTATGGATCAATATCTATATTTTCAAAGTCCAATATTTTTTATATTTTTTTTACAATATTTTTTTATAGGTAGAAAATCACTACTTTTGAATGGACTAGAATCTTAGAACATGTGATTTTCGACCTATTTAAAAAAATAATAAATAAATTCTAAAAAATGTAAAATCTGGTCTATGGAGATCATGTTGGATGGTTCACATCGATTGTTGGGACTTTGAAAATTGAGATATTAATCCATAGTATGGACCAATATGCGCTATGCATTGTACCATAGCCTCAGTCATGATTGTTTGTGATTCATAAAAGCACCCATCTACGTTACCAACACTGTTCTTTATTTAATAAAATGATGAGGGCACAAATTCCTTTAATATTTTCCAGGTTACTGATGAGTTGGTTCTTGAGAAGACATCAAGCCCTTTGGGGGTTCTTCTCATAGTGTTTGAGTCCCGTCCCGATGCCTTAGTGCAGGTATAATATCATGACTTTAAATTGTTTCAAAAATTGAAACAACTGGATTTTTATTAAACATGTTAACTACATCTTGCTTGCTTAAGTGTAGCTTAGTGATTTATATATTTTTTTTTATTTCTCTTGGAACCACAGATTGCATCTTTGGCAATTCGAAGCGGTAATGGGTTACTTCTGAAAGGAGGTAAGGAGGCAATGAGATCCAATGCAATTTTGCACAAGGTGATGGAATTTAATTTTACCGCTGTCATTTAAAAAGCAAAAGAAAATGCCTAATGTAAAAAAGATGATAAAATAGGTTATTACTGGAGCAATTCCGGCCTCAGTTGGGGAAGGACTCATTGGTCTTGTCACATCAAGAGATGAAATCGCAGATTTGCTGAAGGTGAGCAAGTGTACTTATAAATTTCATTAAATAATTTTCTCTAAAAGGAGTAACAAACTAAAAAGAGTAGGGTTAAAATGGGGTAAAGATTTTAACAGAGCAGTTTTGACTTTATGCCGCGCACAGACAATAGAATCAAAACAGCACTGCATATGTTTTGTGCGCTGCATGAAGCCAAACCTGCTCTGTTAAAATCTTTACCATGCCCCACTGCTTAATTTCCTATCTAAACAAATAGAAAGAATTTCCAAAAAATATAAAATTTGGTCTCCAAGCACATTTTAATATGGAGATCATGTTGAGCGGTTCAGATCGACTGTTTGGACTTTTAAAACGGTGATAAAAATGTGAGGCTCCAAACTAAAACACCTTAATTTGTCTAGTTAAAAGGAGTTGGAAACTAGAACGTGTCTTTAATGTTTATTTTGTAGCTTGATGATGTGATTGATCTTGTAATCCCAAGAGGAAGCAATAAGCTCGTGTCTCAAATCAAGGCATCAACGAAAATTCCTGTTTTAGGACATGCTGGTAAGATTTTGATGCTAAAATTATCCTATGGATTACTTTTAGTTAAACTTATGTCTTTGTTTCGGGGATCTCATAACTTACCTGAATGGATTGATTTTTTATTGTTTTTAAATTTGATCTATGAGATTCATTGACTAAATATACCAGTGGTACAGGCACTATTAGAGAACAGTTATTTGCTTGCTTTATTTTCTACTTTTATGATTAGCTTGTAATGTACACCTAGTTTGTAAACTTTTATTTAATTAATACAAATTGTTAGTGCGCATTTCACCCCCTAACCTTCATAAAGAGAGAGAGAGAGAGAGAGAGATTCATTGACTAAAGAAAACTAAAATTCTTGACTCTTTTACTCCAGATGGCGTATGTCATGTTTATATTGACAAATCAGCTGACATGAGCATGGCAAAGAAAATTGTATTGGATGCAAAAATTGACTATCCAGCAGCCTGCAATGCTATGGTGATTCTATTTTCTTGTTACCTCATTTACTCAAATATTTACTGCAGTATTTTTTTTCCTTTCTATATTTTATTTAAAATTACTTGATTTTTCAGGAAACTTTGCTTGTGCATAAGAGCTTGTTAAAATCTGCCCACATAAAGGACATTATTTTTGAGATGGAAACAAAAGGTTTTATATCTTCACATTCTTAAATTTTATATTCTAGTACGAGTGAGGCTATGGTATTATGTATAGCGCAGATTGGTTTGTACTACGCATCAATATTTCGTTTTGAAAGTCCAAATAGTTGATCTGAACCATTCAACATGATTTTCATATGAAAATATACTTGCAGACTAAATTTTACATTTTTTAGAATTTTTTTACTATTTCTTTAGATAGGTAGAATATTATAACTTTTGAATGTTCTAGAATATTTAGATCAAGTTATTTTCTACCTATCTAAAAAAATAGTAAAGGAATTCTAAAAAATGTAAAATTTGATCTACATGTACATTTTCGTATGGAAATCATGTTGAACGGTCCAGATCAATTGTTTGGACTTTGAAATGGAGATATTGGTCCATAGTACGGACCAATATGCGCTATGCATAGTACCGTAGCCTCACTCTTCTAGTACATATCATATCTGGAAGATTGACATTTGGACAACATGTGACAGGAGTGACAATTTTTGGGGGACCCACTGCCAGCAAAGAATTGAGCCTTCCAAAGGCGGAGTCGTTTCATCATGAGTATAGTTCACTGGCATGCACCGTTGAATTTGTTGATGATGTTCATGCTGCCATTGATCATATTCACCGCTATGGGAGGTATAATAACACCAGTTTCTTAGAACTATGAAAATGTTTTGTTCATTTTTTTTATCATGAATTTTAATTGTATTTAACAATTTTAGTGCACATACGGATTGTATAGTCACTTCAGATGATGAGGTTGCTGATATCTTCCTCAAACAAGTTGACAGGTATTATTTTATTGTGCATCAATTGCTAGTGAGGCTATGATACTGTGCAAAGTTTAAATTGTCGATCTGAACTGTTCAACATTAATTCCATATGAAAATGTACTTGCGGACTAAATTTTATGTTTTTTTAGAATCTTTTTACTATTTTTTTAGATAGGTAGAAAATCACTATTATTGATGGAATAGTAAATTTTTTTAAAAAATGTAAATTTTTCTACCTATCATGTTGAACGGTTCAGATCGACTGTTTGGACTTTGAAAATGGAGATATTGATCCATAGTACGGACCAATATGCGCTATGCATAGTACCATAGCCTCAATCATCAATTTTTGCTTTTTTATGGTCACAAATTTGGATACTTAACACTCTCTCTCTCTCTCTCTCTCTCTCTCTCTCTCTCTCTCTATATATATATATATATATATATATATATATATATATATATATCTACCTCTCTCTTCTTAGCGCTGCTGTCTTCCATAATGCAAGCACAAGATTCTCTGACGGAGCTCGCTTTGGACTAGGTGCAGAGGTACTGATTTAAAACATATCTTCCAGATATCCTTTTAATTTTCTATTCAGGAGTTACTTGATTTTTCATTTTGTTATTGGTTTTGCTGATTTCTTGGTTGTGCAGGTTGGAATAAGTACAGGTAGGATTCATGCACGGGGCCCTGTTGGTGTTGAGGGGCTTCTAACAACTAGATGGTAATATTATTTCCCATTTAACATTGCTCTTATGAATTCATTTCTTTCTGCATTTATGTTCTGTTTTGATGTTTTTTGGCATATAATTCATCAAAATTGTTTACTATTCTCAAAGTTTGTAAACTCAAGTCGATACTAGATTGTAGGCAAGGGTAGTTGTAAACAAACAGCATAAAATAAAGGGAGAACTCATGCTACATATTTTTAATTTTTCTTAATAAAGGGTAAAATGGGTAATTTTTAAATTTAAAATGAGTTTTAATAAAGAAGACAATAAAATGAGTAAATTTGTGAGTTTTTGAAATTTAGAAGGTAAATATGATATTATGGACTTTCAAGGAGAAAATACGTAATTTTGAAGTTTTTTAGGGGTATACATGAAATTCCCCCTAAAAAAAATAAAGAACTCTAAAAATTAAGTTTACTGATTGGGCAATAATGTGTCCTATTATTACTGTCTTCTAGCTTTCAAAAATTGAAGTTCTGGTAAAAAAATTCTTAATAAAGGGTAAAATGGGTCATTTTTAAATTTTAAATGAGTTTTAATAGAAAAGACGATAAAATGGGTAAATTTGTGAGTTTTTGAAACTTAGAAGGGTAAATATGATATTATAAATTTTAGAGGGGCAAAAATACGTAATTTCAAAGTTTTCGAGGGATATTACGTGAAATTCCCTATAAAAAAAAATAAAGAACTCTAAATATTAAGTTTACTGATTGGACAATAAAGTGTCTTACTGCCTTCAAGCTTTCAAAAATTTTAAGTTAATGGTAAAAATATCTACAGGATTTTGAAAGGAAACGGGCAAGTAGTGAATGGTGACGAAGGCATTGTGTACACCCACAACAATCTTCCTTTGTAATGCCACTTGGTACGTTTCAAGTCTTTTTATCACTCTTTTACATTTGCATTATATCATTAACAGACTTCAGAAATATCGATCGTGATTTTCTTTGAAGGTGGTCGATCTGTTGCCTTTTGAAGACTCATCATGGCTTATGTTCTTTCTATTATGTACCAGTGATGTAAAATGTAATGAGGCTGTTGTTTAACTTATCATGGAATAATAAGCATTATTTAATAATAATAATAGCAATAATAATTATATATGTACTAAGTTGTGATATCTTATGAGTTAAGAACAAAGGCAGAGACTTATTGTGGTTAATTTAATCTTTACCAAATCACTCTGTTAATTTAATCTCTACCAAATCACTCTACATAGTTCTGTTATGAGGCTTTCAGTAAATCTATTGGTACAAGAAGATCAAATCAGATAGGATTGTAGATCTTATATGGCGCTTGGACTTGTCATATACTGTATGTATGAAGGTATATACTGAGTGTTAGGTTGTACTTTTTTTTAATATATCTATTATCTAATTTTATGAAAATTAAAAGCAACTTCCTTTCTTTTCTAAAGATTAAAATTTGTCTAAAAATCGAAATTTATAATCCTAGTCGAAAGATTAATAAAGCAACTTTTTTTTTTAATAATCCTTGTCATCAGGACACAGTTGTACCAGTTTCTGTACAGAGCGTTGATAGTTACCAACCTAAAAGTGATTGAGATTTGTCAAAAATCAAAGGTGTACAAAATACACAGATGATAGATGAACAAAAATAAAAATAAAATCTGGTATATAATTTCAAGCTTCTTCAATTGACATTTTGACTACCAGTGAATTATAGGAATTGTACACAATGCCATAGTTTATATTTATTTTATTGTTGAATATTGAAACAACAAGGGAGAGACTAGACAAGAGTACAATTCCCCTCCCACGATAAACAATAAGGGAGAAAAGAAGAAAATCAATTTGTGTGCAGGATTTTAATTCAATGTCAGAAAACCAGGAAGAGAGACATAGACAGAGTTCTCTTAGGAAAAAAAAAAAAAGATACAGGAAGAGTGACCTAGCTAGGGATTGACACTGAAAACAAAGGACTTATGCAACAGGAAAGATTTCGATATACTGGTACAAGAAACTTTGCAACAACTGCCAAGGTTTTCAAAAAAAAGATATACTGGTACAAGAAAAAGGAGAAATCTGGTTCTGGAACAGAAAAGTAGTATTAATTTCTCATGTCCACTAATTCTGATTTCTGAATACTCAATCCAATTAATTCCAACTGAAAGAATTACATACTATTTCCTTTATTTAAATTTACTTCTAATACCAAGCAGTATTGTTATAATTTTAAACTTTGAGCATCCATTTTTGTGAATTTCACTTTTTATGTTTTGAAGCAATCAATATTCCCAAGTATCTAGTATGAACAACACATGTACTGAACCAACCTGCAAGGCTGTTCAAGCTCTTCAGATATGACAAGTCGTTTTTCTGTAGAAGCTCTACCAGTAACACACTTACCTACATTTACCAGCATACAACCAATCATTAAAGACAATATGACAAATTTTATTATATCAAGAAAATGGAATTATCAATTATTACATACATTTTATTACCCTGGTTTTCTAGAGGAAATGGCGAATAAGTTCTTTTGTAGGTAAACGTAGAGCCTCCTTTTTGTAAGTTCCCCAAACTTCAACTATGCCTGACAGAGCAACATGAAATGAAGTCAATATTTGAAAATGCTACATCCAGTTCAATCAAATACCATGAATTAAAGGATGCAAAGAAACAAACACGAAAGAGGCCAATTCTAGTAACAACATCCACCCAATGAATTTTCAAGTTCAATTACATCCATGAAGTGAGAACGGGACAATACTAACTAAACACTTTCCAAATGAAACCCTAAAAATGATATAAAAGATAAAAGGAAAAAGATACACTGAAACATAAAACCTTGAACTGATAGAGCTGAGGTTTGTAACAAAAGATTCATCTGTGTTTAAAGGGAATCAGAATTGCATATCGTAATAGAGTAGAGAGAAGGAGAGAAATCAGAACAGTATATTTGATTAATTGCATTTCATTATTTTCCATTTTTACAATACAATGCAGTAGTAGCTTATATAGAGTATAGACAAGTAATCAGCCTAGTAACAGAATTGGTTACAGAAAACAGTTACTGTTTGACTCTGGTCAAATCAGATCAGTTGAGAGGGACTGAATCTGGGGCTGGTATGACTGACAAAGTCATGGGTCTAACAGTGTTCCTTCTCAGGGACAAAGTTTACCTAGACAAGGTTCCTTCAGAGACAAATTTTTTCAAAGTTCACCTAGAGGAGCCAGTGCAAGCCATGTGACAGAGCTTAAAGAGGTGAGAGAGGTGGAGCACAGGAAGGTGTGAGAGGCATAAAAGAGAAGGGAGAGAAACCCAGCTGACAAAGCAAATTGGGGGGGGGGGGGGGGGGGGGCGTGTAACCAAGCTGCTCAATGGACAGGAGTATGAGCTGCTCAGTGGGCTGTCCAAAAATCGTCCATACTCAGCCCGTTTGTATTGACAAATTTTGAATACCAGCTGAGTTTCAGACCTTACACGTATATCAACTCGTTAACTGCTTGGCAAGTTTGTCCACGGACCGCCCCTTTCAATTCGCAGGTTTGAACCGGTTAAAAAATCTCTTGTGAATATCTAATGGGTTGATCCTGATCATTATCTGAAATAAAAGAAACAAAATCATTTATAATTGTATAATATCACCAGATCATGAGCTTCTTCTCCACCTAAAAGAATCACACTTGATGATCCTTAAACATCCTCAATGGGCAAAATATGTAATCTGCATCGAATTTCATATCCAAGTCAAAAAATACAAGAGAAACACAAGCCCTGCTTTGCATCTAGTTAAGTTTTTGCAATGGACCATATCCTACTTTTTTCTCTGTTTTTGTTTGTTTTTATTCAGAGTTTCAAATACAGGCCGTTGATTTATACTGCTAGATCTCTTCCGAAATTCAAGTCCATTATTTACAGCTGAGCAAAAAGGTCATTATGTTGAATCTTGCAACCAATAATGAGCAATTTGGTTAAGTTACAGTTCATGATGATGCTTTCCTCAAATATATAATGGCAAGATAGCAAATTAAGTAATAGAAAGTACATTGTAGGTAATGCTGTATGGCAAGAGCATCATTTCCTTAGCCTAGGACCAGTGTTGTGAAATATTGATTCAAGTCGTGAATTACTCGTGGTGCAGTAAATCCAAGTAACCTAGGACTGTCAAAATCGCTTCCTCTTCATCTCCATTGGTTTCAGATTTGTCCTCTTCCTCTTGAACATCTTCTTTGATTACCATTCCTTAAATTAAGATTTGAACTTCTAAATTTGGATTAAGACAACAAAGGTCACTCTATTTGGCACCATATCATGCAAATTTCATCTTAGGTGTATGCACTGTCCTTTATACAACCCAGTATAATTTAGAGGATAAACAGATATTGCATTTATCACAGCTTGTATGTAACAGTATTATTAACATGACTACTAAAAAATCTAAATCCAAAGTTCAATGGTTTGATGACACTCTCATCAGTTATCTATCAACAATATTATAAAAATATAGGAATTTTGAAGTACCTTGTAGATTATTCCATGTTTCAATCACCACTCCTTTAACCCGGGGTAATTAGAGACCTCAACTTTGCAAGGTTCTACTGCAAGCAACTTATATGCCGATATTTGCAATTTGAAACAGTTTGAAAATTTCAAACTTCTGAGGGAAGCAAGGTTTGTCAACCCCAACAATGAGCTCCCATATGAATTCCGGCGTCCATGCAATATCACGTCATGAGATTCAAAGGAAGGTCCCATAACCGAGTTCAGATTCAGACAACTTACAATGGAAAGTTTGACCAAGGATTTCAACTTTTGCATTCCAGTCATAGATACTAGCTTCCAACATGCATAAATTTCCAATTCTTGAAGTTGTAATGGCAGGGATTCTGCTTCTAAGAATAGCAAACTATTACAGAAGGCAATCTTCAAATACCTTAGTTTGCATAGGCTGCCAATTCGATCCGTTCTGGAAATATCCTGCCACCGTAACCATCTATTTGTAGCTTGGTAAGATTAGGGTGAGGCTCGAGACTAACCATCACCGAAAAACAACTTTGATCTTCAAGAAATATGTCCCGAGTACTTTTAGTGATCAACATAAATCCACCGCAACCTATGAACCGAAAATAATCCCCTTTCCATGATAGTATCAAGTGCTCCAAGTTATGCAAACTCACAAGGTTAGCACATTGGACATCCATTAAATTGGTAATATTTGTCAATCCACATAAACAAAGAGTTCCTCCCAAATCAGGAAAATCCTTTAACCATCCTATTGTCTCACATTTGAGCTTCACCTTTACAGCTTGAATTCCTACAAATTTGCTCAAGCTAGGTGGTAAATAACTCACACCAGTATTACTGATTTCTAGGTTTTGAAGATTTGTAAGCCTCCCCATGTCACTAGGAAGCTCTTTAAGTAGCTCGCAATAAATAATACCGAGTTTCCTCAAGGACTTTAATTGGCAAAGGGACCCGGGCAACACCTCGAGGCCACAACAATATTCAATTTGGAGCTCTTCTAAGCTAACTAGATTTCCTATGTTGTTTGGTAACTCTTTAAATTTAGAGCAACTACTAATAAAGAGTTTCCTCGAGGACTTCAATTGACAAAAGGACTCAGGCCATACCTTGAGGTTAAAACAACCACTAATTAACAGTCCTTCCAGGCTAATTAGATTTCCTATTTTTGTTGGCAACTGTTCGATATCAATATTCCTAAGAGTTAGATTTTGCAAGCTGTACAAGGGAGCATATGCATTCATGTAGCCTTTGAACGAACATATTCCTAATTGAAAGATAGCGAAGATGTTTCAAATTACCAATTAATGGAGGAAAGAGATTCTAATTCACTGAAACTCCATAGTTCTAGAGCTCTTAATTTTGGTGCCATTGAAAGGTCAAAATTACAGAAAATGTTTTTTACAGAATAGCATGTAATGAGTGTCCGCAGAGCAGTGAATTTGTCAAAGGGATTTGGATCTATTAGGTTCACACCATCAGCTATATACAAATGGTACAGTACATTAGGAAAACTTGGGACCTTACTCACCTCAATTGAGTAACAACCATTTTCTGAATTAAATCGTGCTAAATCATGAACTATATCATGCAACTTATTTTAAACTCTTGGCAAACAAAATCATTCCTCTCATTATAACCTTCTCTTTCAAAAAAGGACCTCTGGCATAGCTGCTGTACGTATCAAAAACCAATCTCTTCTGGAGTCTTGTTTCCTTTGGACTCAATAAAATCATGGTACATCCATAATTTCACCAAATCTCCGACATTGTAGCAGTAATTTTTAGGAAACATGGAACAATATTGAAAACAAGACTTTAGGTATGTGGGAAGGCGTGCATAGCTTATTTGAAGAGTTGGAAATATCTCATTGCTAGCATCGGACTCCCATAGCTCACTTTCTAAAATATCTCTCCCTTCCGCCTCATGCCTTAGAAGGCTAGCAATTGACTTCACAGCTAGGGGCAACATCATAGAAGGAAAAATCGGTATCGGAATCGGGATCGGAAAAATCGGTTGGGATTGGCCAAACCGGATCAGAAAATCGGACTTTTTTGTCAGAAACTTGTACAAATTAAAATTCTCATATATATAAATGAGTTGTGTTTTTTAACAACAAAGGTTGTATGGTGTAGTGGTAGTTGACTTTGGTTGCTTATTTAGAGGGCATGGGTTCGATTCATTCAAGAGCTCAAAAAAGTTTTGGAGTTTGTTTAATTCGTGTTTCGGCCGTTTCGGTGGAATCGGTCTGTTTTATTTCGGAATGGCCGGAATTTGACTGAAATCAGGCCGGAATAGCCAAAATTCGAAATCTACTTTAACCGCGTAACTCAGCCTGAAATCGGATCGGTACCGTCCGATTCTGATCCGGAACAGCCGATTCCGCTCCGGAATGGCCAATTTTTCCTTCTATGGGCAACATTCCACACTTGTTCATGATTTGCTTTCCAATTTCTACCAACTTTGGGTTCTTATTTTGTTCTACTTCACCAAATGCATAATGTTCGAACAATCGCCAACACTGTTCAGCTGATAAATAACCAATGTTGAATGTTGGCTTTGTTTGCATGATTCGCGCGACTTAACTAGGATTTTAACAAATGTTGCTGATATAAAAGGAGCCTGAAATTGATCCCAAAGATTATGCTTCTCATTCCATACATCATCAAGGACCAAAAGTACCCTTTTCCCACTTATCTCTTTCAAAATTTTCTCTTGCAAAGCACTCAAATTTGTAAGATCACACTCATTTCCTGTATGGACTCTACTGATTCTTTGGTGAGTCTTTCAACATTGAAATCCTCTGATATGCATATCCACCCAAATTTATCAAACCTTTGTCAGATTCTTTGATCATTATATATAGGCAAGTTGTGCAAGGGTTGTTTTGCCAATGCCCCCCATGCCAACAATTGCCACGACCGAAACAACAACATCACATTCAGAGAACAACAAATGAATCAGCCCTTTTCCTTCTCTCGCCCAAAGGTATTCGACTCAACTACAAGGTGGCTAGTTGGAGCTACCTGTAATTCGTTGTTGCAATGCTTCGGCCCATCTCCCTCTGACAGTTGAAGTGCTATTCGATCATTCGCAATCTCATCAAATGTGCTCCTTATTTGTTGAATTTGACCGAGCATGCCATATGGAACCTGAAAAGTTTTATTAATTACCTTGAGAGTGTATTACATATTATTATGTTCATATGTACACAAATAATAATAGTTATATATTACAGGTCATTGCTACATATGTGCAGTTGGCAATGTGGTTTTATATGGACTCATCATATATCCTTTGGCATGCCATATGTCCAACTGGTACGTACCTTGTTCTTGTATATGGCTCTACCTGGACTTCATAGTGAGAGTGTGATGAGACCACTACTACAAAAATAGTCATTGTACACTGCACATTGTACACGGATTTTGACAATTTTATTAAAAACAGTGTACAAAATATGATTTTTTACTTGTCCAAAATATCTGCACGATTTCTACACGGATAATTAGTTAATAATCAGTGTAGAATTATTAGAGAGAGCTACACGGTTTATTAGAAACCAAAAATCCGTGTGTAAAAAGGTCCGTGTGCAAATAATAGAGAGAGCTACACGGACTTTTAATACAAAGCCGTGTAGGAATATACACACGGATTTTTGATAATATATCCGTGTAGAAATAGTAGAATTGTACACGGATTTATAACTAAATAGCCGTGTATGTTTAGTTGGAGAGCTACACAGATTTATAACTAAATAGCCGTGTATAAAAGTGTTGGGTTTTAATGTCTTCCCCTTCCAGCGCAATTTTGATCAAGTCTTTTAGTACATCTCTCTGAACTGAGCTTTTTCCTATCAGATTTCTGCGAATTGATCGAGGCCAGCAGCTGAGATCTGAGATAATAAGCGGTATGTACTTCATCTTAATTTCCTATGATTGCAACTGATCTGTTCTATGCTTTACTCATGATGTTTAATCAAGTCCTGCGCATGCTTCACAAAATAGGGCATAACTTTTGATCCGTCCATCGGATCGAGTTGAAATTTTGACATGAGCTCCACAGCCCCAAAACCAAGCGTTCTTACTTTTCAGCCCGATCCGACCGTCGGAAATAGAGTTTTCGAACTTTCTTTACAATCTCAGAGTTTTTAGGGTCTTTTCGTGCATCATTTACTGTTTTGATTTTGCACGATTAATAGCAATTGATATTTGCAACTGTATTTCATCTACCTTTTCTTGTTACTAACTAATACCAAATTGTAATTGTAGAATTTGCCAAAGGAACCGCATTACACCAAGGAGCAGATCGACGATATCAGGTGTGTGTGGGCAAGGTGGTTTGTAACGGAATTTTGCAATGCTCAACATGGATTTCCATAATTTTGTATAATTTGGTGTATATGAATATTGTATAATTTATTGCATATGAATTTCTGGCTAATCTGAAAAATATTAATTTCTTGCTAATCTGGAAAATATGGATTTATTGCTAATCTGGAAAATATGGATTTCTTGTTATATGAAATCTGGAAAATATGGAAAATCTGGAAAATCTGGAATAGTTCTGTAACAAAACTGGCTAGCAAAACTGGAGGCTAGCCGAAAAACAAAAAATACAAAAAAAAATAATGTTCTTTCTACACGGACATTTAACTAAAGTCTGTGTAGAAAAAAAGAGAGCTACACGGACATTTAGTTAAATGTCCGTGTAGAAAGAGGAGAGCTACACGGACATTTAACTAAATGTCCGTGTAGAAAGAGTCAAGCTACACGGTTTTTTAGTTAAATGTCCGTGTACAAAAAGAATCGTACACGGTTTTTTAGGTAATATCCGTGTAGCTCGGTAAAATGGTGAGCGACACATTCTGGTCTTTGTACACGGCTGTTTGTGAAGTTATCCGTGTAGAATCTTTAAAATTGCACACGGGCAAAAGTCCGTGTGTAGTTATTGAACTAATCGTACACCCTCGATTTAAATACGGTAGGAAATCCGTGTAGCTCCTCCTTTATTGTCCGTGTATAATCTCTTTTTTTGTAGTAGTGGACTATGAGACTATGAACACAAAACCTATCATAAGGGAATTAAATTAAATTAGTTACCTAAATTAGCTTCATTTTAGGAGAATCTGGTGGAGAAGCATCTCTTCCCTCAACTTGTGCCCGTAAGATTTCATAGTGGTACTCACCCAACACATCCTCTGCATCATACAAAACACCCTTGAGCTCCTTCAACCAGAGCTTGACTGACAAGTCTCCGATCTCCCTCTGCTCTGCATCGTAGAGTGTGGCCTTGATCCGCTCCAACATCCTCATCATTTTCTCCAATTGAGCCTTGATTTGGTGGTTTTGATTTAAATGAGGAGATGAGGAAGAAGACGGAGCTTGCGCAGATGCGATGATAAGAGGCAACAAATTGGCATTCAAAGAGAGAAGGTTGGAAATCACTCCTCTGAGACCCATGGATCTAAAATTGCAGTCTCTTCTCTTCTCTTCTCTTCTCTCTGTGTTGATATGAAACGATACACATATGCTATAGATAAAATATGTGGAGAAGACTAGGAGTCAACTCCATAAATATGTGGTTGTAGTATATCATTGTCATCATTGTGTTGCCAAACAAAATATAGAGAGAGGGGTTGGCTAATATAAAAACGTTTGTTCTTAGGCTGTAGAACAAATGCTTCGGTTTTTATATTTTTAAAGTTCAAACAGTCGATCCAAACCGCTCAATATTCAATCTATATTAAAATGTGCTTGGAGACCAAAGTTTACATTTTTTTTAAATTTTTTTACAATTTATTAAGTCTATTTTAAAATCGTTGTTTTCAATGATCCAGAAAATATTCAATCTCCAAGCACATTCTAATATAGAGATCACATCTAACGGTTTGGATCGACTGTTTGGACTTTAAAAATTGAAAAACTATTTGGTTACACCACAGCTCCGGAACAAACGTTTTGATATTAGCCAACCTACCTCTCTCTATATATATAAATTTGTGTTGGATAAAAGACGTGATCAAGAATTTCGTTCAATCTATTTTGCGACATATAACTGTTATTTTTCTAGACATTTAATTCTGAGTTTAATTTTATTAATTTAAAAAGTTTAATATAAGTAATAGTATATTGTATAATGAGCAGAGTTAAAATGCATCATTAGTTTTGTGCACCAATCATACCCCCACGTCTTTATCTCCATTTCCAAAGTTCAAACAGTCGATCCGAATTGCTCAATATGATATCCATACTAAAATGTGCTTAGGGATCAAATTTTATATTTTTTAGAATTTTTTTACTATTTTTTAGATAGGTACAAATTACTATTTTTGAATAATTCAAAAACAATGATTTTGTATATATCTAACAAAATAATAAAAAATCCAAAAAATATAAAATTTATTCTCTAAATATATTTTAATTTGAATATTATGTTGAGCAATTCTAATCTATTGCTTGAAATTCAAAAACAAAAACAAAAACATAAGATATAATTGGAAACACAAAATCAGTTTCAAATTTTAATCCACTCTTGTACAGTTGCGTATCATTGTAAAAGACTCATGTAGTTCTTATGTGGCGCTATGATGTGTGTACTGTATGGAGGTATACTCAGTGTTAGATTCTATTTTTTTTAAATATATCCATTCAGAATTTTATGAAAATTAAATGAAACATTTTTCTTTTCGAAAGATTAATGATTTTTTGTCTAAAATATAAATACATAATAATAATTTAACAAACCTGCAGAGATTTAAATGCAAACATTCAAGTTTAATTAGATTCACAGGACAGTTTGTAATTTTAATTTCACACTTTGTAAATAACTTTCTTATTATTAATGAAATCGTCGGTTGAGCTATGCTCACTAACCTTAAAAAAAAAATTTAATTTCACACAAATTTTAACGCGAATCAATTTACCTAGACTGAGCATCGATGCTCATCGGATACACCCCGCTCCCTTTAAACTCATGTGTTTTCACTTTAGCAACAATTACTACTGTGTGGAAAACAAGATTAATGCTATTTATTTTATTTAGAAACAAGGGATAGAAATACTAAAAGTTCTTGATTACAAGCATTTATTAACACAGACATTGCATTGGTTCATGCCACATTAGAATGCTCTTAGTTAGGCAGTGCACTTTTTTAGTGTTGTTGGCTAATGTCATAATATTATAATTTCAGTATAAATTATAACGAGTCAGTTTTGATGATTTTAAAGTCCAAATAGTCGATTCAAACTGCTCAATAGTCCGAATAGTCGGTTCATGCCACACCGGAGATGCTCTAAGCAAGGCATGGCATTTTTTAATCTTGTTTTATATAATTTCTAGATAACTCATTTGGGATAATTGTCAACTTAACTGTACCGTTTTGAATGTCAGATTCATTATTATTATTATTTCAATAAAACAAAGTCAAATATATTAATTAGATTGTACAGATAATCTAGATATCTCCTTCACACAAAACACAGAGAAATGGAAGTGCAAATTATCAACAATTAAAATTACATTTTAACTCCGTTCGAATTAGGGTTGTAAATGAGCCGAGTTTAAGCGAGTTACCTCCAACTCGAACTCAGCTCATTAAATAAATGAGCGAGTCAACTCGAGTTAGGATGATAATAACGAGTTGTAGAGCCAACTCGAACTCAACTCGTTATCAACTCAAGTTGGCTCACAACTCGTTTATAACTCGTTTAACCAGTTAATTATATACTACTAGTAAAAGAATTTATCAGTATCCAGTAATTTTTCATACAATAATAGTACATAAGCACCAACAATTTTTCATACAACAACTTAGTACATGAGCACCAGTAATTTTTCATACAGCAGCTTAACAAAAACAATTTCTGAGATTTATTGTGACCAATGCTATGTAACTCGAGTTATAAATGAGCGAGTTGGGGTAAGCTCAAACTCAGCTCATTTATTAAATGAGTCAGCCAACTCGAGTTGGAATTGACTCGAGTTGTAAATGAGTGAGTTACGAGTTTGAGCAATTTTGCTCAGCCCTAGTTGGAATACATGCTAGGGGTCTTAATGCAAGAAACTAATTTGAGAAACATTAGAGAAACATTAGGTGCTTTCTAGAATAATAAATGATTGTGGATATTGGACATATATAAACATTGAATACGCTTACATTCTATGAGAGTTACATGAAATGTTGAAACAAAAGTTATAGAAAGATAAAAGCTTTAATTACAACTATTAAGTTTTGATTAAAATAATTTGATATTATGTTCTTGTTCAAAGAATGAAAGACTTTATTCATTGTTTAATTAGCCAGGCAACTTTATTAATATATATATTAGATGCATTAGGATGATAACTAATTAAAGTTGTTGTTCTTTTTTAAAAGGGATATATAGTTTATATATATTGACAATAAAATTTATTTGATAATTATGATAACTGACATGATTGATCAATATTAAACTCAAATTATCATCGTAAAACTAGCGACTAAGATTGGTGGTATGTAATAATTTAACAACGCAGATTTGTTATTGCTTAATCAACGGGCAAAAAAAATTCAAATCAAGACAAATTTTATACAATATTTATAATTATGGAGAACAAATGTACAAATTCAATTTTTCATTTTGATAAATTCGACGTTGATTGTGAAAAAAAGTTATAATTGCCAATATATCTCTTTTTCTTATAAAAAAAAAAGAGAATTTTTGATAGGAAATTCAACAAACAATTTAAGAGAACATGGCAATTTTGAAATCTGTAAAAATTAGAGAAAGTTTGAGTCCGATGGCCATTACAAGCAAATTTGAGTTTGATGGGCATCAAAACCGTCCGATGCGCTTTAAGATTCGTGCAATGGAAGTAAATAAAGTCTGTTTAGAGTCTCCACAGCACATATTGTTCCTGAATATTAAAAAAAAGGCCATTAAAATCGGTCACATAGTAAAATGCGTACGGCATGAATCTTTCATCTACAATGTAGTTTGCGTGACGAAGTTGTTTGAATTGCATGAAAAGTTAGTAGTGCCATGTATAATCGTTCATATATAAACGAAGTCATCATGCATCAATGACAAGTTCTACATGATATATATATATATATATATATATATATATATATATATCTTTATAAAATGCTAGCCAACTATCTGTATAGCATATATTCATTATCTAATTATCACAGTTAAAAAAAGTTTGAAATGTAAAATATAAAAAAATGCTAAATATACTTAATGAGATTGAAAAATAAAAAAATAATAAACCAATAAGATATTGGAGGATAACCATTAATAATAAAATCACAAAAAATTAAAAAAGAAATTTGTATTTGAAAAACCAAACTTGCACCGTTCATCTCTAACTTCTAACTGATTAGTGAATATTGTTGAACCCTAAAAAGTTGGAATTTAATTAAATTGGACAAATATGTCATTTAATTAACAAATTGACCAATTAAAATATCAATCATATTTTAATTTGGTACAACAACACAAAATATGAGGCAAATTCCACAAAATAAAATTTATGATTAAATTCTGCATAAAAATCATAAAATACCCCTTCTAACTCAAAATGGTTGAAAAGTTATGAATTTTACAAAATCCAGTACTCTAATTGGTGCCACGTGGCATGGGGTACCCATAACAATTATTCTGTGACAACTATGTAAAAATTGGGGTGCACAAATGTCCTCTGACAGCCAGGGACTCACGAGTTCGTGACTGAGATGAAATTTCACTGGACTCAAGAGATAGCTAGAATGAGTGTAGTAAAATGCGGTTCATGCGCCGCATATGCGTATGCAGTGAGATTCCGCGTGAAAAAACCTTATGCAGTCTATATATGCGGATTTGAATATGCGGCCGCATATGACCCGCATATGACTGCCATTTAAATTTTTTATTTATTAACAAAAACAATTCCAAATTAATTCGGATTTGAATATTAATTTGTGAATCGGATGCCCGGCGGTAACCGAAATCCAATCCCCAGCACTCATCCGGACTAAGCCAGTCAAGTAGATTTCAAGGTTGTTTTGATCTTCTTATATAAGCTCCAGAGCTCTCTTTATTTTTTTGTTTTAGAATGTTGGGACTAAAGATTGTATACCGGACTTCACGCGAACCAAGCTAGCCTCTGTATCCTTCATGTGGTTTTAATATTTTAATACTTTTCTTTCACGCGAACCAAGCTAACCTCTATTTCGGTAAGTATTTTAACAGAGCAGTTTTCGCTTCATGCAGTTCACTAACCATATACACTGTTCTTTTAATTCTATACTCCGTGCGCTGCATAATGCAAAATATGATCTGTTAAAATCTTTACTCTCTATTTCCCGTTGCATGTGTATTTTGGGCCATTAAAAAGAATTTTGGGCCCTTAAGATTTATGAACTTTCAAACATATATTTAAACTGTGTTCAGATTTTCTGTGGCATATTTAATGAAATGTTAGACCTGGATTTGGTGTGTCTATATTAAATAATTGATCAGATTAAAACATATTAAATATTAAATATTTAATTGAGGGTCCTATATTTAATATCTAATGAAATAATCCGTATATATAAGTCCGCATAAAAATCCGCATATGCAGCCGCATACCGCATATGCGCTATGCAGTAGTCTTCCGCATACCGCATGAAAACCGCATTTAACAACACTGGCTAGAATTGTTTAAAACGATTTAAACACGATATACCATGCTGCCAGTTAAACACTCTACGGAGAACCAAGTCTATCCAAACCATGAACCTAATCTATCCAAACACGATATTTTTATTTAATTTCAATATACGTAATATACATCTTCGGAATAAATTAAAATATGTTAAATATATTATTGTAATATCAAAATTGTACAAAATCGAAATGCAAATTTAATAATCCATCGAATATATTTTTGAGATCTAAGTACAAGTATATTATTCACATCCAAATCGAATTATCATAATATGGATGCTCTCATATTCATTAACAAGCTTAATAATTATTATGAATAATGTGAATATTTTGTTCTATTTAATATTTTTAATTTTTACAAAAAAATATTATTATTACTTTTTAAAAAATAAATTATATGACACTTATTTTTTCAACTTTTCAATCTCAACTTAATAAGGCAATGGTTTCATAGCTGATCACGTGGATTTAAGTTATTGTGCTATTTTAGCCCCTTATGCATGGTGAAAATAAAAGTTAAAAGAAAGATGTATTATTTCATTTTATTTTTTTGGTCAGATTCAAGTATTCACCATTTTTATTTGTATTGTCCAACTTATTCCATACTTGTTCGGCCATTCGATATTTCATTCTCTGCATTAATGTACCGTTTGAGTTAATTTTCGGACCAATCTGGCTCATGCCTATAACGCACGGGACCCTTTAATATTAGTGCAGATTTAAATCAGACGGTTCAGATCTTAACTCAATGTATGATTAGATTAATCAAGCATGGCAATGCCTCATGAATTCATACTTAAATCTAATGTGATAGATAATCTTGAATATAAAACTTGATTGTTGGAAATCTTAATTAAACCTATGTAACCATATTAAGTAGTCACTGGTAGAACTAAATTTGTTCTACTGAAATAAGCAAGGCCTAATGAATTAGCATGTTTCATTTGGCAGTAAAAACTGCTAGAAAATGAAACATCAAGGAAATGTTACGGGATGAACATAAGAATTCATTTAGTTGGTGGTTCATTTGGATTCACCTTTGAATCAATTAGGCCAATCTTCTCTGGTGGCCAAACCTATAAAAAAGAAACAAGGCAAAAGATAAGTCAACACTTACACAGGTATTAGAAACCATAGAAATTTCACCAAATATGTAATCTAGAGTGACAGCAAAGTTGAGCAACGGAAGCACATAAAAATATATACTCACCCGGTAAAAGATTCTGCCTTGGATAAGGCCACGAGGAACAGGCCCAAATTTTCTCGAATCATACGAATTATGGATGTTATCACCCTGTACCCAAACATGCCCTTCTGGCACCTTATAGAAAAACAGCAGTTTAGAAAAACCATCATGGATTAAATAGTCAATAATAAGATTTCAATTTGCAAGTCAGAAGACACTATACTTGATCACAGCCATTATTTGAAACAGTATTTCAGACCTAGCTTTGACTCCTTCCACTCAGTTCAAATATGTTAAAAAATAAATTATATTCTGAATAATACCACCTTTTGGAACTAGAAAAAAACAAAGAAGCAAAACCAAAACAATTGACAAGGTTCATCAGTAACAAATTGACATGATCCTAGTTCTAATTAGTACATATCAAAACAAGATATGCAGATCAGAAAGGGTAATTTTAAACACTGCAAGCTATTAGACCAGAAATTAATTTGCCTAATAAGACCCTGTGAAATCCCAGTTGAACAACATTATTCATAAGTGTCATACCAAAACAGTCTTTATTGTCTTGCTATTGTTAGGGTCAACCAGATAGGTGACCTTTTCTCCCTCAACCCCTAAAATCCTTTTGGCAAGGTGTAATGTAGGGTTTCCTGGTGATCGCATCAGCACCACATCTCCTGTATTGAATTGGCCCCACCACTTAGGAACCATGTTCACCGCAAGTATATCTCCTGCCTTGTTCAATGTCGGCAACATGCTGGGACCCATCGCCTGACCACATTTAGACAAGAGCAATATATAGTCCATAGATTATATATTTCACATGAATTTTTTTTTTGATGTTACATTCTCATCATTCACCTTAATTATAATAAATCTTTTGTAATACATTATAATGTTTTCTTATAATCTTGTTTTTTTTCCAATATGTTTCTCTTTAAGCATTATTCATTTTGTCACCCAGCACAAAAAAATCATGTCCAGCACAAAAAGTCCGTGGGGGATTTCCAACCAATAAGTGTCATAAACCAAATACCTAAGATCATAACCAAGCTATTGGCAAATATGTTGAGGAAGGAGCTGCCCATCCTAATTTCACATAACCAAACCGCCTTTGTCAAGGGCCGATACATATTTCTCAAGACCGATTTCTCAAAAGTGTTTGACTCGGTAAATTGGTCCTTTTTGATAAATGTCATGAGAGCAAGAGGATTCCCGAGTAGGTGGATTACATGGATATCCATCCAACCTTCTCCAAAAGATTATTCACCAAGATTTCGGGACTAATAATTAACTTCTCCAAAAGCAACTTTGTGCCCTGTGAGTCTCTGTGATTTTATGGCATCGTTCAGACTTCCAAAATGGGTTATTCACACAATAGACAAAATGAGACGTGATTTTCTGTGGAGAAGAGAGGCATCTAAATCCTAAACCCTAACCTAAACCTCGGCATTATTCACACAATGGACAAGGTTTGTCACGATGATTTACTGCCATGATTTCAAAGAGAGAAAGAGAGAGGGGCGTACGATAGTAAACCCGCCAAGGAAAGAGCTGATGAGTTTGAAGGCGCAAAGACCGTTGACGAAGGGGAGCAGGTGGGGTCCGATGTCCATGGGACCCAAGTTGAGTCCGACCAGAAGCGCCACCGTTGGATTCCATGTCTCCGCCGCTGCCATCCTCCACGGCAGCTGCGCCAGTCGCCTCCGCAGAGATCCCATCACTCTCTCACTATCCCAGTGACCTTTGCTCTTCCCAGTTGGACTGGAAATATAATTTATTCCAACTGGTACGGAGTCAACCGGAGACAAGCAACACATGAGCTATGCATTATGTGTAGCGAATCATATTTCTGAATTCTCTTCATCCGTTACACATAAGAATGATTGATTAATGCGTTAGTAGTTTGGGCCTTGCTCAGAGATTTTTATCCCAATATTAAATTCCGGTAGATCCAATGCCGATCGCAATTCAGAGATTTTGTTTTCCTTGTTAAATGCTCCTATCAATGGATCAGATTCGAATCATGTGAATTTTGTAAAATTTACATATATATTTATATTCAATAAAAAATTATATTAATTATTTCAATGAATTTTAGAAGAAAAAAAATCAACCATAGATTAGATATGGCTAGCTATATTATTACTTGAAATATGTTCAATATATTATAGTAATATCAAAATCGTATAAAATCCGAATGCAAATTTAATAATCCATTGAATATTTTTGAGATCTAAGTACAAGTATATTATTCACATTCAAATCGAATTATCATAATATGGATATTCTCATATTCATTAACAAGCTTAATAAAGTCTATTACATAATTATCAGACAAAATAAATTAAATGGATGTTTTGTAAAATACAAACTAATCTTCTTACACTTGGATCTTTCAAGTTTCAAAATACCTATATTAATACCTTAACTTTTTTTACTTTTACGAAAATAAGTTGTATGAATAATTAATGTATTTTTTTAGCGTAAAATGTATTTTTCTGAAATACCTATATGAATATCTCAAAATGGACCTCCTATGTCTCAATAAGTACTGAATTCCGATCGCTAAGTTGGATGGTAATTGTAATCCATCAGGTACCTAGGAGGATACAAGAGGTTGAATTCAGATCTACTAAAGTAACTCAAAAATTTTGAGGTTGTACCTAGACTATTCAATTTTTTCCGATATGAATATTAAAGGGGTACTGTTCATTTCACATCGAACTAAATTGGTCTGAATTCTGATCGGACGGTCCGAATCTAAACTCAAAATTTGATTTACTTTAGAGGATCCAGACCCAGAGAACATGCAATGGGCTTCGGCCCATATATAGTTATTGTTAAAAAGGTTAGTGGGCCGATTTGCAGTTGTATAAATGTAATAGGTTCCACTAAGAGTATCTACAACGATAATTTTTTTTAAATTGCTAATATGATGTGTTAATTGTTAATATAATTATTGGAATGTACACAGTTTTAAAATTAATAATTTTACTTTAAAATAACTCTAAATTAAATAAGCGAGTTAAATTTTTGAGATGGAGTAAAAAAATTATGTATTTCTTTGATTACGACGTAGATGGAATGGAGATGCTCTAATCTTTCTCTTTGTCGACCCAATTGCAAAACGAACGCAGTTAAATATCTCAGCAGATTATGCGGCGTGCCCTCCCACAAGCCCACAAAGCGAATTTATACCACCTAAGGTAACATAATACTTATCTTTAGATCCGATCCGTCCGATCAACATTTGCCCGAATATTAAAGAGGTTCGGTGAATTCCATATCGGACCGGATTCTGATCGGACGGTGCCGACTTAAAAATGAAATATTCTGTTACCGCAGAGGATATTGATTCCCATAAAGCACAGGGGAGCATCCAATCGAGGTATATATAGCACCTCAAATCCCAAGAGAAACCACATCTCGTGCTCCATGCCTCCATCCAGTTGCTGCTGGGATATCTTGAATCCCACATCAGATCCGCCGCATTGCTCTTGAAGGAAAGATAGGTTGGATTGGATGGATATCTTCCAAATCCGATCCGATCTCATCCGATCTATCTTTCCTGCGAGAACGATGCAGCTTTTCTGTTCGTCATATTGCCTGATTCATTCAAACAAAACTGCTGAGGAGTTCATCGTGAATCACAGGAAGAAGCGCCGATCTATGATTTATTGATGAAATCAGATCCGTTGTATTGCTATTGAAGGAAAGATAGGTTGGACAGAACGAAAATCTTATCTGGTCTGATTCGATCCGATCCGACCTATCTTTCCTGCAAGAACGATGCAGCTTTTCTGTTCGTCATAGCCTGATTGATTGGAACGAAGCTCGAATTTTTGTAGATTTAAGTGAAGACGGCTGAGGAGTTCATCGTGAATCACAGGAAGAGGCGCCGATCTATGATTTGTTGATGAAATCAGATCCGTTGTATTGCTCTTGAAGGAAAGATAGGTTGGACAGCATGAAAATCTGATCGGATCCGATTCGATCCGATTCGATCTATCTTTCCTGCAAGAACGATGCAGCTTTTCTGTTCGTCATATCGCCTGATTGATTGGAACAAAGATCGAATTTTTGAAGATTTAAGTGAAGACGGCTGAGGAGTTCATCGTGAATCACAGGAAGAGGCGCCGACCTATGATTTGTTGATGAAATCAGATCTGTTGTATTGCTCTTGAAGGAAAGATAGGTTGGACAGCATGAAAATCTGATCATGTCTGATTCGATCTGATTCGACCTATCTTTCCTGCAAGAACGATGCAGCTTTTCTGTTCGTCATATTGCCTGATTGATTGGAACAAAGATCGAATTTTTGAAGATTTAAGTGAAGACGGCTGAGGAGTTCATCGTGAATCACAGGAAGAGGCGGCAATCTATGATCTGTAGGTGCCCTCTGTCGTTGATGAAATCAGATCTGTTGTATTGCTCTTGAAGGAAAGACAGGTTGGATATCTTGAAAATCTTATCGTTTTCAATTCGATCCAATTCAATCTATCTTTCCTGCAAGAACGATGCAGCTTTTCTGTTCGTGCCTGATTGATTATCCCAGATCTGAGATTAATTGGAACTAACACCGAATCTTTGGAGATTTAAGTGAATTAGGGATTTTAAGTTCATTGTCAATTACAGGAAGAGGCGGTGATCTATATGATCTGTTGATTCCCTTTGTTGTTGATGAAATCAGAGGCGTCGACTGCTCTCTGGATTTCAAGTTCATCAAGTCGGTATTCTTGTATTTTAACTTGATTTAACTTTGCAACAGGATTCCTAATGGTTTTAAAAAAAACTGGATCTGGTATTTTTTGTGCTAATTTTTTGTATTTTGTTCCAATTACCCTATATCTGTGCACATTGACCTGAGAGCATGTATAAGATGGGTTGATGAATACTGAATGTGACAGTTGATGGTAAGTGAGAAATCTATTTTTCATATTAAATTTGTTCATTAGTTGGTACACTGAAAAAAATATAAAGTATGATTGCAATTTGCTCATTTGATATAGTATTGGAGTTCTCTCTTATGGAACAAAATATCCCTTTTTTCCTATTTTTAGTTTGTTTATTTTGAACAAATATACTTTTATCTTCAATAATCTTGCTGTTTTGCTGATCTGAATTGGATGTCTGAATTAGGTCACAGTCAACAGCATAGTTACACTAGATAAAAGCTTCCTTGCAATTACCTACTTTTTTTAAATCTAATATTTTCAGTTTAATTTCAATCTGATGGTGACTATTACAGCAGCACTGGTCTATGCATAAACAGTAGATCCGGTGGATTGATAATTCCATCAACTCAGCAAGATTTACAAGATGTTTGATTGTTGTTTATACTGTTCTAGGGCTGTAAAACAGGTGATACGGTGTAAATCAGGTTATAGCTGTTTTATAGTAATGTACTGGTACATGTGGTACTAGTTTTAGGATAGTTAAGAGTAGTTTTATCTTTTGCTTTGTTTTTATCTTGTAGTTGGAACTCAGTTTGTTAATGAAACAAGTGGCATTTGTTTCAAATTTAAACGACAACATGCTATTGCGCTAGATCTGCCATTGATTTTTTTCCCCATTAACTAGGTTTCGTTTTGTTCTTTTTCATTATTGATAATGAAAAATGACGAACGAATAAAGGATATGAAGCATTGACCCTGTAGAATTTTTAACATTGGTAAATATCATTAAGTTAATTATTTTATGAGGAGGGTTTCAATATTTCGTACATTTCATATTTCATTATATCTCATATTTTATATTATTTTTTTTTAAGTCTAAAATGTCGATCCGAACTGCTTAACATGATATTCATACAAAAATATACTTGGGTTGAATTTTTTTTTTATTTTTTTTATTTTTTACTATTTTTTAACATAGGTACAAAATCCTATTTCTAGACCATTCAAAAACATATATTTTCTATCTATTTAAAAAAATAATAAAACATTTCTAAAAATTAAAAAAAATTATCCCAAGCATAATTTACAATGGATATTATGTGGAGTGGTTCGGATCGACAGTTTGGATTTTAAAATTAAAGATATAAAATATGAGATATGATGAGATATAAAAGCCATGAGGTATATTAGAACCCTGCTGGTGTTGCTTTTGTTGAATTTGACAATATTAATAATTTATGTTTTACAAGTATGATTAAGAATAATCCAGGACTAGTTCTGTGCAAGTTCAATCTTTTTATGCTGAATTTTATGAACAATTTCAAAGTTTCGTAATACAGGATTATTTGTACATTTGTAAATATAATCGAGTTTGGATATTTTGTTATTAATTGTTTGTTTCCAGGTTAAATATCATGAAAAATGATGCTATCAGCAGAGGCTACAGTTACTCTCAAGCCTTGTTCTCAAAAAACCTAACTTGCATTTCATATATAAATAGATAGTACAAACTCAAGTCAAAAAAGGTAAAACTAAAATTGGCAACTTAAACAAAAATTCACCCGTAAGCTTTTTAACCCCGGTAATATAATTCTACGGTTGTTTTTTCGCGGGAGATTTTGATTTCGAGGGGGTTTTCTTGAAAGATTTCTTATTGGGTTTAAATTTGCCAGGTTTTCCCGGATTGGCATCTTTTTCCCTCTTCCTTTGCTTCTCTTTCTTCACATTAAACATAGTAACAGCCTAAACAACAAAACAAAAATAAATTAAAAAATTGTCAAAAACATGTAACAGATAAAATATTTTACATTTTACAAGATAATTTTGAAATATACAAGGGGTATATATGAGATAATTTGATACCTTGTTGACATCAAGAATTTCATGCGAGCTCTTAGAGAGCAACTGGTTAAGTATCTTGTCTGTTTGTTGCCTCTCTTTTGATCCTATTCCTTTACCCTCCACATTTGGTAGAAACTGAACACAATAGTGATATTTTTGTTATTAATTCAGTCATAAAAGAAAAAAAAAATTAACTAATATTTCAGGGAAAGTGTACCACTGAAGTTGTCGCACTACTGACCGATACAAACGGTAACAATCAGATTGAACTGCAATACTGTTGTTTATTACTCCTTTAGGTGAATTAAAAAATTGGGTTTCATGTATACCCTTCAAAAACCTTGAAATTACGTATTTGCTCCTCTAAATTTCATAATATTATATTACCTTCAAAATTTCAAAAACATTTACCCAAATACACAGAATAGATTAAACAAGGAAATGTGCCTATTATACCCAAAAAATAAGCGTACCACTGAAGTTGTTGGAGTATTGACTGATACAAACCAGTACCAATCAGATTGAACCACATATTGTTGTTTGTTACTTCCTTGGGTGAATTAAAAATTTGAGTGAAGCTACAGTACTATGCATAGTGCATATTGGTCCATACTATGGACCAATATCTTCATTTTCAAAGCCAAAACAATTGATCTGAACCGTTCAATATGATCTCCATATGAAAATGTACTTGTGGATCAAATTTTATATTTTTTCTAATTTTTTACTTTTTTAAGATAGGTAGAAAATCACTTGATCTAAAGATTCTAGACCATTTAAAAGTACTGATTTGCACCTATCTAAAAAAAATAGTAAAAAAAATGTAAGAAATGAAAAATTTAGTCTGCAAGAACATTTTCGTACGGAAATCATGTTGAACAGTTCAGATCAGTTGCTTGCTGAAGTACCAAAATTTCATTTAAAATCAGATGCTAACATGACGAACAAAATAAAAGAAAAATTAATACACACCTTTCTATGTTTCCCCAAGTGCTTTGGAGGCTTCTCTCCTGGTAATTTTTTGTCAAATTTACCACCACTTGCAGTAGAAGTTGCAACCATACCGGCCACACTTTCCAATTCATTCTTGCTTGCTTTCTTTGGCACCTCCTTTTTTGTACCCGTAATTGGCAGCGATGTCGCCGCTAGTTGTATATGGCTGTCATGAAAAGAAAACAAGTAATAAATTACATTTTTTTCTTTTCTTTTTCTTACAAGTATAAATGAAGACAGAAATGTTGCAATTTAAGGATTTCATAATTGGGTGCTGATAACAGTAATTTACCAGTAATGATAATTTTTAAAATGTTACTTATAATCCAAATTTTACATTTTTTTAAATTTACCATTTTTTTAGATAGGTAGAAAATCACTACTTTCGGATGGTCCAGAATCTTTAGATCAGTTGATTTTCTACCTATTTAAAAAAATTGTAAAAAAATCTAAAAAAATATGAACTTTTGTTTCCAAGCACATTTTCATATGAAGATCATGTTGAACGGTTTAACTGTTTGAACTTTAAAAATAAAGATATGAATCCAAATTAATATTCTCTTTTCTTCTTACAAATATGAAGGATGACAGCAATGCAAAATTAAGAAGAAATTAAAAACAGTTGTCAAGTACTAGATAGAAATCAATTAATTTTACTTTCTAAACCTCTAGACTCGTGCAATTAACTTTTAATTTATTTTAGTGGCCACATCAGCAATTATTACTATGGATTATGGAAGTGAGAACGAGAGCTAATAGACACAATTTAGATAGTGACTTTTTTGAAAGAAAACTTTCTAAATTAGAAATTATGTTAACATCCAAGAAATTAGAATAGAGATGCTCTAAAGATTTCACAATTGGGCATTGATAACAGTAATTTACCAGTACTGATAATTTTTTTGTTCTTCTCTAGAATTACAGGCACATTGCATTATAAGCCCAAAAGAGAACAGAAAAAGAAGTTGCCAAAAATCACTCGAATTAAATGCTACCCAAAAGAGAACAGTAATTTATTTATTTATTTATTTAAATAAAAGAAAAGCAATTGATGTGCTATAAACAACAAAAGGGTAAAATGGGAAAAAAGAGAAGAAATGAAACCTAGGCAAATAACCGGTCTTAGCAGATCGCTTCAAATTTTCAAGTCTATTCTTTTCTTGTTTTTTAACACCTTCCTTCTTCTCTGCCTTCCTCTTAGCAAATGGATCCTCTCCTACCTCTATAGAGAACCCACAAATAAAAATAAAAAAATATTAGACAAAAGGAGTACAATATAAAAAAAAACAAGAAAAAACCAAGCATTGCTTTGAGACAGTTTTTCCTTCTTTAATTCAATTTGAATTTAAACTTGTGCATATTTGCTACTCCAAGAAATGGCTATAGTTGATTCAAAACATTGAAAACCAACTTTAGATTTGCAAACAAGATAAAACCAAGCATTGCTTTGAGACAAGTTTTTCCTTCTTTAATTCAATTTGAACTTAAACCTGTGCATATTTGCTACTCCAAGAAAAAAATATAGTTGATTCAACATGTTCAAAACCAACTTTAGAGTTGCCTCCTGTGCTATAAATTTCTGTAACAGTTTGGTATAATTTATAGCTTGGAAACAAATATAAACAGAAACAAGATATATACCGTCAGTAGGTTTCGCAGCCAGAATAGGAATATCTCTGTCATCATTTACACGGTCATAGCCATAGGTTCTTTTCCATGTACTGGTTTGTTCATCCCATACTCTCTTATTTTTCTTTCTATTCTTGATTCCTATACCAAAAAGCAAATCATTTAATTAGCAATGAGTCCCAAAAAATGTCCTAAATAAATCCAAAGTTGCAACCTTTCATTTTAGCAAATGCTTCCCACTTAGTAGGTGGCTTCGGCCTAGGTAGCTGCAACAGAAAATAAAAAAATATACCAATCAAAAAATAAAACATTGATTTCATAAATATGCAAGGAAATTTGGGGGAAAAAAATCAATCCTTTAAAATGAATTAAACTGGTTTGGCAAATAAGAACAAGTAATAAAAACAGCAGGATACTAATTTGGGATAACATACAGCAATTAAACATTGAGATAGTAGAAGTTAGATTTCACATGTAAACAAAAAAAAAGGAACAGAAAGAAAACAAGGAGCAAATTACATGTTTATCCTGGGGAAACTTAGTAATTGGTGGAGGCAGGAAAACTTCGAAAAAAATATACCAATCAATAGAAGTAAACATTGATTTTATTAATATGCAGGGCAACTTGGAAAAAAAAGAAATCAATCCTTTAAAATGACAAAAACTCCCTAAGGTTTGTGAAATCTTCTAGAATTTGTTAGGAACTAAATAGAATGAAATAAATGAATACACATTGAATGCTGAGATTATGCATTGAATTTTTGGTTATCAGATGTTTTTATTTCTGACTAATTAATCAATTTCGATTAAGGTTGTATTCTATGGTTACGATTATACTGGTAAAACATTCTATTACCAAGTTGTGTTTAAACTGGTTCTGTAAATAAGAACAAGTAATCAAAACAGTTGGATACTAATTTTGGGATGGTACATACAGCAATTAAACAAAAAAAAGGAGCAAATTACATGTTTCTCCCTGGGAAGTTTAGTAATTGGAGGAGGAAGCTTAACAAGAGGTCCATCACGATCTTCAGTGGAAGGCAAAGAGAAGAGAGAATCCGCTATTGCTTGGACCAGCTCTGTTCCTTTCTCTAAGCATTGTCTCACCAGTTCTTCCCTGAAACAACAAATCCATGAGAACAATACCCAAACACAAATCGATTATAAAGCGAGAGAGAGAGCGAGAGAGAGAGAGTATTTACCGGGAGGAGGGGATGGATTGGAAACGGTGATTTGGATCGTAGGCGAGTAGATTGCCAAGATCGATTTGATAACTGGAATCCTCCATTATCTCGTCGAAGGTCGCTCTCTGTGTCTAGCAGGGGAGCCGTCGGGAAGAGCGAAAGAGAGAAGAGAAACGAGGGGTTAGGGTTTTGGAAAAGAACGAACAATTTGGTAAGGGGAGCGAAGGAATACATATTACCTAAAGTAACTCAAATTATGAGATTAAAATCAGGACCGTCCGATCATAATCGGGTCAATCTAATCCAAGGTGGAATGCAGCAGAAACTTTAATAATCGTGCCAGTGCAGATCGGCCGGTCCAGATCTAAATACAAAATTTGAGTTACTTTAGGGAACAAAATTAAGGAGTACGATAGGCATCAAATTGCGATATCCGGTCTGAGCCATTAGATTAGCCATCAAAATCGTGCAACCGGTTGAGGAACTGATTTTAATTTACACACGAATCTTAATGCTAATCGTACGACATTGATCGGATATTGGAGCCTGGTGGGACTCGGGCTTTCATGGAATTCATCTTTCACTTTGGGCTTTAGGCTTTTGAATGGGTGGCTACGGCCCATTAGCCCATGAAGGTGGATAGTAGTAAATGTGCCTCTGCCCGTAAACAAGAACTCTTGTTAATATACTGAAGGGATATTAACAACTTCTACAAGTAAACAAAGATAACCAAAATTAGATAAATGAATCCGTGGAAATTCTTATAAGGGATAATTTATATGGTTAATAATTTTTTTTACAATAATAATAATCAATTACATAATTATTAAATTATAAAGAACCATATAAAATCCTATGAGTGAGGCTATGGTGCTATGCATAGCACGATGGGGTCCGTGCTACGGCTCAAAATTTGACTTTTCAAAATCCTAACGGTCGATCCAACCGTTCAATGTGATAACCATATGAATATGTACTTGCAAACTAAATTTTATATTTTTTCTAATTTTTTTACTATTTTTTTAGATAGGTAGAATTTTGATGGTCCAGAATTTTCAGAAAACACTGATTTTTCTACCTATCTAAAAAAATAGTAAAAAAATTCAAAAAAATATAAAATTTAGTTTGCAAGTACATATTCATATGGTTATCACATTGAACGGTTGGATCGACCGTTAGGATTTTGAAAAGTCAAATTTTGAGCCGTAGCACGGACCCCATCCGTGCTATGCATAGCACCATAGCCTCACTCAAATCCTATTCTTGTTTTTAGTAGAACTAGGGTGTTCTTAACTCAAAAACCCATCAAATTGGATTCATGCGACGCATCCAAACCATTGAAACTGATCTACTTTACGAGTGATGAGTTTACATGTCAAGTTTTTATATGTTCGAACTAATTTAATATAAAGTCAAGTGGTCAAAAAATAATGAAAAATGAACACATTAAAATTAACTTATAAACCATGTTTTTTTTACTGCTTGACTTTATACTAAATTAGTTCAAAAATTTATAAATTTGACATATAAATGCATCACTCGTGAAGTAGATCTGTTTCAACTGTTTGGATGCATCGTTTGAAGTCAATTCAATAAATTTTTGAATTAAGCTCACAAAGGGACTCGATGAGCTTAAGAACACCCTAGTTCTACTCATTTTTTAGTAGAACTAGGGTGTTCTTAAGCTCACCAAGCCTCTTTGTGAGCTTAACTCAAAAACTCATCAAATTGGTTTCAAGCAGTGTTCTAAATAGAGCGCTATAGCGCCGCCGCTATAGCGTTTTTGGACCCTAAATACTAAGCTATGGCATCAAAATGCGCTAATTGAGCTATGACCGCTATAGCTGTAATAGTGGTCCACTATAGCGCATAGTGTGTAGCGCAAATAGCGCGCGCTATGCATAATGGGATTTTTTAGGCAATTTATATGGGCTTTAAATAAAGACCAGAAAAAGTTAAACAAAAGCCCAAATCAAAATCAATTAAAAGCTTTGTTGCTACAGATATTTTAATTTGCCCAAACTGAAAAAGAAACCCTTGCTACAGATCTAGGTTATTTTGAAATTTAAATAGAAAAAAAATAGATTATGTCATGAATCATGATGTTTAAGATATTTTGAATAGAAAAAGATCGAAAGTTTATGATATTACTATGGATATTTTGAACCGCAATTTGGACTTTGTATTGGTTCAATATGAATATTATAATTTCTTAATTAATTTGGTGTTATTTATTGTTCTATGAGACTTTAGATAATATTGATATTTAATACAAATATATAATATATTTTTTGTAAATAAGAAACGCTATGTAGCATAGCTTCCTATAGCTACGTACGCTATTCGCTATAGCATTTTTTGTAGCATTCCCGCTATGACGCTATAAACGCTATTTAAAATATTGGTTTCAAGCGACGCATCCAAACCGTTGAAACAGATCTACTTCACGAGTGATGAGTTTACATGTCAAGTTTTTATATTATCGAACTAATTTAATATAAAGTCAAGGGGTCAAAAATAATGAAAAATGAACACATTAAAATTAACTTATAAATCATATTTTTTTTACTTCTTGACTTTATACTAAATTAGTTCGAAAATTTATAAATTTGACATGTAAATGCATCACTCGTGAAGTAGATCAATTTCAACGGTTTGGATGCATCTTTTGAAGTCAATTCAATAAATTTTTGAATTAAGCTCACAAAGGGACTTGGTGAGCTAATTAAGAACACCCTAGTTCTACTTTGTGAGCTTAACTCAAAAACCCATCGAATTGGTTTCAAGCGACGCATCCCAACAGTTGGAACCGATCTACTTCACTAGTGATGAGTTTACATGTCAAGTTTTTATATTTTCGAACAAATTTAATATAAAGTCAAGTGGTAAAAAAATAATGAAAAATGAACACATTAAAATTAACTTATAAACCATGTTTTTTTTACTGCTTGACTTTATACTAAATTAGTTCAAAAATTTATAAATTTGACATGTAAATGCATCACTCGTGAAGTAGATCGGTTTCAACAGTTTGGATGCATCATTTGAAGTCAATTCAATAATTTTTTTAAATTAAGCTCACAAAGAGACTTGGTGAGCTTAAGAACACCCTAGTTCTAATCTTCTTTTTTACAGTTAAGATAGGTTATATATTAAATTTGATATAATTTCAAAACCAATCAGTCACCAAGAAGAGATTTGGAAAACTAATATAGTTCAATCTTTATTGTAACTAGGTCTGTGACCAAATCATTTTCAAAATCACTAAATCTTATACAATGAAGAACATAAGTATAATTTTTTCTTTTAATTCTTCAGATTTGGGTTCATGAATGTTGAAGCGTTAAAAATGATGAATTATGTACAAATTCAAATTTGTACATGATTCATGTACAGTTCCATGCTATTTTTTATATTTTGTCAAAAATCACCAGCGCACTATTCATGACCACGCAGAGAGATTTTTAATGTGCTTGAAAAGAATTAATTATATATAAAAAATTTAATGCGCTCGATAGGCTGATCTATTTATGTATTGTGTAGGGTTAAAATAAATTATTGGTTTTGTGCTCTAATTATATTCCACATCTTTATTTCTGTTTTTCAAAGTTCAATAGTCAATCCGAACCGCTCAACATAATATCAATATTAAAATGTGCTTAGAGACTAAATTTTATAATTTTTGGAACTTTTTTACTAATTTTTTAGATAGGGACAAAAATTATTGTTTTTGAATGGTTCACAAGCTGTGATTTTGTACCTATCTAAAAAATAGTAATTTTTTTTTAAAAAATATAAAATTTGGTCTCTTAATTAAATTTTAATTTTAACATGGAGATCATGTTGAGCAATTTGAATTTACTATTTGAACTTTAAAAATAGATATAAACATGTGAAATATGATTGGAACACAAAACCAATAATGCATTTTAACCCTACTGATCAGAGTCAAAATAATGATGAATTACGTAGGGTTTTGGCTTAGGTTTTGCATATTTTCTCACACTTATGTTTAATTAATTAGAGAAAAAGGCTATTGTCACCATTCTTTATGTTTTATTGCAGAAAACAAGTTTTGGGACTATTTTACACCAAATGGAGCTAGAATCGGGTCAATCGGATCAGCGACGCTTATCGACGAAGTCTCTGTTACGGTTCATATTGCCTAATACGGACCAAGCCTAGCACAGACCAGGAGATAGCGTGAGAAGCAATAAAACCCTCAGCGACAAGGTTTCAATACGGACCGTAACCGAAGACGCCTCTTGGGGAATAACTACCGACAGCTGTATCCAGATCAGTTTCTTAGCCCCTACTCTACCTCTAGACGTCCCTCCACTCCTATATAAGGCCCCTGGGCAGAAGAATAACTCATCTTTGTAATTAGAGTTAGATTTGATTAAAGAGAGAAGAGAGGAGTGCTTGTAACAATGCCGTTTCGCGGCTAAGTTCATTTTATTAGGGCTAGACAGTAAACCTTGTTACTCTTGATGTTTTGATATATATATTTTCTGTTGATTATGATTTCTTGTTGTTGAATCAAAATGCTTTTGTGATTTACTATCTCTTCATCTAACTTCAATGATCTAGTTTAGTCCGTTAGGGTAGTGACAGTACTTTAATGGTAAGAGAAACTATTTGTATGAATTAGCCTCGTTGAGATCTATTAGGTTTATGTGAAGAAAATCTTAGCGGGGAAACCATAAACCAGACCAACAAAACGCGAACCAAGTTCCATCACTTGCGTAAGGAAAATTGCAGTAATCTGTGTAGTAACTTGTGTATTTAAGAGATTAGTCATTTGCGTAAGGAAACTCGCAGTGTCCTATGTAGAATCTCGATGAAAGATCTGTTATTCTTGCGTAACATAAATCGCAGTGACCTATGTGGTGTCTTTCATAAAACAACAACAGGAAATCAGACGCAACAAGAATATATTATCAAAGCGGATTGAGTAGCAATGGTGTGCCGAAATTCTAGGAATTCTCATCTCTATCTTTATTTTAATTACTTTTAATTGCTTCCTAATTTACATTGATCACAACAACATCTCTCAATTTTCAGATTTCGTCTAGCCTTTCGAAAGATTGTGATTCGATCGCTCAAAACTCTGAACCAATATTTCCTGTGGATCGACCTCGAATATACTACTCGATAGGATTGTGCGCTTGCAATCCGAACCGATAGCATTTCCGAGTTTAAAAATATTAAAAGAAACATCGCTCTCTTTTGAGTGATCACCTACTCATATGTATTTGTACACGATTTATTTTTTTCTGATGTATCAAAATTAGTATGCACAATTTCTACCGTGCATCAATATTTACATAATGTAACTCCATCAATTAAAAATAATATTTTTATCCTGATCCCTTTCTTCGCTAATTACCAATCTTTTTATTTCTCAATAATAATAAGGTGGCGAACAATTCAATACACATCATTAAGTACCGCCATCATAATTCAATACTCATCATTTAATCAAACAAATCGAAAACCTAATTAAATTAACATGGGATTTGGATCCCATTTCAATAATAAGAAGGTGGCGAACAAACACTCATTAACATTAAAGACACCATCATAATTCAGTGCTTATCATTTAATCAAACAAATCGAAAACCTAAATTAACAAGGAATTTGTATCCCATTTCAATAAAATAAAAAAGATTTAGATATAACAATGAGTGAGGCTACGGTACTATGCATAGCACGGATTGGTCCGTGCTACGGCTCAATATTTGAGTTTTCAAAATCGTAACGGTCAATCCAAACCGTTCAACATGATTATAAAATAAATATGTACTTGCAAACCAAATTTTACATTTTTTCTGAAATTTTTACTACTTTTTTAGATAGGTAGAAAATCACTGTTTTTGGATGGTCCAGAATTTTCAGATCAAGTGATTTTCTACCTATCTAAAAAAATAGTAAAAAAATTTGAAAAATGTAAAATTTGGTTTGCAAGTACATATTCATTTTATAATCATGTTGAACGGTTTGGATCGACCGTTAGGATTTTGAAAACTCAAATATTGAGCCGTAGCACAGATCAAACCGTGCTATGCATATATAGTACCGTAGCCTCACTATATAACAATTGCAAACTAATGACCACCTCTGCCTATATCTACAAGAATGAGAGAGACAGTATCCGCGAGGGTAAAAAGTGACTATTCGTGAAGGTATACCGACAGAAAAGTACTATTTCTTACGAATAATGTTCTATTTTTGCAGACTAACGCATGCAACTCAACCGAAGAAGAGCAGGCCAAGAGTAAAAGTCCCAAGGCGAAAGCAGATGCAAACTGGATCAGTAACATTATCACCTTTGCAAGACGGTGGTGTATGCGGGGGTTATCTTTGACTAACAAGAGCCATCCCATCACCATTGCGATGATCCCAGATACAAACATAAAACCTTGAACGACTAAGAGGATCACACCCATGTAGGATCGAATTAATGGATTGGCAAGGTTTCTTGCTGGCTGATTGTTGAATGCTTGATATGCGACTGCAATGTTGATTATCCCCATTATTGCCAAGCTAGTACCGAGGTACCGAAGCTGCATGTTCTCGTGATCTGGTGCTCTGGCACGGCCTGCACGGATGATGGCACGGTGTGCACGGTATTGGGCGCGCATCAGGTTGCCCATCAAAAAGAGTGCTTCGGTTTCCTCCATATATAACGGTTGTTTATTCTATTTGGCAACCGATGGAATTTGAAATAACAAATAAGAAAGAACCAGAGGAGAGGAGGATGTTTTTTCTTGTTTTGGAAATACAGGGCACCTGTTGGCCTTTTATAATACTAGCCCGTACGTACAGATGATATCCATCAAAAGTACCCTTTTTTTAAAAAAAATAATTGGTAGAAGCTACCACGATAGAACACTGCCCAGAGGCAGTCCCCTTAGCTGGCCAACACCGTGATTAATTTTCTATACTAATATAGAACAGTGCCCAGAGGCAGCCCCTTAATTAGCTGGCCTCTCTTACACCGTGATTAATTTTCTATACTATATCTACTCCAACTTACATCTTCGATGATTCGCTCCGCTAGTGATGAGCACTGAATTATGATGGTGATTTAATTGTAATTTAATTGTCCTTTAATTAGGTAGTCAAGTCTTTCCATCATTGTAAAACTTTGTAAATTCAACCTCCATTATTTTTCAAGCAAAAAAAAAAAAAAAAACTCAATTATTCTGAAAATAGAGGCCTCCACTACCTTAATTGTTCTACATCTTACAAACCATATATTGTGTCTATTTTAAGTAGGGGTAGCAATGATCTGGGCTCAGCTCTTGATCGGCTTGCTATAGCAACCGAGCGAGCCGAGTGAACTGAGATTAATGGGACGAGCTAGAATTTTAGCCTATAATCGGACCGAGCTGGCTCATTTAGCTTCACTACTACAGAAATGGTCATTGTACACTGCACATTGCATACGGATTTGACAATTTTATATAAAAACCGTGTGATGTTGTAATTTTTTGGAAGCCCGAAATATCTGTGGAATATATTACACGGATATTTATTAAAGAATCAGTGTAGAAAGCCTTGAGAGAGCTACACGGACGTTTATCAAGAATTGTAAACGGATTATTGTTTAACTAACAGTGTAGATAGCCATGAGAGAGCTACACGGATATTTATGGTGAGAACCGTGTAGAAATATGCGAAATGCACACGGACGTTTGTTTAAACAGCAGTGTAGAAATTTTTGACAGAGCTACACGGCTGTTTACATAATAATCCGTGGAGAAAGGTTATTGTAGGGTTTTGATTATCGATAAATGCCTTCTCCTTCCAGCGCCGTTTTGATCAATTAATACCGTGTTTGTTTAAACAGCGCCGTTTACGTAATATCCGGTTTGCTCGGTTATATGAAGAGCGCCACAGGCAGGTGTATGATCAAGGCTGTTTATTTGGTAATCCGTGTAGAAAGCGTTAGATATACACGGGTAAATATCCGTGTCGATATATAGAGGGTACCTATTATACACCCTCAACTCATACACGGCAAGAAATCCGTGTAGCTCCTCCGGTAATGTCCGTCTGCAATCTCTTTTTCTGTAGTAGTGCTTGCAGGCTTTTATTTGAGCTATTATCATACAAATTAAAAAAAAAAAAAGATAATGAAGCCCATCAAACAAAGCATCAGATATTGATTTCCAAGTGCAGTTAACAAAATAAATCAAACGTACCCTTCAAACTAATCATCATATGCAGCAATTAGTAGAATGATAAAAATGCATGAATATTGACTACAAAACAGCAAATCGTAAACCCTAACCTTTCATCCAATGGATCATATCAAATCATAAAATCTATCTAACGAGAGAGCTAGTCCCAGCTCAAACTCGTTTAATCTGGACCGAGCTAGTAATGAGTTGGCTCGTTAACAGCTCGGGCGAGTAACGAACGAGTTGTTAGCAATCGAGGCTTTTTTGCCAACCCCAATTTTAAGTGCTATTTTTTTTCATAATTATTAGTATTAATAATTTCTAATATACACAATATTTTATTACAAAATCCATAATTATTAGTACGAATAATTAGATTTGTCCAAAATAAAAGAAAATTTTAATATTATATAGAAAATTCAATAATTAACTCGCTTAACTAAAATTGTTATTACTTAATATTAAACTATATTGTTTTATATTTTACATTTCTATAAATAAGAATATTAATCTTCTATAAATTAGAATATTTTGACCTTTCTGAGCATGAACCTTATTATGTGAAGAAGCATTTTCTTAGTGTTGCCCTTTATTAGTGTTGCACTTTATTATGTGAAGAAGCACCTTATTATGTGAAGAAAACCGCAGTGTTGCCCTTTATTGGCTTGAAGAAGTGTTGCACTTTATTATGTGAAGAAGCACCTTAGTTTTGTTCAACCACCGGTCTGATAACACTGCGGTAAATAGATGTTGAGACATTCAGAATTAGTGTTGATATTAACAACAATTATTCTTTTATTAACGCAACACATTTAGATATTTTAATTGTTTAGACAAATTCGTCCTTCATTAATTATTTCCTTTTCAAAATAAACATTTTATGTATATTAATGTCTAGCTATATTTCTTTCTGATCTGTTTACTTTTCTTTTGTGAAAATCAAAATAGTACATATTAATTACCATGTATATGTGGTAGGGTCTTATAGCAAAATAAGATGAAAATTTCATGTCTCGTATGTGACCTTTCAACTTCTATAATATCTTCTTTTCCCCAAAAGAAGCTGTCTTGATTCTTCATTCAGCATCATTATTGAATTACTGAACTTCAATTCCGTCCAAGCATATTCTCTTCTTCTCGAGGGCAGAGTCAGGCATTCAAATTATAAGAGTCAAACGTAAATAAGAGTCAGTGATATAAAATTTATGCATTGAATGGGGATCATATTGTACAATACCCATAACATTTTTACTCAAATTATATAAAAAAAAACTGTATAAAGATAAAAATTTAAAAATAAATAAGGGAGAAGGTTAAAACCATTTGAACCTTCTTCAAAAGGTTTTTGAATTTAAATAGGTTTAATTTATTGGCATAGTTATATATGAGGAGGGTTCCACTGCACCCTCTTTTGGTGCACCTAACGTGCACCCAAAACTCATATGGTACATTTTCAAAGTTTAAATAGTCGATTCGAATCTTCCAACGTGTTCTTCATATTAAAATGTACTTGGAGACCAAATTTTACATTTTTTGGAAATTTTTTACTATTTTTTCAGAATTTTTGAAAATCATCACTTTGCTGAATTTCAAATTATTGTTTAGTTTAATCAAAAATTCTGAAAAAATAGTAAAAAATTTCCAAAAAATGTAAAATTTGGTCTCCAAGCACATTTTAATATGAAAAACACTTTGAAAGGTTCGAATCGACTATTTGAACTTTAAAAATGCACCATATGAGTTTTGGGTGCACGTTAGGTGCACCAAAAGATAGTGCAGTGGAACTCTCCTCGTTATATATATTGATACTGTAAGAAAATATATAGGAAAATTTTCTTCCTCTATTAATTTCCTCTTGTATTCGTTCATAAGATTCTGATAAAAGAAATGCCTATTTAAAATCTAAAAGTTATATATGAACTTCAATTGAATTTTCCGATAAAATTTTTGCGAACATTTGTATTCAAATTATGGTTTCTCGTGTCCGGAACGACCATAATTTGACTCATTTGTATTTACCATAATTAATACAAATATTTATACAAATCGGCGCATGTGATCCTCTTGTTTTTTATATTTATAAATAATATGCAGTAACGCAGTTACATTCAACAAGATAAATCTTACGAAGAAGGTATATTATGGTACTATTGACACCTAAAAACTTCGTACAGTATCAAAAAAATAGATATACTAGATTATTTGAATTGGTGCCCAAAAAGCGGACATTTTTATTAATATCCAAAGTTAATTACAAATTAATAAATATAACCAGAATCAGTAAGTATTTCGAAAAAATGTCCAAACCAGCCAGATTCCGACCGGTTTTCTCAATTCTTTTTTACACCCTATAAATATGGGTCTTTTCTCTTCCTTACAACATATTAACTGTCTCTTTCTTCTTTTTTCGTTAGAGGTTTCAGGTAATGTTTTTTTTATTTAATTTTGTAGAATAATTAATTTAATTATTAAAAATAATTAATTTAATTCCTTTAAAAATTATTACTGTACACTCATTTAATTTGTTAGAGTTTAATTTGACTGACCATTAAGGATGATCCTTGTTTGATGACATCACTTATTGTCAATGTCATTCATACAGTCATTTGACCCCTGTATGACCATAGGAGGAGAGGCGATTGGGGTGCAAAGAAGCCAGGCATGGCCATCTGGGAGCCAAGCAGGGCCATTTGGAAGACAAGCAGAGCCATCTGGTAGGTCATCTTCTGGAACTGGTTTCTTTCACGGATGGAGTTTAGGTGTGGTAGGAATAGGTGATTTATATGCATGTTGTGAACTTGTTTATTTATATGCTGCTTTCGAATTTTTTTATTTACAATTTGTGAGTACTTTATTTGAATTGGCTACGAGACTCTTTTTTATGTTTAGATTTTTATTATTGTAATATTTATGTTTAGATTTTATGTTGTACTATTATTGTTATTGTTGTAGTATTTTCTGTTTAGCATTATCATGATAATTTATTTTATCTGAAAAATATAAAAATAGTACCATAAAAGCACACATACAAAAGAACCGAAATATAAGATAATCCAAACATAAAGCACCAAAGATAGTATACCAAATATAAATAGTACAAAACTAGCCACAGTACTGCTGAAACGAAGAGGGGGACCATCGCTAAGCCGGTACGCCGACATTCGCTCGGTGTTCGCGCGGCCAGGCTCTCTCTCTCTCTCGGTGTCTCTATACCAGCATCGGCGTCGCTGCGTATCCGCTCGGCAGTATCACATCTGTACTCACCTCTAGAGACTGTCGGGACTGGCGGGGTGTACCGAAATTGGATGCAGCGAGCCCAGTCTCAAAGTCAGGCTGAGTATGAGACCACTACCACTAGCCTCTCTATCACGTGGCATCTCTGTTCCATTTTGGATACTGACGGTGGCGACATAGAACCCTTCTCGTATACCACGATCTCATTGAGACTGCACAAGAGGGAATCAACAACCGTAGTAAAGGGCTCCTAAGGCGGTGGCTGTGGCGGTATCTCGGCCGGACCCTGCAATCATACCTATAATTTAGTAAATTTGATCTGAATAAAGAAATTTGTACAAACCTGACAGCTACTGAAGTATGACATACCTGAGTCTAAACCGGACATTCATGCTCGTAGTAGAATGCCTCTCACCCAGCATTGGACAATACCAATGATGGTAGTCCCACTCTAGATGCTCATTGGGGGAAGGTGGCATCTCAAACATCATAACCGGGCTCTCGTTGGGCTCGGTCGGATCTATCTCACGCCAATTGATGTTCTCTCTGACGTCTCACAGTATGGTGATGAGCTTCCCACAGTGCCCCGCATCCTCAACATAATTCGCATTCTTCTTGAGGTAGCGATACCCAAGATGTCTCCAGTTCTTCGTTCCCAGCATGGTGATCCCATGCCCGCACTCTTTGATCAAGAACAAAAGCTGAAAAAAAATATTTTATCAGATCAAACCTTGATGAACTATTCAGTTAGAGAAAACCTATGTAGTTTTAGGTGCATTACCTGGCGAGCTCATTTGATGCCGTTGGGTGTGTAACCATCATCGATTTTGATCTTGTCGAGTAAATGAGCACCGTAATCGCCCTGCACATATACAATGGCCATGCAGACCTGTATGTACCAAGTCTCGTACCTCAATAGGGGATGTCCCGGGGTTTGAAATAGCGCATCTGGCTTATGATAAAAGTCCATATACTGGGGATCCACCGCCGTAGTGTAGTACTCTTGCAAATGGTTGCTCCAGTCCCACTTTAGTCACCCTTTGTGGCTCATCCTGTAAGGAACATGTTAGTTGCAATACAATAGCTCTCAAGTAATATGAGATAGTTGATAATAGGATACGACTTACTTGTGTAGGTCTTTGATGGTGAACCTCGACAAAGATGGGTCTGCGGGCTGAAACGACGCATGTCCAAATAGATGGAGTACCCAATCTGGATAGTGGTGCTCCACTATCCAGAAGTGTACGAGTGGACCTCTATAGTATCACATCTCTCGCTCCTACAGACTGTTAGTGTTATGATCTAGAAACCAACCATTTATGGATGTATTCTATGTTTGTTCATGAAATGAAAGAATCATTTTGTTCCTTGAGTATTTAATTACATTATTGATTTTTCGAGTTGAGGACTTGAAATGTAGAACTCTATAATAATATAATGAATACTCTAAATGTCCCTAATCTTGGTAATTAAGAAGGAACACTATTTACCGGTACGAGATTAGTATGTGGATTAAATGATGATCATGTTCTACGGATCATATGGTAAGGAGCTACCAATTTAATCACACAAATACCTAATGGAGATCAGGGGATTGGACATGACCCAAGAATGAAACATAACATGGATTGTGTTAGTGTCATTAATGTTTCATTTGTGTCTTGAATTCTTTAGTATGAGATGATTATTTTTCCTACATGAGATACATGTATTTGTAGGTGTTATCCAACGCTGACCGTAACTGGCAGCTATACAGATAATATCTCAATATGTGTGTCTTGTGCGGAGGAAAAGATATTTATCAAGAATACCAGTGTCCCTCATATTTCATATGTGAGTGATGATATCTTCGGGCCCCTTGATGGAGTAATAAAGTATGCATGCAATTATGATCAATGAGTTTGATCATTATTTACTGAATTACTTGGAATCAAGAAAAGAATTGCAAGGATGACACTCTCCTGCCTTAGATTTATTCTCGATATCATGTGACACGTGAATTGACACAAGCAATTAAATATTGCTTTAGGATCGTGATGTTGAGTGGTTCATATCATCTTTATCTGTTGAGTAATTATAATGCATATTGCTAGGTGCCGCTTATAATTTATAGAATTAAAAGAAGTTTTGATTCTATTATCAACACGATATAGATCCTACGAGGTCACACCCAAGAGAGAAAAACGAAACAAATAAAAGTGTCATGGAGATGACTAACTTGATCTTAGAATAAATTTATTACATGTTGGACATGGTATACAAATTTATTTCTCAACAAAATTGAGCAAATACAATTAACCGTAACAATTGTCGGGTGGGCCAAAAGTTGGCATAAATGGCAAAAACGAAAATGGCATAAATCGAAATTGGCCCAAGCCCAATTTAACATTAAATGGAGAAGTCCATTTGTTGAAATGGTTTGGAATAAAGTGGGATAAAAGTGCATCTAATGGAGAGCTCCATTGGATGGCAAAAGTAAAAGTTACTTTTGTCATGTTTAAATCTAGCCATCCATTGTGGTTGAGATAATTAAAATATACCCTAACTTCACACTATAAATACCCCACCTTTTTCCAAACCCTAGCCACCATTCTAATTTCTCTCTTCATCCTTCTCTTGTAAGAAAAAAGGAAAAACGTTTTTTGCAAGACAATGTGAAAAAGAGAAGAGTTTTTGCAATTTTGTCTCCACCATTTTTGCTCATGTGTTGAGCACAACTTCTACACTAAAATTAATAGTTGATTGAAGAGGTAGAAGCTAAGGTTAAGTTAGATTCTTGGTTGATTACCTCTAGCAAGGGAAAAACAAGAGTTTCGTTTAATCTCGGGTAGATACTCGTAGAGGCTTCGTGCGTTCGAAGCGGGTGCCATTTCGAGGCTGACTTGGAGAAGTGAAGGCTCGACAAGAAGGCAACAACTCTACATCTCAAGTCCCTACTTCTTGGTTTAGAGACCAAGATTTGAGGTATAAAGATTAAACAAGTTAAAATGTTAAATACGGTTCATCGTTAGTCAAATAAGTAGATCTATGTTGGTTTCTTTGAGTTAAATTTTTGAAATTTGCTCTTGCATGAAACTAATATTTTCTTCAATTGGTATCAGAGCTTAAGGCTTTATTTGACTAAATTTTGGCCGAAATTAGCATGAGTAATTCATTTAATTAACTCTTGGAAGCTTATGACACAACCGTCGGTGTTTTTGAACATCTTGCATTTAATCTTAGGATTATTTTTACACAATTATTTTGGAGCCTTCTAAGGTGTTTAAACATTAATTAGTAATGTTTTAATATCTGGAAATAAATTTATTTAAATGGTTAAATTAAATTTAAAGCATATGGATCAAAAAGGAAAAAATGATGAAATGATGAAATATAGCCATATAGACTCGGCTTCAAGTTTGGAACAAATTTTATCATATTTTTTTTTAGATCTATTAAAATCCAATTTAATAATGTTGTTATAAATACCATAAGAAGTGCATCTATGTATAGTTTGCATTTTTTATGAGTTATTTACAAATAATTCTAATTAAGAGGATAATTAAGTGCTAATTAACAAAATGTGTAAACCCAATGATTAAAATGTATATTTATTTGATGAAATGCATTTTTAAGTAATTGGGATATTGTTATTCCTCTTTAGGAATATTGAAAATTATTTTAAAGGTTAAAATTAATTTTCTAAGCACATTTGTTAATTAGGCATAACGGGTTGACTATTGCTTGTGCTATTTGGAATAGTTCAAGGTGTAGTTTGTAAATTTTAATTTGCATAAATTATGTGATAAATCAAACCTTCTCCTCTGTTGAAATTTTTTTTTGAAACAAATTTTTATGGGTCATAAGCTTAAGGAATTAATTTAATTAATTGCATATGCATGAATTGTTTATGCATGTATGGTGCAGTTTTTGCACATGCACCTAACTTGTTTTTGTAGGGACAAAAATGTGAGTTTTGTATGGTCATTTTCAATGCCTTATGGGATGTAATGAATGTTTGCTGAATGGTTGTAATGCGGCCTAAGGTGCCCCATAATAATTAATTAGATTAATAATTAAGGCACAAATGTTAGGATGTCTTTCAATGTAATTCATTCAAGGCTTGCATGCCTATATTTAGAAATTTTAGAAATTCTAAATGTAACTTATTTTCTTTTTAAGAAAGTCTTAATAGAAAATAAATAGGCATAGAATAGTTGTGAAATGTGGTGGCCACATCCAAGGAGTGCGCAACAAGTGACAAATGCGAGAAAGGAGTTTTTCGCACAAGGCCATACAAACTCACAGCCGCATGATGTGTTTATGTCATTTATGTGTATTTATGAAATATAAGAGTCATAGAATAAGTATAGGTGTATGCTTACATGACCACCATAAATAATAAAAAGGTTCCAAACAAAATCAAGCGTCATTCCCTTCCTTCTCTATTCATGTCAAACTATCGATCGTTAGTCGGTGGGACCTACACAGTAAGCATCGCTTTCTATCTTTAGGAGATGTGGGGCATGACCGTCATGTCAAACCAAATAGAGAGAGGTTTACTTGACATGGATAATCCAAAACAGTTTTGGGCCTTGGGGAATAGTTTGTTCATACATGAGTTGGATGGATAAACATCAAGAGTCACCCGGATGTGATTAGCAAGGGGTTGCTTACCTAAAAATATCTAAGTTTGAGTTTCATGCCGACGCTGGCTTATCTTAGTGAAAATATGGATCTTGGACCTACTACAAATGGAACTAAATTAATATTGTAGCGGAAGTTTTATTTAAAATAAAACATCATCATGAACTAAACTCAAACCTTTAAATTGTAGATCATGGCAAAAGAAACCTCTTTCCTGCGATCACTGTTAGACAAAGAAAAACTTAAAAATGACGGATCGAATTTTCTAGACTGGCATCGTGCCTTGAGAATTGTTCTCAGGCATGAGAAAAAGGAATACGTCCTGACTACTCCCATCCCTGATTTACCAGATAATGAATCTAAACAGGAAACTAAGGATAAGCACAACAAGGCCGTGGAAGACGACCTTGAAGTACAGTGCCTCTTAGTATCAATAATGAACCCCGAACTGCAGAAGTAGTTTGAGGAGAATTCTTGTTACTACATCATGGACCAGCTCAAGAAAATGTTTCAAGAGCAGGCCCGTGTAGAGAGGTACAACGTGACCAAAAGTTTTCTGGGATGCAAGATGGCTGAGGGTGCCTCCGTTAGTGCTCACATACTCAAAATGATAAGTTATGTGGAGCAGCTGGAGAAGCTCAAGTGTGCCGTGGACAAGAAGTTGGCCACGGACATTGTTCTTAACTCTCTCCCGTCAAAGTATTCTTCATTCATCATGAACTATCACATGCATGGAATGGAGAAAAGTTTGGGGGAATTACATGGGATGATCAAGACTGCAGAGGCTGACATGCAGAAAGGTGTTTCTCATGTCCTTGCGGTCAGTGAGGGAAGTAGGAAAGTCAAGAAAGGCAAAGGCAACCGCAAGGGCAATGGCAAGGGCAAGGGGAAGGTTCCAGTGGTGACTGTGAGCACTCCCAAGGTCAAGGTTGCCTTCGATTCTGAGTGCTTCTACTGTAAGATGAAGGGGCACTGGAAAAGGAATTGTCCTAAGTACTTGGAGGACAAGAAAAATGGGAAGGTCCCGTCTTCCTCAGGTATTTTTGTCATTGAAGTTCACTTAGCTACCTCTATCAATGATTGGGTATTAGATACTGGATCATGTGCTCATATTTGTATGAATATGCAGGCACTAAAGGATAGAAGAATGCTAAGAAAGGGTGAGGTGCAGCTCCGTGTCGGAAATGGTGCAAATGTTGCAGCAGTTGCCGTCGGGTGTGTCGAGTTGCATTTGCCCAGTGGGCTTGTAATGGAACTTAAAAATGTTTATTTTGTTCCTTCTATTTCGAGAAACATTATCTCTATTTCTTGTATGGACGTGGATGGTTTTTGTTTTACCATCAAAGACAATTGTTGTTCTTTTTATAGAGATGGTTTGTTTTATGGATGTTCTTATATAAGGAATGGTCTATACTTGCTTGAAATGGATAAACAAGTTCTGAACATCAATAACAAACAACTCAAAACTTGTCATGAGAGTACGACTCTCATGTGGCATTGTCACTTAGGTCACATAAATGAGAGACGCATCAAGAAATTACAAGAAGTTGGACTTCTTGGTCAATTTGATTTAGAATCACTTGAGACATGCGAACCTTGTTTACTTGGAAAGATGACCAAGGCACCATTCACCAAGAAAGGTGGAAGGGTAAGTAGTTTATTGGGACTCATACATAGTGATGTGTGTGGACCAATGAGTACAAGTGCCCGAGGAGGTTATCGATACTTCATCACATTTACTGACGACCTCAGTAGATATGGTTATGTCTAGTTGATGAGACATAAGTCTGAATCCTTTGAAAAGTTCAAGGAGTTCAAGAATGAAGTAGAGAACCAACTCGACAAGAAGATCAAAGCCTTACGATCAGATCGTGGGGGTGAGTATTTGAGTCACGAGTTTGGCGACTATCTAAGAGATTGTGGAATAGTTTCACAACTCACTCCTCCAGGGACACCACAATGGAATGGTGTTTCTGAGAGAAGGAATCGAACCTTGTTGGACATGGTTAGATCAATGATGAGCCAAGCTGGCCTACCACTCTCATTTTGGGGGCATGCGCTTGAAACCGCCGCATTCACACTAAACAGGGTTCCATCAAAATCCGTGGAAAAGACACCATATGAGTTATGGTTTGGAAATGTTCGAAGTATGTCTTTTCTAAAGATTGGGGTTGTGAAGCTTATGTCAAACGCATGATGTCTGACAAACTTCAACCCAAATCGGACAATTGCATTTTCATAGGATATCCCAAAGAGACTAAGGGATATTACTTCTATCACCAATGTGAGAACAAAGTGTTTGTTGCTCGACACGGTGTATTCTTGGAGAAAGAGTTTCTCTCAAGAGAAAGTAGTGGGAGTAGTGTAAGACTTGAAGAGGATCAATCTACACTACAAAATGAAATGATCAATGATGATCATGTTCAACCACCCGTGGATATTGTGGGCAGTGGGAGTCGAGATGAATCAATTTCACAAGAAGTTGTGGAAGAGATTCAACACTCACCCCTAGAACCGAATTCGCAAGAAGTTGAGAATGAGGATCAAGGAACGAATCCACAAGAGTTTGTGGAAGAGATCCCTGAACCACAAGCACAAGTCCTTCGTAGGTCAACAAGAGAAAGTTGCCCACCTGAAAGATGGTTGGGACTTCACGAGGTGACAGTGTTAGACACTGAAGATCCTTTGACCTATACGGAAGCGATGGCGAGACCCGACTCTGCAGAATGGCTTGGAGCCATGAAATCTGAAATACAATCTATGTATGACAACCAAGTTTGGTATTTGGTTGATCCTCCAAGTGGGGTAAAACCTATTGAAAACAAATGAGTTTTCAAGAGAAAATCAGACATGGAAGGTAATTTGACTACTTACAAAACACGGCTGGTAGCGAAAGGTTTCAGACAGATTCAAGGTGTTGATTATGATGAGACCTTCTCGCCCGTTGCTATGTTTAAGTCAATACGGATTCTCTTAGCAATTGCCGCATTTCAAGACTATGAAATATGGCAAATGGATGTCAAAATTGCCTTTCTAAATGGAGATTTAGAAGAGGACGTGTATATGACACAACCGATTGGTTTTGAAGATACCAATCATGCTAAGAAAATATGCAAGCTTCAGAGGTCCATTTATGGCTTGAAGCAAGCATCGCGGAGTTGGAACAAGCGCTTTGACAAAGAAGTCAAAAAGTTTGATTTCGTTAAAAGCGAGGAAGAGCCTTGTGTATACAAAAGGATTAGTGGGAGTGTAGTAATATTCCTTGTGTTGTATGTGGATGACATACTACTGATCGGAAATGACATCCCGTCATTGGATTCTGTCAAGTCTTCATTGAAGAAGGTGTTCTCAATGAAAGATTTGGGCGAGGCTGCCTATATACTAGGCATTAGGATCTATAGGGATAGATCAAGAAGGCTCATTGGATTGAGTCAAAGCGCATACATTGACAAAGTGTTGAAAAGGTTCAACCTGTAAGATTCCAAGAAAGGATTCTTGCCTATGTCGCATGGTGTTCATCTGAGCAAGAAGCAATGTCCATCGACATCTGCTGAGCTAGATAGCATGAGTAGAGTGCCATATGCTTCCGCCATTGGCTCTATCATGTATGCCATGATATGCACTCGCCTTGATGTGTCATACCCATTGAGTGTGACAAGCAGACATCAGTCAAATCCAGGCTTGGCACAGTGGACTGCCGTCAAAAATATCCTGAAGTACCTAAAGAGGTCTAAAGATATGTTCCTTGTCTATGGTGGGGAATCTAAACTCGTTGTAAGGGGTTACACCGATGCTAGTTTCCAGACCGACCATGATGACATGAGATCACAGTCAGGATTTGTGTTCATCCTCAATGGTGGCGCTGTAAGCTGGAAAAGTTCCAAGCAAGAAACAACAGCGGACTCAACCACCGAGGTAGAGTACATAGCCGCTTCAGAAGCAGCTAAAGAGGGTTGTTGGATTAGGAAGTTCTTGAATGAACTTGAGGTGGTCCCCAGTTCCATGGGTGCTCTGGAGCTCTATTGTGACAACAATGGAGCCATTGCACAAGCCAAGAAACCAAGATCACACCAGAAATCCAAGCATGTTCTGCGGAGATATCACCTGATTCGAGAGATCATCGACCGAGGTGACGTCAAGGTTTGTAGAGTAGATTCAGCCAGCAACACAGCTGACCCACTGACAAAGTCTCTGTCTCAGGCCAAGCATACACTGCACACTGCATTTATGGGGATGAGATTTGTTAGTGACTGGCTTTGAGATTTAGTACATGGAGTTGTATTACAGACTACACTTGTTTAGGGCTTTTATGCATATAGATGTATATGGGATTAGCTCTAGTTCAAGTGGGAGATTGTTAGTGTTATGATCTAGAAGCCAACCATTTATGGATGTATTCTATGTTTGTTCATGAAATGAAATAATCATTTTGTTCCTTGAGTATTTAATTACATTATGGATTTTTCGAGTTGAGGACTTGAAATGTATAACTCTATAATAATAATATAATGAATACTCTAAATGTCCCTAATCTTGGTAATTAAGAAGGAACACTATTTACCGGTACGAGATTAGTATGTGGATTAAATGATGATCATGTTTAACGGATCATATGGTAAGGAGCTACCAATTTAATCACATAAATACCTGATGGAGATGATCATAAATACCTGATGGACATGACCCAAGAATGAAACATAACATGGATTGTGTTAGTGTCATTAATGTTTCATTTGTGTCTTGAATTCTTTGGTATGAGATGATTATTTTTTCTACATGAGATACATGTATTTGTAGGTGTTATCCAACGCTGACCGTAACTGGCAGCTATACAGACAATATCTCAATATGTGTGTCTTGTGCGGAGGAAAAGATATTTATCAAGAATACCAGTGTCCCTCATATTTCATATGTGAGTGATGATATCTTCGGGCCCCTTGATGGAGTAATAAAGTATGCATGCAATTATGATCAATGAGTTTGATCATTATTTACTGAATTACTTGGAATCAAGAAAAGAATAAATTTGCAAGAATGACACTCTCCTGCCTTGGATTTATTCTCGATATCATGTGACACGTGAATTGACACAAGCAATTAAATATTGCTTTAGGATCATGATGTTGATTGGTTCATATCATCTTTATCTGTTGAGTAATTATAATGCATATTGCTAGGTGCCGCTTATAATTTATAGAATTAAAAGAAGTTTTGATTCTATTGTCAACACGATATAGATCCTACGAGGTCACACCCAAGAGAGAAAAACGAAACAAATAAAAGTGTCATGGAGATGACTAACTTGATCTTAGAATAAATTTATTACATGTTGGACATGGTATACAAATTTATTTCTCAACAAAATTGAGCAAATACAATTAACCGTAACAATTGTCGGGTGGGCCAAAAGTTAGCATAAATGGCAAAAACGAAAATGGCATAAATAGAAATTGGCCCAAGCCCAATTTAACATTAAATGGAGAAGTCCATTTGTTGAAATGGTTTGGAATAAAGTGGGATAAAAGTGCATCTAATGGAGAGCTCCATTGGATGGCAAAAGTAAAAGTTACTTTTGTCATGTTTAAATCTAGCCATCCATTGTGGTTGAGATAATTAAAACATACCCTAACTTCACACTATAAATACCCCACATTTTTCCAAACCCTAGCCACCATTCTAATTTCTCTCTTCATCCTTCTCTTGTAAGAAAAAAGGAAAAACGTTTTTTGTAAGACAAGGTGAAAAAGAGAAGAGTTTTTGCAATTTTGTCTCCACCATTTTTGCTCATGTGTTGAGCACAACTTCTACACTAAAATTAATAGTTGATTGAAGAGGTAGAAGCTATGGTTAAGTTAGATTCTTGGTTGATTACCTCTAGCAAGGGAAAAACAAGAGCTTCGTTTAATCTCGGGTGGATACTCGTAGAGGCTTCGTGCGTTCGAAGTGGGTGCCATTTCGAGGCCGACTTGGAGAAGTGAAGGCTCGACAAGAAGGCAACAACTCTACATCTCAAGTCCCTACTTCTTGATTTAGAGACCAAGATTTGAGGTATAAAGATTAAACAAGTTAAAATGTTAAATACGGTTCATCGTTAGTCAAATAAGTAGATCTATGTTGGTTTCTTTGAGTTAAATTTTTGAAATTTGCTCTTGCATGAAACTAATATTTTCTTCACAGACAACTCCCCTGCAACCACTCCTCCTCGTACAACTGCTCGTACGGTGTCCACTGAACAAGATCCGTAGCGAAACTCTGCGACACTGTCACTTCGGATCGAAAATGTATATTCTGGATTAATCATAGGTTCTTCCATCTTCAATTGGGTTGTAAATTATGTTCTCCTTATTTTATTTCTTTTATTTTATCATGGCCATGAGAAGCTAAACTTCTTATCTCTAGAGTGAGAGTTGTACTTGAATTCTTAATTATGTTTTAGTATAAGTTTATGTTTTGTTTATGATGATTTGAGTTTCTTTCTATATTTTAAATTCATTTTTATTACGTCTTTGCATACATAGTTCTGTCTACTATATGCCAATGCACCTCTACATACCAAAAGGTGTTAAGTCGTTGCATCATTGTGTGAGAAGGATAATGCCTGTAAGTACTCCAAACACTTCAGCTAACGAGGCTTTGGAGCTATTTAAAGACTAGGGTTAGAACCCAGTTGTCACACCCCAAACCAGAATATTCGGATTAAGGTGTGATCAATCCTCGCCTCGTGTCTAATAATTAATAAACACGCAAGGTTAAACAAATATAAACAATAATGCACAGTGGAAAAGAAATAATTCAAACAAACAATAGTCATAAATATCAAATAAATATAAGTATACATACATCATCCACATAATCCACATCGGGATAAAATAAACATAAACTACTCAAGGGGATACATGATCTATCGAGTCCAATGTACATATCAAAAGCATTGGACTCGTAAACCTAGCAAAAGTCCTAATCAACTAATCAAGCGGCGTGGCCATCGGGGACAGCTCCTGACGTCTCCTGCTGCGGACCGTCAGACTCTATACCTGCCCACATCCATAAAAAGGAGGGGATGAGCGAATGATCGCCCAGTATGTGACCCAGTATTATCCCTTTAGGGATCCTCTTAAGTCAAAGCACATTTTAATTTGAAATCTACGTAAAGTCGGTAATTGTTTACTTTTAATGCACATACTGCGGAAATTAAAACATATCATAATAACTACAAAAGAATAATGCATATATAGTAGATGACATGATATGATTATCCTATTATGCCAACATGATTAAAATTCCCCAAAATAAAATACAAGAGAATGAATATTATAATCAATCGGAGTCCAGTACAATAGGTACCATGTGTACAATGATACGTCCTATCTCGGGAGATGAGGCCGTATGGAAGTTTTTGGGCTGGGCTGGATTCGTCTTACCAAGGAATGGCAGGCCGAGGTGTGGATCGAGTTAGGAACTCGGGGTATTTGATGAGAGATTCGGACTCTGACCTGTATGATCTCTCTCTTAGTGAAAAATTGCGTCCCCCGTTTCATGGGAATCACTGCCTTATATCGTCCAGCCATAACTGCCATCTCGGGCGTTTGTGGAGAACGTGGGCAGTTATGTCAGCCGTTACTGGGACGTGGGCATTAAGCTAGCCGTTTCCCGGCTATCCCGTATGTCGGTTGACCTGGGCCTATTTTGAGGCTCTGGTTTAGGGCCGGCATATTGGGCCCCGGCTTAACGAGCTTTTGGGCTTTTTCATATGACGTCGGGTTGGCCTTGTTAAGGTCCGAATCCCAGTCTTTCATGACCCAGTTTGGAACAAGTAAAAGGGCCTGTGGAACATGGCCCTATCATTAGCCCCCGAAGTCGGAATGCATCGGCGAGATACTTTCGACTTGAAGGTGAATAATTCATAAAACATGGTTTCTATTACCGACATTTGTATATTAGTCGTGCTGTAATAGCTCGTGTTTTTTTTTTTTTTTTTTTTTTTTTTTTTTTTTTTTCAACCGACATGGTATATGAAATCGTAGAAATGGCAAGGAATCATTGATATTATAGTAGTAGAATAAGCCTACATATAAGAAAACATCGAAATCATACAACGCCTCGATCTAGTAAAATATCGAAATCATACAACGCCTAATTAGACTAAACATGGTATATGAAAACATGGGGTGCCTGGTAGAATATTTCCACTATTGATGCCATGTCTGTCATGTCGCGTCTCCCAAGCACCGTGGTGTCCATGTTTGGCAAAAAGACGGGTGTGATGTCGTTTTGTAAGTTGAAAATCACACTTACACCATGTCATTGTCGGTATCCTCAAAGAGGTTATCCGATATGAGCTCGGGTTCAGTGGCGGTGTACAACGTTGGACCTCCGGCATAGCGTGATAAACATCCAGCACACTTCCAAAATCGGCGACGAGGGTCTGACCGACCTTGGATGTTGTAGTGGGTGAAGCAACTCCACTCACGGCACCCCCGACATTTCACCATCTCGTGCTTGTCTTCTTTCTTACGGCAGATGCGGCACCTACGCAACTTGGGCTCGAGATTGAATCTAGAAATGTCGTTCTCGTCTTCCCTGGTAAACGAGGGTGCGTTAGCAAGGATTAGGTCAAGAAGGTCACCGATTTGGAAGTCCTCATTCGCGAGCATCCAATCCAAATCTTTCTCGGGAAAATGTTGGAGGAGGGTCCATCTCTCAGGCCGAGATAGGGCCCGTATCGTGTCCTCAGAATACCGAAGATTAGGGGAAGGTAGATTGGGGCTACTTTGGCCTTGGTCGGTAGGTTTTTTATTTTTGGAGACCACTCTTTTGATAGGCATCTCGGAAGTATAGAGAATTGTAAAGGCTCAGAGTGAAAATGTGTCTTTTTACCGTATGGTGACTCTGGTATTTATAGTTGTTGGGGAAGATATTGCCATAAATGACGTGGGCCATATTGCCTAAATAGGTAGCCGCCAGCTACTAGCCATAAATGTCATTGGGCATTGCGTAAGTTATACGAGATGACAATCTTCCGACGTTGTTGAGGTGGTCAAAAATGTATTAAATAGTACTGAAACGCCTATGCAAAAATGTATATTAATCAAAACAACACGAGGTAAAAACCTCGGCTGGGTGTTACAACATAAGCAAGTAAGAAAGTAAGAAAATTTAAAAAGTTGCAGTTAATTAAAACAAAAGGCGGGCTATTCCCGCAATACGCTACATATAGCTAGTGTTATTCACGGCGGGAGCGCTTAGCCCGGCGTTCTTGATCCAGACATCTCTTGCAAGTGAAGGATGTGAAGCGGGGATCACCATGGTTCCGAGGTGATCTGCGAGCGAGACATCCGGGGTGAAAAGCTTCTTCGCATCCGTCACAATGGAACATGTGCCGGTAGTTCCCACGGGTTTTACAAATAGCACACTTATCCCAGGCCAACGGGTCGTCTTCTTCTTCCCCCAAGTTAATTCGGGGTTGTTCGATGTTGATCTCGGGGTTCCGACGTTGTGGAGATGTGTGTGGTGATGGAATATCTTCTTTCTCCTCCTTGACCTCGTCCTTCATATTTTTACTAGTTGTCATCATATTATGATCCGAGCTGGAAGGTATGGTTGGGATCGATGGACGTTCCGTTAAAGGAAGATGGAAGTAGTATATATAGTATGTCGGCATTAATTACTCCGACGCCTCGTCTTCCGTTAACCGTCATCAGCCATCAAATCAGCCGTCAAATCAGTCAAAGGTACGAGGTTATAGCGCAATCCTCGCGCGACACCTGGCATCCTTTAGCTCGGTTCGACCCCGAAGCGCTGAAACCGAGGCGTCGCCATGATGAGGGGTGGCAACGCGTCGTCTCGCGGCTTCTTTTCGAAATTCGTGCTAGGATTGAGCGGGAAAAATAGAGACCCTTATATATATCTCATCCCGTTTCGTTCATTCATTATCGTTTATTGCGAGGAAATTTATCTCGGAGCCATAGAGCGAAAATATTTTTTGGTGATAACGGAGCGAGTTCAGAGCATTTAGGAAACCTCGGAGAAGACATCCGAAGATTGCGTTGCAGAGAAATTTCAACTTAAGGTAATCCTTTCCCATCTCGGTAGTCGACTTTATATTGATTAATTGTGTATGATCATTGCCGAGGTTAATAATGATGTAATGATCACATAGGCATGATAACGTTATCGAGGCTAGGATTAATGATCCAGCATTGGCAATCGATCCGTATTGGATAAGTCGGTAAATGTAATACCTTAGAAATAAAGAATAGCGGTTACCTAAGCCAATCCTATTTCTTCGTTAATTTAGAAATGGCCGGAGAACAAGAAGGATCTCGGGATTCGTCGCCCACTGCTTCGGGGGAACCGTCCCAGTTATGTTATTTGCCCCCCCGTCCTGGTAAGGGCAAGAGTTTATATGGCATGTTGCCTCCACATTCCGATGCAATGCCGGAAAACATTGAGGAACAACATGGTGACGGGAATGATGGAGACGGAGGCGATCCATCTCGGGGTGAGCTTGTAGTTGCCCTAGTGGGAACGTCTCGTGAGTCTAAGAAGCCCAAGAAGAAAAAAACTAAAGATGTCCCTCCCCGAGATGGTCATGGGAATGATTCGGATTTTCCAGTATCAGCTGGCATTATTCCTAAACTAGTTGTCCGATGTCAAGCCTATGCTGACGCATTCTACGAGGAACTCGTAGATGAAGCTGATAGAGCAGAATATCCACGACATGCGCTTAAGTTGACAGCCCCGAGTCTAAATGACCGAGCGCATGACTCGAGTCGTGGGATGTGCATTTACTGGAAAATGCCGAGATGCGGTTTCAAAGTGAGGGTGTCTAAGTTCGTTCGCGAGATATTACGATATCTCGACGTGGCTCCTGCACAGTTAACCGCACCAGCATGGTGTTACATAATGAGTTTTAAGTATTTGTTTGATTTCATGCCCGAGTTAGAGTCGTACTGGCCCAGTACGGGATTGTTCTTTCATTATTTCACGGTATTGTACAATAATGAGAGCCACCTTGCAATTCGGAAGCGCTCTAAAGTTGCGCTTTTTGAAAAGCTGTCAAAAGTGGATGATTGGAACCATGGCTGGGTATACCTCGAGAATCCCAAGGATTTGAAATGCTTTCGGGGGATACGGAGGAAGTGGCGTCCTCTGAATAAAGAAAGTTTGGTTCCGGCTTCTCCTCCACCTCCGACGTCAGATGAATTAAAAGTTATTCAAATTCTTGACAGTTATTTCACAAGTTAGTACCGATATCTTTTTACATCGCATTTGTTCATTAATCCTGCTATATTAAACACATTGTTAATGTTGGTGTGCTTTTTTGTGTCCTAGGACGCGGGTTTATGGCACTACCCTGGAAGGCTGCTCGTCCTGCTCTTGTGTTTGACACCCCAGAGGACGGCTTCGCAACAGGAAAAGAAGTTGCGACATCTCGAAAACCAACTTCTTCTTCCCAGGGTCCTAAGACCGTAAAGTTGGGGTCTGCTAAAACTACAACGGGTCGCCCGAAATCTACCACAAACGTTGCGGCAACCAACAAAGGAGCTAAGAGTAGTGTTTCCGGGTCCTCCAAGCTCGGGGGTTCCCAGAAGAGAAAGGAAGTTTCTGTTGATCCCCCCGTGCAGTTAACAAGGCGAGAGAAGGGGAAGGAAGTCGAGGTAAAAGAACCTGAGTCGAAAAGGCCAAAGGTTCAGTCCGATATTGTGTTAGAGGTGTCTGGGGCTGCCCCGAAAGAAACACCCCAATCTCGGGTTGAGGCTGCTGAGAGGGAGTTAGGGAGAATTATTGAAGAAGCAGCACGCGACGTGTGGGATCCCGCGAAGGAGCACACCGAGCATCTCAAGTCGTGTATATCAGAACAGGGGCGAAATACCGGATTCGTGTGGGGGACCCATATTTCGCAAGGATTCCCTGATAGTATTTTGGCGTATCTCCCCGGATATTCTACCATGCAGGATGATGAAGAGCATCCCGAAGTACAAGCCGCGTTTTCTCGGGAAACCTTCAGGCTAACCACAACCGCTCATCAAAAGAAGTGGGCTGAAGAGCATCCCGACCAAGTTGTCGGTCAAGTGTTAAGGTCGCTGCATGATGCCGGGGTTTTCTTTGGGTTCCTCAAAGATTCGCTTGAAAATCGCAGTGCTCTTACTATCACAACTGATCAAGAGGCAATTAATAAGGCGATCATGGAAAGGGATTATTTTGTCAAGTTGGCTAAGTTAAAGGAAAGGGAAAGGAAGATAGCCACTGGGGAAGCCGCCGTTGCTTCGGCAAAATACGAGATGGTGCGATTGGTAGGTTTGCAAGCTGACAAAGAGCGCAAGGAGAATGAGGAAAAGGCAAAGCGCTATAAACACAAGGCTAAAGAGTACAAGGACAAAGTCGATGGCCTTAACTCCAAGCTCGAGACCCAGGCCAAGGAGATGGAGGAGGCAAGATCGGAAAATGTCCGACTAAAGGCCGAGATGGCAGGTCTCAAGAGGAAAACGCTGAGCAAATTTTTAGGCAGTAAGGCCTTTGCGCAAGCCGTTCCCTATGCGTGTCAAGAAATGATGACGGAGACCGTTTATTGTTATATGGGTGAACTGGCCAGGATTTACCCGTTCAAACCCGAGCATATGGGTTTTACGAAAGTGGAAACCGAGAAGCTCGTTATTAAGAATCTCTCAGATCATGGCTGGGACGAAGAAAATGACGTTTTGTTGAACCCGGATGGTACTCCTTTCCGAAAAGAGTTGGAACTTGAGAACCATCCTCGTGGAAGGATTGTTCATCCCTGGCCGAAAGATAAATGGCCTCAGCATCTCGAGCTTGTCGATAATGATGCTGAAGGGGAGGATGACGGGATTCCTTCCGAGACTTCTTCTGATGAAAGTGACGAAGAGGAGACCGACATAAGAGATACCGAGGTGAACGCTGCTGTTATCACCGAGATGAATGTCGAGATGTACCCTGTTGCTCCACAAGGTGATGGAAAGGATCCGGAGGATGTTTCTATCTTATCTTGTGGTGATGGAACTAACGTTCTTGAGTCGGAAAAGGCTCCAACTTCAGAAAAGGCTCTAAATTCTGTAAGTAAAAGACTTCTAATATCGTGATTGCCGAGATATTGCTTTCACGCTTAATCTTATTTCTTTTGTTTTGTTTGTAGGAAGGATGATGGCCAGCACTGGACGCCACCTTGGTCTTATGAAATTTCTGTGCCTCTGATAGTTTGAAGGATTTACCCTTGTTATTTTATTTGTGCCCCCGGGATGTGGGGGTTTAAACAAAAGCGTGTTGTAATATAAAGTTGATATCCCCGGGATGTGGGGATTTAACAGAATATTTGGTGTAACATGATTTTTACTTCTCTCGTTGCATTAGGTTTATCTTTTTCCGACATTAGGTTTATCTTTTTCCGACATTAGGTTTATCTCGGGGTATTCTTTGAATGTCTTTGTGAACGAGTGAAGTATGTATGATATCCTTAGCCCCCTTTCTTTTTCTTTATTTTTGACAAAAATGGTCAATGTCGGGGGAAAGTTATATTGCCAGAAACGTATGCGTTACCCCGAGGGGTTTTCGATAAATGTTTCCAACAATAGCATTACTATTTTATCAGTCATCGTCCTTTAGGACTACATTAATTTATGTCGCGTATCTCGGGATTTTAACCAGGACATCTTTCGTTGCCTTAGATAGCGTTCGTTCATATATCTCGGACCCAATACACAAAACATAATTGTAAATAATATCATATATATTGATAAATGCTTAGAACCATACAAAAATTGTATCATGGTCTAAGTGAATACATGAAAAGAAAAGAAAACAGAGGCTTATCTTGCCCTGAGCGCACCGTATCTAATAAAAACGACATACATTAAGTGTAGAATTTCCTCAAATGGCAAGTGTTCCATGGGCGAGTGAGTATGAAACCACTCGGATCTTCCAACTCGTAAGCGCCTTTACCTCGTGGACGAATGATCTTAAAAGGGCCTTCCCACTGAGGAGCAAGTTTGCTGACATGTTTGCCAGTTGCTTCCACGGTTTTGAGCACCAAATCGCCCGATTGAAATTCCCGAGGTACCACGTGTTTGTCAAATGCACGTTTAACCCTGCATTGATACTCCGTGGTACGAATACGAGCCCGCTCCCGACCTTCTGTGATGAGGTCGAGTTCAACGGCACGTGCGTCGCGATTCTCGTCAGTGGAATATGTCAGAGTACGGAGAGACGGTTCCATCATTTCAATTGGCGTTACTGCTTCCATCCCGAATACCAAAGAGTAAGGTGTTTGTTGTGTGGCTTCGCGAGGTGTTATGCGGTAGGCCCACAAGATTCCATCGAGAATGTCGGGCCAATTCTTCCTGTTAGCCGCCACTTTCTTTTTGAGACCGTCCAAGATGGTACGGTTAGTGACCTCGGCCAATCCATTGCTAGCAGGGTGACTGACCGAGGTGAAGTTGTTTTGGACACCTAAGTTGGAGAGGAATGACATGGTGCTGGCTGCATTGAACTGTGTTCCATTGTCTGATACGAGTGCATGGGGTATGCCAAAACGACATATGATGTTCCGCCAGATGAATTTTTCTGCCGCTGCGGCGGTGATATTGGCCAGTGCTTCGGCTTCAACCCATTTAGTAAAATACTCTACGGCTACGATAATCCAGCGGCGTTGCCTGACGGCTTTGGGGAATGGCCCGACGATGTCAATCCCCCATAAGTCGAACGGCCATGCCCCCGAGATGGATATCTGATCGTATGGCGGGATATTGCTCAGCTTGCAGTGGAATTGGCAGCGTTCACATTTTCGGACCAGGGTTGCCGCATCGTGCTGCATGGTTGGCCAATAGAAACCAGCTCTGAGAATTCGTTTGGCGAGAGTTTTTGCTCCTTGATGACTTCCGCAAATGCCTTCATGCACCTCGGAAAGCATTCGCAATGCTACCTCCTCGTTGATGCACTTAAGCCAAGGTCGCACGTATCCCCGTTTGTATAGATGGTTGTTGAATATGGAGTACATCGGTGCGATCCTTTTCAAACGTCGGGCTTCCAGCTGATCGGTGGGGAGGACCCCGGTGTTAAGAAAGTTCCACATCGGGGTGAACCAGGACTCACCGGGTTCCCCGATGGCGAGTACAGCTGTGGTGTCAAGGGTGATGCTGGATTCTGGAACATCCATAACAATCACGGGCCGATCTTTGTCAAGGTTGCCCGCGGCGCCAAGTTTGGACAAAGCATCGGCTTGGCAGTTTTTGTTGCGGGAGACATGTTGGATATCAACCTCGTTGAAATGACTCTTGAGCAGGTGAAACTGTTGTCGGTACTTGCGCAACTTATCGTCCATGACGCGGCATTCATCGTTTATTTGCTTTACCGCTAACTCGGAATCACTGCGAAGATGAACCTCGTGGGCGCCCAATTCTTTGGCTAGCTTAAGGCCTGCTATCATGGCTTCATATTCCGCGGTGTTGTTCGTTACCGGGAATTGAAAATAGAGAGCATAATTCAGGGTTTCCCCATGTGGACCAGTGAGGGATACCCCGGCCCCCGCCCCCTGTAATGAAGAAGCGCCATCGACATGGATTGTCCAACGTCCTTCAGATTCGGGGGGAACGCCGGAATACTCGGCGATGAAATCAGCGAAGATCTGTGATTTCAAAGCATTTTGGGGATGGAAAGAAACATCGAACTCGGATAATTCGAGTGCCCAAGCTAGCAATCGCCCGGATGAGTCGAAATTTGCAAATGCCTTCTTGAGTGGGATCCCGGTGTAAACCTTTACGGAATGCGACTGGAAGTAAGGTCTCAATTTCCTTGCGGCTATGACGAGAGCATATGCTGCCTTTTCCATCTGGGAATACCTTGTTTCGGCATCCCGAAGCACATGAGAAACGAAATAAATCGGCTTTTGATCTCGCCCCTCTTCCCGAACAAGGGCAGCACTTACCGCATGATTCGTTGTTGCCAAGTACAATACCAGGACATCGCCCGCGGTCGGCCTGCTAAGGCATGGAGGATTAGCGAGGTAAGCTTTGACTTTTTCGAAGGCCGCGGCACACTCTTCTGTCCACTCAAATTTGGCGGATTTACGCATGGCTTTGAAGAAGGGGAAACACACATCCCCGGACCTCGCAATGAACCTGTTAAGAGCGGCCAGCTTGCCTGTGAGAGATTGCAGTTCTTTGAGGTTCTGAGGCGGCTTCATGTCGAGGATGGCTTGTGATTTGGAAGGATGAATCTCAATGCCTCGCATAGAAACCATGAAACCAAGGAACTTACCCCCGGTTAGGCCGAAAAAACTCTTCTTCGGGTTGAGTTTCATGTTGGCTGAATTCAGTGTCGCGAAGGTTTCTCGGAGATCTCGGACATGGTCAAGGTCCGACATGCTCTTGACGAGCAGGTCATCTACATATGCCTCTACATTTCGCCCGATCTGGTTGTGAAATACCGTGTTAACCATGCGCTGGAATGTGGCTCCAGCGTTGCGCAACCCGAAAGGCATGACTCGGTAGCAGTATAGCCCCGAGTTGGTGGTGAAAGCGGTCTTCTCTTCATCGTCTTGATTCATCCGGATTTGATTGTACCCGGAGAACGCGTCCATAAAACTGAGGTAGGCATGTCCCGAGGTAGAGTCGACCAGTTGATCGATTTTTGGCAAGGGGAATGGATCCATGGGGCATGCCTTATTGAGGTCGGTGTAATCGATACACATACGCCAGTCACCGTTGGACTTCTTGACAAGCACGGGGTTGGCTGTCCATTCCGGGCACTCGACATTTCTGATGAAACCAGCGTCAAGTAGCTTCTGGACTTCACATTTTACGGCCTGCTGCCGTTCTTCCCCCATGTTACGTTTTCGTTGCCGAACCGGTTTTGAGCCCGGTTTGATATGCAGTCGGTGTTCTGCTATTGACCTCGGAATTCCTGGCATGTCGGCGGCTGTCCAGGCAAAGACGGACTGATTTTCTCGGAGAAATTTGGCGAGTTCGTCTTTCGCTTGCCCCTGGACCGCCTTTCCGATGTTGAGTGTTCTGCCTCCGCCCAAATCGAGTTGTTCGACTTCATCTGCCGGCTCAAGGGAAGCCGTAATTTCAGCTTTATCAACTGGATCCAGCGCCAGGTTGGTGTTGGGTGGTAGATACGCGGTACTTGAACGCAACCGCTGTTGGTTGGTTTTTGCTTCCGACTGTTCGACTTGGTGGACAGAGCCTCCTTGACTCTGAATGGAAGTCATGTAGCATTCCCGCGCCACCTGCTGTTGGCCACTTTCTTCCCCTATCCCGTTATCTGTATGAAATTTGATTTTTAGGTGGGAAGGGGAGATGATTGCGCCGATTTTGTTCAGAGTTCCTCTTCCCAGAATTGCGTTGTATGCCGAGGGGGCATTAACGATGAGGAAGTCCACCATGACTTCCACCGTGCGAGGGGACTTACCAAATGTCACCTTGAGTGGCATCATACCCCGAGGTCGGAGGGCATCTCCCGTAAAGCCTATCAAAGGTGAGATATGCTGTTGGAGGGCGCGAGTGTCGAGGCCCATTTGCGTGAAAGCCGACAAGTACAGGATGTCTGCTGAGCTTCCCGTGTCGACTAACACCCTCCTAACCCGGTGGGTGTTAATTTTGAGGTTCAACACCACGGGATCATCGTGTGGGCTGGAAATCTCACCTAGATCCTTCTCGGAGAAAGATATCGCTTCTTCCTGGCGAGGTCGTTTTTTGTCGGTCTCGACTTGTAAAACAGTGGGATATGGCTTTCGATTGTCGCGAGGCAAGATTTTTCGGATGATACCGCGATGGCCTCCACTGATCACGTTAATGACAGGGCTGCTCTGCCTTTCCTGGCGCCTTGTCTCGGGACCATCCCGAGTTTGAGGTCTGTCCTCTCCAACCCGAGGTCCCGTGTAATCTTGTCTGTAAGGAATAGGTTTTTTAAAAACCTTACCTTTGCCATTGTATTTCCTGGAGAACTTTCTGAAGAAATCGGGATTGATGAACTCGATCAGCTTACCCTCGCGGGCTAGTCTCTCCAGGATGTCTTTGAGTTGAAGGCAATCCGCAGTGGAATGCCCATTGAATCCATGATACTCGCACTTCTTGGAGTTATCTTGTACCGTGAAGATGCCTTCAGGCAATGGTGGGGGCAGGTCGAACATCTCCTCTACGATGTTGTACATCTCGTGTCGTTTCTTCGTGAGGGGCGCGTATCTCACGAAATGTTGTCGGTACCCCTCAGTGCCAGATTTGTGTTCTTGCTCGGTTGATCGGTTTGGTTGGTTTCTCCGAGGTTCCCTTTGGTTGCGAAACCTATCCGGAGCCGGCTGTCTGTTTGTTTGATGGCGGGGAGATCGAGATCTCGGTCTCATGGGACTCCCGTTGTCATCTTCGGCACGGATGTAACCTTCTGCAAAGTTTACAAACTCCCTCAGAGTATTCATTTTCTTCATGTGGGCTTCGTAACGCAAGGTTCCTGGACCCCCTTTGCGGAGTCCTTTCTTGATTGCGGCTAGGGCGAATTCCTCATTGAGATTCTGAATTCGCCGAGATGCTTGTATGAAACGGTTGACAAACGCACCTGTTCTTTCTCGCTGTCCCTGGACTATGTCCAGAAGCATCTCGCACGTGGCTTGCGGTGGTTTGATTATTGTATATCTTTCCAAGAACAGTTTCGCGAAGTCCTCGAAGTTGTTGATGGACCTCCGGGGTAGCGTCATGTACCAGTCCCATGCTTCTCCAGTTAAGCAAGTGGTGAAGACTCGGCACATGATGGCATCGGTGGCTCCAAGAAGGCGGAGTCGCTCAAGGAACCCGTACACGAAGTTGTGTGGATCCTGAGTATCCCCACTACCTCGGAAGCTGGGAAGGGTTGTTGGGTATTTGAAATCTGTCATTGATTGGCGGTAGATGTCTCTGGACAGGGGGCCGTCTTCGATTCCCATAGGCCGAGAGTAAGTGCCTGCCTTCTGGGATTCGAGTTCGGCTAGTTTGGCCGCGAGTCTGGTTTGGATCAGTTCTTCGACTTGGGCCATGTTGATACCTCGGATTGGGGTTGGTGATCGCCGGTTCCTTCTCCGGTCATCGCGGCGAGCTCTATCCCGACCTCGGGGTGGGCTTTGTTCGCGCTCTCTATGGGAGCGAGATTGATCTCTGCGGGAAGGTCTGGACCCTCTGCCATGGTTAGCTGATTCTCGTTCGTTGTTAGGGTGGGCTCTGAGACTTTCGGTACGTGGTCCTTCCGCGGGGTGTGGCCCCCTATTCTCATCCTGACCTTCCGGGCGTCTTCCTATATCGGGATGTACACCTGTAGGCAGGACATTTTGATCCCTGCGTTCGGATTGGACCTGTTGGTCGGGTAGTGATGGGGTATCTGTCTCATTGCCTGTTCGGACCTGTACGAACTCTTGCTCCAGATTTCTTGGCGACACATTTGCTGGTCGACTATGGACACGGTTGGCAGACAAAGGTCGCGGTATAGCTACGACGGGGGGTACGATTTGGTGGACAGGTCGTAGTGGTATTTGCTGGGAACAATGGGTTGGACCTGTCATGGGATACGTCCCGTGAGCGCCTCCCGGGCCCCATTGCACAGGTGGTGCGGCATAAGGATACTGGGGGCCCGTGGGAGTGTAAGGTGTGTAAGGAGTCGCACCGTAGTGATACAGCGGTGTTTGCTGAGGGTAATACGGTATGTAGGGTATCTGATATGCACCAGTTACCTGATTGTGCTCGATGTAGAGTGGCCTGGTCGCGTTCCCTTCAGCGAATGAAGGTCGGGTAGCGTCGGGGCGAGGTTGAACAGGTTGAGGACCCTGAGGTCGTACCGTTGAATTATTAGGCCTCGGCCCTGGGACTTGGCTGTGGGAAGGATTTGCTGTGGGTGATGTTACCACTGGAGGTGGTGTGATTGTTACCCCGGGTGGGGTCGTCACCCCTGGTGGGAGCGGAGTTGATGTGGTCGGACGAGCCATCTAGTTCTGTGTTCGAGCTAGGCGTGGCCCCACGGTGGTTGATACGTCCTATCTCGGGAGATGAGGCCGTATGGAAGTTTTTGGGCTGGGCTGGATTCGTCTTACCAAGGAATGGCAGGCCGAGGTGTGGATCGAGTTAGGAACTCGGGGTATTTGATGAGAGATTCGGACTCTGACCTGTATGATCTCTCTCTTAGTGAAAAATTGCGTCCCCCGTTTCATGGGAATCACTGCCTTATATCGTCCAGCCATAACTGCCATCTCGGGCGTTTGTGGAGAACGTGGACAGTTATGTCAGCCGTTACTGGGACGTGGGCATTAAGCTAGCCGTTTCCCGGCTATCCCGTATGTCGGTTGACCTGGGCCTATTTTGAGGCTCTGGTTTAGGGCCGGCATATTGGGCCCCGGCTTAACGAGCTTTTGGGCTTTTTCATATGACGTCGGGTTGGCCTTGTTAAGGTCCGAATCCCAGTCTTTCATGGCCCAGTTTGGAACAAGTAAAAGGGCCTGTGGAACATGGCCCTATCATACAATTTAATATAGTAATAATACGGATCATTTTGTCACCCCGTGCCGTGTCAAATTCAACCAAATTGAATTTATATCTCAATGTGACATAACACAAGGAATGCGATCAGAGGGGCAAAGATACCCGATGCCTAATAGCATCGAGATTTGCCCACACAAGACTTCAACCCGTAGGCAAGTGCACGCTAGCCGATGGTTATATCCAAAAATTCGTGTATTTCCTTACTCTAGACGATTCTTCATCCAAACATATCCAATAGGAGAAAACTACAAGCAAGTCGTAAGAATGAGTTAATCCGTCTCCTCATGAGCAGACGACGGAACTCCACCGTACGGCCAGACTAATGGGACCAGGGCTCGTATCCGGCCCGTGCAATAAAAGTAAATATCTGCCACCGCAATCTCGGCAGCCGTTCTAGGCCAGTAGCTCCTAATGTAGGGGGGATAACTCCCGAATCGTCTCCGTGCCTCGGGGCTCGAGTCCGGCCCGCACGTAATGGTAAAATGAACGAAAATGATAGAGTAACAACTCAATGCATGTAATAATAATAATCCTAATAAGACCTCTGAGGGATCAAGAAATCCCTCAGCCCAATGACCCACAAGCCGCCTCGCATCCATACTACGAGGACGGAAAGTAGTCATTCGGTCTTCTATCTCACACTCACCATGCAATGCTTAACTACGATAATATGTTGTCCTCTACGAGAAGAGGACAACTAGTATCCTAATATATTATTAAATTAAATTACGCTACTCCTAAGAAAGCAGTAAATTCTGATTTAGAAGGGATTTATGCAAATCCTAATTACAGTTCAAAACGGATTAAACATGCTCTAATGCAACTATAAAAATTAAAGGTGCGAATGTCAGGTCAAGTGGTCGACTGGTAAGAGTACGCCACGAAAACATAATTCAGATATCCCACACCTTATGGCTGTAGGGATAGAACGCGCTAATAGCCTCCGGGATCCACGTAATCCTCACCTGCTCCTGTACAAGCGTCAGCGGGATCGATCCACGGATCGGAATCTACGTAGGTCGGCTGACCTGTAATTTAGTCGTAACTTAATTAGAGTCTAAACTAAGTACTCGTAACCCTTATTATCTCATTTGATTAATTTCACTAAGTGTTCGTATTTAATTAATTAATTAGCTATGGTTCGAATTTAATCTACTCCTCTACTATTTAAGTTATGCTCAATCGGTTTGATCGATTTTATTCGAATCCGATTGAGCATAAAATTAGGTCAAGTTGGTTTAATTTAATCTATCGTAATTTAAATATTTATTATATTTTAATTCGAAGATAAACTGTTGAACTAATAAGTCGTGACTTTTAACTTAAGTTATTGCATATTTTTACGATAAAATACGTAAGGTATAATTCACGTGATTTAATTTGCTATTATTAATTTCCTATTCACTTGTAAAATAATGTGTTTTTCCTAACTAATTAAGCTACAATACATTTTAAATCCTAAGTACGTAATTTATAAGCGTAAACTATTTAATGATAATATTTCTAAAGTCGTACGAATTATTTTCAATAATTTGTATAAGTCGATAAATTTATAGATGTAAAATAACACGTGATTATCTAATTATCCTACCTAACAAAATTTGGAATAAAATGATGCGAGAATATTAATATGTTGTTAATTAATTGTCCTTTATCAATTAACAACATATTTTCTTTACAATTTATTTTCGTTATGTAAAAATTCTAATTACTAAATTTTAAACATCTAAATACTTAACTATTTATTTTAAAAATCTAACTTCTTAATTTATTAATTTATTTAAAATCCTAATTAATTTAAATGTGTTAAACTATTTTAATTGGGTGTGTTTCGGGATCATACAGGAGTCCAATTCGGGTTGTATAGTATATGTTCAAATTATGTTATGAACTCTCACTGAGGCATCAAGACCCTGGACGGTATAATCATCTCCCGAATTAAATTCAAGTTTACATAAGCATCCGGTTTTATTCGGTTACATTATTAAAACCTAAATTTTTAAAAGCCGTCATTTTATTCCGTCAATCCGAGGCAACATTTATTCCTTTCTATTTTTAAAAATCTGCCAAGCCCAATAGATAAAGGCCCAAGCCTCCTTGAATTTATTAATAAATTCATATTAAGGCCCAGCAGAAATTTAAAAGCCCAAGTCCATTTTCCATTTATTGTTTTCAAAAGGGCCTAAGCCCATCTAGATTTCAGCCGAAACCCAACAAGGAAAGGGGCCAAGCCCATTTCTCAACAACAATTACAACATAGCCCCTGAATTTTATAAGTTCACTCAAGGGCTTAAAATATACACAAATCACCCCAGATCCATCTTTATTTACAAAGAGACCCCTGTCAGTTCAGATTCTCGGTACCAGTGGTATTACTGGGCTGGCACCGACTGTACCAGTATTATTCAACAATCACAAACCAGCATATAACATCATCACACAATAGTATCGCTACTGGTACAATACCAGTAAGGTCAGCAAGCAACAGGCTGGTACCGGACACACAAGGAGAAACCAAAAAGCAAGTAACTCAGGTCACACCGGTACAAGGCACACAAGGGAAAACAGAAACAAGAAAATCAGGATACCGATACTAGGCACACAAAGGAAAACCAGAAACAAGCAAATTGGCAGAAAAAAGCACACCCAGCGAGACAGTAACCGAGAAGCAAACCGCACAACCCCAAATGTCATCGTCTCACCGAGAAAATCAACAACTCGCGTGAGACAAGTTAAATTCCCCAAATCAAGCATAATCTCACCACAATCACAAATAAAAGGAGTGCTTTTATTTACCCGAAAGAAGGAATCGCAAGGCAAGAGAACGGCCGGTACCAGCAATACTGCTCCGCCTCACAGCTGTCACAAAGGAAATCTGAGAACACCGAAAGAAAACACCTCAAGCACCGAGACAGAGACACCACACGGAAAAAGGCACCAACAGCAAGCAAAAATCAAAACCCTAGGGTTTCGAGTTTCTCAATCAACAATGGAAATGGAAAGAGAGAGAGGTATAGATTTCGGGTCTCAACACATGAGCGAGAATGATAGAGAAGGTAACCCCAAAACGAAAGAGAGAAAGAGGTATATATAGAACCCGGTCGATCCAGCAACGCACGAGGGTCGGTACCAAGGTCAAAGCTCTCAGAGAGCAGGTGCGAAACCCACGCGCCTCAGCACACTTCGTCAAAGCCGTACCAGCGATGGAAGAGGGGTGGTTCGAACGACGACTATGCGGGAGGGGAGGCGATCGCCTCCATTTCCCTTCTCACAGAGAGCACAAAGAAAGAGAGGGACCGAATGAAAGGGGCTGACCCAAATGACAGAGAGGGGAGAGAAAGGAATGGGAGGGGTCTCCTCTTAAAACAAGGGCATCAAGATTCGTGCAGAACATATTGAATGGTCGAGATAATTGCAAACAATATATACGGAGGTTAAATTCAACGATCTCAAAATAATTAATTCGCCAACATTCAAACATCGAGTTTAGTATTTAATTCGTATCGCTCGAATGGACTTTGATTAATTTTTACGGTTTGCTTGTGGATTATTTGATCATTTATTAAATTTATTTTTTTCTCAGTTGATCGTATTAAATTTAGAATTAAGTATTAACAATAATCTAAATATAAACTCGTACAGTTCTAGTTGGAATTTACATATGTAAATCGTCCTAATTTTATTCAATCTAATAACAACTTATTTTCTTATTTAATTTTCAAAGATTTATAAGTCTTATCTTCAAATTAATATTCCTAATTTAATAAATTGAATTAAATAATCAACTAATCACATTTATTCTAATTATTTGTTTAACCTAGTTAACTTAGTTTAATTTTTAATTAGTCGCAAATCTCGATTACTAACTAATTAACTAAATTAATTTTACGGATTATAACACCAGTGGGCTCCCTTGGCAGGATAGCGTAAATTGTACATTTAGATTATATTAGGAAGCACTTAGATTAGGTAGGGTCTTTGGGATATTTCAACTACGGAGTAGTATAGGGAAATAATATAATTGCGTATCTAAAATACTTCAGTCTTGGTAGCCCAAAAACCGATCGCAAGATCGGAAAACCTTTCAAATCGCATAAACAAACACCCAGCACGTCATGCGGGTAGTGACAGTGTCGCATGTGGGGTAGTTATGGGACAATCTAGGCCGCATGCGACAGTGACAGTGCCGCATGCGACGTAGAGAAACGTCGAAATTCATATTTTGCATAATTAAGAAGGATAGAACTTGAACCCTAGAGGCTCTCTATTTACTGTTTAACCTTAATCTTGATTGCAATTAGCGCCACCGTATCAACTTTAAAAAACCTCGATAACCTAGACTAGTGAAAATTATTTAAAATCTAATACACTATCCTAATCATACTACACGGTATGGATCGATACCCTAATCATACTACATGGTAGGATCATGTGCTTGTGATCTGAACATAAAGTAGAAATTAGAGTTTATAAATATTTAAAAGTAGTAGTTCAATTTGGACTCATCAATCTTCATGAACGGATCCATATATAAAGCTTAAAAATGAGTCCGACTAATATGATATCAGGGTCATATGACATCAACTTCAAAACTTATTGGAAATACTTAAAATGACTAATTCAAACCGTGCAAACCAATTTACTTTATAAGTAATGCGTTTACATGCAAATGTTTTTTGAGTTATTTTAGTATCAAATCAAGCTGTCAAAAATATTGAGAAATGAATGCATTAATATTAACTTAAAACTCCCATATTTGACCGCTTCACTTGATACTAAATAAATTTGATAAATTATAAATTTTGCATGTAAACGCACAACTAACAACGTAGATTGGTTTTAACAGTTTGGGTTCATCATTTGAAGTCGATTTGATAGGCTTTAAAATTGATATTTTATATGTTGAAATAACACTGATGTCATACTAGCCAGACTCCTTAGAAACATATTCAATAGCTCATGGAATTCCTATATGAATCTTGAAAAAAAATTCCACCTTACTTATTATAATCCAAATAATTTAAATCCGAAGTTCATTAAGAAATCAATAAGTGGTAAATTATAATATTCTAATATACTAATTATGATTTGAGTTCAAAAATATATGGTCCACCTTTATTAATAAAAAATAAATCATAATTATCCATACAAAATAGATTAATGGGGTTATTATTCTTAATATGCATATATATGATATCAAATAATTACAGTCACCTGTATTATATACATGTATTTACTATTTTAAACATTTAAACTGAAATATTTAATATGATTCAAAGCCGGTCCATAATCCGATACGATAGTGGATATAAATTTATTTAGATTCTCAAATTTTTATTGAATACGAATTTGCTTATTTGTCTTATAAAATTTTAATGAATTTGCATTTAGTTTATATATACAAGAATTAAGTACGATTCTTATTCATCTACTGGCCTAAATATAATCATACAATGGTGCTTAATTAGGAACCCTAATGCTCTTTCATTAACTTTTATTGGACACATGGCAATTAAGATAGGAGATCAGATTTTGTAAATAACTTTTTTTATTCAATATATTGCCAGCCAGCTACTTGCCAGCTGACCTTCAAAAAACGATAGGAGATCAGATTTGTTAATAACTTTTTTTATTCAATATATTGCCAGCCAGCTACTTACCAGCTGACCTTCAAAAAAAGATAGGAGATCAGATGATGGGTACCTGGTCAGGTAGTGGGGACCTCGAAGAATTGAACACACTACAATAAGAAGAGATGGAGCTCTAAAGTTGTGTCTGTTGTTGCATGTAATTGCTAATATGTATTTAGTTCGCGTGTTTTATGTGCTTTAGTTGTGTTTTGTCATCGTATACGTAGTGTGTACTGCTTTTTATTACGACTGTGCTCTGTGCTTCTTCTAAACTTTTTACAAGAAACTGATAGTAAACTCCATCCAGCATGTTTCTTTCCTTTTAAGAAAAACGTGATTATTCTTTTCTCTCTTAAAACAATAAAGAATTGAAGATATAGGCAACTAAAAAGGAACGGTAGGTAACACGTGGCATGCAACCAGCAGATGAGACATGATAAGTTTGGAGTTGGTCCCGTCATGGGTGACCTATTCATGATACTAATTTATAATTTTAAGTGGGACACACCAAGCAGAGAAACTAATTTATAATTTTCTGTTTAATTTTAAGCTCTTAAAGAATACCCTCACTCATGGGAGACTTATTCATGATATTCTCTGTTAGCTGTTTTTAATTTTTCAATAATTTTTATACATTATAAATGTTTTATTAAAATAATAAAGTACGTAGGGGGATTTGACTCACTTCTTTGAGAAAAATAATTTGGTCCAACGATTTTTGACAAATGTTTGACTATAATTTGGTCCAACGATTTTTGACAAATTGTTAAGTAGACATAGTTTAAGTTTGGCTATAATTAAGATTTTGTCCAACGATTTTTGACAAAAATATAATCCCAACCTTAACGTTTAGCCATATTTACATATGAGTCTGTATTCTTTCAAATAACTGAAGATTTTAATTTACGTAAAGTCTGATCATATTTAATTCAGAATGCACGAGCCAGTATTATTGTTGCTTAGAGATTCGTGCAGAAATAATTTGAATGGTCCGGATTTTCGACATATCAACTCAAAATTTTAGATATATATCTTAGGACATGCGAATTCATTTACATGTTTTTTATTAAAGAGTTCCGGTACACTCCAATATTTTTTGTATGTTATTTTTCAGAATTGAACTTGCGTCTTCTTAGAAGTGATACGAGGACTTGTGCTATTGCACTAAGCCCTTTCACACAAGCATACACACACACACACACACACACACACACACACACACGCACGGGCATATGTCTGCACTCTTGTAACATTATGCAAAATACAAATCTAAAATTAATAACTAAACGTAATATACACAGTTCTAAGTAAATTTTATTCAGAAAAATACGAAAAATTCAAAGAACAAGTAATAAATTTTCCACATAAATCACCAAAATAGTTAAACCAGATTATGAACAATCATAGTAACATGTTTATCATATTTATTAGAATTGTGAATGTTGGAAATAAAAAAAAATATGCTACAAACATATCCAAGAATTGAAGTATATAAAAAAAATCAGCAGTTGATATGATATAGATATGTTAGAATTAACTAATAGAAAATTAACACCCAAATTAATTCTAAATTAGTTAATGGAGTTTATATTATAATTATTAATCAAATGGGGAGTAAACTTCAAAAAAAAAATATGCACGTGGGTTTAATTTATGATAATCTGAAATTTAAAGGCTTGGTTTGCAAAATAGACATGTGGGACCACATTTAATTTTCCATCCTTAATTTACACTTTTCTTTTTCCTTCTCCCCACCGCCTACATTTTTCTTCTCTTTCTCTCGAAGTCTCCTCTTCCTCGATCTTGCGATTTCTCTGTTCCTCTCTCAAACTGGAATGTGAATTCATTGTGGTTTTCTTGTTCTCTATATGTTCCTCTTTCAAAACTGAGTTGGGATATTGGAAAAGGTTTATTTAAACGGATTTAAGTATAAAAGCTAAATCTTGTGATGGGTTAATTGAAAACTTGGTTTATAAAGTATGCTGATAGATTTGTCTGAGGCCTGTTTTACTTTTATGTTCTTTAATTGGATTTGAAAACCAAATTTGTGATGGTGATTTGCTTACTTCTGTACCAAGGTTGCCTGGGGGTTTAGTACTTGGATTTCTGATTTATAGTTCAACACTAAACCGTACCTGTTGGTACCGAGTTCAACCCGGTCTGTACCAGTGCGTGGTTATTTTCTTCTTTACGGTTTGATATCTCTCTTGTGTTTTCTGGGTTGATGGATAAATGCTAAGTATTGTGGGTGCTGATACCAATCTCTTTTGAATACTGGTACACTGTTTTATGTTACCAAGGGCTGGTTTGTAAAAGAAACATAAAGTAGAAGGTTTTAGAAAATGAGGTCAATCTGGGTGAGTTCGATGGGTTCGATGACTGTCCAATATACGTTAAGATTCGTGCGCCGCAACTTTCGTGTCTGCTTTAAGATTCGTGCGCGCAAATCTTAAAGTAGATCGGATGGTCCCGAAACCCATCAGACCTAAATTTGAGTCCGATGGGCATCAGACCCAAGATGTTCTCTTAGAAAATTACTAGGAGTTGGTAAATAAAACATGGCCTTGGTGCAAATTTATATGTTTATATCTTATGTTGCATGGATACGGGTACGGATATCGTTAGATATATACAGGATACGGCGATATGACGGCGATATGGTATTTTTCAACACGATACAGATATCGGGCCATACAATACGGGTATTAATACGGCAATACGATACGTATCGGATTTAAATGATGAAATGTGAATTTTAATTGTAAGCTTGAGCTTGATAAATAAAATAAAAAGGAAAATGGGTCTTCGGCCCAGAACTGAAAATTTGAATTGAATTGTACTTTAGAAAAAGAAATGAGAGAACTGAAAGAAACTGGGCTTGCCTTATGCAGAGCCGAAAACATATACGAGGAAAACTTAAATGGAAATGATTAAGGAAATAATAAACTAAATAATCAAAAGATAGCAATAATTCGAATTTGTACTTTTATCAATGAAACACTGATTGGAGATATGAGTATAAAGGTACTTAAATATATGTATGAGGATTTAAATGATATTAGTGAACACGTTAAGGCTTCAAAATTAAATATGAACTAAACAAATATAATATATAGTAGTTTAAAAATAAAGTTTATAATAACAACAAATGTATAATGAAATTAGAATTAATTATTGATAACTCAAACTTGAAATAAAATGTAAATTGTTTTATTATACTAAATGATTATAAGTATTGATCATAATATATATTATCCTAATGTAGGCATAATTAACATAGAAGACTGATGAGATAGAATGTTATGAAGAACAAATTGTTGGTGACCTCACCTGTTATCCTACGATATTCTGTGCGGAGTTATTAGATTAGTCTGAGGTTCATTAATAGGAATTAAATTGTAACTCACTTGCATGTTGAATAATTGATTGACTGCATTGATTGAACAACAGGTAAGTTTGTTGACTGCCATGTTGATATTGTTTATTGATTGATTGAGTCTTATTGCAAATGATTGATTGAGACCACAGTTACCGATTTCATTGAATACAGAATGAATATTGAAAACTGCAAAGTTGAGATTGTTACTTGACTTTCACCCATGATCCTTATGCGCATTTGGTGAATGGCTCCAACTAAATCTAGTTTCAGTTGGGTAGGGGATATTGAATAAATGTGAGTTGTGACTATAAGACTAATGAACTGTGGTAATCGTCTTATCATTGATTTTCTTTCTGATAATGATGATATTGTAATATTGGTATCGTATTGTTTCCATAATAAATTGTCAGGATAGTTAGAACAGTATAAGCCCTGACACGACATATACATGTTATCTGAAAAGGCAAATGTGGGTTGTTGGATGGCGTCTACACAGCAAATCGAATGGTATTTGTTAGTGTTACCACATTACAAATTGTAAAGTTAGGAAACCAAACGTTATTGGACTTTATGGTTTAAAAGATTTAGACCCAACCCATTTATTCCGATAAGATCCTTAGAGTTATGATTTATTTATGTAATTTTTTTATTCAATTGGATACTATTATTGAGCATTTCATTCGTCATTATAGAATGAACTGTTAGTTTCTCGTGCGAATATTTTATTCTAAATACGGATTTCATTCGAATCCAATAATCTAAGTTAAAATACGCACTGAAAAATAATTTATTATTTCTCACTCGTTTCCCCTTCGTGATTATAATTGACAGCAATGTCACCTAAAAATACGCACTGGAAAATAAAGAAACTTTTTTGGATTATAATTAACAACAAAGTCACCTAAAAATATAAAGATTTGGAATTATTATATCTGACAGGATACTGAGAGTGTATCTCTAGCAACATCCACTATAAAAATACGCTCGTAAGCAAATTCTGGTACCATATAGGTTTCCAGCAAGGTTTGCGGGATGGATTATGGAATGCGTCACAAAAACTGAGTTCTCTTTGGTGTTCAATGGGCGTGACGATGACTTCTTTCATCCTGAATGCGGATTGCGACAAGGGTGTGCGCTATCACCATATTTATTAATCCTCGAGATGGACGTCCGATCTACATTGATATTCGTGTGAATTCGTGCAATCAGATTTTAAACTTAATAAATTTAAAGATTATATACATTTACACTGTCCATATGAATTTTGACACGAATCGGATACTTTAAGCTCGATTTTAATTAAGATTTTGTCCCAAAGGTCTTTGAAAAAATATAATCCCAACTTTCACGTTTAGCCATATTTACATTTGAGTATGTATTCTTTGAAATAATTGAATATTTCAGTAAACCTAAAGTCGAAGAAATTTTTTAATTTGGTGTATATTCAAAACGCACAAGACGGCATTATTGCTTAGAGATTCATGCAGAAAGAATTTGAACTGTCTGGATTCTCGATATATCAACTCAAAATATTAAATACTTAGAACATGCGAATTCATTTACATATAACTCCAAATAGATTTAATTGGCTTTTGAAACATGAATTCGGATACAAAGCAAAGCAAACACACACTCTATAAACTGAAAATTTGTAATTTGGTCCATTAAATTTTGTAATTTTTATATGCATTAATACCTCCTAGTCTCCTTTATAAAATAAAGTTGCATAACATTTAATTCTTCAACTTTCCAATCTCAAATTATAGTTTTGCCCCTACAACTGAAGAAGAGCACGTTAAGAGTAGGAATCCCAAAACGAAAACATATACAAACTGGATTAGTAATAGAATAACTGTTGCAAGACAACGGTGTTGGCGGGGGTTATCCTTGACGAGCAAGAGTGAGCTGATCGCCATTTTGAGCATGGGTTTCTGGAATTTGTATCCTCTACATTAACTCAAAAAAGAATCATTTGAGTTAATGTATCTATACCATGCAATCTGCTTTAAAATCCGTGCCGACCAAATCTTCACTAATATTAAAGACCTCCTGCTTTATAAGCGGGTGCTGGATTCGTTCCGTTTAAAATCAGATGGCCGAAATGTATTGCAGATTCTACCCCAATTCCTATCCTTTTTACATATTCTACCCCAATTCCTATCCTTTTTACAGATTCTACCCCAATTTGCCTCAACAACGCATCACCTACGCCTCTATGCACAGTTGAGTCTGAAAACAAAAAATTAATGTACTATAGCAAAAATTAATTTAGTGTACTATAGAAAGATCCTTATTAAAAATTAAAAAGACCAATATGTGGTGGCCTACTCATATGCTTTGATTTTTTCTTTAATCTCCTGTCTAAGTTGCAATTGTGTTAGGGAACAATTGAAACTTAGGCAATGCACGTGACTATACCACGGAACTTTGGCAATGCACGTGTAGCAGATAGAAGGGTGACAATATATATACAAACTAATATTATAACAGATTTGGGGCCCCACAGGCCACATCACCCGTGTCCATGTATCCATCTTTCTCTACCAATTAAAAGCTCACAAGAGCTGCTAACTCCTGTGTTTCTCTAAAACAAATAAATGCTTTCCTTCTCCCTTTCTTATTAGTTTTTCTTCTTTTAATTCCATCGGTCGCCAAATTAAGAAGAAACAACCATTAATGGTGGAAGCAATAACTGTCTTCAATTTGATGCACACCATGCCAGCATTCGTGCAGGTCGTGCTATACCACCCGACGAAGAGAACATGCACCTTTGCATCCTGGCTACTTGCTTGGTAATAATGGGGAGAATCAATGCTGGAATCGCATTTTATGCCTTCATCGATCAATACACCGGCAAGAAACCTAGCCGATCCAATTCCAACCTACGTGCTCTCAGTCGTTCAAGGTTTTACCTTCATCTCTGGGATCACCGCAATGGCAATCGGTTGGCTCTTGCAAATGTGATAGGTTGATTTGCATTAATTAGGTGGCGGCCGTGAAGCACTTGCATGCTCGACTTGTTTTGTTAATATGCAGAGTTGTGGACATGATATGCAGAGTTGTTTCATGTTTCTGAAGTCAATTAAATCTATTTGGAGTTGTTTGTAAATATGAAGAGGGTCTAATAAAGCCCCCCTACTTTGTTATTTTATTTAGTTTAAAATTAAACATAAAAATTATAATTTTGTTTCTCGGTTGCAGACATTTATCACCTTTTTCAAACTATAGGATCCGGAGCGAATGCTGGAGATATTCAATTTTGTCGTTAATAATTTTGCTTATTTTTGAATTTTGATGGAAAGCATATAGATACAAAGGTAGGATGGCTTTGTTGTAAATTATTTTTTGTCGACCCAGGTGCTAATCTTTTATGTTAGGTGGTGTGGTTGGAGGTAAAAATGGCAATGGATTCAAGCAGAGCGTTTGTTAAGGATGTTAAGCGACTCATAGTCAAAGTAAGTTTCTTCTTTCTTTCTCTTTGTTTAAGGTTTAGGGTTTATGATACTGGTAAACTGGTAAGGAAGTAGGGGTTGGTACAGTACGGTACGGTCCAGTGTGCTAACTCTTGTACCGGTCACGTTGTCCCGACTGCATGCTTGTTGCGGGTTAATTTTTGTTCTATTCACCATTTTTTTTTTTCATTTGAACTGGTGGGTAGAGTGGGAAAAACGTACCGTGCCGTGCCGTAACTAAAATGTCAAGGGGTGGTCACGGCACGCGAATGGTCACGCCACGTGAGTCACGCCGTGCTTAAACGTGCCGTGACCCGCGTGACCATTTAATTATAATTTAAGTTAATTTATTCAAGATTCACCATTAAATCAATATCTAATGGTCCTAATTACACGTGACTCGCGTGACTACGTGTCGTGCCGTGCCGTGACTAAATTTTTCACGTGCCGTGCCGTGCCGTGCCAAAGTTTCAAAATATGAGCACGGCACGCGAATGGTCACGGCACGGGACACGCGAGTCACGGCACGCGAATGACACGCGTGCCGTGCCGTTCCGTGCCGTAACAGTGCCGTTCCGTGACGGAGCCGGCTCCGGCATGCCATTTTTCCCACTCTACTGGTGGGTCTCAAGTGAATTTTTTTGTTTTTGTTTATATAGGAGTAACATAAATTTGTCATACTTCCCCTATCACAAAAAGGCAGGTTCCATCGTTTCTCTTCCGCTCTCTCAATCGAAAGGAAATTGACATTAAGTGAATGCATGCATGTGTATTTCTCTCTGCAGAGGAGTGAATTTTTCGAAGGAATCAGTGACTTAATTAATCAATTTGTCTATTTTATAGGGGGTTTAGAGTTTAGCTCTCTTCTTTAACAAAAAATAAATAAATCTTTTGATGTTATAATTGTATTTTGTCCAAACGATTTTTGACAAATTTTATTTAAAGTCAAATTTGAACTGTTTGATCTACGTGAAATTCGTACAAATGAATTTTGAACTTATATTTAAATAACTATGTATATCTAAACCGTATGTATGAATTTTGAAACAAATTTGAAGCTGGACTTTAAATAAAATATTGTTCAAAGCCCTCGGACAATGATTTAGGACCTATTCAACGCGCCTTATTTCCATGGGAATGCGTGAAAATTTTGGCCCGACAAGATATTTTACCTATTTGGTGTTCGTTTGTTTTTGACAATAGAAAAATTACAACAGGATAATGAATGATAATTGAATTTGTACATAGAAAAAACCAACCGAAGTTAAACTTTAATTTTTTTTTCTTGCATTTCAATTCTTGCTCATTCTTTCTTTACATCTTATCAATTTTTATTTTGATTTTTATCACAAATATATTTTATTTGATTTCTTTATTATTAAATTATAAATTTTTTTCTCACTATCACTTACTAATTTTACTTTTTTTTTATAATTTATTTTTTTCTTTTCCTAAATAATATTATATTTTAATATTGAATTTAGATTATTACAATTGATAAAAAAATATTAATAATTGTTGACAACTAGTCATTAGAAAATAATAAATATAGTTTCTCATGAATATCGCTTTTAGTTTAAGATTCTCACAATTAGTTTTACAGTATGATCGAACATTCATTTCAGCACATTCTCGTTACTTTTCTCAAGCATATAAAAAAATATAGATTCACAGAAATTACTTTGTGAGTTCTTATACCTAAACAAAATACTATCAGGAAAAATCCAGGGGCGGATCCAGGATTTTCGTCAGGGGGGGCAAAAAAATATCGAATCGGGTTTAAATATTTAATCGGGTTTAAATCCATTAACCAATTGGGTACTCGACAAAAAACAATGCATGCTTTAACTTATACTTTCCAATGCTTTGACTTGTAATTTCTGATGCTCTGACTTATAATTCTAATTACCAATCAAAATTCAACAGATTTATTTCAATTTTAACCCTAAATTTAACTTGAATTACAAATTAAACGTCCAGAGGGGGGGGCAAAAAAAATTCCAGAGATGACAAAGTCGATCAGAACCGATAAATTTCCACTAAAACTCAAAATACCTGCCCCCTGGAGTACACTGGATCCGCCCCTGGCAAAATTCCATAACAACTGAACATGCCTTTAGCATTTAGCCATATTATAAATAACTCCAATTATATTTAATTGACTTCAGAAACATAAATTTAGATACAAAGAAAATCAAACACACACTCACTCACTCATTCACAAACACCCATAGAAATGTTTACACTCTGCAGATTAATTAATACAACTATACAAGTGACCCCCACCCCCCCAAGGAGTGCAGTTTAGGTCCGATGGACATCAGAAGTAAATTTGGATCCGATGGGTATTGGAGTCGTCTAATGCACTTTAATATCCGTGTGCATGGATCTCAGAGCAGGGTGTACACGTACCTCAAAGCGCATCGGATTACTCTGATGTCCATTAGATCCAAATTTACTTTCGATGGCCATCGAACCTTATTGCACTCACACGGTACCCTGCACAGATATGTGCAGACTAATGCAAATCAACTGAAGAAGAGCAAGCCAAGAGTAGGATTCCCAAGGCGAAAGCAGATGCAAACTGGATTAGTAACATGATCACCTTTGCAAGACGGTGGTGTTTGCGGGGATTATCCTTGACGAACAAGAGCCAGCCGATTGCCATTGCGGTGATCCCAGAGACGAACATGAAACCTTGAACGACTGAGAGGATTACATGCACGTAGGTTGGATTTGGATTGATGAATGCGTGATATGCAACTGCAGCATTGATTGTCCCCATTACTACCAAGCTAGTACCCAAGTACCGAAGCTGCGTGTTCTCCTGGTCTGGTGCTCTGGCACGGCCCGCACGGATGATGGCACGGTGTGCACGGTATTGGGCGCGCATCAGGTTGCCCATCAAAAAGAGTGCCTCGGCTTCCTCCATTCTGGTTGTTTATTCTAATTTGGCAACCTATGGAATTAAAAATAAACAAATAAGAAACAGAGGAGGAAGGGCTTGTGTTGGAGAAACAGAGCAACTCTTTCGTGCCTTTATAGAGAAACATGGGTTCGTAGAGAGGAGATGTGGGGCCTAAGAAAACAAAATTGTTGAGGCCCCCACAGATAAAAAAAATTAAGAGAAATTTATATATATCCCCATTAAAACTTCTCTTTTTAGATATATCCCTTCACAATTCTAAATTTAGTTAGAGGAGGGATCGGATGACACCTCTTTTTGGTGACATCCGAGTTACCACATTCATTTTTTTCATTTTCAAAGTCCAAATCGTCGATCCAAACCGTTCAACATGATTATCTAAATAAAATGTACTTGCAGATCAAATTTTATATTTTTTTGAATTTTTTTACTATTTATTAAAATGGGTACAAAATTCAATGGTCTAAGTATGGCTGTTTTTTTGTAAAATACTTAATAAATAGTAAAAAAATTCAAAAAAATGTAAAATTTGATTTGCAAGTACATTTTATTGCGGAGATCATGTTGAACGGTTTGGATCGACGATTTGGACTTTGAAAATGAAAAAAATAAATGTGGTACCTTCGGATGTCACCAAAAAGAGATGTCATCCGATCCCTCCTCATTTAGTTATATCCCATCAAAACTTAATGATTTTATTTATATCCCCGTTTCTTCATTTAATATTTTATAAATATTAATAAAATATATAAAAGACTGTTTACCCTTCATCAAAATTACTGTGCTAATTACACCACTGGACTCCAATGGTTTCCCTGGAAGCTTTCCTCCTAAATTATTTGTTGTTGAATTTAGAAAAACGAAAAGAAAAAGTTCATACTGTAGATGAACAATTGGAGCGTGCGGAAAAGAATAAAGAATGGAGCGGGAAAGAAAGATGAGGGATTAGTACAGTAATTTTGACAAGGGCAAAACAGTCTTTTATATATTATATTAATATTTATAAGAGATTAAATGAAGAAATGGAGATATAAATAAAATTATTTAGTTTTGATGGGATATAACTAAATTTAGAGTTGTGATGGGATATATCAAAAATGAGAAGTATGGGGGGATATATATAAATTTCTCCAAATGAACAATCTTTTGGGCGACAAAACAGGGAGAGCAGGTTGGGTCCGATCTGCTTTAAAATTCGTGCAAACAAATTTTAAAGCTGACACTAAAGTTGCTGGCACAAATCTTAAAGCAGATCGGACGGTCATCGGACTCATCAAACTCACTTTGAGTTCAATGGACATCGGACCAAATTGACCTCCAAAATAGGTGTTCCAGCTTCTGTCATCATTCCACAAAAGAGACAAAATAGGTGCTCCCTTTCTTAAGTAATATATATGAAGAAAGAAACAACCGCAATGACATTCAGTATCCCTGCCTCAACATGCAACTGTCGTCATTTGGGACAATTTTTTAGTCATAGAAATTAGAGTAGAACTAAGGTGTTGTTAAGCTCATCAAATTCTGTGTCAGTTTTCATTTTAAAATTTATTGAAATAATTTTAACTGACAAATTCAAACTGTTAAAATCGAATAACTTCACGAGTCATACATTTATATGTCAAATATATACAATTTTGAATCTATTAATTTAAAATCAAGAGGTACAAAAAAAAGTTTATAAGTTAATTTTAATGCGTTTATTTTTTATTATTATTTTATACCATTTGATTTTATTCGTTGAAAATTTATAAATTTAATATGTAAATGCATCACTCGTGAAGTAAATCGGTTTCGATGGTTTGCATTAGTGGTTTGAAGTCAATCCAGTATGTTTTAGAGTTAAGCTCATTAAGAAACTTAGTGAGCTTAAGAGCACCCTAGTTCTACTCTAGAAATTAACAAAAAACAAAAAGGAGGTAGGAAAATAAGAAAGAGTACATGGGTTGCAACATCAGTTGAAATGTCGTGATCAATTTTCTCAATCCAAACTTTGAACCGAACTGTGAAATAGAAATGTCGGGATCAATTTTCTCAATCCAAACTTTGAACCGAACTGTGAAATAGAGATGTCGGGATCAATTTTCTCAATCGATCCAAACTTATGAACCGGGCTGAAATAGAAATGGCAAGATTGACCATGGGACTCTCTGCCCTGGGATAATAGAAACGGGGTGGACCCTGCATTAATAATGGCCTAATGGGAACAACAACATCTTTTTGTTTTTTTTGTTTTCTCTACGTTGGTAAAAGAGGAGGGTTCCATATTAATAAATATATTGCGCATTTTATAGCAGCATCTAGTGTACTCATCTAGTGTACTCAAATAGAGAGATTTTTTTTTTTTTGGATCAGTATCATTTGTTTCTGTTCAAACTTTGGATTGAAAAAAATGTCTCCGATGAATCTAACAGCTGAGGTACTCTTTCTTTTTTCACTATTTTTCTTTAATAATTTCTATGAATAAAAAATTATCGCCATATGATAGAGTCTAGGATACTGACAGCTGACTGTCATTCTTAATCAATTTTATTTAATTTCCAGTTTCTATACTCCGGTGGTATCATACGCATGCGATATGAGCAAGATCACATACGGCTATACTGGTACCCACTCAGGGGCGGACCCAGATGGTTCAAGGGGCAGCAACTATTCCTCTTGAATTTTGAGTTTTAGTGGAGATTTATCGGTCCCGACCGATTTTGGCTCCCCCCTGAAATTTTTTTTGCCTCTCTCTGAACGTTTGATTTGTAATTCGGGTTAAATTTAGAGTTAAAATTGAAATAAATTTGTTAAATTTTGATTGATAATTAGAATTATAAGTCAGAGTATCAGAAATTACAAATCAAAGCATTAAAAGTATAAGTTAAAGTATTATTTTTTATCTAGTACCCAATTAGTTAATAGATATAAATTCAATTAGATATTTAAATCTGATTAGATATTTTTTTTGCTCCCTCGTGAAAATCCTAAATCCGCCCCCCGTACCCACTTGAGAATCTGAGATTTTCTAATTATGTTATAATACTGCTTGCTTACGTGTTACAAAACCTTATTCAACTAAGACTGGTTGGCAGATAGTACTCTTAACTTTATCCTAATCAAATAGAGTTCACACTTTAGCAACGTACATAAAATGAAATTTGCGGAAAAGAATCCCAAGCTATGACTCAAATTTGAGGTGACACCAATTTGACCAAAAATAGTAAGTCATAAAAATGACACATTTCTAGACATAAGATTTAATTAACATGGACAACTATGTTTATGGGATCATAATATTGTATATAATACATATCATCTATATTATCTGAGTAGTCATATTGTATAGTACATATCATCTATATTGTACGAGCTCCACCGAAAAAGTAGAACTAGGGTGTCTACTGGATAATCTAAACCGTTGATATCGATGCATTTTATGAATGATGCGTTTACATACAAAGTGCAAAATCATACAGTAAAAAAAATAATGAAATGTTTCACATTGAAATTAAATTATAAACCTTAACTTTTTTTGTACCACATGATTCTATATTAAATTAATAAATTGTGTATGTAAATAAAGTGGTACAAAACGACATAAAAATACAAGTGACATAGCAGGGACGATGTTAGTGACACAACAGTGCAGATCTTAGTGACATAAACCGATATATATATATATATATATATATATATATATATATATATATATATATATATATATATATATAGGTTGGCTATTCTACTTATATAAGCATATGATGGCATATGCTTATAAGTCACTTTTGTGTTTTTAAAGTTCAAATAGTCGATCTGAACGCTCAACATGTGCTCCATATTAAAATGTGCTTGGAGACCAAATTTTACATTTTTTTACTATTTTTCTAGAATTCTTCAAAATCACTATTTTTGAGGATTTTTTTTATTATTTTTCTGAATTTTTATAGTATATTGAAACACTGTTTTAAAAAATTCTAAAAAAAATAGTAAACAATTTTCATAAAATGTAAAATTTGGTCTCCAAGCACATTTTAATATGGAGAACATGTTGAGCGCTTCAGATCGATTATTTAAACTTTAGAAACACAAAAATGACTTATAAGCATATGCCATCATATGCTTATTAGAAGTAGAATAGCCAACCTCTATATATATATATATATATATATATATATATATATAAATGCGGCCTCACTATAGACCGACAAGTGTGAACAATTTTATTTTCTCTCTCAAAAAAAGTGTGAACTAATTTATATATTTTTAACTAAGTAAAATCTTTACTAAGCTTACAGAGAAATATTTGGAACATAAATAGGAGATTAACAAAAATCAAAGCATAACAATACCACATATCAGTCTTTTTATAATTAAGAAGCGTGGAAATATACAAAAAATAATCAAATATTAATTATATTCCATGAAATTAAAAGAAGGCGAAAAATTTGAGAATTAGAAAAAAAATATTATAGTGAAAAGAGAAAGAAGAAGGTTAAAACCATTTGAACCATCTTCAAAAGGGTTTTTAATTTTTTTTCTTAAGAAAAGGTTTTTTAATTTAACCAATTTTTAATCTACTGGCATAGTCATATTGCCAAAAAATTTATTAATATTAAAAAAAATTCAAAATTTATCAATCTGCATCTGTTTTTGGAATATTTTTAATTATGCCCAATCCGTAGAATAATTCTCCGGATTCAATGGTTCTCTTTCCAGAGAATTATTCTTCAGATTTGAGTTTTTTTTTCTTTTTTTTCTTTTTTTAATTAAAATAGAAAATATTATGATTTATTTATTTTTTGTATTAAAATATTAAAAATATTTTATATATTTATTAGAATAGATGGAATACTATATAATTTGATTTATTAGAAACACTGCAACAAATAACCCAGATCAATATTTTTTAGGCCGAATATTTTGCGGCTGTAAGAAATGTTTTGTATTTGAGTTATTGATCTAGATATTTTTAGGCCAAATATTTTGCGGTTGTAAGAAATATTTTGTATTTGAACCATCTTCAACAAATAACCCGGATCAATATTTTTTAGGCCGAATTAGTATATTTAAATACTAAGACATTGTATCCATTTTAAAAAAAATCATAAGAAATGTTTTCATCTACTTTTGTCAGAGTAAATTTTATTTTTTCAAATATAGAAGGACCACAATATTTGTATTTATCTAGAAGTGACTTTTGAACCTGGATCAATAATTTAGATTCAAATCATTTTTCTTTTTCAATAACACACAAAGAAATATTTTAATTTTTCTTACAGCCACAAAAAATCTGGCTTGAAAAATGTTGATCCGGGTTATTTGTCGCAGTATTTCAAATAAATCAAATTATATAGTATTCTATGTATTTTCAAATAAATATATAAAATATTTCTAATATTTTAATACAAAAAATAAATAAATCATAAAATTTTCTATTTTAATTAAAAAAAAAAAAACTCAAATCCGGAGAATTATTCTTCGAAAACACAAATCCGGAAAATTATTCTCTGGATTTGAGTTAATCGAGGCGCCCCTGGATTCGGAAAATAATTTTCAGGAAAGAAGATATGGATCCGGAGAATTATTCTTCAGATTGGGCAGATTTCAAATTTTCTCGAATTTGAGTGCAGAATGTTAAATTTTATATTTTTTCGAATATTAATAAAAATTTCGGGTCGTATTGAAACTGTAATTATGACATGCAATTTGATTTATTTGATTTAAGTTATATATATAAGAAAATAAATAGAATAAATTTCTTACTAAATACGTTTTCCTCTCGTATTTTTTAAATCTAGAAAATTATGAATTTCAAGTGAACTTTTCGCTAAATTTGCTGCAGAACTCGTTTTTAAAAAAAATTATGAATAAAATTTATTTTAAAACGAGTATATATAGCTAGAGGAGGATTCAAATGCTTTCATTTGTTTGCCTCCATCATGCCTCTATTTTTTAAAACTTTAATAGCTCAAAATTTAAAACTTAAAAGTTAAAATAAAACTATCAGATACGATTTAAATCATTTTATCCATGCATGTGTAAAAAATTATGATATTTCAACTTTGTTGTGTTTGTCATCAGGAGCTTGTAAAATTGTACTGATGTGAATAATTTCTAAACGTTCATTTTTCAACTTATTTATTTACATTAAAACAAAATCGAAATATGATAATATTATATGAGCACGTAGTGAAAATCATATAGATCACATATTCACATCTAAAGGTTTTTTTTGATATTTATGTTTTAAACTTCGAGTTATTAATGTTTTAAAAAAAAAGATATGATGGAGGCACAAAAAAGTGGAGGCATTTGAACCCTCCTCATTTATATAAGCAAGTAATACTGAAGTTGATGCAAATGAATTAGTAAATAATGTTTTTCTGTATATTTCAAAGGTGATCAATCTGAGTTATATATATCAAAATAACTTAAATCTACTGTACAAATATTTATATTTCAAACAAATACAAAAGACTCAAATAATACTTTTTCGTATCCGAACGATCATAATTTGAGTCTTCTTGTACAACAGTCTAACTCTATATCTAAATTTCAAATTTCAAATTATAGCCAAACCAATTGCTTTCAACAAGTTAAATCTAAAAAAGAAGGAATATTTTGGTACAATTGAGACCTAAAAAATGTGTTATAGTATTCAAAAATAGATATACTGGGCTATTTAAATTGGACCCCAAAACTTGTCAGATTCTGAGATCAAAGAAAAAGGCCCATGTTAAGAACTAAACTGGGTAGCCCAATATGCCTCAAACTTACACAGCATAGATTTTTACCATTGTAATATCTATTAACTTTACTCCCAAATTTGATTAACCTAGCCGTAGCCAGCAGCCAATTATTTCGTGGGAAAATTTCTATTGTACCCATCTAAACTTCTAAAATAGCCAATATCCCCATAAAAACATCATAATATCAAAAAATTTCTTCTATCCTCTTTTATTCATTCAACCTTTTATTTAGTTATTTTAAAAACTGAATAGACAAATATACCCTCATCTCTCCCAAATAACTTGTGTTATTTTAATAATCTCAAAGTTTTGATTTTACTGAAGAACTTTTATTACGTACAATAGAATTAAATTATGAGTAATACAACATTGGGCTTCCATGTTGCAGGTTCTAAGAGATTCTTTGCATCCTAAATAAAACCATAATGATTTTCAAATAAGACAAAGGGGAGGAAAAGAATATCTAATTTTTTTTATAAAAATCATAAAACATGGGGTCTGATGTTGATTTCTCATGAGCAGATTTCCAATTCGACACCCAAGTCAAAAACAAATGCCCAAAGCGATGTGTTCCGCAAAGGAGGTTGATTCAATTCAACAAATACCTGCTCAAATCAAGAGAAAATTGTATCATCTAGTCCTAACTGGCGAAGCTTATCCTGCTGGGGCGGTCCCAAGAAGAAAAACAAGCTTGCATTGTTTTTCAAAAATAGAAGAACATATACATTGTCTAGTATAGACAATCTATACTACTGGATTGGATGATAAAACATAGAACAAAAAAAAAAAGCAACTCAACAATCACAGCTCAGTCCAGAGTACCCTAAAATTGCTTTACCCCCTTCTTCTTTGCAAAAAATTAAATGTTCCAATTCACTTAGGACTCCTGGTGGTCTTCAGCCTTCAGTCTTAGAACTTTGAATTATGAGGTTATTAAAATGGCATATGTCATTTGGGAGAGACAAGGGTATATTTGTCCATTTAATTAAAAAAAAGGCTAAATAAAAGGTTAAATGAATAAAGGGGATGACAGAATTTTTTTGAAGTTTTTATGGGATATAGGATATTATGATGTTTTCATGGGGATATTGGCTATTTTAGAAGTTTAGATGGTAGACTAGAAATTTTCCCTTATTTCGTTGTGAGTACATTGCAAAACTACCAACTATCACATAACACATTTTTTTTCCTTTTAAGAAATTAAAAAATGAAATTTTCGAAAAAGAGACTGATTGTTTTTTCTTCCAAAAATCCGAAATTTTTATTTATAACATACTTAAAAAAAAAATAAACCAAATAACTATCGTTCCCTGGAACTTAAATTTTTACCACGGCTGCACCGGCATTCTACGGACTCAAATGCTGGAGACCGCACTGGCATTCTGCGGACCCTTGGTTGGGTCTGCAGAACCATTATGCGGACCCATTTTTATTTTTTTTTCAAAACTTTGAGATATCTCATAAATGGGGTGCCTCGATACAGATGCAAAGCTCATAATTGGAGTGCCTAAGATATGAAATAAAACGGGTCAAAGCTCATGATCAAAGCTCATGGATTCATAACATAGTATTAAAAAATTAAAAATTTGTATGATGCACGTGGTGCCTCGATAAAACACCAAAAAAAAAAATGCACCCTGGGTCCGCACAATGCTCGTGTGGACCCATTTAAGAGTCCGCATTGGCATTCTGCGGCCCCGCTGAAATGGGTCCGCAGAATGCCGGTGTGGCCGTGGTAAAAATCTAAACTCCAGCGAACGATGGTTATTTTTTTTTTTTTTTTGAAGTATGTTATAATTAAATAAAAATTTCGGTCCAAAAATTATTGGAACTGTTCCAACAAGGGACTGGTGTGGTTCCAGTAATTTTTAGACAAATCTGTGTGGTAAAGATGAGGTGTTTAACGTCTTAAAAATACTGGCGCACTATTAGTGTGGTTTCCTCTATTTTTAAAAGAATAAAAATATTCATTCTCTTTATTGAAGAATTATTTTTTTAATTTCTACAAAGAAAAAAAAACCACATATTTATATACCTTCTGTACAAAATTTAGAGATTGAGCAACATAACAGAAAGGCTGATTGAACTCTCAGTAAAATCAGTAAGAGATCTGAGTCTGACAGATAAATAGAGACGAGTTATTATGCGGTAACCTGCTCTAAATAACCACCGATGAATTAACTATATTTGCAGAGTTAATGTTGCATATATTTTCCAAACGATAATGTGTGTGTTGAAATAAATGGTGGTCCATATCGTTGCCTATAGGACCATATCTTCAAAGAAGGAAGGCAATAGCTGGGGGAATCAATCAGAGTTATTACATTTCCATTTTACTACATTCCCATTTTAGATAATTGTATTAGGAAACAAATCTCTCTATTCTCTCTAATCTCTCTATATATTCTCTTCTCCTCTATGTAATCATCATTCAAAAAAAAAAAAAAAAAAAAGGTGTGTGAGTGTGGAGGACGTAGGCACCAAGTTGGTGCCGAACCTCGTTAAATACTGTGTTCTTCTCTTTCTCTGTTTGTGTGTATGTTTACTCGTGTACGGATTGTATCCAGTGATACACGGTCCGTATAAGAATTCCGCAGGTTGATTTTTACATGGTATCAGAGCGGGTCTAGATCTAAAGACCAGCAATGGAAGACATCTCTAAGACAGGAGGTGGGAAGGACCAAGACCACAGTGCAGACATGACACTTCTTCAAGTGCTGAAGGAACTTCTCACCACCCAGAAGGAGATAAGGCAGAAAGTCAGGGGCGGAACCAGGATTTGAGTATAGGGGGGGCTAAATGATATCATTAATTTTTTAATACAAAAATGCATAACACAATATAACACAAGATAAGAAGATCCTTCACTATTTGATTTCACAAAATGATACAATAAATAACTAACACCAACAAAGTGTCATGTCTATCAAAATCAAACTAAAAACATAATATTCATATCTAATTTTGTTTTTTAAATTTTATATTGAAGCCTTATAACTTTGTATATTATTATTGGGGGGGGCTTATACACGTAAAATAAACCATATAATATTGTTTTTATATACTTAGTAATAAAAAAAAATTCAAACCTTGGGGTGGCTTAGCACCCCCCAGGCATGCCTATGATCCGCCACTGCAGAAAGTGATGTGCGGCAGCGACAACACCTTCAACCCTGCAGTCATGGCGATGAAGGGTGCGGATCATGCAGGTCGGTACACGGACCGTGCACCAAAGGTATCACTCTCTCTTAAATCTGGAACAAAACAGGGAAAAGGGTGTACTCACTGCAACAATCCGAGGCACACCAGAGAAACATGTTTCCAACTGCATGGGTACCCAGATTGGTGGCAGGACTTGAAAGAGAAAAAGGCAGCAGGGAACAAGAAGGGACATGTTCACTTGGCAGGACGCACGGACCGTGCAAATGGGCATATGGACCGTGCAGAAGCCGGTACAGGTCAAGCAACTCTGACACTCGCAACTCATGTCGAAGGTACAGAAAGTTCGACTGGCAAAGGTAAAGTCTTTACTACACAGAATTTAGACAAATGGGTGATAGATTCAGGGGCAACCGACCACATGACTTATGAAAAGTCAGATCTTGATAGAATTGGGGAATCTAACCGGAAAGAAATCATGAATGCAAACGGAGTTCCCTCACCGGTTATAGGATCAGGAACTGTAAATGTGTCTGAATCTTTGTGTTTGAAAGACACTCTACTCGTACCATCTTTGATCACAAAGCTTATATCCGTGGGCCGATTAGCTGAAGACCTAAATTGTGCAGTTTTGATGTATCCAAATTTTTGTATTTTTCAGGACATCCTAACGAAGGAGATACTTGGGCGTGGTATTAAGCGCAATGGACTGTATCACCTCGAAGACTTGAGTACTGGTTCTACGTGTCTCGCGAATAAAAGCATTCAAGGAGACAATATTTTGTTGTGGCATAAGAGGTTAGGACACCCGTCTGTTGGGTATATGAAAAAGAGCTTTCCTTCTTTATGGGTTGGTATATCAAACTTTGAAATTCAATGTGAAACTTGTATTCGAAGTAAAAGTCACAGAACTTCTTATCCTAGTGTTTGTTATAAAGATTTGGAATTTGTTGATTTGGTCCATTCTGATGTGTGGGGCCCTGCCCCAGTTAATTCTGTAGACGGGGAAAGGTGGTTTGTTCTTTTCACTGATGATAGTACTAGAATGACATGGTTATACCTCTTGAAACATAAAAGTGAAGTTGCAAACTGTTTTGTGGATTTTTCAAACCTAATTCAGAGACAATTTGGAAAGACGATTAAAATTTTTGGAGTGACAATGGGGGGAGTATGTAAATACCTTCTTGGGAAATTTTTTCAAAACCAATGGTATTATACATGAAACTTCTTGTGTCGGTACCCCTCAACAAAATGGTGTGGCAGAAAGGAAAAATCACCATATTTTGGAAATTGCTAGATCTCTGTTATTTGAAAATAATGTACCCCAGAATTTCTGGAATCATGCCATATCTACCGCTGTGTATCTTATGAACCGAATGCCATCTAGTACACTAAAATTCCTTACTCCTTTACAAAAACTTTCCTCTTTTGTGCAAATTCCCTCCGCTCTAAATCTGGCACCTAAAGTGTTTGGGTGTGTAGCATATGTCCATGTTCCAAGGGAGAAAAGAACCAAGTTAGACCCTTGCGCAATTAGGTGCATGTTTGTCGGGTATGGAAATCACCAAAAAGGATATAAATGTGTTGATTTGGAAACTGGAAAGACCTATGTGACAATGGATGTGACTTTTTTGGAAAGTGAGTCCTATTTTCGGGACCAGCAGAGATCAGTTCAGGAAGAAAATCCAACAATTTGGTAGGAAACCGCACATAATAACACGGACCATATGGACAGCTACACGGACCGAACACAGACTGACACGGACCGAACAGATAGTGATCCAGTCCGCACAGAAGGAGATAGGGACCGTACAGAGGAAGAAACTGACCGATCAGAAGATGACACGAACCGTGCAGAGGATGACACGGACCGTGTCCTAGAACCTGAGGACGGCCGATCGGAAGATGAAGTGATACAGTCCGATGAGGAGGAAGAAATACCACGCTCCAGTTCTCCAGAGGATGTCCCCGAGGTAAGTTCCCTAAATCCTAATCCTATTAGACGGTACCCTATGCGAACCACCCGAAATGTACTACCAAAACGGTATAGAACAGATGGTGATAGCCAAGAAGGATATGCCATATCCAATTACACTAGTACAGTCGGGTTGTCCAACATGGTGAGAAATTTTACTGAGGAATTATCAAAGATTCGAGTACCCACCAGTGTAACAGAGGCAGTGCTCGATCCCAAATGGGTTGAAGCCATGGAAACTGAGATGAAAGCCCTAGAAACCACTAAAACTTGGAATTTGGTAGAACTTCCGACTGGGAAGAAAATAGTAGGATGCAAGTGGGTGTTTTCGGTGAAATATGATGCTACAGGTAAAGTTGAGCGCTATAAGGCACGGTTGGTGGCAAAAGGGTACACTCAGACATATGGTATAGATTCCAGGAAACTTTTTCCCCAGTTGCAAAACTTAACACAGTTCGAGTTTTATTATCTTTTATAGCAAACCTTGACTGGCCTCTACATCAGTTTGATGTGAAGAATGCATTTCTGCATGGTGATTTAGAAGAGGAAATCTATATGGATCTACCGCCAGGATATTCCCACCAAAACAACAAGAAACTGGTGTGCAAGTTGGAACGGAGTCTATATGGCTTAAAACAGTCCCCCCGGGCATGGTTCGGGCAGTTCTGTAAGGCCATGAAGAGCTATAACTACAATCAAAGTGATTCTGATCATACTCTGTTCTTCAAGCATCGTCAAGGCAAGGTAACCATCTTAATTATCTATGTTGATGACATGATAATTACAGGGGACGATACTATGGAAATCAAGTGGCTCGAGCAGAAGTTATCACAGGAATTTGAGATGAAGGATCTAGGCAGTCTAAAGTACTTCTTGGGAATAGAGGTACTGCGCTCAAAGGACGGTATATCTCTATCACAGAGGAAGTATACACTTGACTTACTTGCAGAGGTGGGGATGCTCGATTGTAAGTCAGCTGATACACCCACAATTCCGAACCTGAAGTTTGAAGATGACCTAGAAGATCCGGAGGTGGATCGGGAAGCCTATCAGAAATTAGTAGGTAAACTCATTTACCTATCCCATACTAGACCCGATATTGCATATGATGTGAGCATGGTGAGTCAGTTTATGTAGGACCTGAGAAAACAACACATGGATGCTGTGATAAGAGTTTTGCGGTATCTAAAGAAAACTCCAGGGAAAGGCATTCAGTTTAGGAAAAATGGACACTTGGACGTTTGGGGATACACAGATGCTGATTGGGCTGGAGACAGAATAGGTCGAAAGTCAATGTCAGGATACTTCACCTTTGTGGGAGGAAACTTGGTTACTTGGAGAAGTAAGAAACAGAATGTGGTTGCACTGTCAAGTGCAGAAGCAGAATTCAGAGGAATGTAGAAGGGCCTATGTGAGTTGTTGTGGTTGAGAAAACTTATGAATGAATTGAAATATGGGCCAAAAGGAGAAATGCGACTACATTGTGATAATAAGTCAGCAGTTGAGATAGCCCATAACCCAGTACAACATGACAGGACTAAGCACATATAAATTGATAGACATTTCATCAAACAAAATTTGGAAGAAAAGATCATCTCATTTCCATTTGTAAGATCAGAACAACAGTTGGCAGACATGTTAACAAAGGCGGTGTCAACCAAGTGCTTTGAAGATTCGATTGCCAAGTTGGGTATGGTAGATGTCTACCTACCAACTTGAGGGCGGGTGTTGAAATAAATGGTGGTCCATATCGTTGCCTATATGGACCATATCTTCAAAGAAGGAAGGCAACAGCTGGGGGGAATCAATCAGAGTTATTACATTCCCATTTTACTACATTCCCATTTTAGATAATTGTATTAGGAAACAAATCTCTCTATTCTCTCTAATCTCTCTATATATTCTCTTCTCCTCTATGTAATCATCATTCAAAAAAAAAAGAAATAAAAAAAGGTGTGTGTGAGTGTGGAGGACGTAGGCACCAAGTTGGTGCCGAACCTCGTTAAATACTGTGTTCTTCTCTTTCTCTGTTTGTGTGTATGTTTACTCGTGTACGGATTGTATCCAGTGATACACTGTCCGTATAAGAATTCCGCAGGTTGATTTTTACAGTGTGTTAGATTTACTACATTAATGTTGCAATTGATGCTGCTGCTGGCTTTCTCAATGTTGATTCTTCTAAAGAAGTTTCTAGTTCCTCTGCTAGTATTAGTGTTGTAGTTATGAGTGTTCTTAATTGCTTTAGTTAATTATGTGTTTTGTCTATTATTACCCTTTTCTGTAGTATGCCATCTCAGAGATCGTATTTCTCTGCTTTTGTATGAACATTTGAGTTTCGTAATGAAACTGGTGGTATCCCCACTTTATTTTAAAAAAAAAAATTGCTACATTAATGCTGAACAAATTTGGCTCTGACCCGAATGAGAGGTTTCCCACTAAAAAGATAAATGGAATTAGAATTCTTGCTCGTAGTCTGATCCGAAGGCAATGGAGGGAGATGATTTGATTTGGTGGGATTTGAGAGGGTATATTTTCTCTAGCGAAATTATGGAAAATTGAAGATATTTGACGAGAAATGATTTCGTTGACGTGAAGATACACATTTGACGAGAAAATTAAAGGTTTTATAGCTTCCAACCAACAAAATTAATTAAATTCTAAATCAATTGTTGTCATCTATTTAATATTGAATTGAATTTTATTTTTGTTAGATTTTATTGCGATCAAAGTGTAGTTCATTTTGTACAAGGCATGAGAATTCATGAGGTCAACTGATCCAACGGTCAATATATTTAGGAAACACATGATTTATTCACAATGAAATTAGTAGTTCTTTTAACCTATTGTTTTCTTTTACAAGCAAACTCTGAATTTAACGAAATATGCAGTTATATGTTAACGTTTGAAATTATGTATTTTAAATTACCAATAAAATTTAAAAAAAAATCCGTAATACAAAAATTTATAATAAAGCAAACACATTTGTGTAGGGAACTTTTTGATGAAATATAGTTGACTTTAGTTGACTTTAGGACTATTTAACTAACTGTAATAGTTTAGGGACCCAAAATAATTTTTCTCGTAAAAAATTTGAAATTGAGGATTTGACAGAAATTGAAAACTGTGAGTATTTTCGATATTTATGCCACAACTGGAAATATAATCCACAATTTCACCAATGAAAAGTTGACCTAACAAAAAAGATGTTTGACTAATAATTATTGGCAATGGAAATTAACTTGAAGCGAGAATTCCCGATATTTTTATTAAAACCCCCAAAAACAAACAAATTATCAAATCTGCTCCCACTCCAAAGTTATAATTATTTCTACCCTAACCGCCCGTGGACTGGGCGGTCCACTTTTCGCACCAGACCGCCCAGCTACTGGGCGGTTCACTTTTGAAACTTGACCGCCCAAGGGCTGGGCGGTCTTCTATTGTTTTTTTTTTTATAAGAGTTGTATGTTTTAATTTGTTTGAATGTTTTATATTAAATTGTTGTAATGATTTGTTTGAATGTTTCATATTAAATTGTATGATATATATTTATTATTTGTTGACGATTATATTTTTATAATTGACGATTATTTTTATATGTTATGTAATTGTCTAGCTTTAATATAATTGATTAGTTTTATATTAAGTTTTGTTAATGTTTAAATGTTTCTAAATGGTAATCGAAATGGTAAGTCTAAACAACAAAAGTAGTAATCTAAATGGTAAGTCTAAAAATGAAACATAACAGTCCAAACACGAAATATAATAATCCAAACTAAAATACTAGTAACCTATCAAACTAAAAAAAAAACCCTAACGGCGATGACGAAGGCGAGGTCCGGAGAGGTCCAATCTCTCAGGTGCACGGCGCTCCCTCTGCGACGACGGACGCCTCTGGTGAACCTCATCCACCTGCATGTCATCGTGTACGGCCTCGCGCGCCCATGGGTCCGCCCCCAGGTGTAATGCATGATCCCCATGGATCCCCGCCTGTGTACGCAACACCCACGGATCGGCCTCCCAAGTAGGAGGATACGTGGCCGGAGGCGGTGTGCCAAATATAGCAGCGGCAAACCCATCTGCAGTCTGTGCCCCACTCCCACTGGCCTCGCCGTCGTGCTGTCTGGGCTCCATATACTGCGGTCGGTGGGAGCTAGCTGGCTCCCATCCGCCCTCATCTCCATAGAGGTCATCCAATGAGAAAACGGCGGCGGCAGCGGCGGCGGCGGCAGCTTCATCCTGCATTTTAAAAATGTTAAATTAGAGACATAGAAGTAACGGGTAAATTAATTAAATAATGAACTTTTGCTACCTCGGTATGCTGCACTGGAACTCGATACTCGTTGTAGTACGCGTTCCACGCGTTGTTGTTCAACACCCATTGGTGGATCGCCCAACCCGAGTCATCTTCTGCAGAAATGAAGATAAATTAATAAGAATGATCTTTTAGAGATACACTTAATAATGATCATTTGTATGACATATTATTACCTGCAGGAGGTGGCGGCATCTCCGCAGCGTAGATAGGGTCTCCAGGCTGCTCCGGATCTGGTGGTGGGGCCTTTATCTCGCGCCAATTGATGTCCTCTCCAGCATCGTGCAACATACCAACGAGGCGCCCGTCCCAGCCATAGTCCTCCACGATCGGTGCACTGTGTTGGAGCATTTGACATCCTATCGCTCTCCAACTTTTTCTCGCCATGCACACCAAGCTGTGTGCCACTCCTCTAATAGCAGTCAAATTTCTGCAGTTTTATTATTATTATTGGAAGATGAATAAATAACTACAATTTTTAGAGCATGTCAGTTTCATTTAAACATACCGAACGAGTATGGATCGGGCCGAAAGGCAAGTAAGTCCTAGACCCGTCACCCGTGAGTCTCCGTCGAAGAGCATCACCATAGTCCCCCTGTAGATAAACCGTCGGCATGCCCCATCTCTGGTACCATACTAAATATCGCAATCTCCAAGGCCCGACCGGCATAGGGGCATCTGGAGCTGGAGGCGGGGTCCATATGTGATCCCCCGGTGATGCAGCACGCTGGTAATGCTCCCAGAAACCCGTGCTCCAGTTGACTTTGGGCTTGTTGTGTTTAGTGCTGCAATATAAATTAATTAGCAACGTGTATGGCTGAACAAGTAATAAAATAGGCAAACAATAAGGCAGTGGGTAGTTACCTGTGCAGCTGGGTGGTCTGCTGCTCGCCCAACTCTGGAAAATCAGGGACATAGGCATCCAAGCCAAACTGACGGGGCACTCGATCAGGATAGTGATACTCAACTATCCAGAAGCATACGCAAGGCCCCCGATAAAACGAGAGATGTCTCTGCTTTAATGTCAGCTGGCACAGAAGGCCCCAATCGTAGAACAGACGATAGGGGTACCAGGTGATGCTCGCCTCGTGAAGCATCTGGAGCTGACCTCGGACATACGAAATCCCCACGGTCCTCCCCCTGCCCGTGTCCTCGTACGTGTGGGGAGGAGCCCATATGGAACAGTACCCCGGACGTCTCTCAGGGTCATCTCCCGTCCATAACCCATGCTGAGCTGGAGGAACAGGCTGACACACCGGTATGTGCGACCAGGACCACTGCTGGAGTAGAAGAAGCGGTCCGGCAATCTGCTTGTTCTTCGCCTAAATTTTGGACATGTGGTGCACTTCTGGTAAATATGAAACCCTAATATTTGTAATAAAAAAATTAAAATATTTGTATAAACTTACCAGACAAGCATGACACAAGCCCCGGTATAAGTGGGTGAGCACGGCTCCACCCCAGTTCCACTTCGACGGCCGCTGAATGTCCCTCAGCAGAGAGAGGAACATAATCGGGACTGCATCACCGCTGGAATCGACAAACATGACGCTGCCATATAAATCCATGACAAACGCCCTCACGTACCTGCAATATAAATTAGAGACATAAATAACTACAATTTTTTTTGAATCCATAACATATTTTAATTTGCAACTGTTTGTGATTATCTCAGAACGGTCTGCTCGTCACGTGTCTCGGGGGTGATCCTACGCCGGTGGAAGTAACTGCGGAGCGCCGCAAGACTGATGCAGTATTTGGAATACCGGTACTCCTCCTCCTCCTCTCCTTTCTTCTTCTTCTTCTTCTTCTTTTGCAAGTCCGTCGGAGCGGCCCCCAGCAGCTCCGGTGTCATGTGCATCAGGTCCGGATCGTCTGAGACACCACCGATGGGGTCGCCATCTATCCGTAAACCCCACAAGGCGCTGACGTCACCTAGTGTGACTGTCATCTCCCCAACCGGAAGGTGAAATGTATGCGTCTCCGGTCGCCATCTCTCCACTAGACCGCAAACGAGAGCCTGGTCAATATCGCAGTGAGTCATAGTGGCCAGCTGATACAACCCGAGATGCATGATGCACTGCTCCATCAACGGGTGACGGACGTATCGTATCTCGGGGGTGCGATGTCTCACTGTCAGCATCGTCGTGTCCTGCATTTTACAATGATTTCAATATAAACGTCTAATTAAATAATGTTATTTTAATTAGGAATACAAAACCAACGTACCTCCATAGATGCAAGTGAGACACGGTGCCTGACATGTGGGGTCCACAGAAGAGGACTAAATGTGTCAGGATGGTGAGGGGGATAATCTCCAAAGGGAGCATCTGCACCGGACGTCTCTGCACCGGATGCCTCTGCACCGGATGCCTCTGTACCGGATGCCTCTGCACCGGATGCCGCTGCACCGGATGCCTCAGCATCGTGATCATGTGAACTCTCCCCCGTCTCCAGAGGGGCATCCCATGCACGTCCCCGTCTAGTTCTGACCATACTACATTTCAATAAATCATAATTTAACAATTCAACATAATTTAAACAATTCAATCATAAACCCTAATTTAACAATTCAACCCTAATTTAACAATTAAATCGCGACAGGAAAATCAACAACCCGCACACGATAATTAACAATTCAACCCTAATTTATAAACTTCAGTTTTGTCAACCCTAAATCCCTAAACTACAAACTCTAATACCGGAAACCCTAATTTTGAACAATTCAATCGTTTCGGGAAAATCAACAACCCGGATACGATAATTAACAATTCAATTCTACCAATCGTTCCAATGCCAATACAAGATACAAAATATAAATTAAAAAAATTATTTAGAAACTTACCCGAAAATAATCGGACTGTCGCCGATATGGCTGAAATTAGGGTTCGGGTGAGAGAGAGAGAGAGAGAGAGAGAGAGAGAGAGGAAGAGGGAGAGGAAGAGGGAGGAAGAGAGAGAGAGAGGAAGCTCTAGAGAGAGAGGAAGAGAGAGAGAGGAAGAGAGGGAGAGAGAGAGAGAGAGCTCTAGAGAGAGAGGAAGAGAGGGAGAGAGGGAGAGAGGGAGAGAGGGAGAGGGAGAGAGGGAGAGAGGGAGAGAGAGAGAAGATGGGGAGCGGTCTGCTCCCAGCGGACCGCCTATAAAAAAAAAAAATTCATAGTGGACCGCCCAGCCCCTGGGTGGTCAGGTTTGAAAAGTGGACCGCCCGGACGCTGGGCGGTCTGGTGGGAAAAGTGGACCGCCCAGCCCACGGGCGGTTAGGGTAGAAATAATTATAACTTTGGAGTGGTAGCAGATTTGATAATTTCTTTTTTTTTTGGGTTTTAATAAAAATATCGGCGAGAATTCTGGCCAAAATCATGATTGCATTAAATCACACGTAGAAACTGCATCTCGATAAATTAAAAAGCAAGCAAATAGATTTGATTAGCTTTAGGCCCCGTTCGGTTGCTTAGGTTTTTTGGGAAAAAACAGAGTATTGGTATTTAACCTCATATGTGGGAAATTTTTTACCGGTAGTAATTAATAGAAAAGAAGAGAGAGTAACAGAAAGAGTACAGTAGTATTTATATTGGTAGTAAGATCGGTAACAATTCTACCAATTTTAACTTTTTTGTTTTAATCTGATGTATAGATGAAGATAATTCTTATATTTGATTTCTAGTAAAATATGAGAAGTTTTTCAAAAAAAAGATAGAATGTTTTTGATATATCTAAATTTTAAGGTATTTTATCTATTTTTGTAAAAAAATATATATTTTTCTAGAAAAAATTAAAAGGAAAAAAAAACTGGTTTGGATCGGTAAAATTTCTAGTTTCCTACTAATTCAAACTTTTTTATTTTTAAAATCGATAGAAGTACTACCGATCTTACTACCAACATAAATACTACTGTACTCTTCCTGTTTCTCTCTCTTCTTTTCTATTAATTACTACCGATAAAAAACTTCTCCATATGTGTTCAGCAGCTTAGTATCTTCCCAATTAAATTCCCAATTCATTCCCATGAGGTTCCCTTTTTCTCTTCCAACAACACTATTCATATAGGAAAAATTAAATTGAGTCAAAGGTCATTTTATTTTTCCCAATTGGCGCATCTAAAGTGAAAATCAATAAATTTAGTTGCTTGACATAATTAAGCTATTTTATCATAATTAATAATATTAAACTGGATTTAGCTAATTTTTTATTTTTTATAAATATTTTCTTAATTTATTTGTATCTATTTTCATATTTTATTTAATTATCAAAATATTTATATTTTATAAAATAATAATTAATAAGTAACGTTATGTTATTTTTTAATCTATTTTATTTAATTACATTATTAATAATTTTATTAATATAAATAATTGTATAATATGAATCATTTTAGAAAAAAAAATAAGATTTCCCACAACTAATCTCACGGTATAACCGAACACTCATTTCAACACATTTCCATAATCAATCACGTACATATCCATACCCATGGGTTCCCACTTTTTCAAAAGTGAATACCCGTCCCCGTCAAATCCCATCCCGTGTAATCCCGTAACTCACGTACATGGACCGAGCCCCGACTCTCTACAGAAGAATGCAAGTTCTACTCTAAAAAATAACATCTAAAATATGTCAGGTATACCTAATCATTTAATAAAAAAAAATAATTAGTTTCACCAACATTTATAGACAGTTTAAAAATTTCAAATTAGAGGTCTGTTTTGAGATTCGTGCTAGATTAAAACTGACGGCTCAGATCTCATTGTACTCGGTCATGAGATATTGCAATGGAATTTACTAATCTGTTTAATTTTAAAATTTCAAGGAATACCCTCACTCATGTGAGAGCTATTCATGATTTTCGCTTGTTTTCAATTATCCAATAATTTTTTGCACAATATAAATGTTTTTTTTATAATTTATATATAAAATAACAAAGTTTACTTTTGTGCAACTGTGCATATTAATACAAGTCAAACCCTCAAAAAAGCGCGCGCCCGCGCACGCACACAAAACCCCTCATAGATATGCGCAGATTAATGCAAATCAACTCGAAGAAGAGCAGGACAAGAATAGGATACCCAAGGTGAAAACAGATGCAAATTGGATTAGTAGCATGACGGCCTTTGCAATACGGCGGTGTTGCCCCGGGTTATTCATGACAAACAAGAGCGATCCGATCGCCATTGCGGTGATCCCAGAGATGAAGGTGAAACCTTGAACGACTGAAATGATCATACGCATGTATGTTGGAATTGGATTGACAAGGTTTCTTGCCGGCTGATTGATGAAGGCATGATATGCGACTGCTGCATTGATTTTCCCCATCACTGCCAAGCCACGACCCAGGAGACGAAGTTCCGTGCTCTCCTGGTCTGGTGTTCTGGCACGACCTGCTCGGATAATTGTACGGTGTGCGCGGTGTTGGGCACGCATCAGGTTGCCCATCAAATAGAGTGCTCCTGCTTCCTCCAGTACGGTTGTTTATTCTAAATTTGCAACCGATGGTCGATGGAATTAAAAATAAACAAATAAGAACGGGAGAAACAGAGGAGGAGAGGTTTGTGTTGCAGAAGCAGCGCAGCTCTTTTGAGACTTTATAGACATAGTAGAGGTCTGCATTCTCTAGAGTAACTCAAATTTTGAGTTTAGATTCATACCGTCCGATCAGAATTAGGGTCAATGGTGGAATGCACGACGTGACCACGTCCCTTTATTATTTGTGCCGAACAGATCGAACGGTTCCGATCGAAACTCCAAATTTGAGCTACTTTATGGTATATGAACGAACTGCTTATGGGAAAAAGTCCTTAGATAGGTCCCTTTCCAAAATAAGATAGGTGACATAGGTTCCTTTCCAAAAGACGGAAATAAATCTGCTGTGATTCCGAAGAATCACAGGGACCCTGAAATTTTCAATCTATCTATTCATTTCTCTTCAAGCACGAATCTCAAAAACAGATAGTTTATATACACGAATCTCAAAATATATTAATAGGTGGATTGGAAATTGCAGGGTCCCTGTGATTCTTCAGAATCACAGCAGATTTATTTCCCCAAAAGACAGGTGAGTAGGTGACATAGGTCCCTTTCCAAAATGTTTTTTATTTTCTTGAAGGTCTTTTCCACATTCGTAACCGCTTTGTCAGTCCGAATTTTTTATTAATATCCATTATTCAATAAAAAATTACAAACCAAATGTTTAAACCAATGTTTTACAGCATCTCCAACCCATCAATCCGTAAAAAATTAAAAACAGCTGTAAAATACTATTTAAAAATTAAGTTCCTTTTAATTTTTTAACCTCTCCATCTCAGAAATTGGATCAGAGTCAATAGGAAAGAGAACAAAGGAGTCAGAGTCAATAGAAACGAGAGAGAGTATAAACATGTCCAAAAGAAATCGTTTGCTTTATAAGCAAATTTGTTTTTTTAGCAATTGGCCTACAACCCAACAATTACATTAGCAATTGACACATCAGATTAGCAATTTAAAAACAATTACCATTGTAGAGCATTGTAGAGCATATTGTTTTTAAATTGCTAATCTGATGTGTCAATTGCTAATGTAATTGTTGGGTTGTAGGCCAATTGCTAAAAAACAAATTTGCTTATAAAGCAAACGATTTCTTTTGGACATGTTTATACTCTCTCTCTTTCCTATTGGCTCTGACTCCTTTGTTCTCTTTCCTATTGGCTCTGACCCAATTTCTGAGATGGAGGGGTTAAGAAATTAAAAAAAACTTAATTTTTAAATAGTGCTTTACAGCTGTTTTTAATTTTTTACGGATTGCTGGATTGGAGATGCTCAAACCGTCCGAATTTTTTTGACAGTTCATTTTTTTCACAGAACCACAAGAAATTGTGGCGATACTGAATATTTTTTTTTAAATTGAGCAGTAATTAGAGAGTAATTAAAGAGTAAAATTGTTTATCAAATAAATTTTTTAATGATTAGTATCAAATGGATAATATAAATTTTTGACTCAATGACAAAACAAAACAAAAACATTGTATTAGTTCAATTAAAAAAAAATGAGGAACATCCTTTTTTCAGACGGGTATATATGAATGCTCCAACAATTGTACACGGTTTTTTTGTATGATCCATGCGTGATAAAAGAAATACAAACTTTTTCACGTCATTGATTTGTGCCTCCCTGTTATAATTCATCTCTATCTATTTATTTTAAGTCATTTCTCTCATTTCTAAATCACATGTAAGTTGTACATGTATTTATCTAAGTTATCTCTTGTCAGGTGAGACTAGAGCAAGGGATAAGGCAAGAGAGACGATAAATTCACCGAGAAGGTGAAAAATTACGAAGAAACTTCAAACAGGAGTAAATCGGAGCTCGAGTGTCCGATTTCAGCAAATAACCACATTTAAAAAAGATTGTGAGAAGGAGATATCGAATTTGACCCCGTAGCTGTTATTGGGATTTCAGAATTAAAAAAAAATAAAGGGAAGAGTCTCAAAATATTTTCAGTTTAAAATTTAGTTTAGTGTTTTTGATATTCATATCATTTTGATAATTTAGTTTAGTGTTTTCATTTTGAGAATTAAAAAAAAACATATCATTTTGGTAATTTTGATAAAGACAAATTATTTTGATAATTTAGTTTAGTGTTTTCATTTTGAGAATTTTCCAAAAAAAAAAAATCTTAGAACCGCCAGAAATTCTAGCGGTTTGGGCATTTAATAAATATCAGAAATCATGAATATTTTTGTAATTTTTTATTTAACGGTAGATATTAATAAAAAAATTCGGTTCATCAGAGGAAGTTGGAAGTTGGTTTCAATTTTCGAGAAAGGTATGTTTTGCGGGTTGGTCTTCAAATTTTATTTTAATGGACGGATAAGAGACATTTGTACATGGATACGGATTTCCATGCATTCCTAGTTCAGTTCTATGATCTACTCATGCAAATAGTTTACAAATTAAAAAAAACGTTGTTATTTCCATGAACCCTTACAGTACAATGCAAAAATACAATCCCAGCCTTAGTGTTTAACCATATTTACATATGAGTCCGTATTCTTTGAAATAACTGAAGATTTCAGTTTACCTAAAGTAAGATCATATTTAATTCGGCATACGTATATTCAAAATGCACGAGACATGATTATTGTTGCTTAGAGATTCGTGCAAAAAGAATTTGAACGGTCCGGATTCTCGACATATCAACTCAAAATTTTAGATATATATCTTAGGACATGTGCAAAAATTTCAATGGAAATTGCCATGAAAATGACAAGAAATGATATGTCAGCTGATGATGACAAGAAATTTTAGATATATATCTTAGGAACAGAACCAGAATAAATATGGGCCCCTTCACTTTAATTTTGAAGTTTTGAGTTTAATTTTCTATGTATCCTTAAAAAAAATTTAAGAGTTGATGTTTTTTTTCTTTCTATTTACCCTTTGACTTAATAACCTACAATTAAAATATTGAAGCAAAACAATCAAAGAGTGAGAACTAGATAAAAGACATATTTAAGAAAAGTAATATCCATGAAATTATGCTACAACATAAAAAGAAAAAAAAAGCTAACTTGGAGAATATATGTTCATGATTTCAGTCTCCTTTATCTTCCAGATTTTAGAAAGAAAAAGAAGTTCCTCATAAAAATTTGAAATAGATGGAAAGAGAAGATAAAAAATACAGCAGTAAATTGAGAAGATAAGATGAAATGAGACAAAGAGGGGGAAGACCAGTCAATAACTCTCGATGACAGCAACCGCTGATAAATTTACATACCAGAAGGCTTTCTCACCCTTTCATATGGAGGCCGTGGTGTTGTTAATGGCCATGACAGCAACTGCTGATCAAGGGATTCAATCCTGTCAGTTCTATACCGATTCCAAAGAGTTGGTGCGATGTCTCAATTGAAAACAAAAACCCATCAGTTTGGGCTGGCGAGCGCACAGGGAGATCGTTAGCATATGGCTTCTCTTACTTCAATTTCCGGCTTACCAGTGTTTTCATTTTTGTAGGAATGATAACAGAAGGGCACATTGTCTAGTTAATCTTGCCAAAGAATACAAGCTGAACATTGGTTTATGTTTTCTCTAGTTAGGTGGATATTGTTGAAAATAAATAGGATTAGGGACTATAAAAACCGTGTATGAATGTTGGAGCAAATTTATACACGGTTGTGAACATTAAAACCATGTATAATATGCATACATTTTCGGAGCAAATTTTCAAAATAGTATTTTCTTGCTTTGGACACGATTTAATGAGGATTTTGAGCAAACGCGTATAATATGTCATGTATGTTTTGTGGTTTTGTAGTAGTGATATACCTTAGAACATGTGAATTTATTTACATTTTTTTATTAGAGGGTTCAAGTACACTTCAGCATCTTTTAGATGCTATTCTTTATAATTGAACTTGCTTTGTAGTATGAAAGCAAAAATTTTCTGATTGTATCAAAGAAATTAAATATGTTAACAAAGAATTTTCATAACTCAGGTGCGAAGCCATGCACGTGTCCTATAGCTAAAAATCAGGAGTTGCCTCCGCTGCCAAGACAAGATGACAAGAATTTTGACTTACACTACTAATCGGTAGATATCTGCGTCTCCTGAAGTTTGCTCTGTTCTGTCTCAAGAAAACCTGTATTAAATGAAACACATGCCCAAATTAACCTGTGGTTACTTTGAAAATGAACACTGTAATAATATGTTTTAAACCGTGAACATTATTTTGAAACAGCGTAAGAGTTTATAATTGAAAATGAATACATATGTTTTAAACTGTGGATAAGAATTTTCGGTTGAAGTGCTTCCGGAAACAATTTATCCAGACTATATATATTTAAAATTATAATAATATGTTTAATATTCAAAATAATTATATAATTAAATTTCACCCTCAAACTTGGCCTCCTATAAAGACTTCTTCACTTATTTTTTATACGGCAGCGTTAATAGTGTGTTTCACATGCCCAAATTAACCTGTGGTTGCTTGCTATTTAGAAAAGTCATGGATATTAATTATAGGGCTGTAATGAGCTGTAAATGAGAGAGTCAACTCATCAAGTTATTGTCTCAAGTTCATTTAAATTCACACTATTATATTGTAGACGTTTAAAAATTAAAAAAAAAATATGGTTATAGTACATGCACTTATAGTAGATAATGCCAAATTTAATTAAGACTATATTTAATTACTATTACCTCGCTGTGATATATATCGATATTAATCTTCATGAGAATACTATAGGTTACTACTTACTAGCAACTAATTAATTAACCATTTGTGTGATGAATTTAGTTAGAAACGCAATTTAGAAAGATAATGGACAGTCTTTGGTCTAGTGACAGAAGCAATACCCTTTATTTGATAGGTTACATGTTCGAATATCTGATGGAGAAATCTCTTCTGGATATTATATAGTTAGGTGGTTTGACCTTCAACTTTTATTTAAAAAAAAAATAGACAAAAAACAGAACTGCTTAACATTGCGATTGGAGTTAAAAAATAAAAGTAAGAAAGAAAAATGTGGAGTACAGCTGAATTTTTGTCCGTGGAAAATATCAAAAAAGAAAAGAAAAAAACAGAAAGAGTACAACTGAATTTTTATGAGTAGAATGATTGGTATAGATTATACCGATTCAAACTATTTAAAGTTTGAATTGATATAGATTTTACCGATGGACACTATTTTTTTTGGCACATGTTACATTTGTTCGGATTTTTTAGGACTTTATTATCTATAACTTTTTTATTTATGCTATGCTTCTCATATATGAAGCCACATAAAATCCGAACACATTTATGTTTTTTTGAAGAATAAAAAATATAGTTTGAATATATACTGATCCTTCTATTCATAAAAAATCAACTTATTCTTTCTATTTTCTCTCTTATTCATAAAAATTCAACTTATTCATGAAAATGAACACTGCAATAATATGTTGTAAATTGTTTGTAAATTTTTCAAACAACGTAAGTTTCTATGATTGAAAATGAACACTACAACAATATGTTTTAAACCGTACGTGGATACAATTTCGAAACAACGAGTTTCTAATGATTGAAAATGAACACTACAATAATATCTTTTAAACCGTGGATACAATTTTAAAACAACTTGAGCGTCTATGATAAAAAATGAACACTACAATAATATATTTTAAACAGTGGATACAATTTTAAAACAACGTGAGTGTCTATGATTGAAAATGAACAATACACTAATAAATTTATACTGTGGAATGTGGATACAATTTTGAAACAACGTGAGTGTTCGAAATACTGATGATAGTGTGGTTGCTAAGAGTGTGGCATTAACCTCGGAAAGATATTTGCAGGAGTCAGGACCCCCGAATAAGAGCGTGCATGCGCACACACCCCGCAGTCTAATGCAAATCGATTGAAGAAGAGCAGGCCAAGAGTAGAATTCCCAAGGCGAAAGCAGACGCAAACTGGATTAGTAACAATATCACCTTTGCAAGACGGCGATGTTGGAGGGGGTTATCGTGGACGATCAAGAGCCAACCGATTGCCATTGCGATGATCCCAGAGACGAAGGTAAAACCTTGAACGACTGAGATGATCATACGCATGTACATTGGAATTTGATTGGCTAGGTTTTTTGCCGGCGGATTGATGAAGGCATAACATGCGACTACACAGCATTGATTTTCCCCATCATTGCCAAGCTACTACCTAGGTGCCGAAGTTGCATGTTCTCCTGGTCTGGTGCTCTGGCACGACCCGCACGGATGATGGCACGGTGTGTGCGGTATTGGGCACGCATCAGGTTGCCCATCAAATAGAGTGCTCCTGCTTCCTCCATAAATGGTTGTTTATTCTAATTTGGTGATCGTTGGAATTAAAATAAAAATATAGGAAAGAGAGGAGCAGAGGAGTGGTTTGTGTTAGAAAAACAGAACAGCTGTTTGGAGCTTTTGTAGTAGAGAAATATGGGAAGAATTTTCTGATGAAAATGAAATCATGAATGATATAGGGCTGCTTGCTATTTAGAAAAGTCATGGATGATAGGGCTGTAATGAGCTGTAAATGAGCGAGTCAACTCATCAAGTTATTAAGTGTCTCAAGTTCATTTAAATTCACACTATTATATTGTAGACGTTTAAAATAAAAAAAAAATATATGGTTCTAGTACATGCAGTTATAGTAGATAATGCCAAATTTAATTAAGACTATATTTAATTACTATTACCTCGCTGTGATATATCGATATTAATCTTCATGAGAATACTATAGGTTACTACTTACTAGCAACTAATTAATTAACAATCTGTGTGATGAATTTAGTTAGAAATTGCAATTTAGAAAGATAATGGGCAGTCTTTGGTCTAGTGACAAAAACAATATTCTTTATTTGATAGGTTACAAGTTCGAATATTGGATGGAGGAATCTCTTCTGGATATTATATAGTTAGGTGGCTTGATCTTCAATCTTTACTTAAAAAAAATAGACAAAAAACGGAACTGCTTAACATTGCAATTGGAGTTAAAAAAAAAAAAAAGTAAGAAAGAAAGATGTGGAGTACAGCTGAATTTTTGTCCGTGGAAAATATCAAAAAAGAAAAGAGAAAAACATAAAGAGTACAACTGTATTTTTACGAGTAGAATGATTGGTATAGATTATACCAATTCAAACTATTTAAAGTTTGAATTGATATAAATTTTACCAGAAAGAGCTCTCCAGCAAAAGCGATTTTCTAGGCGATCAAAGAAAACTGAAGAAAAAATAGAAAAAATAGAAAAAAAAAAAGAAGAGAAAAAAGAAAGAAAAATAGGAAAAAGAAGTGAAAAAAGAAAGAAAAAAGAAAAAATAGGAAAGAAAAACAAAAACAAAAAATGGCTCAAGCCCAGAAAAATCGAATGGGCCTTTTAGTCGCGCGATTTCGTAGCAAATTTCAGTCAGCAGCTGTCCAGGGATCTTCTGCGCCATTAATGGCGAATAATATAGTTTCGAGTTATCCAGGACCATCCCGACCTACATACAGTGAGATTGCACGAATCCCTCCTGTGCACAGGGGGCAGCAAATCCCAGCTAACCAGTCTAGATCCGCTACATCGCTCGCTCAAAAAAGAATAGAGGAGATCCGACGTCAATCCACTGTTAGCCGCCCGATTTGTATGAAGTGTGGTGATCGCGGACACCTGGCTCGCCAATGTAGAAATAGGCAAGTATGCTTTGCTTGCAACCGATTAGGACATAGAGCTAAAGAGTGCCGCTCAGAACCGCATCGTCCCCCATTTCTCTCCACTCCTCAACCTAGATCTATTCCATTGCCAGTGAATCGTCCCCGAGTTGAGACAACAAGTGCAATGCCGATCCAACCACCTCTTGTCACTCTCGTCGCTACCCCGAGATCTCAGGCGATCGAAGCCAATATGCTCCTTAGTTTTGTGCTAGACGATATTGCCGCCTGGGGCCCCGAGAAGGTCGAGGCTGTTCTCCGGAGTCAATTTGATCAACACCGCTGGGTCGCTTCAGTGTTTGATGAGTTCAAGTACTTGATCAAGGCTCCCAACCCGACATGGCTAGAATCGGTCGCTTCTCGTGGCTACCTCCGGCTTGGTGAAGTTCAGTTCCCCATTATCGCCTGGGAGAAAGAATTCGGGCAAGGTATGCAACTACAAACCGTTTGGGTTCGAGTTTATAACTTTCCAATTTTCATGGACGAATTTGGGGATTATGATCGGGTTTTCAACCCTTTTGGGGCATTCGTTCAAGAAATAGACCCTGCAACTCAAAGCGGGTATGACGTCCGGTTTGTGCGGGTTAAACTCGCCGTCTGCGATCTCAAAATTCTCCCCAAGACACACATGGTACCGTACCGCGACCCTGCTGGGGTGATGTCAGTGTATAACATCGACATTGAGGTCGAAACTGACACCACAGAAGGTTTGAATGCATGGGCAAGACGTAAACAAGGCAGGCCGTATCCCAATGGCACCGAATTCAGGGCCAGTGAACGCATGGGACCAGGGATAGGTCCAGGGATAGGACAAGGCGCTGGACGACCAATCACTGACAATAATCCAGCTACTGGGCAGGGAGGGGGCAGTATCAGGATGGTTAATCTGACGGATAGCTCCAATCTTCAACAACCTTCCTTGTCTGGAGATACTGCCAACAGGGCAAAAAACTTAGAAGAAGAACTGGTTGATGAGGTGATGGAATTTCTTACCAGGGCTGCGCAGACTAGGGGTACAGCTGGAGACCCAGGGGCTGGACCCAGTACTCTAGGGGGTTCCCCAAGTCCTATACCAGCAACTCTCACAAATATGCCAGTCATTCACAATGACCCTGAACCTTCTCCAAGCATTCTCTCAGCCACAATCCCAGAACCACAAAACTCACCATCTCCCATGTCAGAAAAAGTTCCCACAGCACACCCAAGTGATGTTGAAGATGAGACTGAAACCATCTTAGACAAAGTGAAAAGATTTCAGATACTTACCAAAGGACAGAGCAGTGCTCCACCAAAAACCATAGCCTCCTCTTATCATACACCAGATCCAAAAAAGAAGAAGTTCTCTTGGGGAAGAAAGAAGACCAAACCATTATCCATACGTCTACCTAAGGCTCTTAAGAAATCTGGGAAGTCCACTGCTGTCCTGCACAGTGGTTTGGGCAGTTCTGGCACATCTAAAGGGGTTGGTAGGAGACTCAGAAGTGCTGGAGGTGCCTCTCCAGCAAAAGCAATCTACATCTCTGACTCTGCAGTTGGGGATACACTGCTGAAGTGGTGACTACCCCTGCTGTCATTGACAGCAATCCAAGAAGAGCACAGGCTGAACCTAGAAGGAGTCTGAGAGTGACAGTGCAAGCAGAACAGGCCTCCACTATGAGCAAGGCTCAAAAAAGGAAAAATGCTTCTGGTAGCAGCTCTACTGGTATGAGTTTAATTAATTCCTTTCCTTATTCTAGACTAACATTACCTCAAATAGTTGAACTTTTCTTAGTGTATCAAATAAACCTAGGCAATAGTGAGGAAGATAGAGCACTTATTATAGAATGTATTCAGCAGATGGATAGGGCTCAATTTGAAATAGTAGTCAAACAGTTGCTTAGTACACCTAGGACAAACTCTCCAGTGGCTACTATTACTCTAGAAGACTTAGCTCCACCTTTTAGTGTAGTTAATAATGTAGATAGTAGTTCTATTACTAGAGATAGTAACATTCCCTCATGAATATAAACCTATTAAATTGGAACTGTAGAGGTCTTAATTCTGCCAGGAAACAACAAATACTTAGAGAACTCATAGATAAACATCATGTAGATATGGTAGCTGTTCAGGAAACTAAAAAAGAGGATTTTTCTAATAGATCCTTGAAAAACTTATCTCTTAGAATAGATCAATGGGTCTGGGTCCCATCTAGAGGTAGGTCAGGAGGCATCCTCTTTGGTTGTGACAGTAATAAAATTAATCTAATAAGACATACAACTCATACATTCTGTCTAGATGTCATAATAGAACACAAAGGGGATAACACTAAGTGGCAATTAACTATAGTGTATGGGCCAGTGTTAAGATCTCTCAAACAATCCTTTTGGGAAGAACTTTCACAAGTGCGTGACACTAATTTAGATATGTGGTTAGTGTGTGGGGATTTTAACTCTATCAGAAAAAGAGAGGAAAAATCTGGACCACATTATGATGTTCCTCTAAGTAGAAAGTTTAACTCATTCATAAATACCCATCACCTAATAGAACACAAACTGCAATCTAGGAAATTCACTTGGAATAATGGCAGAACTTTTGTACTCTTAGATAGAATCTTCACTTCTGTAGCTTGGGATCAGCAATACCCTAATAGTTCTATATCTGACCTTAGTAGCTCAGGGTCAGATCATTGCCCTTTGCTATTCCAAACTTCTATCAGTACACATACTAAAACACACAAATTTAAGTTTGATCCAACTTGGACTGAGCAAGAAGATTTTGTTAGATTAATGATAAAATGGTGGTCTGAAAAAAGTTTGACAAATACAGATATTGCTGCCAGTTGGAATAGAAAACTCAAACATGTTAGGAAAAAAATACAAGGATGGGCTAGGAATTATTATGGTAAAAAAAAAAAGAGAAAGCTCAATTAAATGATATTTTACATGAGTTGGAACTCATCAGAGAGGATAGGTCTTTTACCCCTTTAGAAGAAGAACAATGGTTAGCTAGTAAGCATAGACTAAATATAATATATCAGGAAGAGGAAGATCATTGGAAAAATAAATCTAAACAACAATGGTTGGAACAAGGGGATTCCAATACCAAATTTTTTCATACCATTGCTACACATAGGTCTAGGAAAAACATGATTCATGCATTAGAAATCAATGGTGCCATCAACAATAATATGGCTGACATTAAAAAACATGCCTTAGATTATTATAAAGATCTATTAGGAACATCTGGGCTAAAATATGGGCATTTAGATACAAACTTTTGGGACCCTGATGACTTATTATTAGCTAGTGAACAGTGGGAATTAGAGAGACCATTCACAGAAATAGAGCTTAAACAAGCTGTTTTTTCATCAGCACCTAATGGTGCTCCAGGTCCTGATGGATTTAGTTTTAAATTCTATCAATTCTTTTGGGAGTTAGTTAAATCAGATCTGATGCTTCTCATACACTATTTTTATGAGCATAAGTTAGATTTACATAAAATAAATAAGTCTTGTATATGTCTCATCCCAAAAGAAAGAGGTGCTACTAATATTAAAAAATTTAGGCCTATTAGTTTAGTTAACTGTAGCTTTAAAATCATCTCCAAACTACTCACAATTAGAATGGAACAAATAATGGATAGGCTAATTGATCATAGTCAATCAGCTTTTCTGAAAAATAGATATATTTTAGATAATATGATTCTCAGTCAGAAAATTATACATTCATGTCAAACTACTAAACAACCTGGAGTAGTGATTAAAATAGATTTTGAAAAGGCCTATGATAAAATCTATTGGGATTATCTATTAGAGGTGTTTAGAAGTAGAAATTTTGGTCAAAAATGGATCCAATGGATTACTCTGTGGTTGCATAGCTCTCAGTCTTGTTTAACTATCAATGGTGAACTCACAGAGTTTTTCTATTGTAAGAGAGGGGTTAGACAGGGTGACCCTTTGTCTCCTTTCCTCTACATCCTAGCAGCTGATACACTTAGTAAAATTTTTTCCAAAGGTAGGAAGGCATATATTATTCAAGGCTTAGGACCAGCTTGCATAGATAATTTAGCTGTCACCAACTGCCATTATGCAGATGATACCATTCTCTTCCTAGCAGCCAATAACACCAACATAGAAAATGCATGGTGGGCCATGCTTGCTTTTGAAGCATTATCTGGCATCAAAATGAACTATGATAAAACTGAACTGTACCCTCTCAACTGCCATGAACCTACCAATTTACACCAGATATTTAGATGCAAACTAGGACAATTCCCAATTATGTATTTAGGGCTTCCTTTACATACTTCTAAACTCTCTGTGGCAGATTGGAATTTTTTAGTAGACAAAATAGAATCTAGATTGCCTAGTTGGAAAGGTCAATTATTATCAATAGGAGGTAGAGTCACTCTACTTAATTCAGTGTTAACTTCTATTCCTCTCTATGCTCTATCAGTATTTAGAATACCTACTACAGTAATAACAGAAATAGATAAAATTAGACGTAGATTCTTATGGCAAGGTTCTGAAAAAAAGTTTAAATATGCCTTAATGAACTGGGAAACCATCTGTGTAGCCAAACAATTTGGGGGTCTTGGGGTGTTAGATTTAAATGAGATGAATATAGCTCTACTCTTAAAGTGGTGGTGGAAATATAAGAATGATCAATACCAAGGGATGTGGAAAACTATGATACTCAATAAATATGATAATTATCCCTCTTCTCCTCTCTCCCCTTTCTGGGCTAGCATAATTAAACTGGAATATCTAGGCCAACTTAGTGTGACTTATTCACCAGGCAGACACTCACAAGTTCAGTTTTGGAATGACATCTGGTACCTAAACTGCTCTCTAGCAACTAGATACCCCTTTGTATACAACTTATGTAGTAATAAACAAATACTCTTAGAAGAGGCCATTCACTCTCAAGGAACCAGATTACAATTCCACAACACTTTAACAGGAGCAACTCTTAGGGATTGGTTAGAAATCTTACAAATCATTAGTGTAACATCTTTCACTCATGATAGTGACACTCTATCTTGGAGATGGGAGACAACAGGGAAGTTCTCTACACACTCTTTATATCAATTTCTGAATTTTAGAGGGAGTTTACCTATATTACCAATGCTATGGTGGACATTACCAATACCACCCAAAATTAGAGTGTTTATGTGGCTTACACAACATAACAAAATCCTTACTAAGAGTAATCTAGTTAATAAAGGGTGGCTAGGAGATCAACAGTGCTTACTATGTCCAGCAACTGAAACAGTCACCCATTTGTTTTTAAACTGTCCTCTGGCTCAACAGGTCTGGTTCTGGTTAGGACAAAGTCAAGACATAATGCATACTTGGGAGCATTTTCAGGATATTCTTGATTTTGCTTGTGAGTTATCTGTGGTACAAAGAACAGGTTTTCTAATTATTTTTAGTGCATTATGCTGGAATCTCTGGAAACATAGAAATGATTTATGCTTTAACAGTACAACCCCTCAAACTGCCAGATCTATAATTCTACTAATCAAAGCTATGGTCTTATATTGGACAGGACACCTCAAACCTAACATTCAAGATGCTGTTGGGGACTGGCTACCAGTGATGGAGGATGCAATCCCTTTGGCAAGCTACATGCCTATGGACTTGGTGGTATACCAGGGACCAGATGAGCAGCTGCCTTCTGAATGAAGACAAGATTTGCACAATTCTTGTATCTAGAATTTAGTATTAGCCCAAGGTTATGTGGCTTAGTTGTCTCAAATTTAGTATACTTTTGGAGCTTGGCTATAGCTCAATTTTGGTTAACCTCTCTGCTGTTTTGCTTACATTCGGTTTATATTCTGGATTGGGTTTGGGTTATCACACCCATTTAACTGGTGGATTATGTAATTAAATTTCCTATCAATGGAATGGGCTTTTGCCTCTTTTAAAAAAAAATATATATATAAATTTTACCAATGGAAACTATATTTTTTTGCAGATGTTACATTTGTTCGGATTTTTTAGGACTTTATTATCTATAACCTTTTGATTTATGCTATGCTTCTCATATATGAAGCCACAAAAAATCCAAACACATTTGTGTTTTTCTGAAGAATAAAAATATAGTTTGAATCTATACTGATCCTTCTATTCATAAAAAATCAACTTATTCTTTCTATTTCTCTCTTATTCATACACTACTACAAAAAAAGAGATTATACACGGACAATAAAGGAAGAGCTACACGGATTTCCTACCGTGTTTAAATCGAGGGTGTACGATTAGTTCAATAACTACACACGGACTTTTGGCCGTGTGCAATTTTAAAGATTCTACACGTATAACTTCACAAACAGCCGTGTACAAAGACCAGAATGTGTCGCACTCCATTTACCGAGCTACACGGATATTACCTAAAAAACCGTGTACGATTCTTTTTGTACACGGACTTTTAACGAAAAAACCGTGTAGCTTAACTCTTTCTACACGGACATTTAGTTAAATGTCCGTGTAGCTCTCCTCTTTCTACACGGACATTTAACTAAATGACCGTGTAGCTATCTTTTTTCTACACGGACTTTAGTTAAATGTCCGTGTAGAAAGTACATTTTTTTTTTTTTTTGTATTTTTTGTTTTTCGGCTAGCCTCCAGTTTTGCTAGCCATTTTTGTTACAGAACTATATATTCCAGATTTTCCAGATTTCATATAACAAGAAATCCATATTTTCCAGATTAGCAATAAATCCATATTAAGCAAGAAATTCATATTTTTCAGATTAGCCAGAAATCCATATGCAATAAATTATACAATATTCATATACACCAAATTATACAAAATTATGCAAATCCATATCGAGGATTACAAAATTCCATGGCAAACCACCTTGCCCACATGCACCGCACATCGTCGATCTGATCCTTGGTGTAATGCGCTTGTTTTGTCACATTCTACAAAATTATAATTTGATAATAGTTAGTATTTCAGAAAAGGTAGATATCAATTGCTTATTATATAGGAAATTCATATGAAGTACATACCGCATCTGGGAATTCGAATTGTATTCTTTCGACAAAGTCAAACATGAATATCATCGTGTAATAAGCGCATTCCCAACCCTCCTTCTGTTGCGGGCACTGAAATTTACATTTAGCGGCATTTGTTAGAATGACAATAATTTTTTTAACAAGATATGAAATTTCTAACTCAAGGCCGTGTGCTCACCTTCAAGTACTTCCAATTCAACTTGCTTTTCTTGCCCGGGCCCGTGCTATGTGATCCTCCCTCTTTAATATATTTCACAAAAGCCCTTACAAAAGTGAGTGAATGTAATTAGCAATTTTATAATTTGATATGATTGAAAGAAATGCAAACCTATAGAATTATTATTGCTTACTTATTCACAAAAGGCAAGATAACTTTGCAATTGGCAGCCGCGGTCCTTCCTCCTGGCTTACAAGAATCAATAATTATGCCCGTGCTTAAGTACGGCACAATGAGAATCGTGCACCAATGTTTGCTGTTGGATCGAGGAGAAGAATTATAGTACTTTAGCATGAGAATGAATTTCTTTATACAATTCTTTAATTAAAATATAAACAACACATAAGTTAAGATTAGAACTAACCCCTCGTGGTATGGCATGAGAATGAATTTCTTCTCCTCCGCCTTAGCACGATGCATCGCAGAACACATGTACTCGATAGCCATATCCGGATAATATGTCACTGCCGTAGAACTCACTTTCTCGGGGTCCAGAAACATGCACAAGTTCTTCTTTTCAACCATCTCATCACAGTTTCGGACTAGCTTCCTGAAACTCATCATATTGTAATTAGAATATATATTTGAGTTCTATACAATAATGAAAATATTTTAATATCACTAACATGAGAAAAATGGTGATGTGTGACACATCGAGCCATTTGTCGGATGACGAGTGATGGAAGAGGTCCTTGAAGTCTTTGAACGACAGCAGGAGATCCCTGCCTTCGTGTAGAAACATCCCAGGTGGGACAGGGATGATGATAGCCTCCATGCCTTCGGGCGCCGTCATCAAGTAGTCGTGGAGAAAGCGCAAATCATTGGGCAAACAGCTGTATTCTTCTTCTGTGACCATAGGACGGGGCGGTGATTGTGGCGCGTCAGCCCCGACGTCGCAAGCCACCTCCTGACGTACCGGTGACATCGCCGTACCGGTGACATCATCTCCTCGTGTCTGTATCAAGTTATAGATGTATTATTCTAGTATTTCAAAAAGAATGAGTTGAACGTAACAAAATAAATGAGTTATTTTATGGATTACCTGATCCAAAACAATCTGACTCTTGGGCCATTGGACAAATGACATCCGTGCGTCATCAAGCACAACCGCTTCGTCGGTAGGGACAGGAAGGGGTACGCGCTGCCATCCATCCAAGACTAACTCAACCTGCACGCATGCATGGTCGGGTCTTAGCTGAGTATGGTGTACACTTTTGGCGAGTGGATGTACAACGCCCTTAGCAACGAGTATAGAAACACTGCCATTCCGCAGGATGAGGTCGCATGCTCTGGGGTCCTGCAAATTTATAGGAAAGTTGTTTATTTTAGTGATGCGATATTGTATAACAAGGTTGCAAACATGTTTTAAATACCTTTAGATTATGAAGAAGTATTGATTACCTTGAGATTATCCAAATCGTCGTTCGCGCCCCACGTGCCGGATGCTTGACTACTTCGCCGAATTCCCGGCGAAATGGGAGGTGGTTGCTCGGATGGCTGCGTAGTTGCTGATCTAATTTGTGTCAACATTGCTTCCATCTCAGCAAACCTTGCGTCGTACTCTTTGCTCACCTCCGCGCGTATCTGCGCAACTATCTCGTCTTTGTTTACCTTGGCACGCGATTTTCTTCGAGGTTTTTGTCCCTCCACTCGGAACACCTCCTTCCAGCCCCTGTAGACCCCTACACCTCTTACTCGACCCGGGTGTTCTGGATTCTCGAGCGCTGCGGACAAGGAATCATTTTGTCGTTCGACACTCCGGGCACCCGAGGTGACCTCCTCCTCCACTTCCAACTGTTCAAGTAGAAGAATTAGTTAAAGCAAAAGAACAATTGACGTACTTTCGGAGTTATAAATGACTCTTACCATTCTTTGAGCCACGCTTTGCAACTCCGTTGGGAGTACTATCCTCCCGTCAGCGGTTACCTCGGCTCTACCCATGACCCAATCTTTGCCCCTAGGATTTTGGATCCTAACCACGGGTGAGTCAGAATCCTTGTTCGCATCCAGGACTTTCTTCCATTCTGTCGACTTACCCTCGTAACCACCTGACCCTAGATGGTGTGGATACTTGTTAAAGGCAACGGTCATCCTGCCTTTATTACTTTTTGCCTTCACAGAAACAAGACAATAACGATCAGTTAGTTTTAGAAAGATAAATATATATCGAGAAAGAATAAGCATAAATTTGGCACGAGTTAGATACCTGGAACTCTTCGGTAGACTTCAAAGCTTGAAACGCATCCCAGTCCTCTTGTTTTAGCCATTTGTAGTAGCCGACCGGATTTCTCCCTTTCTCCATGAAGTCCGTCTTCAACGTGCTCTTGTATTGCTTCCAACCATTGTTCATAATCTTCAAAGTCGTTGCCTTTGGAACATCATTCTTGATGTTCCAGTGAGCCTGATTGACACAAAAATTTAGTGTATTTAAGTATAGATCATACATAAGTGAAAATTCAAGAGAAGAGTTGTTAGGCACTTTACCTTCACCGTGTTCCACCACTCGTTCTTCACCTCATCCTCAAAATGATCCCATCTCTCAACAAGGATACTCGCATTTTGCTTCACGAAGCTCGTACACCAATTTGAGTATTTCTGCCGTTTTGGTCCCTGCGCACGCCCGTCTTCTGTGAACCAGATTTCTTGATGGGTCTGCTCAGAATGGCTCGTGCACATTGTAGGCCCTCTTCTCCTTCTTTCTGACGAGGCAGTAGCTTGCTGCTCCTCTTCTTCCATCATATTCTCGTACTCATTTTCATTCGACATGGTGCTGCATGAAATTAAAGATCAAATCATTTGACATATAACCTAGATTAATCAACCAACTTTTGACATATAACCTATATTCATCAAGAGATTAATCAATCACTTGTTGACATATAACCTAGATTAATCAACCAACTTTTGACATATAATAATGTATTCAAGCACAAATTAACCTAAAATAACCTAGGTTATATGCTAAAATTATGGTACAAGTACAATGTCAACAAGTACAATGCTAAAATAACCTAGGTACAAGTACAATGTCATCTCTGTGAGGGAGACCACTGGTTCAAATAACCTAGGTACAAGTACAATGCTAAAATAACCTAGGTACAAGTACAATGCTAAAATAACCTAGGCACAAATTAACAATGTCTAACGGGTTCAAACCCAATAAGAAAAATAACGAGAGAGAGAGAGCTAACCACGGGTGAGAGAGACCACTGGTTAGAGAGAGAGAGACCGAGGTGGTGAGGCGGCGAGGCGGCGAGGCGGGGAGGCGGTGAAGAGCTCGGAGAAGGCTCAGCAAAATCTTCTCTGTGAGGGTTTTTGAAACTGATGTTTATTCTCTTTTCGGACTTGTGAAAATTTTGGAAGAGAGGATTTCGAATAATAGTGTTTTTCTCATTATACACGGACTTTTAACTTAAAAGACCGTGTACAAAGATCTTTATACACGGACTTTACTCTAAAGGCCGTGTGCAAATATTCCCATCTATACACGGACTTTTAACTTAAAAGACCGTGTACAAAGATCTTTATACACGGACTTTACGCTAAAGGCCGTGTGCAAATACCCTTTCTACACGGACATATAGCTAAAAGGCCGTGTAGCTCTCTACCCTTTCTACACGGACTATTAGCTAAATGTCCGTGTATAAATTGGTCCGACAGGTGGGTCCCAGGTTCAGTAAAGTTCTCTGAGTGGTTGCGGGCCGCAATACTTCATAAAGTTGTTTGACAATTTAATTTAACTAATATTTATTTTAACTAATATTAAATGTTTGATAAAGTTGAACATAATATTTTAAACATAATATTTTCATTAAACATAATCCTTCCTTAAATATTTTAACTAATATTAAATATTTTAACTAATATTTTAACTAATATTTATTTTCAAAATGTTTTAACTAATATTAAATGTTTTAACTAATATTTTCAAAAACTAATACTAATATTTGATAATATTATAAGCATTAAACATAATCCTTCATTGTTGCATTAAACTAATATTTGATAATATTTGATAATACTAATACTACATTATGCTTTTTTCCTTATTTCCCTCTTTTTTTCCTTTTTTTATTTGATATATTACAAGCTAAGGTTGCAATATTAAAAGCTACACGGTCTTAAACAAAATAAATATTACACATTATGCTTTTTTTTTCCTTTTTCTCCTTTTTTCCACTATTTGAACAGTACCCTCGGCCCATAATCCTTCATTGTGGTCGGACCGCATGTAGTCAGCTTCGTCTACCCCTTCAAGTGTTGCTACCTCAGTTTGCACATCAGTACAAAATGGAGGTACTTCGTCGAACTGGTCGTACTCTTCTTCATCGACGACATTTTCTACCCCGACAATCCTTCTTTTTCCGGATAGGACGACGCTCAACCTGGCATCACTCGGGTCAGTGGCATAAAAGACTTGGGTGGCTTGCTTGGCGAGTATAAACGGATCATCAACATGCCCAACCCTGTTTAAATCAACGAGTGTGAACCCGTCGTTATCAACTTTAACACCTCGGTCTTCGACCCATTGACACCGAAACACGGGAATGCTCAGGCGAGGACTGTAAATGAGCTCCCAAATTTCTTGAATAACGCCATAATATGACTTTGATGCTATTACAGCCCGGCCATCTCCGGATCTACTGAATTCTTGAGAGGTCGCCACCAACGTCACCCCACTGTTTTGCATCGTGCTCTTATCACTCTGGGATTTAGTATAAAATGTATATCCGTTAATCTCGTATCCTTGGAATGTTCTAACAACAATTTGGGGTCCTTTGCCAAGCAGTTTAACAATTTCAGGTACGGGGTGTGACTGCACTCTTTCTTTCAGCCATCCTATAAAAGAACGATTATGCTCGTTAGTAAGCCACTTCTGACTCCTCGTGTAGTTTTGTTGTTGAAGGATTGTCATGTGCTCATCTATGTAGGGAGCAACATCTGTCATGTGTTGTAGTACAATAAAATGTGCCTTTTGTAGTTCATTTAGATCAGCAACTACGGCTCTCAACCCAATTGTCCCGACTCCTTGGAGCCTTCCCTCGTATCGAGATTTTGGAACGCCAATAGGATCCACACCGGTCAAGTAGTTGGTGCAAAAATCAATCACCTCCTCCGTAGAATATCCTTCTATAATGCTGCCTTCGGGTCGATGTCGGTTCCTTACGTATTTTTTCAAGATGCCCATGTATCTCTCGAATGGATACATATACCGAAGGAACACGGGACCACAAATCTTAATTTCTCTCACAAGATGAACAACAAGGTGAACCATGACATCGAAAAAAGATGGCGGAAAATACATCTCAAGTTGGCAAAGAGTAACGACGACCTCCTTTTGCAAAGAGTCCAATTTTAGAGGGTCTACCACTTTGGAATTTATTGCATTGAAGAAAGAACAAAGCTTCGTAATGGTTTGACGAACGTGCTTTGGTAAAATTCCCCGAATTGCAACCGGAATTATATGTGTCAGTAAAACATGACAGTCGTGAGATTTCAGACCGACCAGTTTCAAGTCCTTCATCGACACCAACTTCTTAATATTCGAAGAATATCCTGATGGGACTTTTATACCATTGAGGCATTCACAGAAGCTTGTTTTCTCTTTCTTTGACATTGTGCACAGTGCGGGGGGTAGGTATGTGCGCTTCCCTTTCTCCTGCGGTGCGAGCTCGGGTCGTATTCCCATCTCTACCATGTCTTTTCTCACTTTAATACCATCTTTCGTCTTCCCCGGAATGTTCAATAATAAACCAATTAAACTGTCACAGACATTTTTTTCGACATGCATGACATCTAGGCAATGCCTCACTTCTAAATATTTCCAGTACGGTAGCTCCCAAAATATGGACCTCTTTTTCCAAATATTCTTCGGTAGTGCTTTGGCGCATTTTCCAAAAACAACATCAATGTTTTTTACCCGTTCGAAGACACTCTCCCCGTCTAATGGATGACGAGCCACTCCAAGCTCAATTTTCCCGTTGAATGCCATCTTCTTCTTACGATATGGGTGATTAATAGGAAGAAACCTACGATGCCCCATGAATACATTCTTTTGACAATTTTTCAACCTCAGCACCTGCGTGTCATCTTCACAGATCGGGCACGCTTTTGCTCCTTTACAAGTGTAACCCGACAAATTCCCATACGCGGGGAAATCATTTACGGTGCAAAACACCATGGCCCGCAAGTTAAAGGTCTCTTTCATATACGCATCCCACACCGGGACGCCATCACGCCACAATTTTTGGAGGTCCTCGATTAATGGTGCGAGATATACATCTATGTCATTTCCGGGTTGTCTGGGTCCTTGGATTAGTAATGACATCATTATATATCTGCGTTTCATGCACAACCAAGGAGGAAGATTGTAGATGCATAAAAGAACTGGCCAAGTACTGTGCCGACTGCTCATACTTCCAAACGGACTCATTCCATCTGAGCTCACCACAATCCTAAGGTTCCGCGGTTCAGAACCAAATTCTTTGAAATGTCTGTCAATGTTTCTCCATTGAGGAGAATCAGCCGGGTGCCTTAGTTTACCGTCATTTTTGCGCTCTTCTTCGTGCCAGCGCAATAATTTTGCATCTTTGGGATTCGCAAACAACCGTTTGAATCTCGGTATTATCGGCAAATACCACAACACCTTAGCCGGAGGTCGGCCACTTGTGTCCTCGTTACAATCATCAGTGTCCTGGTCCTTACGACGTTTATATCGTGAAACACCGCATTTAGGACAGACATGCATGGCCTCGTACTCGTTACGATACAATACACAGTCATTCGGACATGCATGTATTCTTTGGATCTTCAACCCCATTGGACATATCAACTTCTTTGCCTGATATGTTGTACCGGGTAACTCGTTGTTATCTGGGAGCATTTCTCCTAAAAGCTGTAATAAGGACGTGAAACTCTTATCGCTCCAACCATTGTCTGCTTTTAAGTTTAATAATTTCAACACAGCTGACAGTTTTGTAAATTTGGTACACCCGGGATACAACGGCTTCTTGGATTCATTAGACAAATTTTGAAATTTATCATAATTTTTATCACTAATTTCATCTTCCACATCACGTAACATATCCTCCAAATTTTCAGTAAACTCGTGTTCTACATTTTCATCAAAATTCCTCTCCATCTCATCATCGTCATTTTCGGGTTCGACGTTAATATCAGAATATTCGGCACTCTCATAATCCTCGTTCCAATCAAGTTCAAAATTATCAGAAATTCCAACATTCTCATCATTCAATTCACGATTACAATCCTTATTGGCACTACTACTTTCCCCAAATTTCTCACCATGCATGAACCAACATGTATATCTCTTCTTAAATCCCCGACAAATCAAATGAGCTCTAATTTCTTCGATGTCCAAAAATCTTAATAAATTTTTACAATCTTTACAAGGACATAAAATGTCTTCTTCTTTTTTATTCACTCTATAACTCTCAGCAAATTTTATAAACTCATCAACGCGAACCAAATATTCTTCACTGTCACGTCGCATTTCATACATCCAGCTTCGATCCATCTGTAAATTAAATTAAAAAAATGATTTGATCAATTAATCATGCATGGTCAACATTCTCCTTCGTGTACAAAATTTTGGGCTTACAAAGGGCCGGTTTACAATCCTAACCCACTCTTTGAATATTATGTCTCATATGTGAACACATATTAGCGAGATTTAATTAGTATTTGAGAAAAATTCGGCAGCATTTCCCCTTAACTCCCCAAGTATGCGTACGAACCACATACTCGTAGGAGCAATAAGGGAAAATACTGTCGAACTTTCCTCAAATACTAATTAAATCCCGCTAATATGTGTTCACATCCTAAATGAGACATAATATTCAAAGAGCAGTCCCAAAACGGGGACTATCCAAAATTAATCCCTATTGGATTAATTTTGAACGGGCATGGACCTAAAAGCATCTAAAGGTCGGTTATTGGACCACAATACAAAAATTAATTACATCTAAAATTAAGAATTCAAGCATGCATGAAATGACCTAAATAAGCCTAAATAACAGAAAATTAGAGAAAGAAAATGATTTAAATACATATTACTAACCTTAGAAAGATGGAGAGGAGAAAATACAAACTTAATTCAAAGATCTCAGATCTCAGCTGCTGGCCTCGATCAATTCGCAGAAATAAAAAGCACAGTTCGATATGTATGAACTAAAAACTTGATCAAAACGGCGCTCTGGAAGGGAAGATAATAAAACCCTACACTATTATACACGGCTATTTAGTTATATATCCGTGTAGCTCTCCTCCTATTTCTACACGGCTTGTTAGTTATAAAGCCGTGTACAATTATAAGATTTATACACGGCTATTTAGTTATATATCCGTGTAGCTCTCCACCTATTTCTACACGGCCTTTTAGTTATAAAGCCGTGTACAATTATAAGATTTATACACGGCTATATATCAAAAAACCGTGTGTAATGTTCCTACACGGCTTTGTATTAAAAGTCCGTGTAGCTCTCTCAATTATTTGCACACACACTTATTTACACACGAATTTGTGGTTTCTAATAAACCGTGTAGCTCTCTATAATAATTCGACACTGATTGTTAACTAATTATCCGTGTAGAAATCGTTCAGATCTTTTGAACTCATATTTTGTACACTGTTTTTAATATAATTGCCAAATCCGTGTACAATGTGCAGTGTACAAAACCAGTTTTTGTAGTAGTGATAAAAATTCAACTTATTCATAAAAATATTTTTTTTTTCAAAGATACGTGGACAATGTGCCGTTAAATTTTCAATGATATATTTTTTTTTTCTTTTTTTGATTTGTTCAATGATAATTCTTGTCGCAGAGTCAGCAAACACATTAGCTGTGTCATTCATGTCGCAGAGTCACCAAAATTCATTTTTGGAAGATTACGATGATTTTCAACCAGCAAGTGACGCGCTTCGGTATGACCTCACTAGCTGTGTCATTGCCCCAAGCGAAAATGTTTCAAGAAAACTGGGAACACTTTGGGCCATCATTCCTAAATGAGGTCAACTGGTTTTTTCTGACAGGGCAGCTCAATTCTCTAGTAGCAATATCGAATTTGGTTTAATTCCAAAGTCAAAGGATTCCAAAGTCAAAGTCAAAGTAGGATTCCAAAGTCAAAGTAGGATGCCAACTCAGTAGGATTCCAAAGTCAAAGTAGCAATATCGAATTTTTTCTGACAGAAATTTCTTGCCCACAGGTGATCCGGTTCCAACTCAGTAATCCAGTTTTGACCAATTTCTGTATGAAACCTAATTTACAAGGTCATCTCAAAGGTGCTGGCCTCTAGAATGAAACCTTACATCGACCGCTCATCTCTCCCTCACAAACAACCTTCATTCTCGGAAGAGAGATCTCTGACAGTATCATTCTCTTTTGTGAAATCCTACACTCTTTTAACCAATCTCCGTATAAAAAGGAGTTTTGCCTAAAGACTGATTTATCAAAGGCGTTTAACAGGATGGATTGGGGTTACATTAGGCAAATTCTAGTACTATATGGGTTTCCGGCAAGATTTGCGGAATGAATTATTGAATGTGTCATAAAAGCTGAGTTCTCTTTGGTGTTCAATGGACGCGGCGACGACTTTTTTCGTCCTGAATGCGGGTTGCGACAAAGGTGTGCGCTATCACCATATTTATTTATCCTCGGGATGGACCTTCTGTCAAGGGGGTTCCAATACATGGTGGATTCGAAGCAGATTGAAGGAGTGTTAAAATCTCTCCAACATCGACACCAATTATAAACTGTCGCTATGCTGACGACCTACTGATCTGGAGAAGGCATCAGTCCAGGAAATATACCTGATCATGAGGAACTTAGCTACTTTTACGGCAATCTTGGGGCAGCAGATAGGTCCCGAAAAGAGTGCAATCTGGTTCAGTCGACCCGCTACTGCAGAAGAAAGGGTTTCAGCTGTCAGCTTTGCTGATGGTACCGACTGGTAATATGGCAACTATCTGGGTGCTCCAGTTGGAGAAGGTAGGCAGGCGTATGATTTCCTTATAGAAGTTTTTCCTCTAAGACTAAATACTTGGAAGAGTCGATTGTCATCTCAAGCGTGCATGATCACTCTGATCAAATCCGTATTGCTTTCAATTCCGGTTTTCTACATGGCAACAACCAAAATACCGGGTAGAGTCATATCAGCACTTAATAGCCTCATGAAGCAATTTTTTTGGGAGAAAGCAGATAAGGGAAGATATATGGCCTATATTTCTTGAGAAAGAATTTACAAACTGGCACCGGAGGAGGTTTGGGTATTAGAGGTTTGGTTATTCTCTGTTTAAATCTCAATTTGGTGTTTTTCTTGAATCTGCATAACTCAAATCTAGACTATTAATAAAATATTGAGATGAAAAACCTGGAAACCTATTTTTAATCCCACTATTTTAATATGATGTGATCCATCTGACACGAATCTTGCAGAAAAAGATCTCAATCCAAGATTTCTCTCTTCTTTTAACTAGGTGCAAAGCATGACATTGTCTCTGTTATGTTGTTCATTTCTTTTAAATTACAATGACACATTGACAATGAGAGTGATGTCGTTGTATTGGCGATTTTTTTTTTCTAATACAAATGTTGATTGTATAAATCAACACGAAGTGAGTCATTTTTCAACTAGTATTTCTCACAGTGACAAATGAATAATCCAGAAGTTTGGTGAGGTGAAAAATTTGTGATTGTATAATTCATAAATAATTCAAAATTATATATTGAGTTCAGATCAAAGATCTTAGTCCCACAAGAGAGAAAAAAAAATCGCGAATAATTCGCAAATATTTTGTAAAAATCTCGAAAAATTCGTAAAATTTGCGAATTCTTCACGAATAATTCAGAAAAAAATTCGAAAAAAAGAATAATACATGAATTGCTTTGGTGAGGGTTCAAATCAGAATTATTTGCAAATAATTCGTGAATCTTGTCATGATTCTATTTCTCCAACCACGACCCGTTATATATATGGTAACTTGTTGCACTTCACAGAATATCCTCAACAACACAGGGGTTGACTTGAGCAAGTAGGAAATCCAGCAGAATATTCGCTCCGTATTCTTTATACGTTTGGATGAACTCTAGAATAGCTAGAATAGCTACTGTTTAGAATAGTAAATCAGAATAGCTACAGTTTAAGAACAGTGCTAACTCAAGCTATTCGGAATAGTGAAAAAGTTGTTTGGATTGTATATTTGGAATAGAGTTTGGAGGGAATGAATAAAGTAATAATTTATATGTTAAATTAAATATAATACAATATAATATTAATTTAAATATTAAATGTAATATAATATTATTTTAAATATTAGATTAGTATTAAATAAAAAATTATATTAAATATAATAATATTAGTTTAAATATTAAATATAATATAATATTAGGTTAAATGTTAAATGTAATATAATATTAATTTAAATATTAGATTAGTATTAAATAAAATATTAGATTAAATGTAATATAATATTAGTTTAAATATTAAATGTAATATAATATTAGTTTAAATATTAAATGTAATATAATATTAATTTAAATATTAGATTAGTATTAAATAAAATATTAGATTAAATGTAATCTAATATTACTTTAAATATTAAATGTAATATAATATTATTTTAAATATTAGATTAGTATTAAATAAAATATTAGATTAAATGTAATATAATATTACTTTAAATATAATACAATATAATATTAGTTTAATTATTAAATGTAATATAATATTATTTTAAATATTAGATTAGTATTAAATAAAATATTAGATTAAATATAATATAATATTAGATTAAATATAATACAATATAATATTAATTTTTAAATATTAAATGTAATATAATATTAGTTTAAATATTAGATTAGTAGTAATATTGAAAGCAACAAATGCTATTTCATGTTTTTGTAAGAATGGAGAATAGTTCTATTCTCTCTATTCCGAATAGCTCTATTTCTCGTTTAGATTGTCCTTGTTCCGAATAGCAATGCTATTTTAAAAATAGTGCTATTTTTAGTGCATCCAAACATAGCTACCTTGTTTTCCAATTTCAAGGGATAACAACACAGGGGCCTATATATTCGACCTTTTAAAGTTAATACTCATTCCACGTGCCTCACACCCTCTTCTAGTCTCCCGATATTTTTATTAAAACCCCCAAAAAAAAACAAATTATCAAATCTGCTCCCACCCCAACTTTATTTTTATTTCTACCCCAACCGCCCGTGGGATGGGCGGTCCACTTTCTGGACCTGACCGCCCAGCAGGCGGGCGGTCCACTACCCTTATCCGACCGCCCAGCAGCTGGGCGGTCCGCTATAAAACCCTATAAAAGAGCCTTTTCTCTCTCCTGATGAGCACAGTATTCATTCCCCAATCCCACAAATTTCCAGAACCGAAAGAGAGAGCTGTCAGGCGATTTTGAGGCGATTTTGAGGTATGGACAGTAACAAACGAGGTAAGAAAGCGAGCAACCGAGATCGTGGCGTAGCGAGAGGAGGGTCAATTAGTGATCGAGGTAAAAATGCGAAAAAAAAATACAAGTGTCAAATATGTCGTGATTTTTTTAATTGTGAGACATGTAAGCTGGAGGAATGGAAAAAACGACATGTTCAGTATGAAATTTCAGACGATGACTTTGTGGAAAACCCCTACGGCTTTGGTTTGAAAAAGAAGAAAGTTGATCCAGAGCCTCCCGCATCGGACGATGATTTTGTTCCATGCACTTTCAAGGCTCGTTATAAGAAGTAGATTTTTTAGGAATTTATGTTGTAGAATTTTTAGAAATTTATGTCGCAGACTTTATTTCAATAGTTTTGTGTTTGTTTATATTTTATGTTGTTAGTTTTTGTATACGTAATTAAGTAATAAAAATAACAAAAATGAAGCATATAAAATAATCGAGGCAAATAAAAAATTGCATAGTTCACAAACTACCAATTAGAATAGTTCACAATATACATCTAAAATAGTTCATAACATAATTTAACAAAACTTGGTAATCAGCGACGACGGCCGAACAAACTCAAAATACGACGCCTGGGTCTGGGTGCAGCTGGTTCTGCGGCACTACCGGATGTCTCTCCATGGCTACTACCGGTTCCTGGGCTTTCATGAGTGCGGCGGCTACTACCGGTTCCTGAGCTTTCACCCCTGCGGTGGCTACTCCCGGTAGCCTCAGCAACAACTCTAGCATTTTCTCTTTCGTTGGCTTCGTTAATGGCATCTGCATTGCATTCCAGTTGAAATAAAATCAAAACAAAATATAAGTAAATAAATAAAATATAAGTAAATAAAAAAAATATAAGTAAATAAAAGGAATCAACCGTACCTGCTCGCTGCCTGTCAGTTGTTGAACGGCGGGCCTGATGTCCCATTCGCCTACCTTCCATCTCGTCCATGTTCATTACTTGACGCTTGTGGGGTCTTCTTCCTTTTCTGATCCACCCGCTTGCGGGACAGACTTTATCACCAACATAGGGCGGCCACTGATACTGGTTGGGATAAGGATGGAAAGATGCACCCCAAGTACTCGCAAGGTACTCGGTACGGTACATGTCTGCGACATAATCATCCTCAGAGAAGTTTCTCTCCCGGCACACCGCCATAACATGAGAGCAAGGTATGTGGGCCAACTGGATTCCTTGGCAAGTGCATGTTACAGTATTGTCAGGTGCAAAAATAACAACATACTTGAACATCCTTTTCACAAACTCCATAGTCCCATCCGGTCTACGGCCGGTTGGAGCAAACTCATCTGGACAGTGCACTTCGAATTCCAATTGGTTATCCCCGTACGGGACAACTCTCATAACTGCACCTTTCTCCCTATGTTTCCTTAGTTTCCCCTCCACCCTTGTTGAAAACGTTTGATTCCTGGACAGTAATTCAGAAAATATAAGTCAACAAATAAAAATATGCATACCTTGGCAAAATCTCTGAATAAAAATATACATACCTGGACAGTAATTCGAGGGCTTTAACACGCCGTGCAACAAACCATGCATTTAACTTGTAGAAGGTGTCCTCCACAATTGCTGCCACGGGCAACTGCCGGCTCTGCTTGAAAACAGCATTCAAGGACTCAGACCCATTTGTGGTCATAATTCCCCATCGGAAACCTCCATCACGGGCTTGCAATATCTTCTCATATCGAGGTGGCTCAGCCAGATCGGCGGGATTATTTTTTCCCACCTTGAGTAAGTACAAATTTGCCTTTGGACAGTACTGAAAAAAAAAAAATTCAGATGAGAAAACATTTGATTAAATAATTCAGAAAATATAAGTCTGTGAAAATATACATACCTTGGCAAAATCTTTGAACATCTCTTCCACCCTTCTCGGCTTCTTCTTCTTGGCACCAATTCTGAATGTATCTGCAACCCATTTTCCAGATCCGCAGTTCTTGTGTAGGTTATCTGTAACATGTTGCATACACAGCCTGTGCACACATTCGCCGTTCGCTGTCGACCACCCGAAATCTGGGCGATCAAAAACATATTTGATTCCTTTGTGCTGGTCTGATATGACACAAAAGAACCGGTCGCCAACCACTTGTCTTCTTACGAACCTCATGAAAAATCCCCAGTTTTCCCCGTCCTCCTTCTCAACAATTGCAAAGGCCAAAGGCAACAACTGGTTTTCAGCATCATATGCACATGCGATCAGCAGTCTCCCGTCGTAACGGCCAGACAGGAAGCATGCATCTACACTGATGACCGGTCTAATGTATGGCACAGCTTGAATACATGGACCGAACGCCCATGCTATGGCCTTGAATTGCAACGCGTTGTCGACAGTCGGTACGCTTATATTCCAACATTCAAAGACAGTGCCGGGATTTGTACTTACTATGGCCTGCAGCAATGGTGCAAGCAAGTTGTATGAACCATGCCAGCTACCGAACATTCGGCAAATCGCAAGTTCACGCCCTCTCCACAACCTGTTGTATTTTGGGACGACATGCTTGTAAACGCGTCTGACATGTCTAGCGACCTCCTTAAGGCTCATCGATGGGTCATCCTTAACGTCATTCTCAATTACATCGGCAATAAGTGAAGCCGTAAGATTTGCATGGTCTTTCCTTGATGACGCAGCCTTGCATGTGTGAGGTGGTTCACACTTCTTAATAATCCATGCCTCGCCCTTACCCACAGGGGTTGCATATAGACGGAAGTGGCAATGCACTTGGTCGACACAAACAATTACTAACCTTCTTCGGTCCCTTTTTTTAGTTATGCACTCCCAGTTGCCGTGAACATGGACCTCATGTATTTTCTTCACAAGTTCATCTATGTTGGTGTAAACCTGCTGCGGAGCAAGGTCTTGACTGTACCTGACACGCGGCCCAAAAAATGAGATGTCTGCCTCTTCAAAAGCAGTGGTATCGTTGAATGTGGGGCACGGATGCCTATCTGTCCGACCTCTAATCGGAAATCTGTCTTCCTTAGGTAAATAATCTCCATCACCTTCTGACAGGTGATCAGAATCCCAATCCCCTTCCCATTCGTCACCTGTTTCCAAATTTCCTTGTGGTACGGCATCGACCTCAGCATCAAGGTCAAGGTCTCTCCGGGTAGCAACGGGTGACACTATAGGTATTGATGGTGGTACAGATGGAAATCTGGGTTGGATTGGGGTTTCAGGAGGAGGTGGTGGTGGTGGTGGTAGATCGGTGGTAAAATCAGGTACATAATTCTCATAAACGGGTGATACGGGCGGTTCATAACTCGAGTGGCGGGGGTTGTCATAACTAGAGTGGCGGGGGTTGTCATACCCCGAGTGCTCACGACCCGAGTTGTCATAACCCGAGTGATCATAACTCGAGCTGTCATAACTCGAGTGACGCGGGTTGTCATAACCCGAGTGATCATAACCTCTATTTTCTCTAGATGTTCCAACCCCGGGTTCACGCTGAACTCTCCTGGAATATAAGTCCATTACCATTACCCCCTGTGTCTGAAAAGTGTTGTAAACACTCCTCCATACCGACTCATCAGTTATTGGATACCTGGTATAGTAAGGTCTACCACCACTTACTGTGTTAATCCGGGTAGCTAAATCTATATCACACCGGTTGGGGTTCACACCAATTTTTTCATACACTATTCCCCTCAGTTCAACAAATGAGGTATTTTCATTTACCTCAAAGCCGTAGGCTGCTTCCTTGGTGTACTGTGCTCCCTCCGCACCCCGGGTAAACTTCCCGCCCACATACAGTGCAACCAACATATTTCCGTGCTGGAATTACTGTTCTGGAAATACTGTGCTGAAAATACTGTTCTGGAAATACTGTGCTGGAAATACTGTGCTCGCTGTTACTGTGCTGGGATTACTGTGCTGGGATTACTGTGCTGGGATTACTGTGCTGAGATTACTGTGCTGGGATTACTGTGCTGGGATTACTGTGCACAATCGCCTCAAAATCGCCTCTGACGGCTCTCTCATCTCTCATTCAATCGGTTCTGGAAATTTGTGGGATTGGAATGAATACTGTGCTCATCAGGAGAGAGAAAAGGCTCTTTTATAGGGTTTTATAGCGGACCGCCCAGCTGCTGGGCGGTCGGATAAGGGTAGTGGACCGCCCGCCTGCTGGGCGGTCAGGTCCAGAAAGTGGACCGCCCATCCCACGGGCGGTTGGGGTAGAAATAAAAATAAAGTTGGGGTGGGAGCAGATTTGATAATTTGTTTTTTTTTGGGGGTTTTAATAAAAATATCGGATCTCCTTGCAGTCCACTCCATTCAAAGTTTCAAACTATTAAATATAAAAACAATAATTAAAATAATTAATTTTAAATAAATAACATGATTGCTACAAGATTTACTAAAACTATCAAAACTGAATTGCCTATTCGGTCCGACGGCATTTTTTTTCTTCGGACCGAATTAGCAATTCGGTCTGGTTGTTTTTCACCGGGTTATAGAAAGAACGCCACATAAAATCAAAAAACAGGCCAGACCGAATTGCCAATTCGGTCCGGAGGCTTTTTTAGTCCGGACCGAATTGCCAATTCGGTCCAGGCTTCTTCTTTTTTTTTTTTTTTTTAGAGACGAGCAAAATAAATAAGAGGGATGCTTCTATGCACCTAAGGACCTATTTGTAAATGAGCATATTTTCATTTTCAAAGTTCAAACAGTCGATCCGACCGTTCAACATTATCTCCATATTAAAATGTATTTGGAGGTCAAATTTTACATTTTTTTTAATTTTTTTACTATTTATTAAGTATTTTACAAAACTAGTCAAATTCAGACCATTGAATTTTGTACCCATCTTAATAAATAGTAAAAAAATTCAAAAAAATATAAAATTTGACCTCCAAGTACATTTTAATATGGAGATAATGTTGAACGGTCGGATCGACTGTTTGAACTTTGAAAATAAAAATATGCTCATTTTACAAATAGGTCCTTAGGTGCATAGAAGAATTTGCCAATAAAGAAATCTAACACTGGAAATTTGAATTTTTTGTTTAAATTATTTGATAGATTACTTCTTTTGACATATAATTAGCATATTTATACGAAAATAAGCTAAATTACTTGAAATTATGTTGAATTACATTATATTAAGTTAAATTACACTAAATTACATTACACTAAAATACGGTAAATTACATATGAATAGGGACGATATCTTCACTAAAAAGGCAAAAATCGATGGCGAAACTTCAAATGGTCATAAAACGGCGCTCGAGTGTCCGATTTCAGCAAATGACCACTTTTCGGAAAGCTTGCAAAAATGCGCATGCGTCCATGCCCACGATGCCGGATTCCAAAATTCAGAATCATCAAAAAACAAAGGGAAGAGTCTCAAAACTTGAGTTGAAGTTTCCGATTAAGATTTTCATTTTTATTATTCAATCCAAGTAGCTCAGTAAATTAGTTACATAATGAACTTGTAGAATACCAATTTTTACTATTTTTGGAATTTTTTACTATTTTTTATGATTCATGAAAGATGGCACATAATCTGTCTACTTTAGCGTAATTTACCGTATTTCAACATAATTAGCGAAGTTATTGTAATTTAGCGTAATTTAGTGTAATTCAACATAATTTATCGTAATATAGTGTAATTCAACATAATTTCAAGCAATTTAGTGTGTTTTAATATAAATATGCTAATTATAAATCAAAAGAAGTAGTCTAACAAATAATTTAAACAAAAAATTTAAATTTTCAGTGTTAGATTTCTTTATTTTTGCTCTTCTTAGTGTCTCTAAAAAAAAAAAAAAAACCTGGACCGAATTGGCAATTCGGTCCAGGCTAAAAAAAGCCTCCACACGAAAGGCAACACAGTTTTATTGTGAAATTGAGCTGGACCGAATTGCCAATTCGGTCCGAAGAAAAAAAATACCGTCGGACCGAATTGGCAACGGTTTTGATGATTTTTGTAAATCTTGTAGCAATCATGTTGTTTATTTAAAATTAATTATTTTAATTATTGTTTTTAGAAAAAAATCCAGGTAACAGGATATCAACATTACTCTGTGCTTCTCCGAAAAAAAGGCTGTCCGATGGAGTTCTCATCCTCTAAGATAGAATTGTAGAGCAAGTCAATTTGAGTTACGATGGTAATAATGAATTGTAGAGCAAACTCTAACTCAACTTGTTATCAACTCGAGTTGACTTACAACTCGTTTAACAAATTAATTATATACTACTAGTAAAAGAATTTATCAGTATCCAATAATTTTTTATACAGCAATAGTACATAAGCTAGCACCAACAATTTTTCATGGGATTTATTGCGACCAATGCTATATTACTCGAGTTATAAATGAGCGAGTTGGAGTAAGCTCAAACTCAGCTTATTTATTAAACAAGTCAGTCAACTCGAGTTAAAACTGACTTGAGTTGTAAATGAGCGAGTTACGGAAGCAATTTTGCCCAGCCCTAAGTATGAGATATCTCATATTTTGTGCGACTTTCTGAAATATCTCAACCGTTCAAATAAGTTCGGCACGAATCTCAAAGCTAAATAATACTGCCCTGCGCTATCTCCGAATAGAAACCGGACACGTCGGTCACGCAAAATATGAGATATCGCAGAGGATATGCACGCATTCCGATGGACGACGGACCAAATTCGGTCCAAATCAAATATGAACTGTTCGATTACCGTTAGAGTTCGTGCAGAAATATCCGGACGAAACTTGAAGTTGTCTGCACGAATCTTATTGTATATTGAACGGATTGTACCAAACAACGGACTGAATTTGGTCCAACAACCATTGGACACTCCTCAGTATATTATTTCTACTCGTTACAGTTTCCAACTTTCCATCCTCTTCTCTTTGACTGCGAGGTGCTAACAGATGACCGACAGCTAAAGCAACTTACCTTCTCTCTCTCTCCCTCTCTCCTCCTTATTTATTACCATTCTCACAATCTCTGAACTTCCAATGCCTTCTCCATTCTTCGCTCCTCTCCCTTTCACCTCCACCTTCACCTCTCTCCATGCTAACCAGTCTCCGCCTCCGCCTCCGCTGGCTCTTCCAGCGTCGCCGTCGCCACCGCCTCCGCTTCCGTTTCCGCCGGAGAAGTCTCCGGAGCAGTAGCGAGAAGGTTACTGATGACGTGGCGCTCGATCCAGTGCTTCTCATCTCTGGAATGGCAGGATCGATCTTGAATGCGAAGAAGAAGAGTAACAGTAACTTCGAACTGAGAGTCTGGGTTCGGATTTTCCTGGCGAATTTAGAGTTCAAGAAGTATCTCTGGTCCATGTACAATCCAGACACTGGTTTGTAGTTTCGTTTCTCTTTTTTTTTTTTTTTCAATTTCACTGGCGTATTTCTGCTTGTGTAGTGTGTTTGTGTACTTCAGATTCATTTAAAGATTGCGTCTTGGGATGTTTATGGATTAGTTTTAGTATGAATTACGATTTTTAACTCAATTAGGAGAAAGAATCAGCTATAAACCACTAATGGAACATCTCTAATAAAATAATAAACCTTTTCATAGACAAGTCAAATTTATAGAAGGCAAGATAATTTGTTGCTAAATACAGAAATATAATGTGTTAATTTGAAGTTTTTAACTATTGGAGTGTAGAAGATTTCCAAATTAGAGCATACAAGGATGTGTGTATATATATTTGGGATTTAAAAAATGTGCTTTTTTGTTGCTGTTTCAGGTTATGTGGATCCATTGGATCCAGATATTGAGATTGAGGTACCAGATGATGATTCCGGGTTGTATGCTATTGACATTTTAGATCCTTCTTGGGTAAGTCCCTAAAATTAAATTTTTTCGGTAGTCCAAATCTATTAGTCTATCATGTATGATATTGATGATGGCTATATTTGGAAAAAAAGTATGTTCATTTAAACTTTGGTACTCATGTTCTTTAATTTCTTGGTCAATATTGCTGTTTATATATACGAGTAGAACTAGGGTGTTCCTAAGTTCACCAAACCCCTTTGTGAACTCAACTCTAAAACCTATCGGATTGACTTCAAACGACAAATCCAAACCGTTGAAATCCTTGTATCTTACGAGTGATGCATCTACATGTGAAAATTTTAAAATTTTAAATTAGTTTTGCATAGAGTCAAGTGGTCAAAAGGCGTCCAAAAAATGAATGCATTAAAATTAATTTATGAACTTTCTAATTTTGACCACTTGACTTTATACTAAATTAATTCGAAAGTTTAAAATTTTCACATGTAGACGCATCACCTGTAAGGTAGAAGGATTTCAACGGTTTAGATTCGTCGTTTGAAGCCAATTCAATAAGTTTTAGAGTTGAGTTCACAAAGAGACTTGGTGAACTTAGGAACACCCTAGTTCTACTCTATATATACTTACTAATAAAAGCTTCATTAGGTCTAATTTGGAAAACATCTGAATGATACTAAAACTAAAATTTTAAGACCCTTCCTTTATAAATAGGGTCGACCACTTATTGGAGCCAGTTACCATTGTTTCTTTCACACAACTTTTATTTATTTTATTCTAACATTTGTTGGCTTAATGCAATCACAGCCAATATTTTTCATCCAAATTACTTGAAGATCTGACTCTTTTTTATTTATTTTTTTAAAATCAGTTTGTAAAGATTTTGAGTTTGGACGAGCTTTATCAGTTCCACGATATGATTGATCTGTTAGTTGAATGTGGATATGAAAAGGGCACAACACTGTTTGGATATGGCTATGATTTCCGTCAAACTAACAGGTAAAAGTTGATATTTTCTTCTAGTATGTTGTAGTTAAATTGAAGGATATTATGCTAATTGAACAAACTAATGTTATAGTTAATTACTTGCATTAAACAGGTTAGAGAAAACAATGTCTGGTCTGAAAGCAAAACTAGAAACAGCATATAAGGCCTCTGGTGGGAGAAAAGTTACATTGATTACACACTCCATGGGAGGATTGCTTGTTCGGTGCTTTTTAGCACTATACAGTGATGTATGTGCATATCAATATATTTTGTTTTTTTGGTATCTCTGCAAAATGTCAAACTGTTATATATAGCCCTGCAAACAATAAGTACTGTATCATTTATGAAGAGAGAAGCACTTTTGGAGAAGGGGGTTATTTGAAAAGTGAGTGGCACAGGTGGTACTTGTAAATATATTCGGGCGCAGCTAGAAATTTCTTATGTTTTGTATTGATATGCATGATAGCAACATATTTGCAGAATGATGCCATCATATTTTGACACTTTGCAGAGGTGCATATGAATTAGTCCCTATAACATTTGGTTGATGATGTGATATTTGTCTGTTTCGGCCAGATATTTGCAAAGTACGTGAATAAATGGATTTCCATAGCTTGCCCATTTCAAGGTACTTAATATGTACAAGCAATTTACTTATAAGTTAAGAATAGCTAACTTGCCAAAGTATTAAGACTTGTGTGTTTGTGTTTTGGACAGGTGCACCTGGATGCATCAATGATTCTCTCTTGACTGGAATGCAATTTGTGTATGGTTTTGAGAGTTTCTTCTTTGTTTCCAGATGGACTATGCACCAACTGGTAATTTGTTTTTTATACTCTTTTTGTTTTCAGATGGAGTATGCACCAACTGGTAAATTTGTTTTCTTCAGTGCAGTCAACTTCTTATGATATATAAGAACTAGTGCTTTTTTCTCTACTAGTCATTGTGATAATGAATGCTCTTTTGTGCATGCTTTGCACCGCTATTAGATTATTTGAACTTGATTTCAGGAAGTTAGATTAATTAGTAGTATAAAAGGCGAATGTTCACCTATTAATTAATATCCCCCCACATTTTCTCAAAATTTCTTAAATTTATTAAGACTTCTACTCAAGGATGTAGGTAGCATGTTTTTAATTTTCTACTACCTTGGTTTCATACTGTAGATACAGTCCCTATAACATACTGTAGATTATAGTACCTATGACATACTGTAGATTATATTGCATAATTTCATTATGCTTTTGTGGGTTATATTTTGATATAATAATTGAATGGTTATTTCTTTTGTAGTTGGTTGAATGCCCGTCTATATACGAGCTGTTACCTAATCCAACTTTCAAGTGGAAACAACAGCCAGTGCTCCATGTCTGGCGAAAAAATTCTGACAATGGTGAAGTGCTGCTAACTGAATATGATGCCACCGACTGTTCTTCTCTCTTTGAGGAAGCTTTACGCAATAATGAGGTACCAATTTCGATGCATATAATAGAAGTGAGGCTATGGTACTATGCATAGCGCACATTGGTCAGTACCAAGGATCATATCTCTGTTTACAAAGTTCAAATAGTTGATCTGAACCGGTCAACATGATCACCATATAAAGATATAGTTGTAGATCAAATTTTACATTTTTTTTTAATTTTCTACTAATTTTTTAGATAGGTAGAAATTAACTTGATCTAAAGATTCTAGACCATTCAAAAGTAGTGACTTTCTACTATCTAAAAAAAGTAAAAAAATAATCTAAAAATTTAAAATTTAGTCTGCAAGTACATTCTCATATGGAGATCATGTTGAACCGTTTAGTTCGACTGTTCGACTTATGGCTTTGAACGCTTGACCTGTGTTTGATACTTGATTGGGACTGCACAATAAATTTGCATCCCAAATTTCAGTAAATTAAGTGACAAGGAAAAATGTTGAAACTGTCAAGGAACTGCGTCACTTGGGTCCCACAAAATGTTGATGTCTAACTGTCATGTTCTTGGTAAAAGATAAAAAGATGATTTTTGTGATAGATGTAATATTTTTTTTTCCTGTTATTTGCTCTTATGTTTACAGTTGAAGTATAATGGAAAGTCGGTTGCAGTCCCATTTAATGAGTCAATCTACAAGTGGGCTTGTGAGACCCGCAAAATACTTGACACTGCTCAATTACCTGATAGTGTCAGCTTCTATAACATATATGGCGTCTCACTCGAAACTCCTTATGATGTCTGGTAAGAAATGCTTCAAATATTCTTCCTCTTTTTTTTTTTTTTTTTATTTAAAAAAAAAATTCTAGATGCTTACAAGTGGTTGACACTCTTGACAATATTTCTCAAAATCAAGAAAAAAAAAGAGAAGTTGTAGGCATGTTGTATAGATTAGTTGTGCATAAAACATCATGCAATTCGAGTGGCATTTGGATTTGATATTACAATGCAGTTATATATAGACTGTTTCAAGTTGCGATTCAAGTTGAATGAATGGTGAAGCACTGACTTTCATCATATTTCATGTGTTGATATACATATAGTATTAGATCATATTCCAGATGTAGAATTTGAGAAATTCTTTATGATGGTTGTCAAGATTGCAAATTAATATTTTTTTATTTTTTTCTGAAAAGTGAGTTAACACACAGTAATAGATGCTAAACCAAAAAGTGAGTTAACAGTTAGATATTTGTAGAGTAGAGGTTAAATGCACGAACAAACAAAAAAGCATCTTTTTTGTGAGAAATATTTCCATATTTGGTCTAATGTGGTTCCTGTTTTTAATTGTAGTTATGGGTCTGATAGCTCCCCAATTGAAGATTTATCAGAAGTGTGCCGCACAGTGGTATGGTTTTAGTTTTTACCATATTTTATTACTTCGTATTTCCTTAATTCTGAATTGTGTGGATTAATTAAGACTTAATTATATTTCTTATTTTTAATTTCAGGGCGAGTATAGGTATGTTGATGGAGATGGTACTGTTCCTTCTGAATCTGCCATGGTAATAATATTTTCCCTGTTACTTTACACTATTTTCAATTTTAGTTAAATGGAAAAAAAATTTAGACCCTTGCTGCTAGCAGATCCTAAGATTTTAAGGTCATAGGTGGATTAAGTTGCTTACTCCATCTTAAACTTAATTTACTTCTTACTCCATGTTATTCCTATTTTTTCTTGTTTGACATCTTAAGTGTAGAGTAAAGAGTTTACATCACCTCTTACTCCACAACCAAACATGACCTAAAGTGTTTATATGGTTAAAAAAATCTTTCTTATTGCCCCTTTGCACAAAGTGTTTGCAAGGTTAAAAAAATCTTTTTTATGGCCCCTTTGCACCAAGTGTTTATGTTTATTCTGAACTCTGTTATTTATTATTTTTTTTTAAAACAAAAATAGGCAGATGGATTCTCTGCTACCGAAAGAGTTGGCATTGACGCATGCGATCACAGGGGTCTATTACGTGACGAGAGAGTGTTTCGACTTCTCGCAAACTGGCTGGGTGTTGCCGACAAATTGAAATCTTCCTATCCCATCTCAAGTTCAAAAGTTGCTGATATATCTGCATAAATACATGAATTGGGTTGAATTTCTCTTTACAAATTCCTTATAGATAAAATCACGGTATAGGAATTTAGATTTAGAAATCAGGGGATGAAAGCATTATGTTGACTTGGTGACAAGGAAAGGGAGGGCTCTTGTGTTGCCTTTTTATTATGCAAGAGAAGAAAAAAAAGGTGTTAGTTTTAGATAGGGAATTATTTGATGAATATGTGAAAACTGCTCATGTGGCAACCTTCTGCAAAATATAAATCACGTCAAGCTATTTCATTTGGTCTTTTTATTTTTTTTCAACAGATTGAGGTGCTATTTTTTTTTTTCCTTTCTTATTTTTTAACACTAATCTTATGCAAAATGTACATTCCAAACCTCTCTAATGTAAAAAGTAACTAATTTAAAACTCAAATGTCAAAATAGAACTTTTAGATTTGATCTAATATCATTTTCTCTACACACATTTTGATTTTTATTTGGATTGGTATAAAAAGCTTACAAAAATACATTTATATGAATCAATTTTGAATGTTGATTTTTCTACTTATTGATTCATATAAAAAATAAAATCAAGAAGTGATAATATTTTTTATGTGTATATAGAGAAAATAACGTAAAAAATATATCTAATGATTTTATTTTAACATATAATTGAGTTTTAAATCTTTTCTTATTAGAAAATTAAAGAATAAAGATACGATGAAAACATATAAAAAATGAAGATATTTGAATATCTCTTAATATAGTTCTTAAAATTTATTAATAACGTACGACCGAGTTCTCTTGTGTAAATTCAAATTTGTGCTTTGAGATTCGTGTTGGAGATTCGTGCAGAACATATCTCAACGGTTGAGATTTTTCAGAAAAACATTCAAAGTTTGAGATATCTCAGAGGATGCGAATTCGATAACCATTACCGAATTCATATAACCTAAGAGGCTAAGAGCATCTACATCTCTCATAATGCAACATAATATATCATAAAAAAAAGTAACATAATATTTATGTTTAGATTCTGACCGTCCGATTAGAATCTGCGCACGAATATTAAAGCGAGAGTGTCGTTCTCGTTCCTTCACAAATCGCTAACCGCGACAGCTCACAAGCTGAGTGACGGAGAAACCAAAAGATGGCCTGCTCCTGCTGCAACCTTAAAACAACCCTCATTCCGCCACGTCACCAACCCTTCTCTTCCCATCAGCCTCCGCCCAATCTCCAAAACCAACTTCACTTCTTCCCCAATCTCTCTACAACCAACCTCCGTTCCCAATTTATCAATACCACTGTCCCAAGAAGCAGTTACTACACTCCTCCCATCACCACCTCCGACTCGCCAGCGAAGGCGCTCAGGCAGTTGTTGGAGTCTTCAGGTATCCATCAGGGACCCGCTTGCTTTGATGCACTCAGTGCCAAGCTGATTGAACGGGCTGGGTTCGGGTTTTGTTTTACCAGTGGTTAGTGTTTGTTCTCTTCTCTGGTCTTATTCATTTATTTGATACTGTTACATTCTGTAAAAAAAATCAATTGCAATTGTAATAGTAAAGAGAGAGAGAAATCAGAACACTATATACAATGCAGTAGTCGCTTATATAGACAACTAATCAGCATAGTAACAGAATTAATAACAGAAACAGTTACTGTTTGACTCTGGTCAAATCATATTAGTTGAGAGGAGCTGAATCAGGATGCTGGTATGACTGACACTGTGATGTGTCTAACATTCTGGTATGATATATCATGATATATGGACCAAAACCATGGTTTATTTCATACCTAGTAGATGTTTGTTGAATTGACTGAGTGAAGAATTTTGTATGTCGGCCTGATTCATGCAAGGTTTCTGTAATTGTGCCTGCAGTATTCGCTTATACAGAATTGATAACAGAAACAGTTACTGTTTGACTCTGGTCAAATCAGATTAGTTGAGAGGGGCTGAATCGGGATGCTGGTATGGCTGACACTGTGATGTGTCTAACATTCTGGTATAATATATAATAATATATAGACCAAAATCATGGTTTATTTCACACCTAGTAGGTGTTTGTTGAATTGATTGAGTGAAGAATTTTGTATGTCGGCCTGATTTCATGAAAGGTTTCTCTATCTCTGCTGCACGGTTGGGGCTGCCAGATGTCGGCCTTATATCATATGGAGAAATTGTCGATCAAGGTTCGTTAATAACCCAGGCTGTGTCAATTCCTGTGATTGGAGATGGAGATAATGGGTACGGAAATGCCATGAATGTCAAGAGAACCGTGAAAGGGTTTATCAAAGCTGGATTTGCCGGGATTCTTCTAGAAGACCAGGTATATTTTTAGGATTTCAAACACCAGGTTTACTGCACAATGCTGTGCACCATTGCCAGCATGGCATGACCTTAATTTCTGAACTTGTATTTTTCTTACTTGGAAGGTGGCACCAAAAGCATGCGGGCACACACAGGGAAGGAAGGTGGTGTCAAGAGAAGAAGCTGTCATGAAAATAAAAGCGGCCATTGATGCGAGAAAGGAGAGTGGGTCCGACATTGTGATAGTAGCCAGGTCAGATTCACGTCAGGCAGTTTCACTTGAGGAGGCCCTTTGGAGATCTCGCGCTTTTGCTGATGCTGGCGCAGACGTTCTTTTCATAGATGCTCTTGCCTCGAGAGAAGAGATGAAGGCATTCTGCGAGGTCTCGCCATTAGTTCCAAAAATGGTACGTAAAAACTGCTGTTATCAGATATGCTTAAAGCAAAAAATCTAAACCGTTCAATCTGATATACTTTATGACTTATGAGTGATGCGTTTACATGCAAAATGTATAATTTTTCGAAATGTTTTAGTACCAAGTCAAGCGGTAAAAAAATGATGAAAAATGAATGCATTAAGACTGCTCGACTTATACTAAATAAATTAAAAAAACTATAAATTTTGCATGTAAACACACCACTCATGAAGTAGATCGGTTAGAACGGTTTGGATTCATTGTTTGAACTTGATTCAACGGGTTTTGGAGTTTCTGGTATTAACGCTGAAACTATTGATTCATCCTGTTTCTTCTTTTTTTTTGAAGTTATTTTTCTACTCGGGTCCTTTTAATTCATCATCTTTTTGCTTTATTTTATTTTATTTAATACCATATGTATAAAATTACAATTACTATCAAGTAAATTCTAACTTTAAGATTTCACTTCTCCTGGTATAACAATTAATTAATGAAGGCTAATATGCTGGAAGGAGGGGGTAAGACTCCGATACTTACTCCTGTTGAATTAGAGGAACTTGGGTTTAAACTCATCAGCTATCCTCTCTCTTTAATTGGTGTATCCATGCGTGCAATGGAGGTATTTATTTATATTTTTTCAATTTTGTATTTTTGTCTCTTATTTTTAAATGATCCTTTGTCTTTATGTTTCTCCTCTTGTTCTACCTTGTAGGATGGCCTGGCAGCAATTAAAAGCGGGAGGGTCCCGCCTCCAGGTAGCTTGCCATCATTTGATGAGATAAAAGAGACTCTTGGATTTAATAATTATTATGAAGAGGAGAAAAGATACACAGTCAATAATTCCCAACCGTCATATGGCACTGGTGAGACTATTTTAATCCCAAATCTTGATATACTGTGACAATTGGGTCTGAAAGTGTACCTGTTTTTGTATTATCCCATGAAATTAGACTAAAATTACAATTGAAATAACTGAAATTAATTTAGAAGTTAATTCGAAAAGCACTGAAATTTTCAAACATTCTAGAAATTAATTTCTGAGATGAACAACCGAATATGAATTAATATTTTTGCCAACACGACTTTTTGAAAGCAATTTCAATAAGAAAAATCTTTCTATTTATGAAATTATTATACATCCCTCAAATTGCATATGAAATTGGAATGAAATTACCAATTCAGATTCTCTTAGGTACAGTTTCCTTGACTGACACAGGAGTTAAATTGGGATAAAAAAAAAATGAGAACCACATAAATGCCTTTTACTATATTTTAATTATTTTTCCTTGTATGTTAACTGCAGGATATTCATCTCCTACTTATGGTGAAAGGATAAACCAAGGAGGTTCAGATCCAATAATTGATCTCTTACCTCCAGTTGTATATGACAACTTAAACACAAACAGTTCAAGAGATCGGATGTCTTGGATTTGGTCTCGTACTTTAAGATTAAAGATAACTGGAAAGGATGGGCTTCAAAAGCTTGATGTCAGAATTCCAGTAAGTTCCTTGGTTAATATTTTCCAATTTATAATTCCTTCGTTTTCCTTGAGAAAATTTAATCTTAGTTGATGTGGGTTTAACATAATATTTGGCAAGGATAAATAGTGACTGTAATTTCAATCGTTTGAACTTTAATGGTACTTGCTAGTTAGTTTAATGCAGTCTTATTAATTAGATGTTAATAATGATACCTCTTTTTTATAAATTTTTTTCATGACAAGTTTTTGTTCTGTAAAACAGGCTGGATTCTTGGAAGGGATGTCAAGAATAATTCCAGGTATAAAAAAGCCTGTGTTTCCTTTTGAGTGAGGCTATGGTACTATGCATAGGGCAAATTGGCCCATACTATGGATCAATATCTCCGTTTTCAAATACCAAATAGTCGATCTAAACTGTTCTCCACGAACTCTGTATGAAAATGTACTTGTGAATCAAGTTTTAGATTTTTTGAATTTATTTACAATTTTGAGGCAAGGAGAAAATCAGTTGACCTAAAAATTCTAGACTATTCAAAAGTAGTGATTTTCTATCTATCTAAAAAAATAGTAAAAAAATTCTAAAAATGTAAAATTTAATTCATGTGCAGATCATGTTGAATGATTCAGATGTTATTATTTGAATTTTGAAAACAAAGATATTGATCCGTAGTACATAGCCTCACTCGTTTCCTTCTATATTTCTTTATTTTTGTGGGATGCACCAGAATAATATGCACAAAAATATGGTGAAAATCTCTGATTATCATCAATAATCAAATCAGCAAACTTTCGATAGTTAAAAAAAGAGAAGTTAATTAGTAGAAACCAACACAACAAAGTACACAGATAGGTAATATGATAATTGTCAAGTGTGTGTTAGTACACTCCTTGAATATTTCATTAGTTTGTTTATGTGCATGATATTAGGCTTGGCTGGTGTAAATATAATGGAAATGTTGGAGGATGCACCGATCGATGCAGATGGCAGTTCACAGAGTGGAAAGATTCTGCTCGATTTAAATGATGCTGCTGGAGACAGGATTCAGGTGCTTGTTGAATGATCGATTTTAAAAGCAACCTTTGTATTTGAAAATTGCTTAATAAACTATGGACGTCCGATAATGAGAAATTTTGTTTTAGTTGATAGGTACTTTATTCTGATAATTATTAGGATGTACTTGTAGACTGTTATTTGACATGAAAAGGTTGATTTGCATGACATGCCATCCCGTGCCATTTTCTGCCAAAGGGAGGCTTGTGAGGCGATACACAAGTCACGTCATGTGATCAATACACGTGATGTGACGTACTCATTACATTTTGTCATGGAGGTGTTAATAGCATAACTAATTCCCTTCACTCCTGTAAGCCACACCTGAACATGATTCTCGCTGAAATTTTTATTCATAGGAAATACAAAAAAAAAATTAAAAATAGAAAATGACATGGTGGAATTTTAAAAATGGGAAATGACATGGACGTCAAATCATACCACATCCTCTGTTAAAAAAAGAAATTATATGTGTGAGACTCCAAATGATAACAAAAATCGGAACAAAAATTTCTAGGGGGGATTTCACGTATATCCCTTAAAAACTTCAAAATTACGTATTTCCCTCTCGAAAGTTTGAAATTACGTATTCCCCCTCTAAACTTCAAAAACTCACAAATTTACCCATTTAATTGTCTTTTATATTAAAACTCATTCTTAATTTATAAAATACCCATTTACCCTTTATTAAAAGCATAAAATGCCCATCATACTCAAATTTGAATCTGAAGGATTCCTCTACTATACGAACTGCTTTAAGATCTGTGTACGCTAGATCAGCACGAATCTTAAAGCGAACACACGGATATTGAAGCAACGTGCACATCTTAATGTGATGTGTGCGGATTGAAATTTCTTTAAAATTCGTGCGTGCTAGATCATCACGAATCTTAAAGCCAACATGCACATATATTAAAGCTACACGCACAGGTCTTAATGCGATGTGCGTGGATTGGACGGTAGAGGAACTCTTCATATTCAAATTTGAGTCCGATGGACTTTTTATGCTTTTAATAAAGGATAAAATGGGTATTTTAGAATGAGTTTTAATATAAAAAACAATAAAATGGGTAAATTTGTGAGTTTTTGAAGTTTAGAGGGGGAAATACGTAATTTTGAAGTTTTTGAGGGGTATACGTGAAATTCCCCCAAATTTCTAAATGTGGGACGCCAAATTAGCCAATAAATATATATTAGTGAAGTAGCGTGAGGAAGCGATAAGGCGTAAAAAAAGAGTAGGCGATTGCTCTTATGGAGATAGCGACGGGAGTAACAAAAAAATCGTGTGGGTGGGGTGGGGATTTGGCGTTCCATTTAATATATTTTTTTTGTTTTTTTCTAATTTTTTTGTCTAATTTAGAGTCTCACTTTTAGAATTTTGTTTTCCAATTTTTTTGTCTAGTTTGGCGTCCTACCCTTAAATTTTTTTTGTTTTTTTCACAGTGGCTACGGTATGATTTGATGTTCTGGAGGATGCTAAACCGTAATCTTGCATTTTATTTTTAAAATTCCACCGTACTATTTTTCATTTTTCATTTTTTTTTTAATTTCTTATGAATAAAATTTCGGTGATTCTCAAGACAGCTCCATTGTTTCCCTGTTGCCATTATTATGACCCATGCCAATCATGGTATAGTACTGTATAATATGTGGAACAAAACCATGGTTTATTTCACTAGTAGACGTTTTTTGAATTGACTGAATGAAGAATTTTGTATGTCATCGTCGGTCCGATTCATGATGGTGCCAAGTTTTCTCGATCTCTGCTGCGCATTTGGGGCTGCCAGATGTCGACTGCAATCTGTATTTAAGCGGTATTTAAGCGGTAAAAAAATGTTGAAAATTCAATCATTAAAAAAACTTATAAATTTTTATTTTTTTACCGTTTAATTTTTTACTAAATAAATTTAAAATATTTAAAATTTTATATATTCAAAGAAGTAAATCAGTTGTAACAGTTAGACTTACAGATAATTACGGATCACCACGTGGCAAAAGGCCAGAGAGTCGGGACATCCTAACGATCTCAAATGAACTTCACATTCTAAAGAAGAAAATAATTTTGTCTCTTCATATACAGAGGTTAAAATTTAAAAAAAAAGTACATCGAAAGTGCGCTACATAAGACAAAATATTACGTACCGATTGCAATATAATAACAACATAAGTCAAGAAAATCGGTCAATGATCGAGTTGTTGAGGACTTTTGTCAGGCAAGGCTTACCTGGGCTTTATCGAATGTGGCCCAGTAAGCCTTGTCGGACTGGATTGTTGCTGGACTCTGAGCCTTATTTCTTTTGACTTCGGATTGGCCCTGGGTAGGAGTCTGAACCTCATATTGTTCTTGGCCCATGATCGAGTTTGTTGTGGGCCTTTGACATATGACCCTATTATAATGCAATGAATCATTACTAGGGCTGCACAAAAAATTCGTAGTTCGTAATTCGATTCAAGTTTGATTCGAAAAAGTTCGTAAAAAATTCGATTCGAAATTAATTCAAACCAAACTTAGTTCGAAATTAATTCAAACCAAACTCAAACTGAGAGTAAGTTCGATTCGGTTCGGTTCGTTTGCAGCCCTAATCATTACAATCATGCTAATTTTAAATATTTTCCAAAATAATGCAACCGATTTAATTTTTGATTTTTTTGTTCATTCTGTCCAAAATCACTTTATAGTTATAGAGTGACTTCATATAAACAAATGAAAAGTTCGATGGCTACAGAGAGATAAATCAAATTTGAGTGATCAATTCGTTATAAATGACAAAGTTTAGTGACCTTCGGTAAAATTTATCCTTTTTTTAACCACTATCTTTGCGTAAACCCAAAGAGGAAGAAAAATTCGGAGCAATGAAGAAGAATAAAAGAAGTAGAAAAGAAAAGATAATATAGTATGATATTGCCCCGTATTTTATTTTTTCATATAGCATTTAAAAAATAAATAAATTGATGACATTATATCTGAGAAATTCTATTTTACGATAAAAATGTTAACAATGATAATAGTGTTTTTGGACTATATATATACAGTGACTGCGTTTGATAGAATAACAAGGTTATCATTGACGGTGTTTTCCTGATCGTACCTCGTTTTTTTTTTTTTCCTTTCAATCTTATTTACTTAATTGGTCGATTTCTTTTTCTGAAGGTTAGAATTTTAATTTTATTTAAAATTTGCTTACTCATTGTATGTTGTACATTAGTAAAATTTGAAATCGAACAAACCAAACTTATATGGGGTTTTATCTTATTTATTGGTGAAATTAGGGTTGCCAGACTATTTGATTTACATTTACAGTTTTTTAAATTGGTGAAATTATAATTATACAGTGTACATCTCAAATTAAAATTATAATTGAGGAATATGCATTCAACAAATTGATAAAATTAAATATTATTTACACACATTTTTGGGGGAATTTCATGTATACCCTTCAAAAATCTCAAAATTACTTATTCCCCGTCTAAATTTTATAATATTATATTTACCCCTCTAAATTTTAGAAACTCACAAATTTACCTAATTTGTTGCCTTTTCTATTAATAATTATTTAAAATTTATAAAATTGCCATTTTACCCTTCTAATTAAATAATACAACCGGTCAAAAATGTAATTGTTTCCAAATTTGAAAATCAGAACTTTGTCCCCTGTCTCAACCATGCCAGTAAACAATCCATGGCTTCCAAATCCCCCAGTCGACTATGCACTTGATCATTCTCCGATTCTAGCCCTTTCTGATGAAACAGTTTCACATATTTCCATGAGTGTCTGGTTTTTAAACTTTGCTTAATTTGATCTATTGCCACATAAATTTTCCAATGATGTAATAATCATGTTTTGCCACGAAGAAGAAACGCTAGCATAAATTAGGTTCTGCTAGATATATACAAGTGTTGTGAGAAAATAATGGGAAATGGTACCTAGCTATAATCATAGAAGGAAAAATCGGCCGTTCCGGACTGGAGTCGGCTGATCTGGACTGGAATTACTGATCTGATTTCTGGCCGAGTTACACAGTAGGCGATTTTTCGTCGAATTTCAGCCGAAACGGTCCGATCCAGTCAAATTTCGGCCCATATTAATTTTTTTTCTTCTTTTCTCTTTTTAGGGATCAATATTAAGACTAGCAAGTAATTTTTATTTTCAAGCACCTTCAATTTTCACAAATTAATATTTTGCCAATTTTTTTTCTATTTTTTTTATTACAAAACAAGCTACTGGCAAAAAAGTCCGAGTTTCCGATCCGATTCAGCCGTTCCTATCGATTCACCCGATTCCGATTCCATAGTCAAGTGACCGATTCCAATTCCGATTCCAATTTTTCCTTCATGCTTATAATGGTTTTTTGTGCTTTTTGGCAGGAAAGGTGCAATAGGATTTTCAATGGCTCAAGAACTCAGAAACATTTTCAATCTCAGGATTAATAAAATTAGAAGGCATATTAGTGGCTGGGCAAAGAAAGGAAGTGTGGACAAAGCACTCTGATAACAGTAAATACTACATTGAGATGCTTTACAAATGTGAAGAAAGAAGAATGAAGGAGGAAAGAGTTTACTTCGTTTTCAATTTTTTTCACCAATATGTTCTTCTGTCTTGAGTCCAGCATCTACCTAGTTTATAGACCCATTGGTACCTGATGTCAAACCGGTGAATCAAAGACCATACCGGTACAGTCACTTTCATAAATCAAAAGGTGGAAATGGAAAAAATTATTTAAGAACCGTTGAGAGAAGGATTCGTGCTACCCACCTATATGCCTAATGCCTCTCCTGCAATCGGTTCAAAAGCTCACGAGGAGCGTGTTGATGTAAAGCGAGAACAAAGCTGTCATCTGACGCATCTGATATGCAAAATCAGGCGAACTAGGTTTTGCTGGCGGGATCAATTTTGCTGTCAGAAAGTGGGATCCATCAAACATATATCAAATATCAGTTTAAAAATTTAAACAATTAGATTTTCGCATTCAATCAAACAGAGGGTAAGATTGGTAATTTATAAATTTTTAATGATATTTATAGAGAATACAATAGATTGGGTAAATTTGTTTGTAATTTTGAGGGATAAATATGATATTATGAAATTTGGAGGAGATAATACATAATTTTCAAGCTTTTGAAGGACATACATGAAATTCCCCCCACATTTTAAGAGTAGAACTAGGGTGCTCTTGAGTTCACCAAGCCCTTGGTGAACTCAAGTCCAAAACTCATCGGATTGGCTTCAAACGACAAATCTGACCGTTGAAACCCGTCTACCTTACGAGTGATGCGTCTACATGCAAAAATTTTAAATTTTGAAATTAATTTTGCATAGAGTCAAGTGGTCAAAATTAGAAGGTTAATAAATTAATTTTAATACATTCATTTTTTGACGTTTTTTGACCACTTGACTCTATGCAAAATTAATTTCAAAATTTAAAATTTTTGCATGTAGACGCATCACTCGTAAGGTAGACGGGTTTCAACAGTCGGATTCGTCATTTGAAGCCGATCCGATGAGTTTTGGACTTGAGTTCACCAAGGACTTAGTGAACTCGAGAGCACCCTAGTTCCACTCACATTTTAATATAGTCAAAATAAGAGGTGAATAGAATGCAGCTAGTTCAGGTATGGGCCATAATCAAACCCAGTTAACTTCCGACTGAGACTGGGCCTAATTTTTGAATCTAGCATCTCCACCGTTCCTTTCGGCTGAGGGCTCAGATTTAATACAATCTTGTTCTTTTCGGGTTGGTATAACAATATCTAGAATATTCTTGAAAAATTGTAGTTGATAGAATATGTTAAAAAGTAATTAGATAGAATGATCATGTGCCTAGCATATTTGACAATGAAAAATAGAATAACACAGAAAATAATATATTTCTCTCTTTGACTATGCCAAACTTGAAGAACAATATGTTCTTCAAACACTCAAATAGAAATTTTATACTTGACAAAACAACTTTTAAGAGAAACAACACCATTATATGGAATAGTGCTACAATAGAAGATTACCAAGCAATCCCTGGATAAAGAGTTCTAGATTTTCTTCTACACTTATCTATCAATACTATAAAGGGAAAATACCATAATATCCAATATATCCACAAAAAATTAAAATCTTCCTTCTATCCTTTTTGATTTATTAAACTTTTGATTTAGTTATTTTAAAAATAAAATTGACAAATATACCCTTCTTCCTCCTCTCTTTCTTTCTCCTACAAACTTTATTTTTTATTTTGTTGCTCAAACGAAATGGACCATGTCATATCTCTTTGAGGCATGGTTGGCGACCTCCTGATGGAATGGATAGGTTTTTTTAAATCCTACACACTCCTGATTTTTTTATATTGTCGCTTCCTTTGAGCAACAAAAAGAAGTTCGTATACAGTGAACAAGAAGAAGAAGAGAATGAGGAAAGATATATTTGTTAATTTCATTTTTAAAATAATTAAATAAAAAATTAATTAAATCAAAGGGGATAGATAGAAGAAGGAATTTTAATTATTATGGGGATAATGATATTATGATGTTTTTATGATAAATTGATAATTTTGAAAATTTGTATGGATACACTAGAAATTTACCCTATTATAAATTAGTTTGAATGAAGTTTTTTATTCAATTACATTGGGATAAGCTCATAAGATAAAGAGTTCAAATTACACCCCGGAGGATTTTTTTTAAAAAACATAATTAAAAAAAATATTTGTACCAAACCAACATGATTACTTTTTTTTTACAAAACCATAAGAACCGAATTGCTAATTCGGTCCGCATGGTTTTATTTTTTTTTTGGCCGAATTGGCAATTTGGTCCCAGTTGATTTCACAGTTCCCGCATTGAAATTGGTGTAGCCATTTGTGTAATACATAGAGACCGAATTGGCAATTCGGTCCAGAGTTTTTTTTAGCTCAGACCGAATTGCCAATTCGGTCCAAAGCTTTTTTAGTCCAAACTGAATTGCCAATTCGGTCCTAATAATTTTCTATCTTTAATCGCACAAGCTCTTCTTATCCTTCTCCAGAGACCATTCTTCCCGAGACTATTTTCTTCAATATCACCATTGTTCTTCCAGCTGAAAACGGTGCACAGTTCGAGTTTTCGAAATTATAGATCGGCCCCTCCATTGTGCTTCTAGCGTTCGTCTGAAGATTGTAGTAAGTTTTTTTTTTTCAATTACGATCATATTTTAGGTTTTGCTATTATTAATTATATCGAAGGTTGATTGTGAAACTTTTTGTTTAGAAAATGTCTCAAGTATTAATAAATGTGTACCACAGACGCGAAATTTCAGACGCACCGACCTGCACATTTTCTGTTACTAACTCAACTAGTCTTGATGAGCTAAGAAAACATATATATGTTGGTATTCATTGCTCCCTAGCCAGTTCGATCTGACAATCAGGGCATGTTTGAACAAGGCACCACCTGACTCAGCAGAAAATACCAGTTATTTAACATAGACCACGAAATGATATGGCATATGGTGCTTGGAAATGCCACTCAGGTACTGAATTTTAAACTTCTTGAATTAGTGGTTGAGTCAGTACCAGTTGTTAGTCAGACCAATTATGACCCATACCCGGGTAGTGTACCTGGAAATAGTTGAGACATACCGGTGACTGATTCACCCATATATTGTGATGAAACCCCCGAAACACCGCCGGTTGATTTGCATAATTATTTTGACCAGCTGAATAATGATACTGGCTCACACACAAGCTCTGACCTTGGTGACCCAGTTGTCGGGGAAGATGATATGGCCAAAATTGAGGATCAGATTAGGATGCAAGATGTAAGAAAGGAGTTGCAATCGTCTATTCCTTTTATTAATCAGGGATTGCAGCATCCTTGTCCGGCATTTAATGACGATGTACCGATGCCGTACAAAGATGAAACATTTTTTGGTTATCCACCCAGAATCGACGGTCCATTTTCAGTGGGATAGATATTCGAATCCAAAGCTGATCTTAAATCCAAGTTGAGTGGATTTGCTATGGATAATAACTTAGAATTACAACAAATTCAGAGCAATCGTAGTGTCTATGTGGTTATATGTAGAGCAGAGGGGTGTCCTTGGAGGTTATACGCAAAAACTACTGAGACGGACAATTGGACAATTGCAACAAATCCATACGAGCACAATTGTTACAGTACTGCTTGTACAGTAGACAGTCGTCAGATGACTGCCAGGATGATTGTAGATATAATCAAACCAGGTCTTACGGAGGACCTGGAGATGTCAATAAAACATGTCGATTTGCAGTTAGAAGGGAGTACAAAATGATTTAGCCTTCATACAACAAGATTTGGAGAGGGAGGGAGCTGGCTATTTCTGATTTATTTGGTTCTTGGGAAAAAGCCTACGAACTACTTCCTTCTCTGCTCGGTGCAATCTAGGTCTAACCCAGGTACAAAATATAGAATTGAGCATGAACCATCTACACGTATGGGCTTTCGGTCCATTCATTCAAGCCTGACCATATCTTCGACCAGTTATAAGTGTAGATGCTGGACACCTATCCGGCAGGTATAAATGAAAACTATTCATGGCATGCGCTTATGATGTAGAACAACAATTACTGCCAATAGCATTCGGGATTGCGGAAGAGGAGACTTCATGTAATTGAGGCTGGCTTATGCAATTTGTATGCGAAGAGGTTGTCGGCCCTAGTCGGATATGTGTTATATCAGACCAGCATGCTGCAATCCATGCAGTGTTTGATTGACCTGATTTAGGGTGGTGTAATATTTTTGTTTAGAGAAATTATATTATCTGAAAACTAGACTTTCATACATTTATTTTGATATAAAGAATAAAAAAATCCATGCAGCCATTTTTCCTAAATTGAATTTTGAATCAGGACAAAATTACAAGACTGCTCACTGGAATTTTGGAATTTCTGCTTTTCTGATTTCTGACCTCTATCATTTAATTGTTAAAATTGTACCAATCTATAATATTTTTGTATATACAAATTATATTATCTGAAAACTAGACTTTCATACCTTTATTTTGATATAAAGAACACAAAAATCCATGTAGTCATTTTCTCTAAATTAAATTTTGAATGTGGACAAAATTACAAGACTGCGCACTGGAATTTCTGAATTTCTGCTTCCTTTAGTGATTATTTTTTCATGTACTCGGAATTTCGGACACAGGAGAAACAAAGAACCCACAGTAGCAAACCCAAACTTGCCAACTGAAACTGAAAAAAAAAGCAACCAAGAAATGGAGAACCCAAAATGACAAAATCATAATTGGGCTCATGAATTCCATGGAGCCAACTGTTTCATATCTCTTTCTCCTCTCTGACACAACCTTTGAACTATAGGAAGCCGTGATGGCCATTTACGGGCAATAAAATAATTACTCTTGTATCTATCAGCTCAAACAAGAAATCCAACAAGAAAAGCAAGGCACGAGAAAGCATATTGAGTACCTTAGAGCTCTAAAAAAGAAAAAAAGATGAGCTCCGATCATATCGGCTGCCAACCACTGACTTGGCCACAATTAAAAAACAAGAAGAAGATGATATATTTGAGTACCTTGCTGGATTAAATCCGAGTTACGAGGCATACAATCTCAGATCATCAACACTATCCCTCTTCCATCATATTCTCAAATCCAAAATATGATTCAACAAGAGGAGAGCAGAAGGGAGGCCATGGGTGGTCCACAAGTCACAACTGACGAGAGACACGAGACCCATGGCTTTGCCGTGGCCAAAAAATCCAATTTCCCAAATTTCGGCCAAAACCCTAGTTCTCAAAATCACTCAAATCACAACGAAATTGAGAAATGCACGAACTATAAAAAAGAGGGGCATACACAGGAGAAATGCTAGTTTTTTCATCCCCATCTAAAACTGAAGCATTGGAAGGGGAAGAGCTCCGCTGAAGGAGGAAGAGGGACTGGAACGAAGAGAAAAAGAAAGAGAAAGGAAGAGAGGCGTGTGGGGGTTCTCCACACAGATCGGACCCAAATCAAATTTGGCTGAACTGGGTCTGAATGGGACTGGTGCTAGTTTTTTTGCTGGCGGGTCAGGGTCAGGCAGAAACGGGTCAGCTGAGGCAGCAAATCAATTGTAGTTATTATTCCAGCAGATGTCTGTGTTATTAGACAAACAAAACCCTTCATTTTCTGGTATCCCTTCACACTCAAAAGATTTAAATTTGTTAGTTAAAATAATTATTGACAGTGGAGCTACGGACCATATGTTTGGCAATCAAACACTTATGAAAAATTTAGACATGACCAAAGATGACCAATTTGTCCTGGTAGCTAATGGTATGAAGGCTAAAATAAATGATACGGGTGAAACTATTTTTTGTAACAAAAAATTCTTTAACGTGCTATATTTGGAGACATTTCTTATAAACCTACTTTCGGTACAAAAATTAACACAAGAATTAAATTGTGATGTAATTTTTTCTTGCAAAAATATTGTATTTCAGGATCGGGAAACCGGGACGAAAATTGGTGAAGGATTTCTTGAAAATAGACACTATTTTTTGAAAATGGATACTATTTTTTTAACTCAAAAAATTATCTTTGTGCTTCCGCTAAATCCATTGATATTGGCCTTTGGCAAGGAAGATTTGGACATCCCTCCGACAAAATTTTAAATTATATTTTGGATTGTAAAAATTTAAATTATACTAATTGTGAAGTTTGTAAGTTGGCAAAACAAGCAAAACTTCCTTTTTCTCATTCCATTATTAAAAGTAAAGCTATGTTTGATTTGATCCATTCAGATGTATGGGAACCGGCCCCAATTGAATCGTATAATGGATTTAAATATTTTGTTATTTTTATCAATGATTTTTCAAGAACCACTTGGTTATATTTACTCAAATCAAAAGATGAAGTTTTTAGTAGCTTCAAAATTTTTTTTTGTCTCATAGAAAATCAATTTAATGTCAAACTAAAAATATTTAGATCGGGTAATGGGACGGAATTTGTAAAATTTTTTTTTGCAACTTTCTTTAAAGAAAAAGGGATTATACATCAAAGTACTTGCATCAATATACCTGAGCAAAACGGAGTGTCGGAAAGAAAAAAATAAGCACTTATTAGAAATGACAAGAACATTGATGTTTCAAAGTAATGTTCCTAAAATATATTGGTCGGATGTCATACTTTGCGCCACACATTTGATTAATAGATTACCGAGTTTAAGGCTAGAAAACAAAATCCCACTAGAAATTCTTTATCAACAAAAAATCACCTTTGATCACTTAAAAATATTTGGATGTACAAGTTTTTGTACATATTAAAGAAAAGATAAATTAGATTTTGTATCAATAAAAACTATTTTCTTAGGATATTCATCTTTCAAAAAGGAGTACAAATGCTATGATCCTATTAATAAAAGATATTTATTTCTAAAATGTTGTATTTTTTGAAAATGAGTCATATTTCAAAAAAAAGGGAGAAATTCAAGTGTCTTGTCAAAATCAAAATGAAAAAATAAATTCCGTAATACCCTACATTGAAAGTCAAGGCCTTGTTCAAAACAATTATAATGATACAAGTGATAACAAAGAAGAAATAGATGAAAATAATAATGAAATAAACAAGACCAAAGTAGGAAATAATTTGGGACTTAGACGAACATCTAGAGTATCACAACTTTCGAGTAGACTTAGAGATTATGTGACCTATACCGTCCAATATCCTATACAAAATTTTGTTTCATATAATAAAATTTCGCCTTCATACCAAGCTTTTCTCACAACAATAGGAAAAGAAATAGAACCGAAAAATTACCAAGAGGCCGTTCAAAGTCCAACTTGGGATAAAGCCATGAAAGAAGAGCTAAAAGCTCTAGAAAAAAATGAAATATGGGTAATTGTTCCATTACCAAAAAATAAAAAATTTGTTGGGTGCAAATGGATTTACAAAATCAAATATAATTGTGATGGTACTATAGAACGGTATAAGACAATATTAGTGGCCAAAGGATTTACACAAACCTATGGCATAGATTACAATGAAACTTTTGCACGAGTCGCAAAAATGAATACTGTTAGAGTTTTATTTTCGGTTGCCGTAAATAATGGTTGGAACCTATACCAAATGGATGTTGAAAATGTTTTTCTTCAAGGAACACTTGAAGAAGAAGTATATATAACAATATCACCCGGCCATAAAATGGAAAATACCTCTAACCTAGTTTGTAGGTTAAATAAATCAATATATGGACTAAAAGCAATCTCCATGGGCATGGTATGACAAATTTAGCTCTTGTTTAATTTTGCAATTTTAAAATTAGTAATGCCGACCATTCTTTATTTACCAATTGTGATGGAACCAATACCACACTAATTTTAGTATATGTAGATGATATCATAATTACCGGAAGTAATTTAGAACACATAAAAAAATTCAAAAAACAATTAAAAGATAATTTTGATATAAAAGATTTGGAAAATCTAAAATATTTCTTAGGAATAGAGGTAGTTTTTTCAGAAAAAATGGGCTATTTAGTTCACAAGAAAAATACACACTTGATCTTTTAGAAGAAACCGGTAAATTAGGATGTAAACTGGTCTTTACCTCAACTGATAACAAGTGTAAATTAAATAGTGAAGATGGTGAACCTTTAAAATACATAAACCAATTCCAAAGACTTGTAGAAAAATTAATTTATCTCACGGTAACTCGTCCGGATATTTCGTTTTTCGTAAGCCAAATTAGTAAATGTATGCATTCACCAAAAACACCACATTGGGAGGCCGTAAATAGAATTTTGAGATATTTAAAAAGAAGTCCCGAAAAAGGCATAAAAATGAAAAATAATAATTCCAATGCAATATGTGGCTATTTCGATGCAGATTGGGCCGGTCGTTTTGATAGAAAATCCACCACCAGTTTTTGCACATTTGTAGGCGGAAATATAGTCACATGGAAAAACAAGAAGCAAAATATCGTGGGAATCGGCTTCGATCAACCCAAGCAAAATATCAACCGCAAGCGAATTGATATGGCTCAAACAATGCTAAAAGACATGGGAATCGGCTTCGATCAACCCATGAAAATATATTGTGACAACAATTTGACACGTCACATTGCACTAAATCCCGTATTTCACGAGCGGACCAAACACATAGAAGTCGATTGTCATTTTATTAGAGAGAAGGTCCAAGCCAATGTAATAGAAACACCGTTTGTTCGAAGTGAGGATCAACTAGCGGATGTTTTCACAAAAGGGTTGGATCCAAAACCATTTGAATAAATCACAAGCAAGCTAGGATTACTCGACATTATAATCCTAGCTTGAGGGGGAGTGTTGAAGAACGATCTCAGAATATAATTCATCATAAATCAGGGGTATATGTGCAATGGTACACTATTCTAGCCGTTGGAACAATTGTAATACAAATAGAGAGAAGTCACCACTGTAAAATACATATCAAATACAAAAAAAATTTCTCCTCAGTTTTGCATCTCTGTAAAAAAACAACAATTCTCCACATAGAGTAGCTTAAATATGCATAGAGTAGCTTAAATATGAAGTACATGTTTGGTTCTCCCTCCTTAGACCTCCTTAGACCTTAATCTCTCTTAATCCAGGTGAACACAAATTTCTTAGACTGGATTAAAGCAACTCCTTAGCTTGAATTCTTAAGGTGAGTCTGTTGGCTCCTTAATGAATTTGCCTTCTTTGCAGCTCCTTAAACCCACTTCGCATACGAAAATACCCTGGTAAAATACAACTCCTTAGACCCACCTTTATCTTTTATAATTTTCTATTCATTTCTTCTTCTCACTTCAGCGCACATCCCTAGTCACGGGAATAAAATCACCTCCTCTTTCCTGCCATGATTGCCGACTCTCCGGCGACCAAAATCCAAATCTAACATCACAGGCAGGTTCTCCTTAAGATGACCTCTTCATTGACATCCCACACGATCCCCCTCCCCTCCCACATGCTCTGTAAAAATATGGGTTACTCTTGATTTTTTATGTGATTTGCAATAAGGGGTATATTGGTCTTTTACTCTTCTTCCATAATAGAACAGATTTTTTTATTCAATGATCTTCTTTAATCTTGATCTTCTATTTGCCGAACAGGAGTTAAAGCTTAAAATTTTAATCCTCAGCTCTTAATCCTTCCCGCCAAAACACGCCCGAAGAGATGAGGAGAAATATCATAAGAAAAAAAATACAGCATGGCACTAGCTACCAAATTCAAAACACACTATTGAGGAGAATATATCATATTAATTCATCATATATTTCTTAATTATGCTTTTTTTTTTCCGGCACAAAAGCCTGTGAAACATGTTGCCCGAGACACCTACGCACGACATCATAATGCTCCCCGCATATATTTTCGAAGGTATATTCGTAGAATATTGCTATTTATATTATTAATAAGAACCATGCATTTTTTTTATATATGCAAGAGTGTGGTCCCATAGAAGGAAAAATCGGCCGATCCGGGGCGGAATCAGACTGTACCGATTCGATTTGAAGCCGAGTTACACGGTTATGTAGATTTCATCCAATTTCGGACTTTTGGTCCAATTCCAGTCGGCCATTCCGGTCTGATTCCAGTCAAATTTGGCAGAAATAGACCTATTCCACCGAAACGGTCCAATTCCATTTAAATTTCAGCCGCAACACAAATTAAACACACTCCAAAATTTTATCCTCTGCGTGAATCGAACCTAGGAACTCTTGCTAAGCAAACAAGCCAACTACAACCACACCATACAACCTTTGTTGTTAGAAAATATAACTTATGGATATATAAAAATTGTAATTTGTATCACACCATACTTAATTGTAATGCTTGTATTATATTGTATTAGTAGATTATTTGATTGTAATTATTTGTCTAAACAGAAATTGCTGACAAATTATTTTTTATCAATTTTTTTCTAATTTTTTAGTATAAAACAAGCTTCTGGCAAAAAAGTCCGATTTTCCGATCCGATTCGGCCTATTCCGACCAATTCACCTGATTCCGATTCCACGGTCAAAAGACCGATCCCGATTCCGATTCCGATTTTTCCTTCTATGGTGGTCCCTTTGTAAAACCTACACATAAACAGTAATTAAGGATCTCTTTGAAAGCTTGCATGATATGGATTAGGGGAGTTAACCAAACCCTAGTTTTGCATGGTACTGCAGCCCATTCTGAGCACAATTGAAAATGAACTTAGAGAGATAACTTTTACATTTTCTAGAATTTTTGGTAGATTTAAAAATGCAAAACAAAACGTAGAGACAACTGTAAATGGAATAGAAAGAAGGTAAGATTTCGGTATTTCAACATGTTCCAAACGGAACAGAAAATTTCGTCCGAAATCTCAGTCATTTTGTCCGAATATACTAATCTTGCCTCCTTGGAATTCTATATTAACCCTACCAGAGATGAAGACAAACCCAAGCCCACTACTGATTGGGTTATGCTTGTGTAGTGCATTCCCATCGGTGCTCTATTTTCTCCTCTCATATCCATACATAGCCACATTGATTGAAAGAACAAAAACATATACAATTTCCTTTTTCTGAAAGTAACAGAAAACTGAATAAATGGCCACCTGTCGTGTTGATTTCATGGCCACCTCTGCATGCCCTGTCCAGAGAGAGCGCCGCCTACGCGAACGCCGGGTCCGTCTCGTACCACCACGTGCAAGGACAAGTTCCAGCAACAATGGTCCCACGAACAAATTTTCCATGGACCGGCGTGATGTGCTGCTCGGTCTCGGTGGTGCTGCTGCCACTGCTGCCACTGTCATGACTCCCGGGGGAATCATCCTTCCAGCAATGGCTGCTCCATTGGCCCCACCAGACCTGTCGAAATGCCACACTGCCACCACAGGCGTTCCCCCGGGCATGGACCAATGTTGCCCGCCATACAGCATGGCGCAGATTGTTGACTATGACTTCCCACGCACACCTCTTCGTGTGAGGAGGCCGGCCCACGAGGTGAAGGACGACCCACAGTACATGGCAAAATACACAGAGGCGGTGAGAAAAATGAAGGAGTTGAAGAGCGACCACCCGTGGAATTTCTACCAACAGGCATTCATTCATTGCGCATACTGCAACGGTGCCTATGATCAGGTTGGTTACCCTGGTGTATCTCTTCAAGTACACTATAGCTGGCACTTCCTGCCATGGCACCGGTACTACCTACATTTCTTTGAGCGGATTCTCGGTAAGCTGATAAACGACGACACATTCACGCTGCCGTATTGGAACTTTGACGTGAAGGAGGGAATGACAATTCCAGAGATCTTCACCTCAGATCCAAACTCTCCCCTCTACAATGAAAAGAGGTATCTAATTATTAATGTTCTACAATTTCTCATCTGGAGCTAGCTGTCAAAAAAATAATAATAATTGGTTAATGCTTTTTGTAAATCACCAAACAAGTTTGACTCACTCTTAATTAATTAAGCACTTGATTAAAGATTCAAGGACTAACATTAATGTTATTTTGAATTGATGAGCAGGAACAAAGATCACTTCCACCCTGTACTTCTAGATTACAAGTATGCATATGGATGCAGAGACCCGCCTTGCGGGTCACACACGAATAGTGATGATGAACTGGTGCAAGCGAACATGAGTTACATCCAAACCACTTTCAAGAACAGCCTGCAGTTGCCTGAGCTGTTCATGGGGGACCCGCTGAGGGCCGGAGAGCCAGATTCCAATAAGGGCTCCGGTGGACTCGAGGGCATCCACAACGGCATCCACCAGTTTGTGGGGCCCGTAGATGGTGACCACACCGACATGGGCAATTTCGCAACAGCAGCAAGAGACTGCGTGTTTTACAGCCTGCACGCTAATGTGGATCGTTTATGGCACCTCTACAGGAACTTCAGAGGTAATCGGGTCGAGTTCAACGAGCCCGACTGGCTTGACTCGTCGTACATCTTCTATGACGAGCATGAGCGTGTCGTTCGTGTTAAGGTAAAGATTGATAAATACACAAAAATTTCTGTACAACCAAACTAATATTGAATTAATATCCTCTGCGTTAACTCAAATTTTGAGTTAAGATCTGTACCGAATCCTCACTAATATTAAATAGCCCCATGTGTTATAGGAATGCATCAAATAAAATTGGTCCGAATTTTGATTGCACAGTCCGTAAATTAACAGAGGATACAGATTAGTAATATTTCGATCTTGGATATATGAAACTGGTGGGAACTCCCACTTTATTCAAAAAAAATATTTCGTTCTTGGAATCAAACTTGGTCAAAAGCAAAAGATATAGAGGAGGGTTCAAATGCATCATAATTTTTGTATTCTAATATGCTTCACATTTTTTATCTCTATTTTCAAAGTCCGAACAGACGATCTGAACCGTTCAACATGATCTTCACAATAAAATATGTTTGCAAATTTTATATTTTTTAGAATTTTTTTACTATTTTTTTAGATAGGTACAATATCATTTTATCGGATGGTCCAGAATCTCCTTAAAAAAATGATTTTGTACCTATCTGAAAAAATAATAAAAAAATTCTAAAAAATATAAAATTTGGTATCCAAGCATATTTTATTATGAAGATCATGCTGAGCGGTTCCGATCGACTGTTCAGACTTTTGAAAATGGAGATAAATTATGTGGAGCATATTGGAGCATAAAAATAATTGTGCATTTGAACCCTCCTCGTTCAACATATATATGTAATATTATATTTCGTTAAGTATATCGAACTCAATGGAATGAATTTGTCATTTCCAAACCAAACGGCAGATTTTCAAATTAGGATCATTTAAAATTCATTCCATAGTGACTTTAGTTAAATTCATATTTGCTTTTCGTTTTAGTAAATATAGAAATATATAGAAGTGTGTCTGAAATAATAGAATATATGGGGAACTAAAATATGAAGAACACTATACTATAAAGTTCATAAACATCTCTCCGTTATAACTTGCAAGAAATATAATTATAATAAGTAGGATTTCATTACTCGTTTCAATTTATGGGCCCTAGTCCTGTACGTATTTTTGATAATATTTGCTTGATTAACTACAAACTTTCAATTTATGGGCCCTGGGACCAAATCTATAGCTAAACTTGCTTGATTAACTACAAACTTTCAATGCGGGAGGTTTTTGATGCACATGAAAATTGTCCAAACCAATCAATTAATGCATGCGAATCGGAAATTTTTAGCATTAATTTCTTTTTCAATGAGAAGGTTAGAGGTGAAGCCACCCAACACTATTTTCAAACCTATGTTATTATAACAAAACAAATGATTTCTCTCGTTTAGATTTCGAACTAATGACCTTCCACATCAGAAGACGAGACGTGTCTTTGCCACTAAGATAATTCTTGCTTTTAAGCGTTATTAATTATTTGTAATATATAGGTCAAGGACTGTCTGACCCCGGCGAAACTGTGGTACACGTACGAGGAAGTGCCAATTCCCTGGATGGGAAGCGTCAAGGTACAGAAGACCAAAAAGACGGAGCGCAAACAGGAGCTTAACCTGGTAAGCATCAGCAAGTTTGGTACACAGCCTCGTGAGCTCGGGACAAGCCCGTTGCGTGTCATGGTACCCCGCCCGAAGACAAACCGCAAGAAGAAGGAAAAGGATGATCACGTTGTTTGTCGCTGGTTACATCACACGGTCCCTAAACCCTAAACCCCAAATCAAAAACATCCAGGTTACATCACACGGTCCCGCCAGGTTCAACGTGTTTGTCGCTGCACCTTACGGTGACCTGGCAGGCCCCGATTACGGTGAATTTGCAGGAAGTTTTGTGAAGCTGCCTCACAAGTCAAAGAAGGAACAACGGAATGGAGTGGCAAAGCACAAGGGAAAGAAGACAAACCTGAAGCTCGGTCTCACCGCATTGTTGGAGGACATTGAAGTAGAGCATGTTGAGAAGTTGGTCGTTACGATCGTGCCGGCAGGTGGCGATGTAATCATAGGTGACGTCCAGATCAAGCTGATTAAGACTGATAGCCCCAGGCTAATCGCTTGAATATCTATGTTTATCCATTAAGATAATGTTTAATGGATCATCATATCAAGTTCTCCAATTAGTATGGTTAATTAGGTGGATTCAATAAGATTTGGGTAGGAGTGTGTTCTTTTGTTTTGGTTGCAGCTTTCTCGATCAGTTTCTGTTCTAATTAATGTATGGGTGTTTTGTATTGTGGCCGTGAAATAAATTGCATATCTATTTTCTAGTTTTTAATGTTATCTCAGGCCTAAAGGAACCTTTTAGATATTATTGTCTTATTTGATATTGTTAAAATTTAATCTTAAACCACAAAGTCAAAGATTCGGGATTAGTTACTCGATTAAGATTTCACGAGTAAAACGAGTGTTTTACTTTACACTCATATTTTGCGATTTCAAAGTTCTAAATGTTCAATCTAAATTGTTTAAGTTGATCTCCATATGAAATTACGCTTGGAGACAATTTTACATTTTTTGGAAATTTTTTACTATTTCTTAAATTTTTTGAAAATCGCTATTTTTGATATGATGGTCAATTTTTTTGAAAAACAGTGATTTTCAATAATTCTAAATAAATAATATTTTTTTTCCCAAAATGTAAATTTTTTTTTTCAAGCACATTTGATTATGGAGATCATATATGTTAAACGGTTTGGATCGACTTTTTGAACTTTCAAAACAAAGATATGAGTGCGAAGTAAAATATGTCATTTTCATCATGAAGTACATTAGTCAAACTCTATGTTATATATATATATATATATATGAGTAAGGCTACGGTGCTTTGCAAAGTAAACAGCCCTCTTTACTTTGGGTCACTTTTTCAATTTGCAAAACTCAAACAACCGATCCGAACCGTTCAACATGTTCTAAATATTGAAATCTGCTTGGAGACCAAATTTTACATTTTTTGGAATTTTTTTACTATTTATTAAGCCACTTTGAAAATCGCTGATCCAACGGTGAACAGTAAAAAACAGTAAAATTTTCTGGACCACCGGATCAGACTTTTTCAAAGAGGGCTGTTTACTTTGCAAAGCACCGTAGCCTTACTCTATATATATATAGAGAGAGAGAGAGATAGATAGATAGATAGATATATATATTTACAAAACTTCGATGATTTACAAACTAATTAATAATATTTATTAAAATAATAAGTTCAGATCGAATATGAATTATATTAAAAAATAGCTAAAATATATCAAATATCAAAATACATGAATGTCAAGAGATGGAGATAATGGGTATGGAAACGCCATGAATGTCAAGAGAACCGTGAAAGGGTTTATCAAAGCTGGATTTGTCGGGATTCTTCCAGAAGACCAAGTATATTTTTAGGATCTCAAACACCAGGTTTACCGCACAATGCTGTGCACCATTGCCAGTATGGCATGACCTTAGTTTCTGAACTTGTATATTTCTTACTTGGAAGGTGGCACCAAAAGCATGTGGTCACACACAGGGAAGGAAGGTGGTGTCAAGAGAAGAAGCAGTCATGAAAATAAAGGCGGCCATTGATGCTCGAAAGGAGAGTGGGTCCGACATTGTGATTGTTGCCAGGTCAGCTTTGCTTCAGGTAGTTTCACTTGAGGAGGCCCTTTGGAGATCTCACGCCTTTGCTGATGCTGGTGCAGATGTTCTCTTCATAGATGCTCTTGCCTCGAGAGAAGAGATGAAGGCATTTTGCGAGGTCTCTCCATTAGTTCCAAAAATGGTACGTAAAAACTGCTGTTATCAGATATGCATCAAATGACAAATCGAAATCGATCTACTTTATGAATGATGTGTTGACATACAAAATTTATAAGTTTTCGAAATATTTTAGTATAAATCAAGAGATAAAAAAATGATGAAAAATGAATGTATTAAGATTAACTTAAAAAACTACCACATTTGACCGCTTATGATACACACCCCTCATGAAGTAGATCGGTTAGAATGGTTTGGATTCATCGTTTGAACTAGATTCGACGGGTTTTGGAGTTTGTGGTATTTAGGCTGAAACACCACAGATTATCCTGTTTCTTCTTTAATTCACCATATTTTTCCTTTTTTTATTTAATATCATATGTATAAAATTACAATTACTATCAAGTAAATTCTAACTTTAAGATTGTTCTTCTGCTGGTATAACAATTAATGAAGGCTAATATGCTGGAAGGAGGGGGCAAGACTCCGATACTTACTCCTGTTGAATTAGAGGAACTTGGATTTAAATTCATCAGCTATCCTCTCTCTTTAATTGGAGTATCCATGCGTGCAATGGAGGTATTTATTTATATATTTTTTCAATTGTGTATTTTTGTGTCTTATTTTTTAAATGATCCTTTGTCTTTATGATTCTCCTCTTGTTCTACCTTGTAGGATGGCCTGGCAGCAATCAAAAGCGGGAGGGTCCCGCCTCCAGGTAGCTTGCCATGCATCGTTTGATGAGATAAAAGAGACTCTTATTTAATAATTATTATGAAGAGGAGAAAAGATACATGGTCAATAATTCTCAACCATCATATGGCACTGGTGAGACAATATATATTATCATCCCAAATCTTGATATACTGTGATAATTGGGTCTGAAAGTGTACCTGTTTTTGTACCATCCAGAGTTCCAGACCCAATCCCATGAAATTAAACTAAAATTACAATAGATATAACTGAAATTAAATTAAAATTTAATTTCAAAAGCACTGAAATTTTCAGTTCTAGAAATTAATATCTGAGATGAACGAGCGAATATAAATTAATATTTTTGCCAATACGACTTTTTGAAAGCAATTTGATTAAGAGAAATCTTTCTATTTATGAAATTATTATACATCGCAGAGATTGCATAAGAAATTGCCACCTATGATTTGAAATTGGAATGAAATTACCAATGTCGTAGATGCTCTTAACTACAGTTTTCTTTACTGACACAAGAGTTAAATTGGGATGAAAAAAATGAAAACCACTTAAGTATCTTTAAATATATTTTAATTCAATTTTCCTTGTATGTTAAGTGCAGGATATTCCACTCCTACTTATGGTGAAAGGATAAGCCAAGGAGGTTCAGATCCAATAATTGATCTCTTACCTCCAGTTGTATATGACAACTTAAACACAAACAGTTCAAGAGATCGCATGTCTTGGATTTGGTCTCGCACTTTAAGATTAAAGATAACTGGAAAGGACGGGCTTCAAAAGCTTGATGTCAGAATTCCAGTAAGTTCCTTAGTTAATTTTTACATTTAAATTTCCTCCGTTTTTCTTGAGAAAATTTAATCTTAGTTGATGTGGGTTTAACATAATATTTGGCATGGATAAATAGTGATCTTAATTTCAATTGTTTGAACTTTAATGGTACTTTCTAGTTAGTTTAATGCAGTCTTATTAATTAGATGTTAATGATGATACTTCTTTTTTTAAGTTTTTTTCATGACAAGTTTTACTTCTGTAAAACAGGCTGGATTCTTGGAAGGGATGTCAAGAATAATTCCAGGTATCTTTCCTTTTGAGTGAGGCTATGGTACTATGCATAGCGCAAATTGGTTGGTACTATGGATCAATATCTCTGTTTCAAATACCAAATAGTTGATCTAAACCGTTTTACGTGAACTCTGGATGAAAATGTACTTGTAAAACAAGTTTTACATTTTTTAGAAACTTTTTAATATTTTTTGACATAGGGAGAAAATCATTTGATCTAAAAATTCCAGAGCATTCAAAAGTAGTGATTTTTATCTATCTAAAAATATAGTAAAAAAATTCTAAAAAATGTAAAATTTAAACTGCAAGTACATTTTCATGTAGAGATCATGTTGAATGGTTCAGATGGGATTATTTGATCTTTGAAAATGAAAATATTGATCCATAGTACAGACCAATCCGTGCATAGTAACATAGTCTCACTCGTTTCCTTTAATATTTCTTTTTCTTGTGGGATGCACCAGATTAATAAGTACTAAACATACTGTGCCAATCTCTGGTTATAGTCAATAATCAATTCAGCAAACTTTCTATAGTTAATAAAAAAAGTTAATTAGTAGAAACCAGCACAACAAAGTAGGTAATATGATAATTGTCAAGTGTTAGTTAGTACACTCCTTGAATATTTCATTTAGTTGTTTATGTGCATGATATTAGGTTTGGCTGGTGTGAATATAATGGAAATGTTGGAGGATGCACCGATGGATGCAGATGGCAGCCCGCAGAGTGGAAAGGTTTTGCTCGATTTTAATGATGCAGCCGGAGATAGGATTCAGGTGCTTGTTGAATGATTGATTTTAAAAGCAACCTCCATATTTGAAATTGCATAGTAAACGATTGTGGGCTGCTAGATCTGAAGATTGAACGGTCGAGATGAGTTCCAGTTCTTCTTCAACTTTCATTTTTTATATTGAGAACCAACGTGGCACTGTTTCATTAAACTTACCAGTAGAGAAGGAACAAAAGTCACCCCAGTTCGACAGCTTGAAAAGAAATAAAGCAGGGACAGATTTAAGTTGATGATTATATATGTTTTTATCTCGTTATTTTTCATACATATATCGTGCCTGCTCTAAAGATAGCCGAAAAAATAAATTTTGTGCGATTACTATAAGGATTCAGACCCATATACGGCTACATGTTAAGGCAAACCATCTAGCCATTTTCTCCTTTTATATTATCTTTCGTTTACCTGTGGTAACTGTGTACCTGGACTGGTAAAAGAACTGGTCGACCTTGAAAGAGGTTGAACAACACTGGGCCTTAATGCCTTCAAGTAGGTTTATAGGCCTATCATTGCTGATCGTACCAGCGCATGAAGCATTTTAAATATTTTGTTGTGTTATAGACAGTAATACCAACTTAAAACATCTCATTCCTGCTTGTTCTCTGAGAGCTGGTTTGCCAATATCTAGAATAGTTTTGAAAAATAATACTTGAAAGAATATGTCAAACAATAATAGATAGAATGAACGAATACGTCAAACAAAATTTTTGCTAATTTTCCAGTGCATTAATGAAAGAGTTGACTATATATCAATATTCACCAACTTTGTAAATTAATCTTAGTGGAGTTAAAATGACCAAACTAATCACTTGAAGTTGCGTGCTGCTGAGTGATATCAACAAGAACAGGTGGTAAACTTTACACTAAAACCAACTGTAATAGCAACATAAGTCGTGAATAATCAGGTTAATTTATTACACACCAACCAAAGGGCAAATCCATTAGGCAAAATAAACTTTTTGAAAATAACAGAAAATTGGTATTTACATCTAAATTTGTACTTTCATCTCTCATTTTTTTTGAACTGTTGAAGTCAGCATCCCACTAAATTTATGTTTATTTGTTTTGCAAATAACAGAAAACATTCCAGGATGGTGAGGATTACAATACTGTAATCTGTCATTATTTATTTTTATTTTTTTCAATCTTGTTTTCCTATCCCCTTTTATTTTTTCCATCTTTTTTTTGTTAACGAATGAGCTTCCTTGAACTTTTTATTATTGGGTATTGGCCAACAGGCAATCATTCTCTAATAGAGCTTATTAGATTTTACCCGTTTATATATATTATTTGTTGCAAAGATATCTATTGGGATATAAAATCGCTATCGTTATATTTAATATAGGAATATATATATATATATATATATATATATATATATATATATATATATAGGGATGAGCTATGGTGAGACGTGGAGTAAAACCATTTTGTACTCCATGATACTATATTTTCATTTTAAAAATTCAAACAACCGATCCGAACCGTTCAACATGTTCTTTATATTGAAATGTGCTTGGAGACCAAATTTTATTAAGCCACTTTGAAGATCCGAACCGTTCAACATGTGCTTGTTTACTATTTATTAAGCCACTTTGAAAATCGCTGATCCGGTGGTCCAGAAAATTTTACTGTTTTTCATTGTTCATAGTGGATCTGCGATTTTCAAAGTGGCTTAATAAATAGTAAAAAAATTCCAAAAAATGTAAAATTTGGTTTCCAAGCACATTTCAATATAGAGAACATGTTGAACGGTTCGGATCGGTTGTTTGGATTTTCAAAATGAAAATATGGCGTGGAGTACAAACTTGTTTTACTCCACGTCTCACCATAGCTCATCCCTATATATATATATATATATATATATATATATATATGGGGTCTGTAGTGTATGTTGGATTTTGATTGTTCTCAGTTTTCCGTTAAATAATCAATATGAAATATAAAGTAGTCTGGTGCCACTAATTTTTTTTTTTCTGAGATTTAGCATAACTTTGACTAATATTCGTGTTTCCAAAGAGAAACCAGAACAAAGCAGGAAAGAAAAACTAAGAAGAATAAACAAACAAGAAAAATCAGCATACTTCTTACTTCAGAAAGCCAGAGAGTCGGACCCCAAAAAATCTCAAATAAACTTCTCATTCTAAAGAACATAATAATTTTGTTTCTTCATAGAGGTAAAAAAAAATACATGGAAAGTGCAACATAAGACAAATTATTACCGATTGCAATATAATAACAACATAAGTCAAAGAAAATCAGGTCAATTTATTACACACCATAACAAAAGTATAATAATAACACAAGTCAAGAAAATCAGGTCAATTTATTACACATCATAACAAATGGGAAATACATTAGGAAAAAAGAAAAGAAAAAGAAAATAACAGTCGTTCCCTTAATTAATTCCAAACTGAATATTTAACATCATTTGACGAAATTTCAAGGGTACTGATCAAATCAGGCAATTTACCAAGAGGGCTGTACAACTTTAGGCTTTGAAGATACTTTGGTGGGGAAGATACAAAATCTAAGCAACACTTGACCCCTGCATTATTTGAGGCTTGAAGGACTAATGATCTCAAGTACTTAAGCCCATCAATCACCTTTGCTAATGTTTTCCCATTTTCTTCAGAGAAACCTGTCACAGCTAACTTAATTAGGTTGGTAAGATTCTGCATCTCCTTTGCTAAACCCTTGCTCCGACCAATATTAATCATGCCAAGAATATTTAGGGACCTTAATCCACCTATTCCTGGAGCAGCTCTCACCCCAAATAAACATAAGTGTTTTTCTTTTTCATCATCAGCTGAAGAACAACAAAGTGCATGTACAGCAAAACATGGAAAACAAATTAATGCACAAGTAACTAGAGTTACGAACATAGTTATTAGGCTGTCCTTTGGGAGACAGCATAAAGTGGCTATGACAAGTTCGGCAAACGATGGAGTTAATAATTCCGGATCTTCAATTTTTGGTTTATTATAGAGGTCAAATCCTGCACGTAGATAGCTCAACTTTTGTAGCTTGGTAAGTACAGTTGGTAGTTGGACTACAGCTGTGTTTCTAATATCAAGGGTCTCAAGTTCACTAAGCTTTCCCAATGAATTTGGTAGTTTTGTTATTTTTGTCCCCCTAAGACCGAAGTAAGAACAGTTTTCACTATCCCTAGGTTGGGGTTATTGCCAAGCTCTGAGCTAAGATGGCCACGCCTTGTCTTCCATTCAACACTTGTTTTAGGTTTGGTGGCCAGATATATAACTGCCAATAGTTACAATGGCAAGTGGTAACCGACCGCAGCTCTTTATAATTAAACCAGCCTCATTCTTCATGTCCTCGGTAATAGTGATGGTTATGCATTGCTTCTGCACTTCACAATCCTCTTCTATTATCTCATTGCTACTGGGACCATTCATATTACCTTTGCTTAGCCTTAACCGGGTTCCCTTGTAGATGGGGCGATATATCAAAAAAGTGGATAGTTGCTAATTTGAATTGGAAACCCACAAATATCAGTAGAAAACCAAATACGAAGTAAAGGAAATTAGAATTAACTAATGCATAATGGTAAGACAAAACCCTAGGAATTATCTTGAAGTGATTTCTCTTTCAATTGATCAAGCTTTAGATTTAATTTTTGGTAATTTAGATTTTAAACAAAAAGCTCTCAAATTACGGGGTGCACTGGGAGGGAGGGGAAATTAGATTAACAGAGGGGGTTTTCAACTCGTTTATTTCCTCTCCGTTAAATTCATCTACTGCAGCACTCCATCTTGTGCACAAATTTTAAAGCAATCCGACGATGGAAAATACCGTAGCAAATTTTGGAGAAAGCAACACATTACATGCTAGCAAATTCTTATATATACGAAAGGGGTTATTTGTTGGTTTTACTTTGTGGGTTTTCCTAATTACTTTAAACCCTAACCAAGATCTACTCCTTTGTAAGAAATTAAACTTAATGCACAGCGGAACTTACTTTCCATTTTCAAAGGCCTCCGTATGCTATCAATCAGACAGCTTCCAAGGCTCTGGGTTGATACGCTCCTAGTCTTGATTTGAGTTGTTGGCTCTCGAGTCCTTCCAAGAACTTGCAATCATTTTCTCTGGCTATCCTGAATAAATTCTGATTTCCTTATTTAGCCTATATTTATGACTGCTATTATTTTAATCAACTATAATCGGTCCATTAACAATTATATTGATTAACATTGTTCTATATGTATTCGTATCCAAAACCTTATATATAAATACGTATAATGCCATGACTTAATTAATCACATTATTTGGCATATTTTAATCATTACATAAATGTAATCTTGCGACAGTATTTGATATCATAATCATAATGCACGCATGTCCAACTTTATTATTGTAATTAGACGTCTCTAAATCCAACATTATTGACTTCACTGGATCAATAAGTTATTGACTTGAGCGATGTGGAAGAACCGGACAACGTTTACATGTGGCTTTGACCCGTCTATCTCATATGCCAGAGTTGTCGTTTAATCTCTTTACACGAAAAGGGTTATACATCAACTCAGCCCAAGTAAGACGGGTGAAATTCCATATATGGACGTTCTTCAATTCTTCCACATCGTTCAAGTCAATAACTTCTTGATCCATAGAAGTCTAAAATGAGAAATTGATCCACCAAAAGATAAAATATGTTGAATAATGTGTAATTAGTTTTGAATTATGTATAAACTTGTCTTTTGTATGTGTAATTGTTAATATTGTTGTTGTATGGTCTGTGTTTAAATGTAGTGTTTTTTGGTATATGTAATATTTATTGTAAGTTTAATGGGTAACAATTATGGATGCCAGCCCATTATTAAGGAGTCCGACTAGTTTAACATTGGTGTCATATGACATCAACTATTAAATTGATTGAATAGACTTCAAATTACTAATCCAAACCGTTCAAATTTATTTATTTTATGAGTGATGCGTTTACATACAAAAAAAATTATATTTTCTAGTTATTTTAGTATCAAATCAAGCGGTCAAAAATGTTGAAAAATGAATGCATTAAAATTAATTTAAAAACTCACACATTTGACCGCTTGACTTGATATTAAATAAATTCGAAAAATTATAAATTTTGCATGTAAATGCACAACTAATGAAATAGATCGATTTGAACGGGTTTGGATTAGTCGTTTGAAGTCAATTTGATAGGTTTTGAAGTTGGTGTTATATAGGCTGAAATGACATTGATGTTATACTAGCCGGACTCATTATTAAGCATCATATATATTGAAAAATGTTATCACACACGGATATTCTACTAAAACCCAGTGTGATGTAAACAAATGACAAATCATACACGGTTTTAGATCGGAGGATATCCGTGTATCTTTTTCAATACACAGTTATAAAAGGATATTCTACTGAAATCGGTGTATAAATGGCCTATTGTAACGTCCTTTTTTGGAGAATCATTCACGGTTCTTTTTAAATGTCCATGCGTATAATGTTATCCTAGACACAGTTTTAGAATCGAGTACAATCATATGCATTTTCACACACTACGTGCTCGTATACGGTTGCGAAGCAGTATATCATTAACGTTTTTAAAGGTGTATAATCGCCTATTCTGTAGTAGCGAGGTGACACCTAAAAATAACTAGCTAATTCTCCTAATTTATCATCAGTGCCACCAATTACAGTTACAACTTCAGCGAAAATAAAAGAAAAGAAGTAAGGAAAAAAAAATAGAGAAAGTTAAAGGAATCGATACAAGTAGGGCTTGATCGTTACCTGGTCAGAGTTGTTTGTGATTGTGCTACGTGACACGAGGTAGAAGGAAGTACAGTCTAATTTAATTCTCGTCAAATTTCTATGCTTCTAAAGTAATTTTGTGACGGAGCTTTTCCTCGTCAAATCGTGTTGCCTCCATTGAACTCGTGTTTGTATTGATTGTCTCCGATCAACAACAGGACGAAAAATCACATTCTATTTGTCGTTTGAGTGAGAAATCTCCCATTCAAAGCCTGATGTATCACAACATATATTAATGCAAAGTCACAATGTAGTAATGTTTACTTTTGCTTGATATTTCAATTGGATACGTGAAGAACATCTATTTCGTATAGCTAATTAACAATTAATAATAATAAAATAAAATAACAATACTCTAACACACGGATTGTTTCTTCTAAAGCGCGAGAGGTCTTTGATAGGTATCGGACCGAGTTTGGTTCCATGACTGATTTAAACTATTCGATTTGTGTTTACATCTGTACAAATCTAAACTCTCCCTCCTGTGAATCTTAACTACATATTCGCATGAATCTAAACACGCATCAAACGATTTAAGTTGGACAGTGCAACGAACACCCCACCCCCCTCCCTCAATTCCGTTTCTTCTCTACTATTCATGTCTGATTCATTTGTTTTGTAAAGGGGTGATCTGAGACAATCGAACAAGTAAACAAATTAATGATCACCTTTTTTTCATCGCATATATAATAGCGTATATTATAGGGACTCCTCAGAGACAAGCATGCTAGCTAGCTAGTAGAAGAAAGCAAGAAGATGTGAAAAATATATGCTCGAGACACAAAATCTTCAACAGAGAAAGGAATGCAGGACAGAGAGGGAGAAATGGAGAAACCAGTAATGGATTGGTAGTGGTAGATGATTAATTTCCTCGCAACACTCAAGGTCAACTCTCCCATTCCCAGAACTATGAAGGCTTCAGAGCTTCATATTTTCCATATTCGAATAATCCAATTGAGCTGTGTCATGTGGGCTGCTGTTTCCACATGGGTACACGGGTTCCGAGTATGGTTGGCAGTTAAAATACTTTTAATTCATAATTAGTCATCCTAACGTATAAGTCGTTGAACTAGTATTATTTAATTTAATCAAGTTTCCTAAAATTTGAGGATTTTTGTTGATAAAAAAATATCATGAACATAAAAAGTGTACCGATTATTATTAATAATTAAAAATGAAAATAAAATATAATCTAACAAAAAATTACATAAATAAATTCTTGATAAGAATTTAAAAACTAAGAAATTCATGCAATAGCATTCTATTAAAAATCCAACAAAATATATTTTAACTAATAAATAAGATATTTTTTATAGATAACAGATTAATATAGTAATACATAAAATTATCTTTTAAGCAAATTATACAGAAGTTAGAAAATTCAATGATGCATAAGCATGCATGGTTCATTTTTAGAATTAGGAAGCTGCTAATTGCCCCCAAAACACCAATCCCCCAAATATCCCCCAACCCAACTATCGTCACATGAAAAATATATGTAAATTTCTTCTCATAATTTTGTAAACCGATTCAACGAATTCTACAAAAACTAGCGACTTTTCATTATAGTGTGGTCCCCAATAAACCCCCATTTTAACCTCCAATTTAACCACTTTTACCGGTACCACTGCGACCACTTGTAGACCTTTGACCAGGACCACTGGGAACACAGCTAGAAGATCTCCAATAATTTTTCAAAACTAGTAACTAACATGGACCACTTTTAAACTATGTAAACATTTTATTTGAATTCAATAAACTAGTAAATTTCTAAAAATATGTTCAAATTTTTTTTAAACTTTTTTTAATTTTTTTTTAAATCTATATCTAGATGCCACTTCCAATTGTGTTGAATCCTGTAAACCTTATTACATAACTCTGTAAACTGTTTATTTGAATACTGTAAACCAGTAAAACTTTTTTTTTTAAATCTACATCTAGATGTTATTTCAGTGGTATTGAATTATGTAAATCTTATCACATGACTCTGTAAATAGTTTCTTCGAATATTGTAAAACCAGTAAAAACATTCAAAATTTTATTTTTTTAAATCTGCATCTAGATGTTACTTCCAATTATTTTGAATTCTGTAAATCATATCACAAAACTCTTTAAACTGTTTCTTTGAATATTATAAAATGGGAAAAAAATTCAAAATTTTATTTATTTCATTTTTTTAGATCTGCTTTAGATGCTACTTTCAATTATTTTGATTTTCTGTAAACCATCCAAAGAAAACAATGCACCCAGAAATCATGCAAGATAGACAATGCTACTTTCAATTATTTTGAATAATCACACTCAAATAAGCCATGTTTTGGTGTCCGAATTTGTAATTACCAAGATTTAGACCAGTGAAGCATACAAGCATCACTTAGAAACTGAAAACACAGCTTAGAAAAAAATAAAGGAGAAGAGTACAGAATATAAATAATCTGTACAGTGGAGTAAACTTGACACAAATGAATGAATAAAGTATGAAATAAACAGAAAATTGACCTTTGCAAGAACCAACATTCTGTGATGTATATAGCAAACTTATAGTACAACTATAAAGTATTAACAAACACTAAATATACAAAAATTGTATGAATGAAATAGTTATGCATTTTAAATGAAGGCTAATTTATATTAATTTATTTTACAGTTGATTTACAATATTCAAATAAACGGTTTACAAAGTTATGTAAAAAGATTTACATAATTCAACACAATTGAAATTGGCAAAAAGTTGAAAACAAAATTTGAATTTTTTTTTGTAAAGAAATATTTACCGGTTTACATAATTCAAAGAAAATGTATACAGAGTTTAAAGGTGGTCCCAGTTAGTTACTAGTTTTGAAAAGTTGTTAGAGATCTTCTAAATATGGTCCCAATGGTCCTGATTAGTTACTAGTTTTTGACTACGGAGGGTTATAATGAAGGACATAACTTTGAAGTTAGATATCTTTAGTCTCAGTAATTTGGGCTAGTCATAGAACTCTTTACATCTAGTTAATTAGAATAAAGTTAGAGTACTATCCCCGAACTAGTTCTTAGTTCGATAGGGCATTGTATCACATGAAAGTGGTAATATTAGATTGAACCATAAAACCCTCAAATCACATGCAATAAGAATTCAACAACGAAAGAATTAGTCAAGTCAGATTCGAGTATGACTGTAAGCCTAAACCCTAGGGCGTTGTTCTTGGACATTCACTTAGATTGATCAACTTCCTTTTAACTTCTGCTTTCAATTCACAAAAACTCCAAAACACAAAGGTTTCCTAGATAAGTGAAAGACTAGGACTTGGTACACAAACTTTATTATGTGGATCGACACTCCAATATATATACTACACGGTAGGATCATACGGTTGTTATATGATCGTAGTTGAAATTAGAGTTATAAATATTACTAACAAGATGTCACCACATCAATTCGGGAATGCGGTATTGGACAAACCTTATATGAAAAATTATATGAATTGTGTTTGTGTCATTAAATGTTTCATGGAGTATTAATTTCTAAGGTCTGAGATATTCATTTTTCCTACATGAGAAATGTGTATTTATAGACATTGTCCAACACACACCTTGACCGGGAGTTATTAAGATGGTGTTTCTATTGTATGACTTGTGCGGAGGAACGTGCTCATCAAGATGACAAATGTCCGTACTTAATTATGCGAGTGGTGATAGCTTAAACGTGCAATATGATTAATGATTAAATCATAAAATAGCAATAAGAGTTAATCATAAAATATAATCTACTTCAGAATCAAGAAAGTATTAAGTCTCAAGAATGACACGTTCCAATTTAGGACTTATTTGTGATATTCTGAAACAAAATAATTAACAAGAACAATTATTTTTCCAGATGGATCGTGATATTGTATATCATCTATATTGTTTGGGTATTATATTGTATATTGCTTGATACTCTTATGAATTATGAAATTAAAAAAAAGTTTTGAATTCATTGCCAACACAATATGGATTTCATGTGGCCACATTGCCTACTCAATATGGATCTCATGGGGCCACACCTAATTAAAAGGATTTTAATTGGATATAATTGTACAAATAATGGGTTGGTAATTAATTAGAGAAAACAATTAAAAGAGAACAAATGGACTAGAAGCCCAATAGAATTCGGCCTTGCCAAGGTAAGAGAGAGTAGGGACCATGTAGAAACTTCTAGAAGAAATGAAGAGAATGAGGAGACTTGTTGAGACTTTGATTGGGCCTAGGCCCTCCCTCTAAAATCTCCTAAAATCATCTTCCTCTCCCTTGGTTCGGCCTAGGCCCTCCCCTTGACCGAAAGCCCTCCTGTTCTCCCTTTAATCCCTCTCATGTGTTGAGACTTTGATTTCTTCCTTAGATCTATTAAGTGTTGATTGATTGAAGAAGGTAGAAACTTGAATTTGACAAATAAGATTGAGATTAACTCTAGCAAGGAGAATTTATCCTTTCTCCATCAAACCTAGGTGGATTACTCATGGAGGTCTCCTCTCTTAAAGACTAAAAGGATTTCATGGGACGATTATCTATTTTTAAATAGATCCATGGAGTATTTTCTTTAAAAGAAAATAGAAAACTGGAAAGGTATTATTTCTTCTTATGAAACCTATTAGTAATAAGAAAACTAAAAAATATTCGCTTACGTGTCAAAAGATAAAATAAAAATAGAAAAATTGCCTCTAATACCACTTGTAGGTGCCGATAGAAATCATCTACCACCATAAGATATGTGTTGAATATAAAAAACTGAAGTGCGGCAGTGTATCAGAAGTAACATTTTTTATGAATGTGAGAATGCCATCGATTTGATTCTTCAAGAGTAACAAGGTCCCTTAGAGAGTTCCATTTGATTATGTGTTCAAGTCTCTCATGCATTTGTCTAATGGGATAATAACAATGGTCTTGTATTATGTGGGCCAAATCATTATATATACAACACAATAAATTCTTTGGCTGTTTTATTTGATAATTTCAATTCAATCAAATCATTATTATTGAATATTATCTCTTAAGTTCTACATATCAAATGTTCACACCCTATATGATATTAATTCTCAATATAATCATTTTTAATTGAGTATAAAATTGATAGTTTATAGTACATAATTATTTTAAAAATAAGTCCAATGTTAGATTAATGATCCAACACAATCGACGAGCTCACAACTTCAACGAAAATAAAAGACGAAAAATAAATTAAACATATACAATGGCAAAGGAATCGATAAGGAGGGTTCGGTCATTACCTAGTCGGAGCTATTTTTGATCGTCGGTGCTGTCAATATCGTTCGTCTTCTTAGCTGCTTGAACTTTTCCTACGGTCTAACTTGTGTTTGTGTTGATTATCAGAGCGAGAAATCACATTTCAATTCTAGTTTGAGCGAGAAACATCCTACTCCGATCAGAGCCTACTGTATCACAATATATCCTGATACAAAGTCATTAATGTAATGTTGTTTACTTTTGCTTGACATGTCAATTGGATAGATGGACATCAGACTGAGTTCAGATGGATTTGGATCTGCAAGAATCTAAAACCCTCATTTTGCCGCCTCTCATCGAACTTAGTGTGATAGATGCCCATCGACACAAACACCCCGTTCCCGTTTGTACTATATATTATTCACCTCACGAAAAAGCTCGTGTCTCTGATTTAATTAATTCTATAAAGGTGTCCTCTGAATCAATCGTACAAGTTAAAATTAACCTTTTTTCATTGCATAATAGCATATATTATGATTTATCAAGAACTAGTCTTTGATATAGTGGAAAAAAGGCAACACCTTCTATGTGAGTGGCCGTGAGTTCGAAATCCAGATGAGAGGTAGACAATTAAATGAAAGTTGGTAGCCCTCCATCCTTCTATCTCAAAAATATATATTATGGTTTTTCAAAAAAGAAAAGCATATATTATGCATCCTATATGCACCTACGCTAGCAAACCAAAGCAAGGAGATGTGAGGAGGCATAGCTTGTGTTTGAGACTGGAGATTTTATTCTTGAACGGAGAATGAAATGCTCGCAGGGACTAAGAGGGAGAAATGGAACAGATCTGAGAGGAAAAATGCAGTAAATCTGAGATGGAGTATAGGTTTCCGGTATGGTAGTGTTAGACAATTTCGTCCCAACACTCAAGGTCAACTCTCCCACTCCCAGTCGAATTCAGCACTTCAAGAGAAATATAATAATTCTTTAATTCCCAATTGCCTTGGGAGGAGAAATATAATAATTCTTTTATTCCCATTAGGAAGCAACGATGAGAAGAAGTCAGGATTCCTAGTATAATTAATGCGTTTAGAACTTTAGATACTGTGCCGCACGGTATCTGATTCGTCCGATTAATTGTTTTAAAATTTGTGCAACTCAAATCTCAAAAACCTAATTCTAAAACCTTATTCTAAAAATTCACGTGGGCAGTTGATGTGGAACCAAATCCTCTGCCCACATGAGAGCAGGATTTTCCCGCTCACCATTAAATTTAGCCAATCACTAGTGGAGAACTAGTTATCAGGAATGGTCAAAAGTATACATCAGGAACGGACCTATGCGCGATACTGACTCAGGCGTTAGGAACAAACCTACACGCGATACTGACCCAAGCGTTACTGATAATACCACTAATCAGGAATGGACATATAGCCGATCCTGATTCTATTATCAAGAGCGGTCGTTAGTATTTAGCCGTTACTAATTCAGATAATCAAGAACGGTCGTTTACTTTTAACCGTTACTGATTCAGTCAATCAAGAACGGTCATTTAGTAAATAGCCGATCCTAATTATAGAATCAAGAACGGTCATTTAGTAAATAACCGATCCTAATTATAGAAACAAGCAACAATATATGAAATGGAACAATCTGAAATATTGATCAACGCATACTTGAAATTAAACATGTTCAAGTTCACCAAATTACATAAATTCTAAATTATTACAAAATAACACTAATCCTAATAAATTGTTTTACTTTTTCCCACTAATAACACATCCTTAAAACAAAATTTATCCCACAGTGATCGGATGTAGTCCATATTTGTTTCATTGTAACTTTTGGAGAACTCCTATATTTTTTAAATGATATAAGAGCATAATTACAATTTTAAATTTTAATTGTGTATTTTTGAAGCAAGATGAATATGCATACCTTCGGAAACAAAATATGCTAGAAACAAAATATGAAGATTTTGAGGAGTCCTCAGAAGGAGCAAATAGGCTAGAAACAAAGCTGCATTGGGAGGCATTGAGCGTTGCTTGATGCTCAGCAAGCACTTGTTCTTATCTAGAAACAAGTCCGTCTGATATGTTACCTGAATATAACCTGCATAATGTAAAACTAAACTATGCTTTCACTTTAGTACTCAACTCCAGCAAGAGACACTTCATTAACCCAACATACATAGAAAAAAGAAACAAAAGTTACCGTTACACTCATTACTTGTGCTACAGATTATGCTCTTCACTGTTAATTTGGCCCTTTATTTTAATTTTCCTTACATGACACTATGGTTCAAGCATGCAGTTATGTCCCTGGGTACCTTGTGGACATCTCAGAAATTTGGTAGGATTTTAGGGGCATTTTAGACATTTATTTTCTGGCTTTGAACTTGTTACTGTTTTTTGTTTGGTCATTCTGTTGACACTTTCTACTACAAAATATTTATAATGTTGGCCTTTTCTCTACACAGAAATTTAATTAAAAAGATGCAAGATTTACATCATACAATGCAATACAAAACATATAGTAGGCACAAATCAAACATAAAAAGTATACTATTAAAAAAAATCAAGTACTGTAAGCACCAATAGGTGCCAGTTAGAATATATTCATAATATATTCATGGGGGCAGAGGATTCAGTTCTCGTTGATGTACCTCAATGGTATAGAGGATCAACATGCGTGGCTTTGTCGGCACCCACAGTTAAATGAACCCGTATCCGCTATAATATCACACGGTGGAGCCCATAATTTTAAGGACCACATTTACTTCAGGCCGGGTCAAACTCAATCCGGTGCCTGTTGAGTCTGTAGGGGTTCCCTTTAAGAATCGTGCCAGGTTATTAGAACGGTCCGAATCCACTAATTCTACGGTAGTACTCAGAGGATACGATTAAAATTATTAATTTGTTTTAAGAGTTTTTCTAGTGTCTCCTTAATTTGTTTTAAAATAACTAATTTTCTCAAAAAAAAATACTATAATAATCAATTTTTTCCCAGAAAAACATGATATTTTTTATACTGTCTTCTTTTATTTATTTAACATTTTATTTAATTATTTTAAAAATGAATAGACTAATGTACCATCTCATTTCAAACTTTCCCTATATATATTGCCTACTTCACCAGCTCTCTGTCCTCATTCTCTATCTGACAAATTTTTGTATATTTGATACCATATATATATTTTTTAAAATAAAAAAAAGCATTTTTCTGAAATTCATGGGACACGTGTCATAGTTAATTAAACCCAAAAGCTCATATAATACGAAATTAATTAAGATGCAAAACAACTCTTGTCCGGTACTTATTTGAATTTAAATAGCAATTTGAATTCAAATTAATCTTGACTATACATCTGAAAGACATATCCAAATGTCCGTAATACACTAAAATATTATTAAAATATTTTTTTAAAGGAGGACCTCATTGATTTTATGCTCCAATCAATCTCTCATATATTTATTTCCGTTTTCAAAATCTAAACAATCAATCTGAATCAGATCTCCATATTAAAATGTGTTTGGAGACCAAATTTTATAGTTTTTGAAAATATTTTACTATGTTTTAAGATAGGTACAAAATTACTGTTTTAGGATGGTTCAAAATCTTCTGAAACATAATGATTTTGTAACGAGTTCGGCTAGTATGATATTGGTGTCATATGACACCAACTCCAAAGTTTATTGTATAGACCTCAAATGATGAATCCAAACCGTTCAAACCGATTTACTATATCAGCGATGTGTTTACATGAAAAATTTATATTTTTTCGAGTTATTTTAGTACCAAGTCAAATGATCAAAAATATTGAATAATGAGTGCATTAAAATTAACTTAAAAACTCCCGCATTTGACCGCTTGACTTGATACTAAATAAATTCAAAAAATTATAAATTTTGCATGTAAACGCAACTAATGAAGTAAAAGCTTCAACGGTTTGGATTCGTCATTTGAAGTCGATTTGAAAGGTTTTAAAATTGGTGTTATATAGACTAAAATGATACCGATGTCATACTAGCCGGACTCTTTTGTAACTATCTACAAAAATAGAGAAATATTTCGAAAAAAATATAAAATTTGCTCTCCAAAAGTACATTCTGAGCAAATTTTCTCTCCAAAAGCATATTCTGAGTAGTTCAAGTTAACTATTTGAACTTTAAAAAATAAAAAAAATGAGGTATGATGGAAACACAAAATCAAAATAATCAAAATAAGGAAGCATTTGAGCGCTCTATTATTTATTGTTCCCTCTTCTCCTCCACATTTCCTCCAGAATTAAAGCTCTCGCCCATGATCTCAGTGACTCACTCCAAACTCCGGAACTCTCGCTTAGATCTCCACTTCCCTCGGAAATTTTATAATTCTAACGTGGTGGAGGCACGTGATTTACCTAGTTTGATTTAATTAATAACCTATAACATGCATATTTTATTTATAATGTATATATGTATAATATAAATAATTTGTTGTTTATAACAAATTGATTAATACCACCGTTCCAAGAAGCAGTTACTACACTGTCGAGAGTTTGAGCCCTCTCACGATTTCGCAGCTTCTGCAAAACTTTAAAAAACAAAAAAAAATACACTCCCCCGACCACCACCTTCAACTCGCCAGCGAAGGCGCTCAGGCTGTTGTTGGAGTCATCGGGCATCCATCAGGGAAGGCGGAAAGTGTTTGTTCTCTAGTCTTGTTCAGTTATTTGATACTGTTACATTCTGGTACCATTACGATCATCATGGAACACTCTATGTGTATAATATATTGATCAAGATCCTGATTTACAAGTAGTAGGTGTTTTTGTTGAATGGATGAGTGATGAATTTTGTGAGTCGGCCTGATTCATGCAAGATATCTGTAATGGTGCTTTACATTAGCATTAAATGTAAAAAAATACAAATTGAGAGAAGAAAAGAGCCATAATTAAAGCCTCCGATTCTGTAGGTTTCAGTAGCAAATAAACCACAAATTGAGCTTACAGAAAATAGATATTTCTTTCGTAATGAAAATTTACTCTATCTGCAGGTAAAAAAGGAAGAAAAGTTGGTTTCTCTTGAACTATAAATAAACCAAGCCCAATGAGGCAAACAAACTGAATAGAACCAAAAGAAAAAAAAAATCTGCACGAATAATCTGTGCTCCAATTTTTTTTGAGCAATTACGTACGATCACAGTCTATGATTTATTTTTTTCACCAAGTTTTAGGTGAACAGTGGGACAACATGACCAAATTACTTAAAGAAAATTCAATTTCACCTCAACCAACAATTAAGTATAATCAAACCGACCCCGCAGATTATAACAAAGTAATCAAAAATCACTTTAAGAATCAGTTTTTAATCTAGTGGCGAATGCAATGCTCTCTGTGTGAAAGGTCGCAGGTTTGAAACCCGAATGAGTCAATCCTATGTAGATATTAAATAGTTGGGTGGTTTGACCTCCAATCTTTCCAAAAAAAAATAATAATAATAATAAAAAAAAGAATTTGCCAATTAATTTATAATTTTAGGAGGACTTTCCTTTAAAGTCAGATCTTTTTCTTTTTCGCTGAAAGGCTATAAAGCCCAGAATTAAAGGTCAGATGTGAGTTATATAAGGCTGGGCCTCAATTTATATTTCATATCCAACATATTTTTTAAGCCCAAATTTTGTCTTCAGAATCATTTATCAGGATTTTTGTCTCAAATCAACGACCGACAACCACGTGGCAAAAGCCCGATTTTTCATCTATAACAAAAAAAAAATTCAAAATTTCATCCGTACCATCATTTTCCCAATTGCTAACTTTCTCAGCAAGCTAGCTTGAACCCAACAGCTAACGAAGTGTTAAAGGCGTGTTCGGCAACATGAAAGTTTTATGAGAATGAGAATTTTTAATGTGAATGAAAATTTAATTTGTCAAAATCAAAGGTATTTAACCTATGAAAAATTTTAGAATATCGGCAAATGCACGAGAAATTTGTTAGGATGTTGTTATTTTTATCTTTATAAATATGTAATACTAAAATTAAACTATATTAAGTGTATTGATACTAATCACTAAATATGATCAATATAATTATACATATTATATTCTAAAAAAATTTAAATGAGTGAATTGACTATACACTGCAAAGTGATATCAGAGTGAACTGATCACACACTGTAAAGTGATATCAGAGTGAAATGACGACACACTGCAAAGTGATAAATTAGTGAATTGACCACATACTGAAAAGTGATATCAGAGTGAAATGACCACACACTGCAAAGTGATAAATTAGTGAATTGACCACACACTGAAAAGTGATATCAGAGTGAAATGACCACACACTGCAAAGTGATAAATGAGTGAGCTGACCACTGATATCAAAGTGAACATGACCACACACTGCAAAGTGATAAATTAGTGAATTGACAACACACTGAAAAGTGACAAATGAGTGATCATGACTACTTTCATTTTAAAAGAAATATTGAAATTGTTTATATATAGAGCTATTGCAGCAAATGCTTCTTCACCTCTTTTATAGCAAAATAATGGATCATTATCTTCAATGAAAAATGAATAATAATGATGAGGATTATACAAATCTCATCATGCCACATATAGAGAGAAATATAATGGAACCGACTCCATGTAATACTTCAATCCTAACTGGATTGATGTATGTCAATGAAGTCTTAGATGGTCATGAGTGTCGTTGTAAGTGAGAATTTCGTATGGAAACTTTTGTTTTCCGTGCATTTGTCAAGCTGTTGAGAGACAAAGAGTTGCTCCAAGATAGACATATGTTGATTGAAGAACAAGTTGCAATGTTCTTATACACTTTTACTAAAAATGGAAGCAATCGCACCGTGCAAGAACGATTCCAACGGTCGGGTGATACAGTAACCCGTGACTTCCATATTGCAATTAAAGCTATTACTCGACTATCGGTAGAAATCATAATGCCCCATCGACTTCATACGCGCCAACTTATCCAATCGAGAACAATGTTTAACCCTTTCTTTCAGGTAAGTTTAATTTTAATCTTTATCAAATGAATGTCTTTTTAAATTAAACTTGAGAAACCTAAATTATTCACTATTTTTTAATTACAGGATTGTGTTGGTAGGATTGTGTTGGTGCTATTGATGGTACACATTTTCCTATAACTATTGCTTACAAAGATCAAGCTCTATATCGTAATAGAAAACAGACATTGTCACAAAATGTTATGCTCGTTTGTGATTTCGACTATTGATTTACTTATGTAATGAGCCCGATGGGAAGGATCAGCTTCAGATGCAACTTTACTAAAGAGTGCACTCGACAACGGATTGACAGTACCACGAGGCAAATATTTTTTAGTTGATGCTAGTTATGCCAATACACCGTAATTTATTGCTCCTTATTGGAGCGTGAGATATCACATGCGAGAGCAAGGTGCAGCTAATGAAGGACAGCGAAATTACAAAGAGCTCTTTAATCTCCGTCATATACAACTTAGAAACCATATTGAAAAACTTATTGGCATTTTAAAAATACGGTTTCCCATTTTAAAAGTTGCAACATATCACACAATTGATAAACAAGCGGACATAGTTCAAGCCGCATGTATTATACACAATTTTATTGTATATCATAATGGCGATGCCACTTGGACTGCGAATGCTAATTTGAAAATTGATCCAAATGATATTGTGGATGTACCAGATGGAGATGAAGAGTACAGCAAAGATGTTGAAAGACTTAACAATCAATGTCAGGCAGGGAATGAAAAAAGAGATGAAATTGTTAGACTTATGTGGGATGATTATGTTAGACGTTAGAATAGGAACTTAACTTAATATTAGCTTAGTCTATTAAAATTAAGTGTCGCTAGTTTAATTATGCTTGTTTAATTATATCTTGTATTATTAAATTGTGCTTGTTTAATTAATTTTAGCCTTTGTATTATTAAATTGTGTTTGTTTAATTGAGTGCTTGATTGTACAAATTAATTTCAATTTAATTAATTAAACAAGTATTAATTTCAGTTTAAACTTCATTAATTTAAACAAACGGAGTAATTATTAATACTTGTTTAAACTAGTATGTAGTAATAATAGTACTTTGATGGTGATTCTTCAAGTTTCAGTTTTTGAGAAAAATAACGGAGGTCCAAGTGAATTTTAATTTTCCAACAAAAGATAGTGTAGAGAGTAGGACGGGTTCCAAAATGGGTAAGATAACGAGTTTCTTAATGGGCTGCCGAACACCATATAGATATGGTAAAAATACCATTACCACTAATTTTTCCTTTATATGAAGTTTATATCAAAAATATAACTCTATATGAAGTTTATATTGATGATGAAATAATTAATTTAAACGAAATTATATCTTACTAAATAATTATTTTAAATATTGTGTCACTTTAAATTTTAAAAATGCGAAGTTTTATTGCTTATAATAAATAAAAATTTAATTATAAATAATGTTATTTTTAAAACAATTAAAATTTTCTAATATTTTTTATGTTATATTATTTTAAATCATATTTTACGAATAATAAATTTTTTTTGTTCATATAATTTCTATAAAATGTTTTTTCGATAAAAATATATTTAATGATATAAATTATATTACAAAATTATTTTTGTAATGAGGAGGGTTTAAATGCCTTCATTTTGTGTGCCTCCGTCATGTCTTCTTTTTTAAAAACTTTAATAACTCAAAAATTTAAAACGTAAAAGTCAAAATAAAACCGTTAGATATGATCTACATAATTTATCTATGCATGTGTAAAAAATTATGATATATCAACTTTTTTTTTGTTGTCATCAAGAGCTTGTAAAATAATACTAATGTGGATAATTTCTAGACGTTGATTTTTTAACTTATTCACAAAAAAATAAAACCAAAATGTGATAATCTTTTATGAGCACATAGAGAAAATAATATATATCACATGTAACGGTTATATTTTGACGTTTATAATTTAAATTTTGAGTTATTAACGTTTTAAAAATTGAGGCATGGTGGAAGTACAAAAAATGAAGACATTTGAACCCTCCTCTTTTGAAATTTACATAAAATAATATCACTTTCAAAAGGTGAAAATGGATAAACTTATTTAGAACTGTTAAGATAAGGATTCTTGCTAACTACCATATGCCTCTCCTGCGATCGAGTTCAAAAGCCCTTTGCTCCCACCTCCTCACAGGAACAAGTATTCTCTCCATTACTGTAAAAGATTTCCTTCACTTTACGGTTTGAGATTAACTCTCAGTCGCTTTGAGATTCGAGCTAGCGCAGGACAGTATTATTGGGCTTTGAGATTCGTGCCAAGTTAAAACGAACGGTCCAGATCCAATAATTGTAAAAGATTCCCTATTACGGTACCGGGGAGGATGTGAATTCCTCTTCACAGCCGGATGGCTCTCGAGGAGCGTGTCGATGGGAATCGAGAACAAACCTTCCATCTGACGCATCTCATATGCAAAATCTGTCGAACTAGGTTTTGCTTGCAGGATCAAATTTGCTGTCAGATCTGGGGCCCATTTAACATCTATCAAATATTAGTTTAAAATTTTAAAAATTAGCTAGATTTTTGCATTCAATCAAATAGAGGGTAAGATTGTAATTTATAAATATTTAATGATATTTATAGAGAATACAATAAATTGGGTAAATTTGTTTCTAATTTTGAGGGATAAATATGATATTATGAATTTTTGAGGAGACAATACGTAATTTTCAAGCTTTTGAAGGACATACATGAAATTCCCCCCACATTTTAATATAGTCAATATGGGCCATATTCAAACCCAGTTAACTTCCGACTGAGACTGGGCCTAATTTTTTAATCTAGCATCTCCACCGTTAATCCTTTCGGCTGAGGGCTCAGATTTAATACAATCTGCCCTTTCTTTATTCAGTTTTTTAAGGCAAGTAGGCAACCCATCTAGTCTTTTACTCCTTTTATTTTATTTTCGTTTACCTGTGGTAACTGTGTACCTGGATCTTAATGCATTTAACTAGGTTTATGGGCCTATCTTTTTGGGGAAATAAATATATTGTTATTCCAAAGAGATAACAAGATTCTATTATTCCGATCTCAACTGTTGACTTTTGTTGAGATTCGGGCATGAAAAACTTTTTTTCTTGAGATTTGCGCATGAAAAACTTTGAATGATTGTGACAGACAGGTCCTGTGATCTCTATGGAATAACAACTGGGTTATATCTTCTTTTTTGGACCATATCAGCACATGAATCAATTTAAATATCTATTGTGTTATGGACAATGTACCAACTTAAATCTCATTCCTGCTTGTTCTTTTCAGAATATTTTTGAAAAATTGTAGTTGATAGAATATGTTAAAAAGTAATTAGATAGAATTAATGATCATGTGCCTAGCATATTTGACAAGGAAAAATAGAATAACACAGAAAATAATATATTTCCCTCTTTGACTATGCCAAACTTGGAGAACAATATATTCTTCAAACACTCAAATAGAAATTTTATACTTGACAAACAACCAGGGGCGGATTCAGGATTTTTGTCGGGGGGGGGCAAAAAAATATCGAATCGGATTTAAATACCTAATCGGGTTTAAAATCCATTAACTAATTGGGTACTCGACAAAAAAATATGTTTTAATTTGTACTTTCCAATGCTTTGACTTATAATTTCTGATGCTCTGACTTATAATTCTAATTACCAATAAAAATTCAGCAGATTTATTTCAATTTTAACTCTAAATTTAACTCGAATTACAAATTAAATGTCCAGAGGGGGGCAAAAAAAATTCCAGGAGGAGGCAAAATCGATCGGAACCGATAAATCTTCACTAAAACTCAAAATCTAGAGGGGGCAGCTGCACCCCCTGAAATACTCTGGATCAGCCCCTGCAAACAACCTTTAAGAGAAACAACACCATTATATGGAATAGTGCTACAATAGAAGATTACCAAGCAATCCCTGGACAAAGAGTTCTAGATTTTCTTCTACACTTATCTATCAATACTACAAAGGGAAAATTTCCTGTACCCATACATACTTTTAAAATAATCAATTTCCCCTGTGAAAATACCATAATATCCAATATCTCTACAAAAAGTTAAATTTTTTTCTTCTATCCTCTTTGATTTATTAAACTTTTTAGTTAGTTATTTTAAAAATAAAATTGACAAATATACCCTTCTTCCTCCCCTCTTTCTTTCTCCTACAAACTTTCTTTTTTATTTTGTTGCTCAAGCGAAATGGACCATCTCAGATCTCTTTGAGGCATGGTTGGCGACCTCCTGATGGAATGGATAGTTCTTTTTAAATCCTACACACTCCTGATTTTTTTACATTGATCAATAAAAACAAAAGAAGATAGAAGAAATTATTTTAATTTTTATGATAATAATGTATATTATGATGTTTGTATGGGTATACTAGAAATTTTCCCTACTATAAATTAGTTTGCATGAACTTTTTTATTCAATTACATTGGGATGAGCCCATAAGATAAAGAGTTCTAATTACAGATCCAGATTGGTTCAAAGTCAAATTGAATTTTCATAACCAATGCCCGTTATTGAAATTTGAAAACACGAGAATCTTATGCTAATTAAATTTTGGAGCACACCTTGGAGTCCGTATCCTCGCACGTGGAAGCGTAGTTTAGATCGAGAAGTTTTGAGATTGGAGCCAGTCAGTTGGCTCATAGCCGTTTAATTATTTTTTTTTCAAAATGTCTAAGCCACCGGTATCAATGAGATCTCTAGAAAGTTCAAATTTTGAGGTTAATTAGTTCCAGACCGTTCGATCATAATTCGGATCAAACCGACTCACATCTATAAATAATCTGTATTCTCTGCAGTTACTTAGATTTTGAGTTAAGCATCTCGACCGTCTAATCAGAATTCAGACCAATCCGGTCGGAAGTAGAATGCATAGGGCGGGTAGAACTAGGGTGCTCTTGAGTTCACCATGCCCTTGGTGAACTCAAGTCTAAAACCCATCGGATCGGCTTCAAACGACGAATCTGAACCGTTGAAACCCGTTTACCTTACGAGTGATGCGTCTACATGCAAAAAATTTAAATTTTGAAATTAATTTTGCATAGAATCAAGTGGTCAAAAAACATAAAAAAATTAATGCATTAAAATTAATTTATTAATCTTCTAATTTTGCGCTTCACTATATCCTAAATTAATTCGAAAGTATAAATTTTTACATGTAGACGCATTACTCTTAAGGTAGGCGGGTTTCAACGGTTCGGATCGTCGTTTGAAGCCTATTCGATGACTTTTAGACTTGAGTTCACCAAAGAGCTTAATGAACTTAAGAAAACCCTAGTTCTACCCTGCATAGGGCTCTTTTAATATTTATGCCAACATGGATTGGACGCTCCGGATTCATTTTGCATTAACTGATATTATGAGTTAATGTAGACAATACAGATTCCGCATGTAATGTATGTGAGTTTTTAATATTTGTGCTGGTTTAAATTGGACAGTTTAGATCTAAATTCGAAATTTGTGTTAAATCAGAGAATACGAATTCAGTAACACCAGGGGGGGATTTACAGTAATTGAATTGAGGTAGTTTAATTTTTTATCATATTTTGATTTTGTTATATATGAATAAATAATTTCAAAAATTAATATTTAGAATTTATTCATATCAATATATTTTTACAAGCTCTTGATATCGATTAAAAGAAAATTAAAATGTCATATTCTTTTATATATATATATATATAAATCATATAATCTAATATAACAGTTTTATTTTTATATTTAAGTTTTAAATTTTAAGTTACTAACATTTAAAAAATAGAGACATTATGGAGATACAAAAATAGAGGCATTCGAACTCTTCTCATAAGCATTTGCGTGCATATATTTAAGTCTCACAAATTGAAAATCTGCCTCGGCTCTTAACAACTTCAGACAATAAATCAAACGGCTAATCTTTCTACATATCTAATTCTAAATTGGGATATTTTTGTAGCTCTACAGTATTGCTACAGTAGCAACCCATCTCTCCGTCTGATCCCTAACTCTCTCTACAGCCTTCTTTACTCTCACAACAAGAATCAAAGACTTTTTGCGAGGATAAAATGTGACTTTTCGCGACGGAGTACCGTCATAAACGTGCTTTATCTATTTGCGACGGCACTTTTCGCGACGGAGATCACTCGCGATAAGTGCCTACTTTGTTGTTGTGTCTCTTCTGCTCGCTAAAGAAAATAATTAATAATATTTTGTTTATCTTCTCCATGTAGGCAATAATCGCAACTGTACAGTTTTTGTTTCATATATATGGGAGTGATTCAGTATGGGAAAACTAGAATAGTATTAACCAAGTATTAACTAGCTTATGTACAGTTATTGTTCTGTATGTATAGTTTATATTATATATATATATATAGTCTAAATAAATATCTAAAATCATATACAATACAATATATCCATCTTTTATTTCAATTTAAATTCGTATGGCTAATGTCATAACGTTATAATTTCAAATCAAGTTATAACAAATTAATTTTTGCGATTTTAAAAGTCTGAACAGTCGATCTGAACTCAATATGTTCTCCATATTAAAATGTGTTTGGAGACCAATTTTTATTTTTTTAGAACTTTTTTTTATTTTTTTAGATAGGTACAAAATTACTGTTTTCAGATAATTGTGGACCATACAAAACTGTGAGTTTGTACCTATCTGGAAAAATAAAAAAATTTCAAAAAATATAAATTTGATCCCCAATCACATTTTAATAAGTAGATCATGTTGAACAGCTCGGATCGACTGCTCGAACTTTGAAATCGCATAGGTTGAAATTAAAACGTTATAACATTGAACGGCTCGGATTCGATTATATATATATATATATATATAGAGAGAGAGAGAGAGAGAGAGAGATTATGCTAGTATATATACTTTAATTAATCCCACTTCCTTTCACAGAAGTTGTTGACAATCTACCAACTTGTTGATTCACCTATTTTTTAATTGGATTTAATTGGGCTATAATATTATTCATTAACTTAATTAAGTCTCATGTGGGTACTTTTTTTTCCCTAAATAATTTAACATTGTCAGCTACGTTCACCGACCACGTGATGACTTAAAAATATATAAGCATGGAAACTCGCGCGTTTATATATAATTTATTTTCCATTTTCTGGAGCAACACAGCATGCATAAATATATTTAATTTCTTGACTGATTTGAATATATGCAAGTTATCGATTTTATAAAGAATTAATTAATTTTCTTTCACATTAGTTTGAGAAAATAATCAACGCAAAAAATACCAAAAAAAAATCAGACTTAAATTAATTGCGTTTAAAACCCCCATATGTCTCATTTTAAAATAGAGGAATATAATTTAGAAGGTGCTAATGAGCAATAACCAAATGCAATGAAGTTTATGTATTTATCTTCCGTTTTTTAATTATTCTGGTTCCGGTTTATTTATTTACTTCAATAAATAATTTTGCATATCCTCTAACATACTTTAGGTTTTGTTCCTGCAACAAGAAATTTTGAAAATTAATATGATACCTTTTCAAATCATCAAACAAAATATTACTTTTTCAAAATTATTAAGAAAAAGTATACATGCATGAGCCCTAATTTTTTACCTAACCTCCCTCTTCCTCGATCTCATTTATTCCCGCTAGGTTTACAAGCTCCCTACAAAACAAAGTAATTATCAAACTCATAGATAACATGTTTTGAAGAAATATTTATGCTGCATTAGAAATATTCATCAGCCCTGACAAGAATACACCAGTAACGTGAGCACTTTATTGCTCAACGCAATTCATTAAGAAAGCTACTGAAGTTCTGACATCCGAATTTTTTTTTGAAATATTTACTACACATCTTTTTTATTTTTTCTCACAAAGTAATTTTTAGCACGTAGTTTTGTTTGGCTCCCGGTTTTCAAATTTCCTGAGAAAATATATAACCTATAGTAATTAATAAAATGAAAAAAATGAGCCTTTTTTAAATGCATTATAATTATCAATTTTAACTTCATTGTTCATCAGATGTAAGGTTCGAGACTTACCTCCACATGGAGTAGCTTAAATCTGAAGAGATGACGAGAAATATCATAAGAAAAAAATACAGCATGGCACTACCAAATTCAATACACACTAATGAGGAGAATATATCATATTAATTCATCATATATTTCTTAATTATGCTTTTTTTCCTGCACAAAAGCCTGTGAAAACATGCTGCCCGAGACACCTACGCGCGACGTCATAATGCTCGCCGCATGTATTTTCGAAGGTATATTCGTAGAATATTGCTATATTTATATTATTAATGAGAACCATGCATTTTTTTTATGTAGGCACGAGTGTGGTGCCTTTGTGAAACCTACACATAAACTGTAATCAAGGATCTCTTTGAAAGCTTGCATGATATGGATTAGGGGAGTTACCAAACCCTAGTTTTGGTACTGCAGCCCCTGCTGCGCACAATTGAAAATGTACATAGGGAGATAACTTTTACATTTTCTAGAATTTTCGCTAGATATAAAAGTGAAAAAAGAATGCAGAGAATAGAAAGAAGGTAAGATTTCGGTATTTCAACATGTTCCAAACGGAACAGAAAATTTCGTCCGAAATCTCAGTTATTTTATCCGAAACTACTAATCTGGCCTCCTTGCAATTCTATATAAACCCTACCAGAGATGAACTCAAACCCAAGCTCACTACTGATTGGGTTGTGCTTGTGTAGTGTATCCCCATCGGTGCTCTATTTTCACCTCTCATATCCATACATAGCCACATTGATTGAAAGAACAAAAACATATACAATTTCCTTTTTCTGAAAGTAACAGAAAACTGAAAATGGCCACCTGTCGTGTTGGTTTCATGGCCACCTCTGCATGCCCTGTCCAGAGAGAGCGCCGCCTACGTGAACGCCGGGTCCGTCTCGTACCACCACGTGCAAGCACAAGTTCCAACAACAATGGTCCCACGATCAAATTTTCCATGGACCGTCGTGATGTGCTGCTCGGTCTCGGCGGTGCTGCCGCCACTGCTGCCACTGTCATGACTCCCGGGGGAATCATCCTTCCAGCAATGGCTGCTCCATTGGCCCCACCAGATCTGTCGAAATGCCAACTTGCCAACGATGGCACTCCCAACAATGAGGACCTACAATGTTGCCCGCCATACCAAATGACGGAGATTGTTGACTATGACTTCCCACGCACAGCTCTTCGCGTGAGGAGGCCAGCCCACGAGGTGAAGGACGACCCAGAGTACATGAAAAAATACACAGAGGCGGTGAGAAAAATGAAGGAGTTGAAGAGCGACCACCCGTGGAACTTCTACCAACAGGCACTCATTCATTGCGCATACTGCAACGGTGCCTATGACCAGGTTGGTTACAAAGATGTACCTCTTCAAGTACACAACAGCTGGCACTTCCTGCCATGGCACCGGTACTACCTGCATTTCTTTGAGCGGATTCTTGGTAAGCTGATAAACGACGACACATTCGCACTGCCGTATTGGAACTTTGACGTGAAGGAGGGAATGCCAATTCCAGAGATCTTCACTTCTGATACAAACTCTCCCCTCTACAATGAAAAGAGGTATTTAATTATTAATGTTCTACAATTTCTCATCTGGAGGTAGCTGTCAAAAAAAAAAAAAATTGGTTAATGCTTTTTAAAATCACCAAACAAGTTTGACTCACTCTTAATTAATTAAGCACTTGATTAAAGATTCAAAGACTAACATTAATGTTATTTTGAATTGATGTGCAGGAACAAAGATCACTTCCACCCTAAAATGCTAGATTACAAGTTTGCATATGGAGGATGCGACAAGCCGCCTTGCGGGTCGAACACGAATAGTGATGATGAACTGGTGCAAGCGAACATGAGTTACATGCAAACCACTTTCAAGGAAAGCCTGCAGTTGCCTCAGCTGTTCATGGGGAAGCCGCTGAGAGCCGGAGAGGCAATTAATGGCCCCGGCGGAATCGAGAACATCCACAGTGGCATCCACCAATTTGTGGGGCCCGTAGATGGTGACCACACCGACATGGGCAATTTCGCAACAGCAGCAAGAGACTGCACGTTTTACAGCCTGCACGCTAATGTGGATCGCTTATGGCACCTCTACAGGAACTTCAGAGGTAATCGAGTCGAGTTCAACGAGCCCGACTGGCTTGAGTCGTCGTACATCTTCTATGATGAGAATGAGCGTGTCGTTCGTGTTAAGGTAAAGATTGATATGTACACAAAAATTTCTGTACAACCAAACTAATATTGAATTAGTATCCTCTGTGTTAACTCAAATTTTTAATTAAGATCTGTACCGAATCCACGCTAAGATTAAATAGCCCCGTCGTCCGTTATAGGAATGCATCAGATTCGTCCGAATTTTGATTGTACAGTCCGTAAATTAACTCAAACGGTACGTTAATACAGAGGATACAGATTCTTTACTCCCCACTTTATTAAAAAAAAAAAATTCGGTCTTGGAATCAAACTTGGTCAAAAGCAAAAGAAAATGCCAAGAAAAAATTGCAGATTTGGCATTTGACTTTTGGGGACAGATATCCTCTCAGGTATCTGACTCAAGCAAATTGCAACGGCCGGTTCAGATTAATTTTATCTGAGTCAAATTCAATCCAGTGCTTATTAAGACTGTAGGTGGTTTGTTTTGAGATTTGTGCCATGTTAAATGGGTCATCCAATCGTAATTTGGTTGAGTCAGGTAACCTGAGATGATGTGAATTCGACTTTTGGCAGGACCCTTTGCATATCCACTAAAAAAATGATACTCTAAAATTTATAATTCATATTTTGATCTAATAATCTTATACAAAATGTGTTCAACATATATATGTAATATTATATTTCGTTAAGTATATCGAACTCAATGGAATGAATTTGTCATTTCCAAACCAAACGGCTGATTTTCAAATTAGGATCATTTAAAATTCATTCCATAGTGACTTTAGTTAAATTCATATTTGCTTTTCGTTTTAGTAAATATAGAAATATATAGAAGTGTGTCTGAAATAATAGAATATATGTGGAACTAAAACATGAAGAACACTGTATACTATAAAGTTCATAAATATCTCTCCGTTATAACTTGCAAGAAATATAATTATAATAAGTAGGATTTCATTACTCGTTTCAATTTATGGGCCCTAGCTAGTCCGGTATCCTTGATAATATTTGGATCGTATCAATTATTATATATATGATAATAGATTTACCAGCTCCGCATTAATTGATAAACTGTACCTAACAGGTCTATCTAATCGATGCAATTAATGCTATAGATCCAGTTGATAATCAAATAACATATTATTTTAATCTGTCAATTAATTTATACGTTATTAGGGAGCCAAATCTATAGCTAAACTTGCTTGATTAACTACAAACTTTCAATGAGGGAGGTTTTAATTTGATGCACATGAAAATTGTCCAAACCAATCAATTAATGCATGCGAATCGGAAATTTTAAGCATTAATTTCTTTTTCTTTTTTTAATGAGAAGGTTGGAAATACTATTTTCAAACCCATGTTATTATAACAAAACAAATGATTTCTCTCATTTAGATTTCGAACCAATAACCTTCTACATCAGAAGACATGTGTCTTTACCACTAGATCAAAAGATAATTCTTGCATTTAAGCGTTATTAATTATTTGTAATATATAGGTCAAGGACTGTCTGACCCCGGCGAAACTGCGGTTCACGTACGAGGAAGTACCAATTCCCTGGATGGGAAGCGTCAAGGTACAGAAGACCAAAGAGACGACGAGCAAACAGGAGCTTAACCTGGTAAGCGTCAGCGAGTTTGGTACGCAGCCGCGTGAGCTCGGGACAAGCCCGTTGCGTGTCATGGTACCCCGCCCGAAGACAAACCGCAAGAAGAAGGAAAAGGATGATCACGTTGAGTGCCTCGACATCACAGACATCCAGGTTGCATCACACGATGCCGCCAGGTTCGACGTGTATGTCGCTGCACCTTACGGTGACCTGGCAGGCCCCGATTATGGTGAATTTGCAGGAAGTTTTGTGACGCTGCCTCACAAGTCAAAGAAGGAAGTCAAGAAACAAGGGAATGGAGTGGCAAAGCACAAGGGAAAGAAGACGAACCTGACGCTCGGTCTCACCGCAATGTTGGAGGAAATTGAAGTAGAGCATGTCGAGAAGCTGGTCGTTACGATCGTGCCGGCAGGTGGCGATATAACCGTAGGTGATGTCAAGATCATGCTGATTGAGACTGATATCCCCAGGCTAATCGCTTGAATATCTATGTTTATCCATTAAGATAATGTTTAATGGATTCATCATATCAAGTTCACCAATTAGTATGGTTAATTAGGTGGATTTAATAAGATTTAGGTAAGAGTGTGTTCTTTTGTTTTGGTTGCAGCTTTCTCGATCAGTTTCTGTTCTAATTAATGTATGAGTGTTTTGTATTGTGGCCGTGAAATAAATTGCATTTTTATTTTCTAGTTTTTAATGTTATCTCAGGCCTAAAGGAACCTTCTAGATATTATTGTCTTATTTGATATAGTTAAAATGTAATCTTAAACCACAAAGTCAAAGATTCGGGATTAGTTACTCGATTAAGATTTCACAAAGTAAAACAAGTGTTTTACTTTACATTCATATTTTGTGATTTCAAAGTTCAAAATGTTCAATCCAAATTGTTTAAGTTGATCTCCATATTAAATTATGCTTGGAGACAATTTTACATTTTTTGGAAATTTTTTATTATTTCTTAAATTTTTTGGAAATCTCTATTTTTGATATCGATGGTCAATTTTTTTGAAAAAATAGCGATTTTCAAAAATTCTAAATAAATAATAATTTTTTTCACAAAATGTAAATTTTTGTTTCAAGCACATTTTATTATGGAGATCATGTTGAACGGTTTGGATCGACTTTTTGAACTTCAAAAACAAAGATATGAGCGCGAAGTGAAATATGTCATTTTCTTCATGAAGTACATTAGTCAAACTCTATGTTATATAATATATATATATATATATATATATATATATATATATAGAGGAGGGATCAAGTTACAACAAATTTGAGTTACAACAAAGTTACAACAACTATTTTTTTCATTTTCAAAGTCCAAATCGTCGATCCAAACCGTTCAACATGATTATCTAAATAAAATGTGCTTGCAGATCAAATTTTATATTTTATTGAATTTTTTTACTATTTATTAAGATGGGTACAAAATTCAATGGTCTGAATATGACTATTTTTTGTAAAATACTTAATAAATAGTAAAAAAAATTCAAAAAAATGTAAAATTTGATTTGCAAGTACATTTTATTGTGGAGATCATGTTGAACGGTTTGGATCGACGATTTGGCCTTTGAAAATGAAAAAAATAGTTTTTGTAACTTTGTTGTAACTCAAATTTGTTGTAACTTGATCCCTCCTCATATATATATATATATATATATATATATATATATATATATATATATATATATATATATATTTGCAAAACTTCGATGATTTACAAACTAATTAATAATATTTATTAAAATAATAAGTTTCAGATCGAATATGAATTATATTAAAAAAATAGCTAAAATATGTCAAATATCAAAATACATGATAATAATAGAAAATATAATATATTATAATTTTCTTTTGTTTAAACTAATTTATATAATTAATTTTGATTATTTTATTTAAAGTATCTGATAGATGGTATGAAAATAATTTTGATTAATATTAGTTTGTTCTTTAGAACCGATAGAAGAAGTATCACATTTATTCTATCGATTCTACACTTAAAACCAATAGAAGAAGACCATCTTCTATCAATTTTTTTATTGTAGGACCGCTATAATAAGTGTCATATTTCTTTTATCGGTTCTACACTTAGAACCAATAGAAAAAGATGCATGACATTCTTCTATCGCTTTTTTACTGTAGAATCAATATAATAAGTTTGTCAACTTCTTATATCAGTTCTACACTTGAAGCCGATAGAAAGTCCATTTTGAATTCTAACTTAAACCAAAATTTCTGCAATTTTCACTAAGTTCCCACTTCTCACAAACACTCTCCCTCTTCCTCATCTGGATCGTCTCTTCTCCTAGATCTCGCATCCTCTCTTCTCCATCTTGACAACCAGCCCATCTCGCGTCCTCTCTTCTCCTAGATCCAATTCTCTCAAACCCTAGGTGCTTCTCCCATATATGATTCTCTCAAACCCTAGCCGTTATTCCCATATTCCGGTCTTTCAACAACTTGGTAAAGGTAGGTCAATTTAAGCGCTGGTTTTATAACTTACAATGATTATTTGTCTAATCAATTTTTTTTTTCTTTTGAAATAGTGTTGCATTGCTACTCATTGGCATAATGAAGGTATTTTTTTTATGTTGAAATCAATTTTGTAACTTACAATGATAATTTGTCTAATCGGTATTTTCTTTTGAAATAGTGATTGCTGCTCATTGGCATAATGAAGGTACTTTTTTCTGTTGAAATCAGTTTTATAAATTACCATTATCACTCATAAACATCAATTGCAATTTTGAGATCCTAATTAACGATCGATGTTTTTTTTGTTTGCAATTTTGACTGCGATGGCATCCCGTTGAAGGAGGATTTACAACCCAAGTTCAAAATTGATATCTTCTCATTACGCTCTTTCGGAATTGTTAAAGAACACTGAAAACAAAGTTTTCTACAAAAAATTATGACCGGTCAAAGTTTGGTCAAAGTTGTTACTCTCTTTGTGAAGGTTTTTTCTGTTATGCACAAAGCAACCCTTTTCCAGCGGTTCCAAGTACTAATGATGTGTTTTCACATATCTAATAATATTTATAACTCTAATGTTTTATTTACGATCGATTTACAAGTGCATGAATCTTTCGTGTAGTATAGATTGGGGTGTCGATCCACATGGAATGTATTAAGGTTAAACCGTTCAATAATTCTAGGTGTTGATCCCCAAGTAACAGGAACGGTTGTTTATAATTAAAAAGCCGTTCCTGATGATTAAATCAGTATCCGTTGTTCTTAAAGGTCGTTCCTGATTGTCAACATGAGTATCGGTTAATAACAAACGACCGTTCTTGATTGTCAACATCAGTATCGGCTATTATAAAAGACCGTTCCTGATTATGGAATCAGTATCGGCTATTTGACCGATCCTGATTAGTGATACTATCAGTGTCGCCTCCATTCCGTTCCTGATAGGCGATTTTTGACCGTTCCTGATAGACGATTTTCCACTAGTGGTTCCAAGAAGCAGTTACGACACTGTCGGGAGTTTGAGCCCTCTCACGATTTCACAACTTCTGCAAAACTTAAAAAAAAAAAATACACTCCCCCGACCACACCTTCAACTCGCTAGCGAAGGCGCTCAGGCTGTTGTTGGAGTCATCGGGCATCCATCAGGGAAGGTGGTAAGTGTTTGTTCTCTGGTCTTGTTCAGTTATTTGATATTGTAACATTCTGGTACCATTACGACCATCATGGAACACTGTGTATAATATAGTGATCAAGATCATGATTTACAAGTAGTAGGTGTTTTTGTTGAATGGATGAGTGTTGAATTTTGAGTCGGCCTGATTCATGCAAGGTATCTGTAATACAAATTGAGAGAAGAAAAGAGCCATAATTAGAGCCTCCGATTTGTAGGTTTCACTAGCAAATACACCACAAATTGAGCTTACAGAAAATAGATATTTCTTTTGTAATGCAAATTTACTCTTGCTGCAGGTAAAAAAGGAAGAAAAGTTGATTTCTCTTGAACTGTAAATAAACCAAGCCCAATGAGGCAAACAAACTGAATAGAACCAAAAAATAAAAAAATCTGCACGAATAATCTGTGCTCCAATTTTTTTGAGCAATTACGTACGATCACAGTCTATGATTTATTTTTTCACCAAGTTTTAGGTGAACAGTGGGACAACATGATCAAACCGACCCGCAGATTATAACAAAGTAATAAGAAACCACTTTGAGAATTAGTCTTTGATCTAGTGGCGAACGCAATGCTCTCCGTGTGGGAGATCGCAGGTTCGAAACCTGAATGAGTCGATCATTTAGATATTAAATAGTTAGTAATTTGACCTCCAATCTTTTCTAAAAAAAAAGAAAACAAAGTAATAAAAAAAAAGAATTTGCCAATTAATTTAAAATTTTAGGAGGACTTTCCTGTAAAGGTCAGATCTTTTTCTTTTTCGTTGAAAGGCTATAAAGCCCAGAATTAAAGGTCAGATCTGAGTTATATATAAGGCTGGGCCTCAATTTATATTTCATATCCTACATATTTTTTAGGCCCAAATTTTGTCTTCAGAATCATTTATCAGGATTTTTGTCTCAAATCAACGACCGACAACCACGTGGCAGAAGCCCAATGTTGCATCTATAAAAAAAAAAAATCAAAATTTCATCCGTACATATCATTTTCCCAATTGCTAACTTTCTCAGCAGGCTAGCTTGAACCCAACAGCTAACGAGGTGTTAAGGCGTCGACAACATGGAAATTTTATGAGAATCAGAATTTTTATTATGGGAATGAGAATTTTAATTTATCAAAATCAAAGATATTTAACTTATGGAAAATTTTAGAATATAGGTGTTTGACAAATGCATGAGAAATTTGTTAGGATGTTGTTATTTTTATCTTTATAAATGTAATACTAAAATTAAACTATATTAAGTGTATTGATACTAATCACTAAATATGATCGATATAATTATACATATTATATTCTAAAAAAATTTAAATGAGTGAATTGACTATACACTGTATGCACAAAGTTTCAGTATAGCAAGCTATACCTTTTAATCTTGGGTACACCTTTCGAGTCAGATTTCAAGTGTACAATCCTATCGACCAGTATAATCAGGTATCGATCCACAGGACGGATGAAAATAGATTGGACCCTACTTAGATTATATAAAAACTCTAGAAGTCTGATTTGGGGTTGTTTAATGTCCTAACAGTTCAATAACAATATTTAAAATAGTAAAGTAATTTTTGGTTTGGTTTTGTATAAATAAAAAGGGGTTCCTAGGGTTTCAGATTTCGTCTCAGCTTTGCCTCAAGGTGCCCGGTCCGTGCACTCTCATGCACGGGCCGTGTGTAATGTGCACGGGCCGTGTACTTTCATACACGGTCCGTGTGGCCCTCGAGTTGATAAAGCAGCTACTGGTTTCTGTATTGATCTCTTGTGCAAGGTTATTTTAGCCGTACCTAAGTCAATAATCCTCAACTCTCGTTTGTTGGCTTAATTACTTGGTATGAAACTCAATTTATACCTTCTTAGGGTTCTTAAACCTCAACTTTCGCTTGTTGGCTTAATTAACCTAAGTTACTTGTTGGTTTACTAAAGATAACCTCGATCTCTCGATACGAGGAAAGCCTCACCTTTCGGCTACTACTTGGTTTCACCTCTCGGCTCACAAACCTACCTCAAATACCTAGTTTGGTCGAATGAATATCAAGGGTTTGAAATACCATCTAGATGTGGCCATGCATCTAACGATAAACCAATCAATTCAAACAAGTTCATCTAAGCAATAAAAATACTACTCGACAACAAGCAAGCACAAAATTCAACATAAATTCCAATAAGCTAGCAAGTAAAACAAAGCATTCAACTACATCTTAACCCTAGAAACTAAAAAGTCTACTCAAACATAGTTCTAAAATAAATAAAAGAGATGAAGATAATAGAGTTCATGAGAGAAATGATAAAACTCAAAGAAGCCCGAAGAATCGTCGCAAAACTCTCGTTTTCCTCCTTTTCTTCTTCTCCAAGCCGAGCCGTCCTCTCCTAAACCCTAGCCTCCCTTCTCAGATCCAGAATAGCCCTTCTGGTGCCAAGGATCTCGCTTTTAAAGCCTTCCATTCGGGACCTCTCCAGCTGGCCTCTATTTCCAATTCTGGTTTCTGTTTCCAGAAATGCCGTGTACGGTCCGCACACAAGAGTGCACGGACCGTGTGCCTGTGTCTTGATGAGTGGGAGGTGTGCGGGTCGTGTGTCTTCAGTCTGTGGTCGGGCAGGGGGTATACGGTCCGTATGCAAGAGTGCACGGTCCGTGTATTGTTCTTCAGATTCCAGATCCTTCCTCTTTTTCGCCCGTTTCCTGCAACAAAGAAAGAAAGAGCAGCAGTACCACATCCTATAGATATTCAATGAAATACACACATTTTTATGGGTTTAAGACACAGGTTTTAATACAAAGTGCGGTCGGAATATGGACAAAATAGCGAGACATCAAATCCCCCCAAGCTGAAATCTTACTTGTCCTCAAGCAAAAATCCCAACCTAGGCATCGGGCCGGTCTTCGGACTTACCTAAATGCAAAATTTCTAAATGCGACAAATTTACGTGACCTTGCAATTGTTAAAAACTCGGATAATCTTCTTGGATGACATTTGGACTTTTCTTGATCAATTTTGATTCACCACACAATTCGATTAATCAAACTTCATACTCCGAGGTGCCTTAGTATTCGCAAAAACTAATCATTTGAATTCATCAATATTTCATTCCTTTACCGAAATTATGCCCTCATTTGTGGTGATTTTTCCTTTTTTGCCCCCCAAGCTTGGAACAAACTTAGGTTAGAAGTTACAGACTTCGTGTGTTGATATATGCAAAAGTTCTTTTCTTTTCTAAGTTTGGGAGACGAGCTCAAAGGCGCCCAATAGGACCTATTGCCAGTACTCTTATGTTCTCCATCTTTTCGTTTATTTCATCACTTTCTTTATTTTTTATTTTTTATTTTTTGCATACACCATGAATACACACATCCAATGGTATTCATTCATACCAATGGATATCCCAATATTTATTTATTAAAAATCCCCATTTCCCTATTTAAAAGGAACAATTCGGTTTCAAAATGCTTTTTCAATACAATTCAATCTTTCATTTTTTAAAATCTCAAAACATCCCATCCTATGCAATTCTTTTATCAAATATGGGGTTATTTCAAATTTATCAAGTTCATCCAAATTACAACCAAATTTTTTTCGCAAGAGTTCCTAACTCTAGCAATCACACAAATTTGTCACCTAAAAATGCAAGAAAAAGTAAACATGACCTAAGAAAAAGTGAAAAAAATGGTAAAAAATGACCTAGATACAATCATAGATACAAAGTTCTCCCCCCCAAACTTAATCCGAGCATTGTCCTCAATCCTTCAAGACAGATAGATAAAAAAAAGTAAAACCTGGGGAAAAGAAATCAAACCTGATCAGAAATCTGGTGGGATCGTGCACGGACCGTGTGAATTGGCGTGCGGTCCGTGTGCCCTGCTGAACTTCGAATGCTAGAAGTTGAGTGCCGAGCATGTCAGCCTCTCGATCAAGTCCCTGATCACGGCTTGCTGAGCTTTAAAGTCCTCAAAGAATGTAGCAGTGTGATCCGGGTTAAGGTTGGCTGTGAGAAGTTTCAGTTCTTGTTTGACCTGTTCTGGCTGAGCTTGTGCAAAGACCGTGTGCTCCATGTGCGGTTCGTGTGGAACCTTCTCAGATGGGGGTGCATGGACCGTGTGTGAGGTATCTGGTCCGTGTGCTGGTTCCACTCGGCTGTTTGTCAAGATGTCTGCCGCACACGCCTTTTCTTGAGCATTTTTCTTCTCCTGCAATTCAGATAAATAGTCAGGGTAATTTTTGAATGAATTACCGTATTGCTCTCGGAGTTGCTCCTTCGCCAATTGATCAACCATGTCGACTGCGCAGCATGTGGCCGGCTCAGATGAGTACTTCATAGCTTGGTTTAGGTTGAACTGAACTTTCTCGTCCCCAATCCGCAGGGTTAGAGTTCCCTCCCTCATGTCCATTAGTGCCCCTGCTGTTCTGAGGAAAGGCCGTCCCAATATGATCGGGACTTCCTTGTCCTCCTTCATCTCCATCACCACAAAATCAACGGGCACATAGAACTTGCCAACTCGAACTGGCACATCTTCCACTATGCCGAGTGGTCGCCTCACAGAAGAGTCTGCCAGCTGCAGAGTCATTTGCGTAGGTTTGAGCTCACCTACCCCAATGCGATCGAAGATTGTGCGTGGCATGAGACTCACGCTAGCTCCCAAGTCGCATAGAGCTTTCTTGATCGTTGCCTTCCCAATTGTGCAAGGAATGGAGAATTTTCCGGGATCTTCCAGTTTGGGCGGGAGCTCATTTCTAAAAATTGCACTGCACTGTTCTGTCAATCTCACCGTCTCGTATCCCCCAAACTTCGCTTGTTCGAGAGGATATCCTTGAGAAACTTGGCATAAGATGGCATTTGAGTCAATGCCTCGGTGAATGGAATGGTGATGTGCAGCTGCTTGATGACTTGAATGAATTTGGCGAACTGCTCGTTAAGCCTGGACTCAGCTAGTCTCTGGGGGAAGGGTATAGGTGGCCGGTAAGGCGGTGGTTTCTCGGCCCCCTTCTTTCTCTGACTCTCAGCTTCTTTCTGCATGACCCGTGTACCATATGTACGGTCCGTGTGGACAGTAGTTTCAGTGCTCTCTGCTGGTCATGTGGGCTCTGCACGGCCCGAGTGTCCAGTCTCTTTAGGGGTCTGCACAGTCAGTGTGGAATCTGCACGGTCCGTGTACCTTGGCGCTGGTTCTGTTGGCATGGGTGGTTCTTGATATTGAGTCCCGCTTCGCAAAGTTATTGCTTTGACCTCCTCTCTGGGGTTGAGCTCTGGCTGGCTGGGCAGCTTCCCATGTGGTGGTTGGCTAGAGGTGGCGCGGTGACTCAATTGTTCCTCTATCATCTTGTTATGAGCAGCTAAACCGGCCATTTGTGCACTCATCGCTTGCATCTGCTCGAACATCATCTGATTCATTTTGCTTTGCTCGTTCATAAAATCAGTGACATCTGGAGTGATGTACGGCTTTGGTGGTGGAGGTTATGGCTCCCGGTTGTTGAAAGAGGCATTCTGATAGAAGTTTCGGTTGTTGCTGCTCGAGGGGTTGTTAAATGGCGCGGAGTTGTTCTGCTTCCACCTCCAGTTCTGTTGCTCAACTGGGTCTTTGGAGTAGGTTCGGCTGAATGGAGGTTTTGGAAAGTATGATGGCTCGATGTTGAGAGAGTTGACTTGCTCGGTCTCTCCATCCCTTTGCGCCAATGGGCAATGCTTGTAGGAGTGCCCCTTATCACCACACATGGCACAAGATTGTGGTTGATGGTTGTTGACAGACTTCGCGCTCATTTTGTCGAATGTCTTCTGCATAGTATCCAGTTTGGCAGATAGTGCGGTGATCTGATCGACTTCGAATCGGCCGCCTCCTCCAGGTCTGGAATTATCGCTGCCGGACCACTGTTGGTTATGAGCCATGTTGTCGATCAAGTTCATCGCTTCTTGAGGCTCTCTTTCCATCAAGGCTCCACCTGCAACAGCATCAACAGATGTGTGAGTGCTTTCTGTTAAACCATCATAGAAAGTTTGGATCAACAACCAGTCAGGAATACCATGATGTGGACAAGAATATTGCAACTCCCTAAACCTTTCCCAAGCCTCGTTTAGGGGTTCATCAGACCTTTGTCTAAAGCTGGTCAATTGGGTCCTAACCTTGGCAGTTCTTTTATGAGGGAAAAACCTAGTTAGAAACAATTTAGACAATTCCCTCCAAGTGTTAATTGAATCCCTTGGCAATGACCCCAACCATTTCTTGGCCTTATCCCTAAGAGTGAAAGGAAATAAAGCAAGTCTAATATAATCAGTTGTTGCGCCATTAGTTTTAATGGTTGTACAACACTCGAGAAAGGTCTGCAGATGAGCATGTGGATCCTCATGATCCAATCTATGAAAAGTGTTTTGCTGCACGATGTTGATCACACCCGGATTGAAATTCAGTTGTTGCCCCACAATTCTTGGCAGCCTGATTGCTCCTCTCACATCCCTAGATCTCGGCACGTTGAACTCCTTTAGAGTTCTCGGGATGAAGTCGGCCGCGTCATCATGAGAGTCGCGGTCACCATGCGACTCGTCTTCTCTTTCCTCTCCATTTTGGCTCATGTCTCTGTCTAGATCCGAGTGCACGGACCGTGTGTCTTCTGTGCGGTCCGTGTGAGAAAGTGGTTGTCCAGCGGTGAGTGTACGGACCGTGTATCAAGTGCACGGACCGTGTACGGAGGAGGTTGTGCAGAAGTAGCTGTGTTCTGGTTCTGGTTCTGAGTCGGATCGGGAGGTACTTCCGTGTTGGAAGGTTGCCCTTTACTCCTCAGGTTGTATGGAGGTTCCAGCTTGCTCCTATGGTAAGAGAAAAAGAAAAAAGAGAAAGATTCAAGTTAAAATCTAGAATTTAGCAAAAATAAGCAAAAATCCAAAAAATTTCAATGCTGTCCCCGGCAACGGCGCCAAAAACTTGTTCACACAAAAGTGTATGCACAAAGTTTCAGTATAGCAAGCTATACCTTTTAACCTTGGGTACACCTTTCGAGTCAGATTGCAAGTGTACAATCCTATCGAGCAGTATAATCAGGTATCGATCCACAGGACGGATGAAAATAGATTGGACCCTACTTAGATTATATAAAAACTCTAGAAGTCTGCAAAGGTTGATTTGGGGTTGTTTAATGTCCTAACAGTTCAATAACAATATTTAAAATAGTAAAGTAATTTTTGGTTTGGTTTTGTATAAATAAAAAGGGGTTCCTAGGGTTTCAGATTTCGTCTCAGCTTTGCCTCAAGGTGCCCGGTTCGTACACTCTCATGCACGGGCCGTGTGTAATGTGCACGGGCCGTGTACTTTCATACACGGTCCGTGTGGCCCTCGAGTTGATACAGCAGCTACTGGTTTCTGTATTGATCTCTTGTGCAAGGTTATTTTGGCCGTACCTAAGTCAATAATCCTCAACTCTCGTTTGTTGACTTAATTACTTGGTACGAAACTCAATTTATACCCACTTAGGGTTCTTAAACCTCAACTTTCGCTTGTTGGCTTAATTAACCTAAGTTACTTGTTGGTTTACTAAAGATAACCTCGATCTCTCGATACGAGGAAAGCCTCACCTTTCGGGTACTACTTGGTTTCACCTCTCGGCTCACAAACCTACCTCAAATACCTAGTTTGGTCGAATGAATATCAAGGGTTTGAAATACCATCTAGATGTGGCCATGCATCCAACGATAAACCAATCAATTCAAACAAGTTCATCTAAGCAATAAAAATACTACTCGACAAGCAAGCACAAAATTCAACATAAATTCCAATAAGCTAGCAAGTAAAACAAAGCATTCAACTACATCTTAACCCTAGAAACTAAAAAGTCTACTCAAACATAGTTCTAAAACAAATAAAAGAGATGAAGATAATAGAGTTCATGAGAGAAATGATAAAACTCGAAGAAGCCCGAAGAATCGTCGCAAAACTCTCGTTTTCCTCCTTTTCTTCTTCTCCAAGCCGAGCCGTCCTCTCCTAAACCCTAGCCTCCCTTCTCAGATCCAGAATAGCCATTCTGGTGCCAAGGATCTCGCTTTTAAAGCCTTCCATTCAGGACCTCTCCAGCTGGCCTCTATTTCCAATTCTGGTTTCTGTTTCCAGAAATGCCGTGTACGGTCCGCACACAAGAGTGCACGGACCGTGTGCCTGTGTCTTGATGAGTGGGAGGTGTGCGGGTCGTGTGTGTCTTCAGTCTGTGGTCGGGCAGGGGGTATACGGTCCGCATGCAAGAGTGCACGGTCCATGTATTGTTCTTCAGATTCCAGGTCCTTCCTCTTTTTCGCCCGTTTCCTGCATTAAAGAAAGAAAGAGCAGCAGTACCACATCCTATAGATATTCAATGAAATACACACATTTTTATGGGTTTAAGACACATGTTTTAATACAAAGTGCGGTTAGAATATGGACAAAATAGCGAGACATCACACTGCAAAGTGATATCAGAGTGAACTGACCACACACTGAAAAGTGATATCAGAGTGAAATGACCACACACTGCAAAGTGATAAATGAGTGAACTGACCACACACTGAAAAGTGATATCAGAGTGAATTGACCACACACTCCAAAGTGATAAATTAGTGATGAATTGACAACACATTGAAAAGTGACAAAGGAGTGATAATGACTACTTTCATTTTAAAAAAAATATTGAAATTGTTTATATATAGAGCTATTGAAGCAAATGCTTCTTCACCTCTTTTATAGCAAAATAATGGATCATTATCTTCAATGGAAAATGAATAATGATGATGAGGATTATACAAGTCTCATCATGCCACATATAGAGAGAAATATAATGGAACTAACTCCATGTCATACTTCAATCATAACTGGATTGATGTATGTCAATGAAGTCTTAGATAGTCATGAGTGTCGTTGTAAGCGAGAATTTCGTAAGGAAACTTTTGTTTTCCATGCATTTGTCAAGCTGTTGAGAGACAAATAGTTGCTCCAAGATAAATAGATGTTGATTGAAGAATAAGTTGCAATGTTCTTATACACTCTTACTAAAAATGCAAGCAATCACACCGTGCAAGAACGATTTCAACGGTTGAGTGATACAGTAAGCCGTGACTTCCATATTGTAATTAAAGCTATTACTCAACTATCGGCAGAAATCATAATGCCCCCTCGACTTCATACGCCCCAACTTATCGAATCGAGAACAATATTTAACCCTTTCTTTAAGGTAAGTTTAATTTTAATCTTTATCAAATGAATGTCTTTTTAAATTAAACTTAAGAAACCTAAATTATTCACTATTTTTTAATTTACATGATTGTATTGGTGTTATTGATGATACACATGTTCCTATAACTATTGCTTACGAAGATCAAGCTCCATATCGTAATAGAAAACAGACATTGTCACAGAATGTTATGCTCGTTTGTGATTTTGACTATAGATTTACTTATGTAATGGCCGGATGGGAAGGATAAGCTTCATGCGCAACTGTACTAAAGAGTGCACTAGACAACAGATTCACAGTACCATGAGGCAAATATTTTTGGTTGATGCTTGTTATGTCAATACACCGCAATTTATTGCTCCTTATAGGAGCGTGAGATATTACGTGCGAGAGCAAGGTGCTGCTAATATTTCTTAATGGGCTGCCAAACACCATATATATAGGTAAAAATACCATTACCACTAATTTTCCCTTTAAAACCCATAGGAATAGGTATCACCGAACATGTATCAAAATATAACTCTATATGAAGTTTATATTGATGATGAAATAATTAATTTAAACGAAATTATATCTTACTAAATAATTATTTTAAATATTGTGTCACTTTAAATTTTAAAAATACGAAGTTTTATTGTTTATAATAAATAAAAATTTAATTATAAATAATGTTATTTTTAGAATAAAATTTTCTAATATTTTTTATGTAATATTATTTTACATCATATTTTACGAATAATAAATTTTATTTGTTCATATAATTTCTATAAAATGTTTTTTTCGATAAAAATAATATTTAATGATATAAATTATATTACAAAATTATTTTTAAAATGAGGAGGGTTCAAATGCCTCCATTTTGTGTGCCTTCGTCATGTCTCCATTTTTAAAAACTTTAATACTCAAAATTTAAAACTTAAAAGTCAAAATAAAACCGTTAGATATGATCTATATAATTTATCTATGCATGTGTAAAAAATTTATAATATTTCAACTTTGTTTTGGTTGTCATCAAGAGCTTGTAAAAACATACTAATGTGGATAATTTCAAGACATTGATTTTTTAACTTATTGATTCACATAAAACAAAACCAAAATGTGATAATTTTGTATGAGCACATAGAGAAAATAATATATATCACATCTAACGGTTAAATTTTGACGTTTATGATTTAAATTTTGAGTTATTAATGTTTTAAAAATGGAGGCACAAAAAAATGAAGACATTTGAACCCTTCTCTTTGGAAATTTACATAAAATAATATCACTTTCAAAAGGTGGAAATGGATAAACTTATTTAAGAATTGTTACGACAAGAATTCTCGGAAACCATCCATATGACTCTCCTGCAATCGAGTTCAAAAGCCCTCTGCTCCCACCTCCTCACAGGAACAAGTATCATCTCCATTATCGTAAAAGATTTCCTTCACTTTACGGTTTGACATTAACTCTCAGCTGCTTTGAGATTCGTGCCAAGTTAAAAAGAACGGTCCAGATTCAATAATTGTAAAACATTCTCTATTACGGTACCGGAGAGGATGTGAATTCCTCTTCACAGCAGGATGGCTCTCGAGGAGCGTGTCGATGGGAATCGAGAACAAAGCTTCCATCTGACGCATCTCATATGCCAAATCTGTCGAACTAGGTTTTGCTGGCAGGATCAATTTTCTGTCAGAATGTGGGGCTCATTTAACATCTATCAAATATTAAGTTTAAAAATTTAAACAATTAGCTAGATTTTCGCATTCAATCAAATAGAGGGGGTAAGATTGTAATTTATAAATTTTTAATGATATTTAATAGAGAATACAATAAATTGGGTCAATTTGTTAATTTTTGAAATTTTGAGGGACAAATATGATATTATGAATTTTAGAGGAGTTAATACGTAATTTTCAAGCTTTTGAAGGACATACATGAAATTCCCCCCACATTTTAATATAGTCAACATAAGAGGTGGATAGAATGCAGCTAGTTCAGGTATGGGCCACATTCAAACCCAGTTAAGTTCCGACTGAGACTGGGCCTAATTTTTGAATCTAGCATCTCCACCGTTCCTTTCGGCTGAGGGCTCAGATTTAATACAATCTGCCCTTTCTTTGTTCTGTTTTTTAAGGCAACCCATCTCACTTGAGAATAGGTCCGATGGGCATCGGACTTACTTTGGATCGATGGGTTTAATCACCATCAATTTGCTTTAAAATTTGTGCGGATCGCTTTAAACTTCGTGCATATATTTTTCAAGTTTTGTGCGCACAAATTTTAAATTAGATCGGATGATCATCATGCTCATTGAACCTAAAAGTAGGTCCGATAAACATTGGACCTACTCCGTTCTCAATCCATCTAGTCTTTTACTCCTTTTATTTTATTTTATTTTCGCTTACCTGTGGTAACTGTGTACCTGGACCTTAATGCATTTAAGTAGGTTTATGCATGGGCCTATCTTTTGGGGGAAATAAATCTGTTGTTATTCCAAAGAGATAACATGATCTCTGTTATTCTGATCTCAACCGTTGATTTTTGTTGAGATTCGGGAATGAAAAAAATAATTTCTTGAGATTTGCGCAGAAAAAACTTTGAACGGTTGTGACAGGAATAACAGAGTCCTGTGATCCCTATGGAATAACAACAGATTTATATCCTCTTTTTAGACCCTATCAGCACATGAACCAATTTAAATATTTATTGTGTTATGGACAATGTACCAACTTAAATCTCATTCCTGCTTGTTCTTTTCTGGTTGGTATAACAATATCTAGAATATTTTTGAAAAATTGTAGTTGATAGAATATGTTAAAAAGTAATTAGATAGAATGATAATGTGCCTACCATATTTGACAATGAAAAATAGAATAACACAGAAAACAATATGTTCTTCAAACTAGGGGTGCAAACGGATCAGATACGGATCGGATAGTGGTAAAACCATATCCGTATTTGGTTTTTTTTTTCCGGATATGGATACGGATCGAATATTAAACAGATACGTACGGATACGGATCGGATATCGGATATCTGTAGATATATACATAAATATTTTTATAATATATTGTAAAATATATGGTATATATCGACTATTCAGATACGGATAATTAAAATTCAAAACCATATTCGTATCCGAATCCGCACGGATATCGAATATCCGTATCAAATTTTCAAATACGGTTGGATATTATTCGATCCGTTTGCACCCCTACTTCAAACACTCAAATAGAAATTTTATACTTGACAAACAACCTTTAAGAGAAACAACACCATTATATGGAATAGTGCTACAATAGAAGATTACCAAGCAATCCCTGGATAAAGAGTTCTAGATTTTCTTCGGCACTTATCTATCAATACTACAAAGGGAAAATTTAGTGTGTACCCATACAAACTTTTAAAATAATCAATTTCATCTGTGAAAATACCATAATATTCAATATCCCCACATAAAATTAAATTCTTTCTTCTATCCTCTTTGATTTATTAAACTTTTTATTTAGTTGTTTTAAAAATAAAATTGACAAATATACCCTTCTTCCTCCTTTCTTTCTTTCTCCTACAAACTTTCCTTTTTATTTTGTTGCTCAAGCGGAATGGACCATGTCAGATCTCTTTGAGGCATGGTTGGCGACCTCCTGATGGAATGGATAGTTCTTTTCAAATCCTACACACCTGATTTTTTTGACATTGTCGCTTCCTTTGATCAATAAAAACCTATGTTGCACGGATACGCCGGTTTAGACCGCGTATCGGTATCGGACACGTATCGGATAGCGATACGCACCCGATACGGCACCGATACATATCTGATACGCCAGCTGGCATATCCGCCTATGTGGCGTATCCTTACTTGGCCGATACGGTTGCCGATACTCCGTTGAAACTCACGGATACGGCGGGATACGTGTGGATACGGTGAACCGCGCCTGTGAACAGCGCCAGCGCCCGTGAACCAGCGCGCCGTGAGCCGCGCCTGTGAACCAACGAAAATTTCTCTTTTTTTCTGCCCATGGCGTGAATCGATCTGGGGTTTCTTTTAAGGGGTCAAAAGCTTTAACCACTACACCAAAGTTTCCTTTGTGTTATATTCTAGTAACTATAGTATTTAATATATTCTTATGTTATGCCTTTAATTTTTTATACAAATTTGATTTAAGTGATGATTCATATCGTCGTATTTGTATCGTATCCGATACGATACCCGTATCCGTATCCATGCAACATAGATAAAAACAAAAGAAGATAGAAGAAATAATTTTAATTTTTATGGGAATAATGTATATTATGATGTTTTCATAGATAAATTGATAATTTTGAAAGTTTGTATGGGTATACTAGAAATTTTCCCTACTATAAATTAGTTTGCATGAACTTTTTTATTCAATTACATTGGGATGAGCCCATAAGATAAAGAGTTCTAATTACAGATCCAGATTGGTTCAAAGTCAAATTGAATTTTCATAACCAATGCCCGTTATTGAAATTTGAAAACACGAGAATCTTATGCTAATTAAATTTTGGAGCACACCTTGGAGTCCGTATCCTCGCACGTGGAAGCGTAGTTTAGATCGAGAAGTTTTGAGATTGGAGCCAGTCAGTTGGCTCATAGCCGTTTAATTTTTTTTTTTTCAAAATGTCTAAGCCACCGGTATCAATGAGATCTCTAGAAAGTTCAAATTTTGAGGTTAGTTCCAGACCGTTCGATCATAATTCGGATCAAACCGACTCACATCTATAAATAATCTGTATTCTCTGCAGTAACTTAGATTTTGAGTTAAGCATCTCGACCGTCTAACCAGAATTCAGACCAATCCAGTCGGAAGTAGAATGCATAGGGCGGGTAGAACTAGGGTGCTCTTGAGTTCACCATGCCCTTGGTGAACTCAAGTCTAAAACTCATCGGATCGGCTTCAAACGACGAATCCGAACCGTTGAAACCTGTTTACCTTACGAGTGATGCGTCTACATGCAAAAAATTTAAATTTTGAAATTAATTTTGAATAGAGTCAAGTGGTCAAAAAACGTAAAAAAATGAATGCATTAAAATTAATTTATCAACGTTCTAATTTTGACCGCTTGACTATATCCTAAATTAATTCGAAAGTATAAAATTTTTACATGTAGACGCATTACTCGTAAGGTAGGCGGGTTTCAACGGTTCGGATTCGTCGTTTAAAACCAATTCAATGAGTTTTAGACTTGAGTTTACCAAAGAGCTTGATGAACTTAAGAAAACCCTAGTTCTACCCTGCATAGGGCTCTTTTAATATTTATGCCAACATGGATTGGACGGTCCGGGTTCATTTTGCATTAACTGATATTATGAGTTAATGTAGACAATACAGATTTCGCATGTAATGTATGTGAGTTTTTAATATTTGTGCTGGTTTAAATTGGACAGTTTAGATCTAAATTCGAAATTTGTGTTAAATCAGAGAATACGAATTCAGTAACACCAGGGGGGATTTACAGTAATTGAATTGAGGTAGTTTAATTTTTTATCATATTTTGATTTTGTTATATATGAATAAAATTTCAAAAATTAATATTTAGAATTTATTCATATCAATATATTTTTACAAGCTCTTGATATCGATTAAAAGAAAATTAAAATGTCATAATATTTTATATATGTATAAAGAAAATAATATAATCAAATATAACGGTTTTATTTTTATATTTAATTTTTAAATTTTAAGTTACTAATATTTAAAAATTAGAGACATTATGGAGAGACAAAAATAGAGCCTTCTCATAAACATTTGCGTGCATATATTTAAGTCTCACAAATTGAAAATCTGCCTCGGCTCTTAACAACTTCAGACAATAAATCAAACGGCTAATCTTTCTACATATCTAATTCTAAATTGGGATTTTTTTGTAGCTCTACAGTATTGCTACAGTAGCAACCCATCTCTCCTCCGTCTGATCCCTATCTCTCTCTAAAGCCTTCTTTACTCCCTTCTGCTCGCTAAAGCCTTCTTTACTCCCTATCTCTCTCTAAAGCCTTCTCTACAGTATTGCTACAGTAGCAACCCTATCTCTCTCTCTTCTCCATGTAGGCAATAATTGCAACTCTACAGTTTTTATTCACCAAGTGTTAACACAACTTGTGTACAGTTTTTGTTTCATATATATGGGAGTGATTCAGTAGGTGAAAACTAGAATAATATTAACCAAGTATTAACTAGCTTATGTACAGTTATTGTTCTGTAGGTACAGTTTATATTCTATATATATAGTCTAATAAATATCTAAAATCATATACAATACAATATATCCATCTTTTATTTCAATTTAACTCCGTATTTATGTGTGTGTGTATATATATATATATATATATATATATATATATATATAGTTGGGCTACGGTACTTTGCGAAGTAAAGCGAGTGTTTTACTTCACATCTATATCTTCAATTCTAAAGTTCAAAACGTTGATCCGAACCGTTCAAGTTAATCTTCATATTAAATTGTGCTTGGAGACCAAATTTTACAATTTTTAGAAACTTTTTACTTTTTTTTTGGAATTTTTTAAAATCATTGTTTTTCAGAAAATCATGGACCATAAAAAATCAGTGATTTAAAAAAATTCCAAAAAAATAATAAAAAGTTTCTAAAAATTGTAAAATTTAGTCTACAAGCACAATTTAATATGTAGATCAAGTTGAACGGTTAGGATCGACGTTTTGAACTTTGAAATTGAAGATATAGACGTGAAGTAAAATACTCGCTTTACTTCGCGGAGTACTGTAGCCCAACTCTATATGCTCCAGAATCTCTTTAAAAACGTGATATTGTACCTATCTAAAAAATAGTAAAAAAATTCTAAAAAATATAAAATTTGGTCTCCAAACATATTTTATTATGAAGATCATGTTGAACAGTTCGAATCGACTGTTCGGACTTTGAAAATAGAGATAAAGGATGTGAAGCATATTGGAGCACAAAAATTATGGTGCATTTGAACCCTCCTCTATATATATATATATATATATATATATAGAGGAGGGATCCGATTACAACACTTTTGAGTTACCACAAAGTTACCACAACCATTTTCTATGTTTTCAAAGTCCAAATCATCGATCCAAACCTTTCAACATGATCTCCATAATAAAATGTGCTTG